>OU015757.1:21883809-21896855 GCA_907169655.1 Acomys percivali | reverse complement strand
TTTTTTTTTTTAATGTGGCTTTTGAAAGTATAAAGTTACACCTGTGGCTCACATTATAGCTTAAACTTAAATGATAGATGGAACTGTGCTAATCAAAGATACTCTTCAGAGTGAAAGTCCCTAACTCTAACCCATAGGAAGAGGGTATTCATATTCAGCCCTCCTCCAGCTTAAACAGCAGCAAAGACAGTCAGAGACTCCAAGCAGCAGTACACATGGCTCTGACTTTTCAGGGTAAACCAGAGGAAGCTGGACACGTAGACTGAACCCATGTGCTATTATTGAATGTCTTTTGAGCAGCTGGTCACTGGAGCAGAAGTGCACTTGTCCGTACCTATTATTATAAGAGCCTTTCATATCTGGTGGCACTGCTGGTAGTTCAAGACAGTCCTCCCATCCTTCTGTACTTCTGCCTGCCCCATCTTTATACTGCTTCTCTTTAATCTCTTTGACTTAATTATCTCTTTTTAAATTAACCAATTGGTTAATTAATTAAATGTGTGTGGTTGTTTTGTCTACATGTATGTCTGTGTACCATATGCATGCTTGGTGACCAAGGAGACCAGAAAGGTTATGGGATTCTCTGAGACTGGAGTTAGATGTTTATGAGACACCGTGTCGGTTCTGGGAATTGAACCAGGGTCCTCTGGAAGAGCCTCTGGTGCTTTTAACCATTGAGCCATCTCTCCAGTCCCCGAGTTGATTTTCTTTTTAAATATCCTTTCTTCCTAAGCCCTGTTACTTTTGGAATTTTGCACTTCCCTGTCTTTTTGTGGCCACCTGGCCATGGATCCTCAACCTACAAATACCTAATATCTACCTCTCTGTGGCTTCTGGCACAGGAGAGCACACTCAAGCATTATTGCCTCCTGGAGATTGGAATAGATATCCAAAAGGCAGAGAAACAGAGGCAGAGGCAGATTTGTGAGTTTGAGGCCAACCTGGTCTGCATAGTAAGTTAAGTGACAGCCAAGGCTATATAGATTCAGATTATATTTAGGAGTGTGTGTGTGTGTGTGTGTGTGTGTGTGTATACACGTACATGTATGTAATAGCAATGAAGAAAGAGGCCATGAATTTGAAAGAGAGCAAGGCATAGTATATGGAAGGACTTGGAGAGAGGAAGGGGAGAAATGATGTAATTATATTAACATCTCGAAAATAAAAGAAAATTCCTGGGCATGGTGGTGCATGCCTTTAATCCCAGCACTTGGGAGGCAGAGGCAGGCGGCTTACTGTGAGTTCGAGGCCAACCTGGTTTACAAAATGAGTCCAGGACAGCCAAAGCTACACATAGAAACCCTGTCTCGAAAAACCAAAAAACAAAAGAAAATTAAAACAAAAAAGCTTGAGTTTTTCTAGCTCTCCAGATGTTAAGTGTTGTTCAGTTTCTCCAGCATTTATGTGAATCTGGAACCTGGAATCTTTCTGTTTCTGGGCTTTCTGGTATGTCTCCATGTCCTCTGACCAGTTTCCCTGCCATCAGCAGGCCTTCCATGACCCTATGCTGGTGGGCCTCCCTCAGTCCTTCAGTCTTAAAAGCTACTGTCCATGCACGATGTTCTTTTAGCCTGCTCCAGATGTCAGTCAGTTGTTTCCTGGCTTTAGCATTGATGTTGAGTCAGCTGTCAAGGAGACTGATGTGCACACAAATATACACACATATACATGGGCACACATAAACACTTCTTTCTTCCCTAAGCTTGGGAGTGATTTGCTTATTTGTCCAGAAATTGAATGTGTTCTGGTGTGCAAATATCAGATGGCCGTGACTGAAGGACCTAACTAAGGGATCAGATTCTCTTTCCTTGTTCATTACAACACTCTTCTCCCCCTTTCAGGACTAAATAGCCCAGAATGGCTTTGAATTTGATCTACAGTCACTTTTTATGAATGATTGAGGACAATGAAGGCTTACAACTGATGTTAGGTATGCTGTTAGGGTAGGGCAATAGCCCCAGTATGTCTGTACTTTCTGTTGAGGAATGGGATGTGTGTGTGTGTGTGTGTGTGTGTGTGTGTGTGTGTGTGTAGTGTTATAGAGCAGGGTCCTTTGGGAATGGAAGGAACCAGGACCTCTGCTCTCAGTCCTGTGGTCTGTTGCCTCAGGGAATTCTCACTGTAGTGCCTAAGGGTAGAGCACAGCTGCTCCCTGAAGCTGTACTAATGTTGAGGTATCTTCACACACTAATGTCAGAGACCTTATGACAAATCCCTTTTCTGGTGACAGGTGGGAACATGACAGGACAGAAGGGAGGAAAATGACAGGATGTGCAAGATGCTTGGAGACTGACCCCAGGGCTGTACAGAACGAGATGCAAAATCAGCAGGCAGTCCTTAAATGAATGCATCTGTTACATAACCTCTATAACCTAGGTCTCCTATAAGAGTTCTAAAGAAGCCATCACTAGTGAACATTGGTAAAACCCTGTTTTTCCCTTTTCTCTGCCAGTGCCCCAGTCTAGACTTTGAGTTGCATAAAGGAACTCCAGGCCACCTTTGCTTCTCCCGGGAATCATTGCTCTCCTTGCATTGTTGATGGCTGAACCAAGTGTGAGGCTCTGAGATCCGTTTCTAGGCACTGTCCTAGTTGAGATTCCTTTTCTAGCACTACTTTACCCACAAGTTCTAGTTTTATGTATTTATTTGAAACTATGTTTCCCTATGTAGCTCTGGCCACCCTAGAACTCTATGTATGTCAGGCTGGCTCAAACTGACAGAGATTTCCACTGTTTCCATCTGGGATTAAGGGCATGTGCTCCACTATACCTGGCCTGAAGTTTTGGTTTCAGTGATACCTTTCTTGTTTGTTTCTTTTTCTTTGAAACAGCATTTAATGTAGCCCAGGTTAGCCTCAAACTTAGTAGGTAGTTGAGGCTGGCCTTGAACTCCTGTTCCTCTTGCTTCTACCTCCTGATGCTGTGATTATAGACAGAAGTCAGTACATACAGCCTAGTATAACTTTTTTTTTTTTTTTTGAGACAAAGTGGTATCCTGGTCCTATCTTTGCTTCTCTAGTGCTGAGATTACAAGCATAAGCCACCTCATTTAGCCTAATATTACATACATTTATTTATTATTTTGAGACAGAATCACCTAATCATACCTCATTCTCCTCAGTGCAAGGATTACATGAGTGTGCATCATGTGTAAATGTTATGTAACTTTTATAAAATCTGCTATGACATATACTACTAGAGTCCACACTAATCTTGCTGGTTCCTCAGCTTGGCAATAACCCAGAATACCTTCTAGCTTCTAGAATACTCACTTAGGTTCGGTAGCAGCTTACCCTCTGACTTGTGTCCTGTGTCACTAGCTAATGCTATGATCTGTCTTGACTATTATTCTGTTGGCATGGCCAAAGACTATCCAGAAATGATCCAGGTCCACATTCCTTTGCTTGCTTCTGTCCACTGAATGCTGAGGGTAGCCATAGGGAAACACAGTTTCAAATAAATACATAAAACTAGAACTTGTGGGTAAAGTAGTGCTAGAAAAGGAATCTCAACTAGGACAGTGCCTAGAAATGGCTCTCAGAGCCTCACACTTGGTTCAGCCATCAACAATGCAAGGAGAGCAATGATTCCCGGGAGAAGCAAAGGTGGCCTGGGATTCCTTTATGCAACTCAAAGTCTAGGCTGGGGCACTGGCAGAGAAAAGGGAAAAACAGGGTTTTACCAATGTTCACTAGTGATGGCTTCTTTAGAACTTTTATAGGAGACCTAGGTTATAGAGGTTATGTAACAGATGCATTCATTTAAGGACTGCCTGCTGTCTCTCTAGCACTGGAGCCTGTACTTGTAGTATCTCCTCCTGTGTGCTCCATGTGCCAGCCATCCCCTGGAAACTGGATGGAACAGTTAATTCTTGGGTGCCATAGTCTCATGGTGCTGGCCTGGGAAAGACAATGTTGTTCAATACTACCTCTATTGCCATTGACTAGCTTCTGGCTAGTACTCTAGAGAGGCAAAAGGGCCCTTGCCATGCATGTAGTTTGTTCAGGCATCTGTCTTAGAGGGCTCTTCAAAGTATTCAGAAGAGCCATGACGATCTCTGGTAGCTAGACTCTGAACATGTAATTCTTGGCTACTTTCTTTATAAATCCTTGTGAATGAGAGTTAGGGGCCTTCTTAAATGGCTTGGGCAGACACCAGCCCACTTTAGACATGAATATAAATGGGTCCCAGGGCATCAAAACCACCAGGTTATAAGAGGTTCTGCCATCTGTGGTGGGTATGGTGTACAAAGACTTTGTCCCATCTGTAGTCCATAGGTAGCTTAGGGTCCTGGTCTGGTCTGTGCTTGGTAGCACTACTCACTGCTGCAGCTCCTTGCATACTGCTTGGTGTGCAAACTCATAGCCTTGGGACAGAGCAGACAGACAGGTCACTGCTTTGACTACCTCCTCTTCCCTCATTCTGAATGTCTCTGTCTACGTGGGTGACAGGACAAGCTATTGCAAGTTTTTACAGTGGCTGGGCCTGAAAGATAGCTCCATTGGGAACAGAGCCAAATTACTTTCAGGTCAGAGTTAGACTCAGGTTCTCATTCACTTTGTGTGTGGTCTGCTCTGTGTTCAGAGAGCAGGCAGATGCATCCTTCACCTTCTACGTCTTCGCCTTTCTTTCTAGAGCTTAGGGCTTGGCCAAAGGTTCTGTGGTTTGATCTGTGTGCTTAGGGCCTAGTCCAGGAGGAACCTGAGGCTGATCCTGGCTGGTTCTACTCATGTTTTGATTCTTTCTCCTTTCCTGGGTGGGGGTTGCATACCTGAACTGTCTTGTCATACCTCCTCAACTCTAGACACTAACACTTGCCTTCACTCACCCACTGCCCTGAGCCATTAGGACTTCATCTCAAGGCAGGTATGTGCACAGCCAGAACCTGTGAAGGAACTAAAGGGAATTTGTTATGTGCGTACTAGGCAAATGTGCACCCGTTTGGTGTGTTATATCCCTTGTAGGAAACTCCTCCCGTTGGGAAGCATTGAAGAGCTAGAGATGTACCTGGGAGCTCTTCAGAAATGAGAGCCTGTAAATCTTGAGCACAGGGTGTCCAAGTCATATTTTACCCCAGGCCCATGGTGGGACTTTTGGATCTTTGGTTGCCACCTTTTTCTAGTGGGAGCTCTAGTGGCCCCAAGTGTGGGCATGGGCATGGGAATATATACATTTAAGAAAGTGCTGCTTCTAGATTTGGCATCCTCTGGATACACCCACAATAAATAAGTGGTTCTACAGGTGTTGTTCAGGGAATATAGTGGATGTGTCCTGAGGTTGGTGAGGGATCAGAAGGGCCTTTTCTTCTGTAGAAGCTGTTTGTGAAAAGGAAGTGTCTATGACCAGAAAGACTGGATCTGAGGGCAGACCGGGCCGGGCCGGGCCTGCATGTCTGTAATGAGCTAATTGTCCTGGCTCAGGGGTCACTACATGGGTGTCCTGGGTTCAGAAGAGCTCGGTCAAGGTGTAGGCTACAGTGGAAAGGTGGGCGTGAGGGGAGTTCTGGGTCTGCCCTCCCTTTTCACTTTTCCTTTCTTCCCTTGATGCAGTGCCACCCTTTCTAGTCATGCCCAGATCATGGCTGTGTGGAAGCCAAAGGGCAGAGCCCTTCATGTGTAATGTTGTCCAGGCCACAGGATCAGAGAATGGTGTTGATGGCATCAACTTGGAGCTGAATTCCTGCTCTCCTGTCTGTACCTTCCCCTTCCTGTCCAAGCATTTGCTGAGCTTTATTTTTGTACTTGGTGCCTGAGAGCAAACTCAGGACCTCATCCAAGATGGACAGGTATTAACACTCTGCTCAAACATATTGAAGTCTTAGTATTCTCATAGGAGTATTTCATTGTACATCTCTGAAAGATTTTTTAATTTTTGGTTTGTTTTTTTGTTTTTGTTTTAAGATAGAGTCTCACTTTGTCACCTAGCTTGGCCTGTAACTCCTAATCCTCCTGCCTTTGCCTACCAAGTTCTGGGATTGCAGATGTGTGACACCACTCTAGTTACAGGAAGTCTTCTCTCAGTGTTCACATTTTCCTAGGAACCCCCCACATATCTGTTCTCCTTTCTTCCCTCTTGTAGTTTTTCCACTCTTTTGTCTTTCCCTTTATTCATCCCCATGTTTACTGTCTTCTTGCTTTCCTTCCATCTGAGACCCAGACAAATCCCATGGGTGGCTCTGCTATTGTTGCTAGATGCCATTTGAGCTGTGATGGCACCTTCATTGTACTTTTCTGCTGAGGAAACTGGTTTGCTGTATGATTGCCATCTGTACTGTGTCTATCATAATAATTTTCTTTTCTTGGGCCAGCTGCCCATAGGCACCTTGGCAAAGGCCCAGACTTCTTCACTAGTGTAGGTGCTTCCTCAGTTATGGTAGCACTGTCAACCACTGGTCATTGACAGGATCCGTGAAGTTTTTGCATGCTCCTGGCCACTGTAGGGTGTTTCCTTTGTCCGCTTTTCTCACTAGGTAGATAGCTATGAAGAAGTGTCTTTTGTGACTGCCCAATGTACCCAAGAAAGTCAGGGTACATGCTTGTCTTTTTTCTTAGTTTGCCAGCTCTCAGAATGAAGAAGCCAATTTTAGTTGCCCTTCAGAAGTGCCAGTTTAAGATATGTATATCTGTGAGCATTTTGGGGTTGAAAGTCTGTCACCTGTTATGGCTTTTCACTATACTTAATGAACACCTTGTCCCATTTTGAGCCAGGCTTGTGGTCTGCTCAACTCAGTACCTACTGGAACCCTCATGTATATATCCCTTGGCCCTGCCCCGGCTCCCTGCTGCTCTCTGTAGTCTACAAAGTGGCCCCAGCATCCATCCATCCATCCTTCTGTCTGTCTGTCTATCTATATTTATTTATTTTATTTTTAATTTATTCACTTTACATCCCAATTATAGTCCCCTCCCTGTCTCTTTTTGGTTCCTCCTCCCTCCCTTATCCGCCATCCACACCGCTCCTAGTCCTCCAAAAGAGGGAGCCCTCCTCCCCTATCATCTGGCCCCAACCTATGAAGTCTCATCTGGATTATATGTGTTCTCTTCCTCTGTGGCCTGGCAAGGCTGCCCTGCCAGGGGGACGTGATCAGCAAGTGGGCACCAGAGTCTATGTCAGAGGTAGCCTTTACTCCCCATATTATGGGACCCACAAGGAGACTGTGTTGCATTATCGACTACATCTGAGCAAAGGTTCTATGTCCTCACCATACATGGTCCTTGGTTGGTACATCAGTCTCTGCAGCACATCTCCCCCCAGGCCCAGATTTGTTGGTTCTATTGATCTCTTTATAGAGTGCTGTCACCTCCAGGTTCTTCTTTCCCCCAACTCTTCCTTAAGACTCACTGCACTCCATCCCAAAGTTTGGCTGTGAGTCTCAGCATCTGCTTCGATCCCCCACTAGGTAGAGTCTTTCAGAGGACCTCTATGGTAGGCTCCCATCCTTTTCCCTCTCTTCAACTGCTTCCAGTGTCTATTCTGTTTGCCCTTGTGAATGAAAATTAAGCATCCTCCCTAAGGCTTTCTTTGTTATTAAACTGCTTTAGGTCTGTGTCTTATCGTGTGGTATCTTGTATTATGTGCCTAATACCTGCCTATAAGTGAATATATACCGTGCATGTCTTTCTGGTTCTGGCTTATCTCACTTAGGATGTTCTTTTCTAGTTCCATTCATTTGCCTGCAAATTTCAAGATTTCCTTGTTTTTTTTTTTTTTTTAAAGCTGTTATTTATTTTTTATTATGTATATAGTGCTTTACCTGCATATACACCTGAAGGCCAAAAGAGGGCCTCAGATCCCATTGTAGATGGTGATGAGCCACCTTATGGTTGCTGGGAATTTAACTCAGGACCTCTGGAAGAGCTGTCAGTGCTCTTAACCTCCGAGCCATCTCTATAGCCCCAATTTCCTTGTTTTTAATAGCTGAGGAGTATTCTATTCTGTAAATGTACCACAGTTTATCCATTCTTCGGTTGAGGGACATCTAAGTTGTTTCCAGAATTTGTCTATTATGAATAAACCTAGCATGTTTGTTTCTTAAGTCTTGCTTCAGGATTGCAGGGTGCAGGTAATGCATATAGTAGATGGACACCATTGTTCAACCCTCCCTGAAAATGGAATCCTGAAGCAGAGAAACTTGGGAGGTATAGGGAAGGGAGGCAAACTAGATACAGTTTTCCAAGACAAGTGAAGGCCACATGTAGAGGGGTTGAGATACCTTGGTAGGCACCAAAACAACAGCCTTCATGGGTTCAGCATGAACACATTTGTCTTTTTGCATGATCATTCCGATGATGCAGGGAGGGTTCTATCTCATAAGTGTGGCTTGTTTGAGCTATTGATCACATTCCACACAGCTACTATAGAGGCATCCTCTCATTGTTTTCTGTGGCATGAGATAACTAGACAGGGAGATGCCAGATGGGCAGTAAGCATAGGGCAGGTTCAGCCAGGCCCTAAGGCAAGAGTAAATCGAGCAAGGGTGAGGTAGAGAAGGAGCACAGAGGAGTGTGATGCAAGGAGACCTGCCTTGTTAGGAATAGGGTGCATTGTTAGGAATAGGGTACAGAGACAGAGGATGAGAGACAGCAGGTGAATATACTGCTCCATAGGTGTGCATTTCTGCAAGCAGAAGAGCTAGCTATTAGTACAGAGGTGGCTTGTTGAATTAGACTTGCCTGGTGATAGGACAGGCATGGCTCTGTCAGTGCAGCTCTCTTCATGTGACTATTTAGAGCAAGCTGCACAGATAAGTCCCCTCTACCATGGTTCTGTTAGATTTAAAATACTACCTCAATCTGTCCAGAAATTATTCAAATACTGATGGGCTTTCCATTTCCTGGTCCAGCCAGGGGTGTTTAGGTCTATTGCCAGATTTCTAGAAAAGTACCCATTTGAACAGACCTGAGCCATTGTTCTTACTTCACAAATGGGAAGGGTAATTCACAGAGGTTGATGAACCCAGGAAGTCTGGCTCTCCAGAGCCCACCTGACCTGCTTGGAAGGCTTCTGCAGAGCATCCAGGCAGTGTCCAAGAAATGGCTAACACAACCTTATTGTTTCTTCAGAACCCTACAACCACTGTGTAGCAGTAGGAGTGCCTCTGGTCTCCAGTCCTCTGAAGGTCTCAAAGGATTGTAGGCCTGGAACTAGCTGGTCCAGACCAGGGTGGCCTATGAGGAACCCACCAAAGCTGATTGAGAAAGACTAGCTATTTATCCACACATCGGCATGTCCCATCCCTATGTGCCATCCAAATCCCACACAAGGATGTAACTGCATTCAGGCTAGGCTGGGCCTTGTTTCCACTAGAGGGCACTCTTGACCACTTAGGGCCCACAGTAATCCTGTTTACAGTACAAAGAATAGCTACTCTCTTGTGACTTTTCTGTGTGGTTAGTGACCTCTCTAGAGTTGCTATGGGGTTAATGAGAGAAGGCTGGAGGAAGGTCTACATAGAGCATATCCATTACCAAGTGTGGAGCTGACATGGGCCCAGTAACCAGAACCCTTAGATATGTCTGCATACACGTGTACATGTGACCAAGGAACCAGGCCCAAAGACCTGTGCCTTGTTCCAGGGGTGGTGGGAGCCAAATCCAGGGATGGCTGCCTCTGCTCCTGGGAGAAGACAGTAGGGAACTCAACAGTAGGCAGGGCTTATATAGGATTTCTTAGGGGATGGAAATTTCCAGGGTGGGGATTGGTAGGATTTTAAGTCCTGAGCCTGGGGAGCTCAGGAATTACTGAATTTTCCTGTTCAGGGATTGATGTGATTTTTCTTGTAGTGTGGGGTCTGGAAACTCTCCCACCATGGAGCGGGGAATGACAGTTAAAGCCTTTTGAAAATGACCCTTAGGGGAGTCTGCGGTTGGGTTTGGGGGGCGCACTGGCTGCTTGTGCCCCTCAGGAGGGGGCCTGGCAATTTTCTTACCTTGAGGGTTTACAAAGTTTACAAAAGGAGTCCCTGCCACTTGAGTCAGCATGAATAGCCAACATTAGCACCTGCAAATCATGGGAGACCTTGGAGACTCTTGCCAGTCTGAGCAGTCAAAACAGTCTCTCCTCTGGTTTAGGTACTAATGCTAATATTATGCATAGGCAATACCCCTGCTTGTTCTCTGCCTTTTTTTGCTCTTCTGCCATAGCACGTAGACCTTCACCACATACCAGCTTCTTGGACTCAGGAATGGAGAGCAGCATAAGCCTATTATAAATTTCCCACCCAAGTATTAACTGGTTTACATCAGCAAGTAAAGGATCAATATGGGCTTTGGAGATTTGGATCCAAGAATGATTTGGGCAAGCTTGGCTTTCAGAAAGTTTTCAAGGGTCAAAGCTAGGGTCAGCAAGCTGATGAAAGGTAAGCTGCTTTGCCATGACTGGCTGGTGAGGTGCAGGCAGTGTTCTCAGGCCATTTCCTACAGGTACTGTGTGCTAGAGTCCTCTCTAGAAGCCACAGCCTCTCTCTTGTTGCCTCCTTGAAGAATGTGAAGGATGGTCCCTGGCATCTGCTCTGCTGATCCTTTCGCTTTCAGAACACAGTCAACTCCCACATCTAATGCCTTCCCTCCTTCTTTAAAGACAAAAACATTTCCAATTAAAGAGAAATGTGCCTATAAGGGGACAGCTTGCCTGCCTGGTGACATGGAGCTGGTGGAACAGGTGGCCAGTGCCCTGTGTTTGTTTGTTTGTTTGTTTTTGAATGCCAGTCTTCTGCAGTTCTACCCACCCAGTCTTTCCTGTATAAAATGACAAAGACTGACAAAGCCCTGACAAGGCCTGATGGTTCTCCTGGGCACCTCCCTCACCTGGTATTTGTGACATAACAAACAAGAACAATGCCAGTGCTGCACTGACCTCTCAGATCTTAGAGCCCGCTTGGTGGTTTGTGACTCCTCCTCCTTAGAGCCGTATGCCAGGCATAGCCCTGGAGGGGTGTATACCATGCTGTGTGATTGAAACTGTACTTCTGCATCAATGGGCCTAGGCTTTTCTACCTGCATCAAGTAGTGTTCCTGATGGGCTGGGGCCAGTCCTAGGAGGAGCTGTCTGCATTTGGATCCTCTGCATTCTCCTCTGGAGATGTCTCTTATTCTTCCATAGAAGTACCCTTTCATTTTTCTCAGATGGACAGATTCTCTGTCTTTCTATCTCTGAAAGTTTTACTTCCCTATGTTTCTGGATTGCAGGCTTTTCCTTTGGGGGGAAAACCCCACCAAAACTCTACTGATTGCCAGTTTTTCGGTTAGAGTACCACAATAAGGTCTCTGTGGGGGCTTCCTTGCCTGGTATATAGTTTGGAAGGGCAGAATCGGAGTGGCCACATAGCCCAACACTCAGGGAGCAGGTACCCAGCAGGCTCTGAACAGCTCTGCTCCCTCTGGCCAGCCATGTCAGAGCTGCTGCCTCCCTCTTGTGTAGGGCTCTCTGCCTCCTTCCTGTGGACTGAGCTAGGCTATATTTTGCAGCTGAGGTTTTTATACCATCAGGCAGGGAGGGGCAGTTTGGCAGGGCTGGCCATTGCCCTTTGCTGGCTGCCTGTGCTCAGGGCCTGTACAGCTTGGTGATATGCCAAGGGTGTGTGATAGACAGGATGTTACAGTCTTCCTGCTATGAATGGACTTGGTTTTGGAACTTACAAGCTCCTGGAATTGTGAGCAGTCTCTTTAGTGGTGGGTGTAGGGCCCACCTGTGACTGTAGATGAGCCTAGAACTGGTTCTGTGCCTCTCCAGTAGAGGGCATGCCTTATCCATAAGCATACATCTTCCTTCCTTCTCATTTGCGGTGTGCTGTAGCCTGTGAGTGTAGGCATCAGAAAGGAAGAGATTCTGAGGCCCATTAACACCTCTGCCCTCCTGTTAGTATAACAGCTGGGCCAGGCAAGGTGACTAGGCTCCAACAGCCTCTTTAATTGTTCAGTTTCTGGTGGGATATGAACTTGGAACAAGGATTTGGATAGCATGGTAGTACATTTCTCTGCCTTCTAGCCTTCCTCCTCTTCCTCCTTGAATGTACCAGGCAGCACTTTCTTTCTAGCTTTACCTTGCCTTACCTTGCTGCTGCTTCCTCACAATCAGTGCCTAACCTTTACTTTAGGAGGATGTTTGGCCTGCTGTATGGCCCCTGTGAGTCCTCTGCTTGCTGCCTTGGAGATGGGACCCTTGTTGACTTCTTGTGGCTGAGCTGTGTGAGTTTGTAAGGCATGTAGGGGGTTCCAGTTGGCCTCTTTAAACAAACAAATAAACAAAAAAGATTTATTTATTATTTATACAGTGTTCAGCCTGCATGTACACCTGCAGGCGAGAAGAGGGCCCCAGATCTCATTATAGATGCTTGTGAGCTGGGAGTTGAACTTGGGACCTCTGGAAGAGCAGACGATGCTCTTAACCTCTGAGCCACCTCTCCAGCCCATTGGCCTCTTCTTATAGCTGAGATAGTCTGGCCCCCTGCCTACCCCTTTCTACATTGTATACTGGCCTGGTCTGGCCAGAGCCCAGATTGACAGCTATGGAAGGGAGGCTCCTCCTGATGTTTCTGTCCTTATTTCCTCAGTTCAACATGTGAAGACACAGGTGCTGAGTTCCAGCATTATTGGCTGGCTTGTGGGAACAGTGGTGGGTTTAGTGGTAGAGCTCACAGCAGCTTCTTTGAAGCCCCAAGAAGGAATGGACTTGTCTCTTGAGGCAAGTACAAAATCCTGGTGAAGGACCCTGGAGTCCTGGCACAGGAGCATCACTCTAGCCACATGAGCGTAAATATGGTTGCCTCCTTTTCCCTGTGGATTTGTCCCCTTGGAGGTAATCAAGCATAAAGGCTCCAGTGCTGGGCTGCCAGTACAGGAAACCATGTGGAATAGACTTGAGGTAAGAGGGCTGGGTCACTGCGAGGGAAGGCTTGCCACCAACTTCTACCTCAGATAGATCCCTTTCTTCTGGGTGCATGATGCTGATAAGTAAGCTGGTTCTGAAAACTCTTCCTTATGTCTCCAGCTTGTATGGCAGCTTCCTTCCTTCCTTCCTTCCTTCCTTCCTTCCTTCCTTCCTTCCTTC
>OU015757.1:21867648-21883799 GCA_907169655.1 Acomys percivali | reverse complement strand
TTCCTTCCTTCCTTCCTTCCTTCCTTCCTTCCTTTTTAATGGGATTTAACTGAGTTTAAAAAAGATTTATTAATTTTATTCTGTGTATATCACTTTTTCCTCACATGTACATCACTTTTTCCTCACATGTACATCTGTACACGATGTCTATGCCTGGTATCTACAGAGGTCAGAAGAAGTTATTGGCTATCACCAGAACTGGAGTTAGAGGTGGCTGTGAGCTACCATGTGAGTCCTGGGAATTTAACTGAGGTTCTCTAGAAGAACAAATGTTCTTAAATGCTGAGCCATCTCTTCAGCCTGTGGCAATCCTTGTGCTGCCTGGCACATGGAGGATTCCCAGGGAGTGGCTTTCTTTTTCTCCTTTCTTGGAATTTCAGCCTGTGGTTTGTATAAAGTCAGAAAGCAACTGCTTGGTGTCCTTGTCTGACTCCTGCACAGGGTATCCCTTTCTAACCAGTCCAGCTTGAAATTACTCTGGGATTGACAACTGGTTGGCAGCAGGATTTGAGTCTGCCCCAGGAACTTCCATGTAAAGGATACCTAACAGCAGAGCAGGTATGGAGGCCCTATGGCCTGAAGGGTGTCTATAGCTACTGCTGTAGCCATTTGGACTACTTGCATCCATCCATTTACTCAGGCTGCTCATATTCCTGAAAGGAGCTGATTGGCCCAAGCCCCTGAGTGGGATATTTTTCTGCCACTCAGAATCTTGGTGTAGCACACAGGGTAGATGAGGCACTTATATGCAAGAGGCCTTCATGGAAAAGGATAAAGGCTCCCAGGAAGCCTTCCTTCCCCGGCTGGAAAGATATAGCCTATCATGGAAGTTTTGAACTTTGTGGCACACTAATAAATAAATAAATACATAAATAAATAAATAAAATGCATTGTCTGGAAGTAACCAGAACAAAGAGGGTCTCACCATCACCCACTGCCTGAGGCTCTTGGACTCTGGGGGAGTGCCTGCCTGCAGTCTGGGACAAAGGGGCTCAGATGTTTTGGAAGCCTGAAGACAGGAGCCAGTGAAGGGCCTTATTACCCTAAGGTGTCTGGCAAGATACTCTGTATAGTCAGGGTCTGTAGATTCTTGTGATGCTAGCTTCTTACTTTGAGACTAATCCCAGCACTGACCACTAGACACTCTTTTTTCTAGTTCATTTTTGCTCCTCCTTGTGGGACCAGAGAACAGCCTGAGTCTATGGAATGGGCCTTTCTAGCCTGGCCCTGGGGGTCTTGCTTGGCTACTGGAGGCCCAAGTATGGAAACCTGCTCCACACACACAGCAGAAGCATGGGAGGGGGTGGGTGTGGTGTGGGTGTGGTGGAATTTAGAGCAGCAGTGGACAAGAGCTCATGAGGTGGGGTCTGTTTCAATAATAGGGTAGGAGAGACTAATTCTGATGTTTGTTGTGTGTGGAGCCATCATGATCCTCTGATGGCTATGATGTGTAGGGTCTGTGAGGGTACCAGGGAGGACTAAGAAGCTAGGAGGGCAGGAGTCAGGTCTAGCTGAGTATGAGATGCTAATAGACATCTTGTGGGATGTCTGAGGTGGTTGAAGAGGGCATCCCACGGAGGTGATTCTTTTTCTAAACCTTCATTGTGCCTTACTGGACACCCAGAGATGACTGAGCTTCTTGGATGTCAAGTAGCTCTTTTACCTTACAGTACTTTTATGTACGTGCTTTGCAACTCTCAGGCCTTAGTGGAGCTTTTGATAGCCCTCTCCTCTCAGGTATCTGAGGGTTCTGACATTACCCTCCAGGTGCCTTGCCTAGAATTTAGGTTGTCTAAACTCAGCAGCCTGCTGGATTTCTACTATGCCCCCTCTGAACAAAGTCTGTCATACAGCAGGTGGGGGTCCCTGGTTGTTTCTAAGAAATCAGTGTCCTCTGTTGCCTTATATCTCTCCATTGTCTCAAAAACTGTCAATTCTCATAATTTGACTCGAGGTTGTTTGTTTTTAAAGGAGATGAAACTTAGTCCTTATTTTGTTCACTGGCTTTCTTCTATGGACCTTGGTTTGAAAGATGTGCTTGCGATACCTGTAACTCCATAGTTTTTGATTTGCTTAATTGCTCTTGCTTAACTGTGGAGTCTGAGGTGTACACACATAGAAGACAGAAATTTTCATTGTTTCTTTTCCTGCAGCTGTGTAGTACTTTCCCCTCTACTATCAGATGCTCTCCAAATCTGACTCCATGTAGCTTCTGACATCAATCAGGGTCAGGGTGATTTGGTCCTAGGCTCTTGCTTTCTTTGATCTGGGTGTGCTGAGCTGTTTGATGGCAGAGAAAACCTGGGTCTTGAGACCAGAAAAATTCTCTTTGAGTTTGTGTTTCCAGTGGCAATCCAGTGAAGAGGTGCTCAAGTACTCCCACAAATATAGCTGCACATCTGCTGTACTTCCTGGTCACATGTTCAAAATCATACTGCTTGTAGCTCATTTGCATTAGCTCTTCAGCTGAGCCCTGCTCATCATTGGGTAGTGCCATCCAAGAGAAGGCCTCTCTCGCCCTTTTAGAGCAAGGCTTTTGCTTTCTAACTGCTGCCATGTTCTTGCTTAAATCTTAAAACATGGATAGACAATTCTGTTTTCTCTTGGGTTAGTGTTTAGCTATAGAATTACTGGCTTGGTGTAACTTTAAAAGAAACCACCAGCTGTTTCCCAAATCAGTCATACCATTTTCTGTCCCCATCAGTGTTGTGTTCCTTTTCTGGCTGCTCCATCTTTTACCCATCTTGTCATGTATTTGCATTCTGTTTGGCTTGAGCCATTCTGTCTCAGGTAGCATGGTGAGGGAGTGAGCTAGGGGTATATGGAATACATACTTCCCAGCAACCGGCCCTGCTAAGCACTCTTTTACACATAGTGGCCTATGTCTTAGTTAGGCTTTCTATTGCTGCGACAGAACTACTGTAACCAAAAACAATTTGAGGAGGGAGGAGGTTTTTTTTTGTTTTTGTTTTTCAAATCTTGAAGCTTGTAATCTGTCATCCAGGGAAGCTGGGGCAGGAAATCAAGGCAGGAACCTGGAGGCAGGAACTGACGCAGAGGCCATGGAGGAGTACTGTTTACCAGTTTGCTCATCATAGCTTGTTCTACCTGTTTTTTTATATCATCCAGGACCTACCCAAGGTGGCACCACCCACAGTGGGCTGGGTCCTCTCATATCAATTATCAATCAAGAAAATGTCCTATAGGTGAGTTCTATAGAGAGGTTTTTCTGGATTAAGACTCCCTCTTCCCAGATGACCCTAGTTTGTGCCAGGTTGACGTAAAACTAGCCAGAACACTGCATGCTTGTCTGCCTTTGTAATATGTCTTGTTCAGTCTTTAGCTCTTAAACAGGATTGTCTTTTCTTTAAACCATTCAGCTGTAGGACTTCTGTATTTAGTGAGTACATATCAATCATTAACTATAAAATGAACAAAGTAGGTAACCATAGGTTGCATGTACCTAACAAAATACTCTTGATTTATTTTTATTTTAGGTATATGAATGTTTTGCCTTCATCTGTGTCTGTACCATGTGTGTGGTTGGTACCTTTGGAGGCCAGAAGAAGGTATCACATGCTCTAGAACTGAGTTTTAGATGTTTTGTGAGCTATCATATGAATTCTGGGAATAGAACCCAGGTCTTTTGGGAGAGTATCCACTACTCTTAATCACTGAGGTATCTTTCCATCCCCAAGCGCTTTTTTTTGGGGGGGGGTAGCATTTTTTAAAAGTTTGTGTCTGTTTAAATGTTGGCGAGATTCTTTTTTTTCTCTTTTTAATTTAGTGCTGTTTTTAGTCTGAAAAGCTTTGCCTGCTCTGGGCTTGGCAGAGGTACCTCCAAGCTTTGTTTTAGTTTTCTGATGCATCTGGGTATAAGATGGGATGTACCACTGTTTCTTACCGACACATTCCTTTCTCCACTGAATGATTTCATACCTTTATTTTGACATAGTTTTCATTTCTCTAGGTCACATGCCCAGGAGAGAAGTGGTTGAGTCATATGGTAATTTTATGTTTAACTTTTTAGAGTACCTTCAAACTGTTTGCCAGACTAGTTGGCCATTTTGGACTCCCTCCAATAATGATTAAGGAATGTTCCATGTTCTTATTAACACTTTACTTTAGCCATTCTGATAGGTGCTGCTCTGGTGGAATATGGTTTGAGAATGTGCCCCCCCATATGTTGAATTTAATCTCTACTGTGAGACATTCATCAGTGGAGACTGGTTCTTACCATGATGTTCAGTGGCAAGAGCTTAGGTGGGTGATTAGGATTAGAGAAATCTCTCATATAACATCTTAGAATCCAGTCAGCAAAAAGGTGGTTGATAAGAAGCTGGAGAGTTGGCTCAGTAGGTTACAAGCA
This sequence comes from Acomys percivali, assembly GCA_907169655.1. Lineage (NCBI taxonomy): Eukaryota > Metazoa > Chordata > Mammalia > Rodentia > Muridae > Acomys > Acomys percivali. The sequence goes on along the minus strand of OU015757.1, from coordinate 21,879,430 downwards.
CTGGTTGCTCTTCCAGAGGACTGGAGCTTGATTCCCAGCACACATATGACAGCTTACAACCATCTGTTACTCCAGTTCCAGGGAATCCTATATTCTATAGGTATAGAGTATACCTATATCCTGGCCTCTATAGGTACCAGACACACATGTGGTACAGACATATATGCAGACACCCATATACATAAAGTAATAAAATTAAAAAGATGGTAATAAAAATAAATATTTGAGGTGGATTTTTTTGTTTGTTTGTTTTTCTTTCTGATAAAATAGGGCCACTGAACTTCAAAACTGTAAACTAAGCAAGCACTTTCTTTAAGACAGAATAAAATGATGCAAGTATGAAGTGGCTAGAAGCCATACTGGTTGCCATCTCTTCCATCATCCATACCAAGCCACTGTCAGGCCCTGGCACTGTCTCCAGAGCATATTGGGCAAGTGCTTCTCACCCCATATACCTCAATGCTTGCAGAAGCTGCTAGCCCAGATTTTTTGATCCATCCCCATTAGCATATACCACAACAGAGAAACCTGAGAGGAGCACAAATCAGATCATGCTTCTGTCCTGAATAAATCTTTTGATGGTTTTCTGTCCTCATCCTCCCAGGACTTTAGGCCCTGTACCATTTGGCCAGCCTCTTTCTGCGTTTCCACCGTTGTACACCACTGATGCCTGTTTTGTGTTCTGGTCTTCTGCTCTTTAGCCAGCTGCCTTCTCAGTGTCATTAGGGTCTTATTTCACCATGTGACAGTTTGACTTACATGTTTGTGTGTTCTTGTTCATTTGGATACTGTTTTTAACTTTCAAAAGTTGACAAATAACCTGCTTATGGGGTTCAGTTACTCAGCATCACTGCCATCTCTGGATCTGTTTGCACTGGCTTTCTTTCCTGGTCGTTGTTGTTGTTGTTGTTTCTGCTTCTTTACACATCTAGTACATTTTAATGCACTGCTACTCAAAAAGTATATTATTCAAAGGCTCAGCTTGTGGCTGAACAAGCCTTTTCTTTCATGAGAAGAGAGAGGCTCTGTGCATTGGAGACCTTGCAGACAGCCCAGCCAGGAGAGCCAGGCCTCCTGGCTCAGAGACAAATCATGTGGGAACCCTGAGTGGGAGGATAAGAGAGGACCATCTTTTTTCTTTATCCCATAGCCTCTGTCTAACTCTAGAGAAGACATACAAAACACCCAAACCTAATTCATACCTGTCATCTCTGTGGAGAAGTTCTACAGTGTCCATCTCTTGATTGGCAGCAGCATGGGACTTGGCTCCTACCCAAACCGTAGTGGAACTTAGGAGCAGTACCTCCCCGTCTGTCCATGTTGACTACTCTGACACTGCAGTGGAGTTCAGGATGAGAGAGGATGGGAGTAACCACCCCCAGGTATTTGATTTCTAAGCTTGATGGCCTCCCAAAAAGAAGGCCGTAACTACACAATTTAGGTGCCCATGAAGTGTTCTAGAAACTTCTGCTGCCTTTGGCTCTTAGTGGCAGTGGTGCTGGCTGGCAGGCCTGATGAACAGTCCTATCCAGAAGCTTGTTGGCTCCTTTAAAAAAGCTTGTCTGAGACCCACTTGCAGAGTAGCAGCAGCTTGTGTGTACTCTGTAGGGGCCCTAATTGCCTATAGATCCCTGTCCTGTGTGTGTTTCTTGAAGAAGCCTTGCCTGCCTGCTGGTTTCCAGGCTTCACTCATCAGGGCTATGTTCAGCCCTAGGCCTAGGTGGCAAGGGAGGGCCTCTAGGTGTGACTTGGACCTCTCTGACAGGCTGTTCCAACTGCTGGGTCCACCCTGTCTCCTCCCTTCTGCCCTTGCTGATTCCACCCTGCCCAGCCAGCTTTTCGTCACATTGAAAAAGCAGTTCAGGCACTCCCGTATTTCACCAGCCTGGGCGGCCCTTACTATGTAAAGGGAGCAACTGTTTGTCTCTGCAGCAGTCCTCATTGGCCTAGAGCAAGGGCGGAGGGCACTTCCGAGGGAGGGAGCCCAGAGCAACATTGCCTGCACTCCACTTTCCCTCACCAGCTCTGCAGTCCCACATCATGTTTGGAGAGCATTGTGGTCTCCCCTCAGAGCGAACTCTACTCAGCCACCCTCCTAAAACTGGACTTCACTGCAAAATGGTGCTTCAGGCTGTCAGCAAAGTGCTCAGGTAACAGCTTGCCCAAAGGCAGTCTGTCAGGGTTGTGGTTGGCTCTGGCCCTGATTGCCTTCTTAGTAAAGCAGCCTGCTATGCTGTGCTGGGCCTGCAGTGAGGTGGGTGTGCCATCCTTGGGCGTGGTGCTGGGGTAATTGATGCAGCTTGGCCAGTCTAGCAACTGAGCCAACTGCAGGCTACCCAGGAGCAGCCAGCTGTCTGCACTGGGCCTTTGCTACACGCTCCTTGATTGTCAGATAGGAGTCCTACCTTGTTTCCTTGGGAGACTGCTGGACAGTGAGTGGCTTTATCGGCAGCAAGTTTGGCTGAGCTCATATGTTTTGGCCAATGGCTGTCTCTTGGGCATGGGCCTTGGCTTCCCAAGGCAAGGATGTCCTGGAGCCTGTACTTGAGTGTCCAGAGAAGTGGCATGGCGTATACCATGTGCTTGTTGTATGTTAGCTGCTACTGAGGTGTTGCCAAGAAAGCTTTTAGACTTTCCTGACCTGTGGTGGTGCTCTTTCTCCAAGTTGGGGGTTGGAGGTGGGGGGAAACACGGTGTGGAATGCAAGTGGATGGGTGTGCATGACTTGCTTGTAGGGTGGCAGTTTCAAGGTAACTTGAGACAGGACTGTGCTCCTCAGCCATGAGGGAAAAGGCACTGCCTTTTGGAGTCCAGTTTTCCTTCAGTGCAGGAATCTTGTGTTTGCCTTTTAAGTCAGTGGGACACCTTTTTTCCTTTCCCTCCCCCCTCCTCCCTCCTCCCTCCCCTTCTCTCCCTCTCTCTCTTCTTCCTTCCCTCCCTTCTCACTTTTTTTTTTTTTTTTTTTTTTTTTTGAGACAGTCTCATTGTGTAGCATTGGTTATCCTGGAGCTTGATATGTAGATTAGGTGAGTTTCAACTCACAGAGATCTGTCTGCCCCTGCCTGAGTGCTAGGATTAAAGATGTATGCCACCATGCCCAGCAGGACCATTATTGTTTAAAATGAAAATAAATAGCATTTGATTTTCCAGTGCTTCTTTTAACTGAACTCCCAAAGCAGAACCCTTGGTGAGGCTTTGACATGAATTCAGCCTGTAATAGCCCCTTGCAAGTGGCTGGTGAGTTCTAGGATGCATGTGTCTGTGCACCTGCCTGTCCATGGTCACCTCTGACCCTACCTGCTCCTCTGGACCATTGCTACTACATCATTACCTGAGCATCTCGACAGGGAGTGTCCACAGAGAATGCAAGCAAGACTTGTCAATTTCAATGTGAAGTTTTATAACAATGCCAAGCAAGGTGGTGGCATCATCTTCCCTAATTTGGAATGTGATTCATAGCAGTGCATAGAAGACTTCACACATGCTTATGTGTGTGTTTCTACATATGTGTGGATAACAGACACCAACATCAGTTCCAGGGATGCTAAAGAATGGCACTTACCTGCCAACACTGAGGGAGGTCCCATTGGGAGATACTTTAGCCTAGCCTTCCTGAGTATCACACTGAGTTCAGTAAGGATAAGTGGGTACTATCTAGGCATACCTCAGCCCTGATGTATCTATCTCTCCTCTGCCTTGTTCTCCAGCTCAGAGGGTCCTTAACTGTGCTAGGGACACTGATGGAAGTGTGCCTTGTCTGGTGGTATTAACTTTTGGATACTCTTATGAGAGAGTTCCAGTGACACTTTCCACTGCTTCTGACCAGCCCAACCTGTGTAGTATGGTGATGCTGAGGGGTAAGATGGGCTTAGTAGGGTCTTCTCGTCTTGGCCTCTGAGGCCAGGCATTAGACAATGGAGTAAGAACTTGGTCCAGATATGGGCTTCCCAGTATTAGCAATGAACTTTCTAGGCCCCACGGAGACCTAGGCCGTGATAGATGCTGCAGAAGAGATGATAACAAAAGGTGAATATAACAGTGGAGTACCCATCTGCTGAGGGGCTGGGGAGAGCCTGGGAGTATTTGGCTGGGCTGTGAGGGCCATGCCAGCTTGTGCTCTGTTGTCACAGGGCCCCTACAGTGATGAGGAAAGAGGACATTATATGCCTAAGTAGACTGTAGGAGTATAGGAGTCCCAGTAGAATGACTCACACCACTCTCCTTTTAGCTTCTAGCTGCACTCTGCCTGAATAGTAGTGTTTTACAGACCTGGCCTGGGAGGGCTTGTATTTTTAAGCTCCTCATGCCCCTGCATGTTTGCCATACCTCTCTTTGTTTAAAATTCATTTCTTCAGTGTTTAAAATTCATTTCTTCAGTGCTATCCTCTAGCTCCTCAATGTTATCATTTCCTTCCTTAATGTAAACTCCAGGCCTCTAGAGGTTATCTTCTGGTCCTTCATTGCTAAATTCCTACTCTGTCTAGCCCCTCACTGTTCTGGGCTGTTCAGGTAGCAGGGTGGGAAGCAAATGCATTGTTTCTCTAGAGGCCTGAGATGTCCATACCCAGTGTTGTTTACTTCCTTGGAGTGATGTACTTTGCCTCAAGAATCTTGGATGCCTTCTCCACCAGCCTCAGACCCTAGTATTCTTAAGTGCTTCATCCTCATGCCTTGCTACGTATGTCTCCCCCAAGTCTGAGCATCCCTTTCCTGAAGTACTTTGCTTTGTGAGCATTTGTGTTCGGTCAGAGGCTAGGGAAGCCATGGTGAAGCTCCAAATGGGGGCTTATAAGAAGATACAGGCTAAGCATCACTGCAAAGCAAAAGCAGATGCCAACGTAGCATCTAATCATCCTGGTTCCAGAAAGATGCTGCTAACCTACCTCCTACCACAGCATCTAGAGCCACCCCAGACTCATGCTAGACACCACGTTGTCACAGAAATTGATTCTTTTTTTAACTCTGAAAATTTCTGTTGCTCCTCAGAGGTCAGTCAGTCGACCAGGATTGACTCACACCTAGTGCTGGGGATGCCAAAGGATCCAGTGTCATGGGGTGTGGCCAGCTAGAATAGAAGATATGACATTTGATAGATGAGGGCTTAGAGGACTAGGGGGAGTTTACTATGTGGGCAAGGTGGACAGCACTGTGGCAGCAGAGATGCTGAAGCAAGGAGAAGGAAGCTAAGGCCAGGTAGATGTGTGGGAGGCAAAAAGGTGATTCTGGTAGGGCCTGGATGCCTCTAAAATAGGCATTTTACTTTGAGTAGGCCCCTTCTCATTGGGGGACCAGCCTCAGCCTCACTGTTGTGGCTTTTGTTTTGGGGGTAGCTTCCCAGAAGCTCATAGCAGCTCTGTGGGTATACTGACATGTGGCACCCACTCTCTAGTCCCTATATTATAGTCTCTGTGCTGCAACTCAAGGCCTTGTCTGTATAGTTCTCCCTCCACATGGGTCACAGTGGTGAGTGGTATAAAGGAAGCTAGAAAAGCCTGTGACCTCAGGCAGGTATGCAGGCATGACTAGCCACTGATGCCATGGTCTCTTCAGCTTGCCCCAGAACCGGGGAGATGTTTGTTCATCCTACCAAGTGAAAACAGAGACACTGGCAAAGGAGCTAGAACGGGTCCTCTAGATGAGTCTATTGCCCTGGCTAAGCCCCCCTCAGGGAAAGGGAAGAAATTGGAGTTTGGGACTTTCGATGTCCTGCAGAGGCCTTTCCATTAGCAACTACCACATTCTTTCTCAAGCAGAACATGGGCCCTGAGCTGTCTCTTGTTCTTCTGGATGGAATGAGGGCTCTATGACTAGGGCTGAGAAATTAGGTTGGCAAGAGTGTCCCAGAGTGTATTATGCTCAAGGGTTCAGGTTGGAACTGTTTGATGGGGACAACAGCTAGTTGGGATGTGACTAAACAGGAAAAGCTTGGGCCCTGGTGTGCACATGGTGGTGTCTAGCATGGCTATCTACTCGCTCCCTTTTGACTTCACCTTAAGCCCCTGTGGCCCATTAAAGCAGAAAGCAGGCCTTCCAGGAGCTCTTTTCCCTACCAGGTTGGGGAGGGGCTTCTGCCTGGAGGAATTATCTCTTTTCTCTGGAATAGGAGGAAGGGCAGGATGTTCATAGGATACACTTCCTGAATGAGTCCCGAACTGTGCTTGGGAGCTATTGTGATGGCTGGTTCCTACCAGCCTCTTCCTAGTTATCCTTCTTTACTCCCTTTAGCGTGCAGGTAAACATCTCAAGCCACAGACCATGGAAGTGGTTTGACAGCTTGGCCCTCACAAACCCCCTGGTCTGTAGTCTTGGTTTCCAGGACAGGATACACAGAAGACAAAAGGTAGCTTGGTAGTCTTATGAAAAGCCTACCATTTAAGGACACTACAGACCTGATACCCAGCATTAGAGAGGTGGGTCTTTGCTCTCTGACTGAATAGTAGCTGAACTCAGCACACATCAATAGTGGAAAACAAGCATTCAGAAAAGTGCTGAGGACAGGGAGTGGATGTGTTCTACAGACGCAGGTAGAGACCCTCCTGGGGCTTGTCCACAACTCTTAGAAAAGCTGAAGCCTACACTGCTGGCCTGCAAGACCCAGAAGCTCATGCCAGGGGGCCTTGAAGAGCCCTCTTTCTGTCTAGTACACCCACACCTAAGAGACTTCTGTGCTGTTTCCCTTAGAGCCTGTGCTGTGCCAGAGCCTAAAGGCTGGGTTTTGCTGTGCCCTGTCCTCTGCCTGGTTCTGGCTGCTTTTGGCCCTACCCTGGAGGCCAAGCACAAATCGCCTTTTAAGGGTAGGCTCTGCCATGAGAAGCCAAAAGGAAAACATTTCCCTGGCATTCAGGGAACATTCTTCTTTCCTCTTTCTCGTAAATAAACCATCAGCAACCTTTCAAAGCACAAGAAAGGAAAAAATAGGTCACAGTCAGAAAGACCTTTCTTCCCCCCCCTCACCCCCATGTAGCTTCTCAGGGCTATGGAAGACAGGACTCAGAGCCAAGCCATGCTGCCTCCTGATTGCATGCATGGTAGCTGGCCTAATTATCTGTGTTTGTGGGTCAAAAAGACAGGTATCTAGCTGCTACCCCAGCCTGAGGCCTACATTTTGCTTCATCTGGACAGGCAGGGCCAACCTAGAGTGGGCTTGGTGGAAATCTGAGCCAAAGGCCACCTCCTGTACCCCCCCCCCCACCTGTTTGCAAGGATGCTGTGACTCTAGAAGTCATTCCTTTAACACACTGTTCTTCTCTGCTGGGTACTCTGGCTGCCTCTTACCCCCGTGGAGCAAGATGGGCACTCCTAAGGAGACTGCTTCTGAGACAGAGGACCCCTCTAAAGGATCTGCTCCTCCCATCACTCCCCTATCTGTTGTTTGCCCTGTATAGTCTATGCTCCTTGCAATTGGTTGCCTTACTAGAGAAGGTCAAACTGTGTTCCTGTACTTGGTCCCCTAACTGTCCAGCACCTCCCACAGAATGCCATATTGAGAGGTTTTGTTTTTGTTTTTGTTTTTTAATCAAAAAGCATCCTTTCTGGTCACAAGGCTTCATGCCAGTATAAATTTACCTCTTACATTTTAGAAGTCAGAATGTTCACCACTGAAGAGTTCATTTAATCATGTGAGGACAAGACTTGGCTTTGCTATGGGAACACTCATTGTGCTTCTCAGACTTCTCACCCAGTACTCTTATCCTGAGCCTGAACATGTCAGACACATGTGGTGCTAGCTGGCAGTTCAGAGATTGGTAGAGTCTCCTTTATTTTTAGTACTGTGTGGTCAGTGCCTAGAAGGGCCTGTTATCAGTGTGTTGGTCTGACATGGCCAGCCAAGAACATCTGCAGACTCCTTCACTTGATTGCCTTGAGGAGCTCATCATGGAGACTTCAGGTCAAAAACTCTTTCTGACCAGGCACAAACTTAGCTACATGATAGAGACTTGAGCAGAATCATCTGCTCCTAGTGGCCTACCACCCCATACAGAACTCAGGCCAGGTAGCCACTGCCAGTGGGCCACTGTGGGTCTTCTCTCTTAAAGGGCATACCCCATCTCAGTGCCTGCCTAGGAACTTGTTCTCCAAGTGCTACCACCAGTGTTTGAGAAGTACCTGGCCTGGAGGAATTGAGTAGATATGTGATTTGGGTGTGCTGTTTCATGGATTTAGGATCTCTATTTAAGTGAAAACAATAAATTTATATGTATGTATGTATGTATGTATGTATGTATGTATGTATACATACAATGTTCTGCCTGTATGTACTTCTGCAAGCCAGCAGAGGGAACCAGATCTTATAGATTGTTATGAGCCACTATGTGGTTGCTGGGAATTGAACTCAGGACCTTTGAAGAGCAGTCAGTGCTCCTTAACCTCTGAGCCATCTCTCCAGCCCTTAAAAATAGACTTAATAAGCTCACTGTGTGTTAACACAGCAACATAATTTTATTAAAAACAAACAACTCTTCAAAATAAAGTAGAAGCAAAGAGTCCTGTACAGTGCGGCATGTGAGGAGGCTAGATTCTTTTTATTGCCTCTGCCTTTAAATGGGAACTAGTGGAAGGAGTCTCAGTGCTGGGGCAGAGCCTTAGCCCTGGGGGTTGTTTTTTCTTGTTCACTCCATGAAGGGTAACAAGGTGGGAGTGTTGTACCCTGGCTGGGTGTGCCAGTGAGAGTATGTTGATCAGTGTAGAGGATGTCAGCAAGACCTAAAGGAGAAGCTAGCCTCAATTGGGGAGAAGTACTCTGTTCTTGGAGTACCCTCTGTGGGTTGGCAACCTGCTACCTCCCATGGGCAGTCCTTCCTCAGAAGCTTTGATGGTAGCTTTGTAGCTTCCTGGAACTGGCCTGCCTGGAAGGTAGAGCCTTGGTGTGGTCTGGAGGGGCCTCTGCTCAGGAAGACCCTTTGTAAGTGTTACAGCTTTGAGGGGAAAGGTATTCCCAGTGTAAATGCTACAGTTTTCCCCAAAGAAAGTGCTACAGCTCTGAAGGGAAGGGTATCCTGGCAGTTGGGAGCCAAGGACTACCACAAAGTCGCACTGCACAACAAACCTCCCATAAGAGATTGATTGGGAGAGTCGCAAGAGGGTGGCTGCCTCTGCGTGGGTGAGAAGCAGCAGGGAACTGGGTGGGATGGAGGCGCTATATAGGCCAGTGGTTCTTGGCCTATGGTCATGACCACAGGGGTTGCATATCAGATATTTACATTATCTCTAGGGACTGGGTCTGACCATTTTGGCCATTAGAGTGTTGTGTGAATGGAGCCAGGCAGTTGGAGATCCTCAGGGGTGGGGCCGGGTCACTTGAGAGGATTACATTCCCCCCCCCCCCCTTTTTGTTTACTATTGATAAACAATCAAGGGTCAGAAAGGGGGGCGTTATCATTAGACTACTTACTGTTGAATGGGGGCATTGAAATCTTTGGGCAAGTATGATCTTCACTGTCAAGGTATAAATCAGGAGTTGCAGGAGCCAGTAATCCTATAATAGCAACTGATTAAAAGTCTGGCTAGAAATCTTTTGGATCTGTTGTTGAAGAAATCTAGGCAAGGATTTAAAAGGCAGGGTGTGACTAACAGAATTAAAAGGAGGAGAGGGGCTGGAGAGGTAGTTCAGAGATTAAGAACTCTGTTCTTCCAAAGGTCCTGAGTTCAATTCCCAGCAACCACTTGGTGGCTCACAAACATCCATAATGAGATCTGGTACCCTCTTCTGGCGTTCAGGTACACGTGCAAACAGAATGCTGTATAAATAATAAATAAATAAATCTTTTAAATTGAGGAGGGCAGGGAGAAAAGGAGGAGAATCAGGGGCAAGAAAGGGGAGTATCCAATTCCATATTGGACTGTCAATGCTGCACAGGCCAGGGGAATGAAACTATTACCTGGAGTTGTCAGGTCTTAATTTTTTTTACTATACCCCACTGGTTGACATTAAAGCAACATTACTCCCTGGAAAAAAGACAAAGACTACCTCTTTCTGTTGTTAGTAAATTTAATCCTCCCTGATTTTGTAGCACTATGGGCAGCTGTGATACATGTAATAGTAAAGTTTACCAATGACCCCTGTCTCCTATCTGGGCTGCCATGGCTCCTAATTAGGATATAAAAGATCTCCCATTCTGCATAAAAGACAGAACGTCTTCCTGTCTCCTACAAGACCAAGAAGTCTCTGGTCACCATCAACAGTAATCTCTATTTTGATCACAAAGAAAGTAAGCATAGGGACAGGTGTTCTAGAAATCGATTTAGGTGTTAAAGGGATAAGTATCTCTTTCTGGCAACCCGTTGGTGAGCAGTCTCCAGACTCCACTGCATGAGTGGTATTTCACATCCTTAGACCTTTATACGTTTTTTTTTAAGACCCTCAAAACTTATTTAAGCTTTTACATCCCCAGACCTTTATAACACTTTCTTAGACTCTCAGAACTTAAGTTTTCCTTTGGAAGAGCAGCTTTTTGAAAAAGATTTATGCTTCATGCATCAGGTGCTGCCCCCTGCTGTCACAGCTGTGTTGCAGCACTGCTCCACAGAGCTATCCACCAGGAATTCTATAGGGTCATGACCGGTTGGTTTGGCCTATTATAGCATAGTTACCTAATTGCCAGAGAAGTCTGGACTTTGGTGGCCTCTTTCCTTCCTTGTATCTGACTTAATTACCCTGATGTTCAGAGTCTTTCCTTGGACCCCTGTGGTTTGGGCCCAGGTAGGGCATGTGGTGATATGCCGTCCTTTCTTTCTTGGCAGGAAGTCTAAAGCTAAGCCAAACGGCAAGAAACCAGCTACAGAGGAGAAAAAGGTGTACCTGGAGCCGGAGCATACCAAGTCCCGGATCACTGACTTTGAGTTCAAGGAGCTGGTAGTGCTGCCCCGGGAGATCGACCTCAACGAGTGGCTGGCCAGCAACAGTGCGTGCGGGTGGGGAGGCGGGTACAGCAGCTGCAGGGCAGGGAGCCTCCCCTGATCTCCAACTACCCCCAGAACAGTGGTCAATGGACAGGCTGAACTCAGCTGAACCCACTCCCTGTCACACCAGCTGGAGCAGGGGTGTTTACTCATCTGGCCCTTTGCTTCTCTTCCAGCAACAACATTTTTTCACCACATCAACCTGCAGTATAGCACAATCTCAGAATTTTGCACAGGAGAGACGTGTCAGACAATGGCTGTGTGCAACACGTGAGTAGCAGCCTGGCCATAGCACCTGTTGGGAGTGTGGGATGGGCTGTGGTTGACCTTGCAGTCTGGGCTACCAGCTTCTCTGACTATATTCTTACCTGGATTCCCTGAACAATCTAAAGCTAGGCAGCGTCTTCTGTACCTGAGGGACCAAGGGCCCAGCATAAGTGTCTCTGCTGGGTACCATCAGAGGCCAAAGGCAGGCCATGCTTAAATGATCCCTGAGCCAACAGAGTGCTCAGTGGCCTGGGAGCTGTAGGGTTAAGTGAGCAGGCTGATTCTACTAGTAGGTTGTCTTATTGACAACTTCTGAACAGGTTTAATGCCAGCAGCTCTTTCTTCTGAGTGTATGTGTACATTCAGTGCTGTAATATGCAGATATCTTCAGGGGCTCCAAGATACCTCACTTTGCTTTGCACATTGGAAAGCCACTGGATGTCACATGTTTGCCAGCATCCCTGGGTTGATGGTAGGAATAACTATGCTAGTGAAGGAAGAAGGCTGGATATGGCCATGGAGATGGAAGATCTTTCATGATAGCTCCTTGTCATCAAGATGCTGTGGACGTGTGTGTGTGTGTGTGTGTGTGTGTGTGTGTGTGTGTGTGTGTGTG
>OU015757.1:21826208-21867638 GCA_907169655.1 Acomys percivali | reverse complement strand
GTGTGTGTGTGTGTGTGTGTGTGTGTGTGTGTGTGTGTGTGTGTGTGTATTGTACACTTAAGCAGTCCTCCCTGTAGATGCAGCTCTCCCAAGACAACTGAGTTCTGCTCTCAAGAGTCTGCTGTAAGCCCTAGCACAACAAGTGACAGGAGTCCTCTCTGCCTCGGCCAGTTGGGCCTGCTCAAATAGCTGTAGCGACTACAGCTCAGTTTCTAGTGATGTAGTGGGGAATAGAGCCAGCTTTCTGTTCCCCAGGAGGCTCAGGTATCAGCTAAGCATTGCCAGGGAAAGTAGGGTAGCCTTTTAGGAACAAGCTTGGTATGTATAGGACAGACCCATGACAGATTCTGAGGTAGCACTTGAGAGTGTGTGAACAGCCTAGACAATGTCAAACAGCATGTATCTTCCCTGGCTTCTCCCATGTGCCTTTCAGTGGTGAATTTGGGGAAAGCTTTCCCAAGAGCATAGGAGCTAGTATTATACAGACCTGCATATGGTGTATGCTGGAAAGCCTGGGCATCTAAGCCTTTTGTTCACTTTATGGTATCATTTAGTGATTCCTACCATAATCCCCTTGTAGGAATCATGTGAGACCAAGAGATTTTGGAAGTTCAGAACTAATTTGAAAGAAAAAGGGGGTTAGCCAGAAATCCACAGAACTCCTTGCTGTGTACCAGCCCTAGAGGTTTGTTTAGGTTGAGGAGAGTCTGCACTAGCCTAGGTCTCATTTCCATCCTTGTAGCACCTGCAGGATGACCCCCAAGACCAGCATTGGGATCAGGGAGCCAAGACATATTCAGAAACATGGCCAAATAGGTCCCTCAGAGACATCCTTTTCTATTAGCAGAGCTGAGCGAACCTTTAAACACTGATCTGTGAACTAGCTTAGACACCAAGCACAGCACAGGCACCATGGCATGTAGGACAGCACTGTGGGACTTGGGGAACCAGCCCCATGTTCCAGGTGATACAGGGAAGAAGTATTGCTTCACATTCCATATCCAGCAGCCATGTCCTTCAGGAGCACAGTGAAATGGACCGCTGCAAGCTGTCTGACCTACTGCAGGAGCATTATGACTAGTTCTTCAGCTGTGTGACAGCACAAATGAAGAGTCACAGTAACTGGAGAAATACAGACTTTTCTCTGGAGCTCTCAAAAGTTGAGACTGAAATAAAATGTAATCTGACACATTCTCAGGGTTCCTAGAAGGGACATGGAAGCTATCATAGTGAGAGGTGCCCATATTCTGTTGGTGACCAACTTTTCCCAGATGATGCCAAGCTCTGAGCAAAATATTGAGTGTATGTATTTTGAAATTCTTTAAGCAATTCAAAAATGACACAAAAACATACAGTCAGAACCATAAATTGGTAAATTGAAGTGGGATAGTCAAAAGAGGTAGAGGGGATATAGCCCTAAATAAAGCAAGAGCATGGAAGTATAAAGATGAAAAAACAGAACAAGCAGAAAGCCAACAATAGTGATCTAAGCCCAGCAGATGAGTGGCTCCCACAGTGTGAGCATGAGAGTGTCCAAAGAGATTTTTAATGAAAATATTCTAGTAGAACTAAATCTGAGCTTCCCTATGAGAAACATATTCACTGTTATCTGTCTGGACTGTCATAATCAAATGCCCATGGCAGAGGCTACTAAACAGCACTGGTATATTTCTCATGGACTGTAAGTTCAGATCCAGGCTTAGAATCTGAGAAAAACTTCTTGGTTCATGGACAGCAACTCTTTTGAAAGGCATGAGCACTGGTCATGAGAGCTCTGCTCTTGTAGCTTGATCACCTCCAGAAGCCCACTTCATAGCAGGTGCTCTGCTACCAAGCCACATCCCCAGCTCTGTTTAAAGTTTTATGAGAGACAGAATTCTGCCACGGTATCCGAGCTGACCTGGGCCTGGCATCTTCTTGTCTTTATCGGCCAGGCAGTTGAGATCACAGGTGTATCCCACCCACCTGCTCTTGCCTCATAGTGGCACTTTACATGCTATAAAGTGGGAAAGCTAACAGTAGGAGATGACAAACCTAGAAAAACACTACCAAATGAAAGCTGAAGTAGCTGTGTTCATAGCAGCAGAAACTTAAAATCAGCAAGGATGCAAAAGGAAGTTATGAGTTGGGAGGGGCTGTTTAACAGGCCTGTGGTGTTTCTCAGTGTCTGTGTGCCAGATGGCAGAGCTTCACAAAGCAAATCACCGGCTGCATGGGGAAGGACCAGGGGAGGGAGAGGCTGAGGTGCCATTTAAGGGCATTCCATCCCAGCAGCAGAATGAACCTTATTTTCAACTTCACAAGGAGTGCTTATGAAACAAGATGTTGCCCTTGACAACTTTTAAAGAGTTGAAGTCATATTAAGTAAGGTATCTGATCATTGTGGAGTTATTCTGGAAGTCAGTGAGAGAGATATAACAGACAAGTTTCCAAACATTTTGGAAATAGTTCACTCCTGGATGATCCATAGGTCAGGGGAAAAAACAATCTCAAGGGCAATGAGAAGCTTGTTTGAACTAAACACAAGCAAAAATGCCAAGTATTAACATTTGTGAAATACAGCCGTGTGGTAATTCATGACTGTAATCCCAGCATTTGAGACGCTGAAGCAGGAGAATTGTAATGAGTGAGATGAGTCCTGACTACAGAAAAAACCTGTTTAAGAGAATTGGGCAGGGAGGAGGGATGACTTGTGGACCTTAGCTGCCCCAAGGTGGCAAGAGCAGTTTACAACACCAAGTGCATATTTCAGACAGAGATCTCAGAGCAAAACGAAAACCAATGCAAGTAGACAGAAGAAAGGAAATCACAAAACACAAGTGGAAGTCACTCCTGTTGACTTCTAGAAACTATAAGGGAAATACATGCTTGCTTGGAAATAGCAATGAAGTTGATAAGCCATATCAAGACACAAAAATAGGATAGGATAGAAGATAGGAATCATGAACATTAGAAAGTGTAATAGTTTGCTATGAATTCAACAGATGTTACAAAGGTAGCTAGGAAACTGCAGGATCCTCTCCAGATTTACACAGCTGGCATGAAATCGACGGTTGTTTGGAGAAGAAAACTTGAGGGCTCATCCAGTTCAGTAAGACAAGGGAGAGGGAGGAAAAGGCCACATAGAGAACACAACTGTGACTGAAGGAGTCCAGCAACAAAGTAAATTGTACAAGACCAACAAAGGTCTCTGTGCTAGCTGTTTATGATTGAAAACCTGACTAAATCACATCATTTACAATAACTCCAGAGGCAATAAAAATGCTTAGGTATAAACAGCTTTCACAGAACTCTGTTTCTGGAAACCACAAAAGTTTAGGAATGAAGAGTCAAAGATAGCAGCACACACACAGCCACACGGTGTTTATGGGCTGGAAGACAATAGCTTACCATATAGATCTATGCGGAACGAATCTCAGGTTTAGTATGTTCTCAGTTAAAAACTCCATCAGAATTATTAGCTACTAGGCTATTGTGTTCTGGAATTTACATAGAAGGGCTGTCTGGAGTAGCCACAGAAACAGTACAACTAGAGGAGGCCCACAGTTTGAAGATATACTGTTAAGTTCCAGTGACAAGACAGTATGGTGTTGACCAAAGGTGTGACAGAAGTTAGTGGGTCAGATCAGACTTCAGAAGGAAACTCAAAAATACAGTCCTTTGATTTCTGACAAAGTGGCCAATGAAACTGAAGTGTAGAAAGGACAGTTTTGTTTTGTTTCCCAACAACTGCTGCTGTGAAAGGCAACATTACACAGAGGAAAGGAAAAGTAGTACCTCAACTTTAAGCTTCACCCCTGATACAGAAATGGGAAATAACGAGGCTTCTAGAGGTTAGGAGGAAATCTCTGTGACCTAGTATTAGGTTGGACATCAAAAAGAATGTTAAGAGAGCGGCTCACTGGTGAAAAGGACTCAGCCAACTGGGCTTTATGATGATTCAGAACTTTAGCTCTAAGAAAGATAACTGAGAAGAAAGAACAAACATAGACATGTGGAAACATCTGGGAGGCACCTGTTGCACAAGAACTAGTGTCCAGGACGTGCAGAGAGTTCTCAGTGCAGCAGTATGCAAGCCGCAGCTTGACCGACAAGAGTGGGGCAGGACTGGTTTCTGCAGTGTGGACATGAGCCACTAAGAAGATACTCAACATTAGAGTGTTAAAGAAATATAAATAAAACCCACATGGTGGTACTACAGAGTACTAGGTGCTGGGGAGCACGTGTCATGCTGGTGAGATACAGGCGGCACAGCATATGGTCTAACTTTGACACATTCTCATGAAATGATGCACAAACCTGCTGTGACTGTAATCCTGTCTTAGCTTTGCTTTAGAGACATGAAAAACGTGTGTTTACATAGGACACCCCCCCAGTGTAACAGTATGATCCATAATCATCCCCAATTGGAAAGAATCATAGGCCCTCAGCAGGAGCTTGGGGGAGCATGCTGTGGCCTTGCGTCTAGGGCACCTAGGTGGTGTGACATCCCCACAGCATGGCCAGATACCAGAGGCATGTGAGAGGCCCTCTGTGATTCCTTCATCCAAGATCTCCCAAGGAGATGCCTGAGGGGGCAGCAGGCAATACATCGAGGGCAGCACCAGCTCCTTTTGACAGAACAGAGTGACTGTGATACTGCACATGGTTAAGACCCAGGGTCTCTGTATATCTAGTATCTCCTCATCCCTGATGCTAGTTTCTCAGAACTGACAGTCACATGAAGATTGATTACCTCCTGCACAGGATAAAGAGTTTGGGGTCAGGTCACTTGACTATAGGCATCTACTGTTCTCCATGGGGAGGGTGTGGCTTCTAATTCTGGGAATAAGATACTGCTGAGGATCTAGGCTCTCTGGCCAGCTCCAGGCCACCTCCTCATAGACAGATAACCTGCTCCCAGTTAATTTTAAAAGGTACAGATTTATTTCAAATAAATAAAACCTGCAGAAGTAGGTATAATGGTGTCACATTGGGCTACCTATACTTTTGGTTCTGTACATGAGGCTTTTGTTCCCCTGAGATCTGAGCACTTTGTGTCTATTGGAACAGTTGTATATAGCTCATCACATCATGCTACCACTGCCTTTGAGTTTGTGCTGTATGTGTGGGAGCCTGCATTGGGGCAGGTATTTGGCAGGGTTGACACCCTGACCAAAGTCTCTGTCCCTACAGACAATACTACTGGTATGACGAGCGGGGGAAGAAGGTCAAGTGCACTGCCCCCCAGTATGTTGACTTTGTCATGAGCTCTGTGCAGAAGCTGGTAACTGATGAAGATGTGTTCCCCACAAAATACGGTATGTCTTTTGCAGCTTGTACCCAAATCACTATGCAAAGCCAGCAGGTTCTTCAGCACTAGGCTAGAGAGTCTTGGGGTATGATTGATTGCAAGTGGGGTCTAGAAGAGCTACAGTTTGATGACTCTAGCACCATTTGGCATGGTGGACCTGGGCTAAGAAGGGAGCAAGGTTCCCACTGAAGAGATCAGCCTAGCTGGGGTCAAAGGTCCACCTACATTCTGGGACCCACCACTTGGCCCCCTTTGGCCCTGCTACCAGCTCTGCACAATGAAGCCATCACAGTCCATCTTGCTGAGGTTGGTGTTTACAGACCTGTCAAGGTCCTGATGGGGGCTCAAAACTCATCCTGAGCAGCAAAGGGGCCAGCACTGGCTTACAGGTATTCCTATGTGCTTGTTGCCGCTCCCTACCTGGTCTACAGATAGCCCTGGGGTGTCTACTGGAGGAAGTACATGGAGCCTGAGTGCCTACCACATATTCTTTGCTGTGCAGGTGACCAGCATGGCTCAGCCAGCACCTGTTACTCTAGGCAATTGCCACCCTGGGGGAGAGGTTGCTGGGAACTCTTTGGAGGAGTGGTAGCAGGTACGAGCACTTAAGGCCCATCCAGGGAAGCCTAGTTGTAGGAGACTGGCCTCCTTGCAGGTCTATGACATGTGGCCTCCCCCTAGGCAGAGAATTCCCCAGCTCCTTCGAGTCCTTGGTGAAGAAGATCTGCAAGTATCTGTTTCACGTATTGGGCCACATCTACTGGGCCCACTTCAAGGAGACCCTGGCCCTTGAGCTGCACGGACACTTGAACACACTGTACGTGCACTTCATCCTCTTCGCCAGAGAGTTCAACCTGCTTGACCCCAAAGAAACCGCTGTCATGGACGACCTCACCGAGGTGCTGTGCAGCAGCCCAGGTAGCAGTGCTGCCACTGGGGATGGGGCCAGCAGTGGAGTTGCTGGAGCACAGAACCACGTGAAGGAGAGATGAGCCTCCAGGGCCAGATGGGTGCACATGTGCAAAGAGACAACTGTGTATCAGTGTGTGCGCACACATGCCCCGGCGTGCTGATGGCAAGGTCTGAGGGCCCGGGCTGCTCGGAGTGTGGGCTCCATGGATGCCGCTGGAGCAAGGCGTGTTTCCTGACTTTCCTGTTGGATGGATGAGTGCTGTTTGTAGTGAAGAGCCTTTGGAGTCATTCATTCATTCAACAAACATTTATTGGACTGATGTTTTGATTTTTCTTCTGTGGGGTTTTCCTTTCTTGGGTCTTCCATATGGCTCTTGCCCTCTCCTTCCCTCTGGGGGAAAGGGCTCTGTGGCTTTGAAAGAAGCACCTTATGAGAGGTGTCTCCCCCTTACGGGGCTTGCCCTGCAGACCTGGAGTTCTGCTGTGCTTTGGGGATGGGCTTTTACAGAGGCCCACCCTGCAGCTTTTCTCCCTAGCCCTTGCCTGGACTTTGGCTCAGAGTCTCTGGGGTAGAGAGGCCTGGGGTGACCCAGGAGGGCCCACACCTGCTGCTTGCTCCTATCAACCCCTTCTTGCTGCCTCCTCAGTGCCCAAGGAGGTCCCATTTTGCATAGGGGCCAGGGCAGCACCAGGACCCCTCTGAGGTCCTGTGTGAAGACAGGGCTGTCAGTGAAAGGCAGAATCTGCTTTAGTTCATCTGTTCAGATATAATAAAAAGAATTCTCTCAGGTCAGAGCCTGTGTCCTCTCAGCCTGCTGTTTCATAATGTTCTGAGGTTCTTGGGTAAGGAAAGTGCAAGTGCCTTGACCTTATCCTCACTGGCTGTGCCTTGACTTGAGTGAGGATGGAGGCCTTCAGTCCTGTAGAGTTGGCTCAGGCTCAGCATTGGGGGCCCAGGACCAGGCAACCTGCTGTCTAGGTGGGGGTGGACCTGAGTTCAAGTGTGGAGCTGGCCCGGGGCCCAAGTATCAGGAAAGGGAGCCAGGCATGATTATGGCTTGGTCCCTCACAGACAACAAACTCAGATCTTTGAATCCTGGCAACCAGTTTTCTGTGCCTGCTGACTGGCACCAGTGGCTTTTGGTGGTTGATTCCTGGGATGCTCCGCCCCCTGACAGGTTCCTTTTAAATTGTGGGGCCCTCCTGGGGTTTGGTGTCTGCCTGGCCCTCTGGTTCAGCCTGTGCAATGCATTTGTGGCTACCAGACCTTTCTCTTACTGCACCATCAGAAGCCCCTGGGAGGATGAACTTGGGGCTGGAGGCTCTTCTGTTAGCACCTGAACCAACCCCATCTGCCTTCTAACATTCTCAGTGGCCATCTGTCCCTATCTAATGATTACCAGAAAATTCCAGGGTACATGGAGTCTTCACAGCCTGGTCCTACTGCCTCTCCATAGGAGTTCTTCTGAGACTGAAGGAGGAAGATTGTGAGTTTGAGGCCACCCTAGGGCTACACAGGGAGCTCTTGTCCAAGCAAATAAACAAGAAACCCTCCCTGAACCAACTCTAAGCCTTTTGTCTCAGTTCCTGGGAATGGAACCCACCAGACTGCCTAAGCCTGCCCCTGGGTGCTGGCCACCACATCTCTTGTCTCAGCATAGATGTCCATGGAACCGTATGTCTGGGACTGCTATAGGGACCTCAGGGGGTGGGGGCTCAGCTTGCTGACAGTGCCAGTGGGGAGTCCTGGGGGCAGGGGACAGCAGGGGCACAGTAGAGCTTGGCTCAGTCATACTAACCTGTCCTCAGCTCACAGGTACAGGAGCTAGACTCCAGACAGAGCCCCTCAGATAACAGCTACCATAGTCCTGGCTACACAGGGGAGGGGAGGATGCCCAGTGCAGAGTCTATGGCTGGCTGCTGGGAAGATAAGTTTCTAGCTTGAACTGTTGTGTGGAACCTGAGACAGTGGCAGGACCTCCAAGCGCATGGCAGTGTCAGAGCCTCTGGAAGGCCATCTATGAAGGATGGATATCCAGGTGAGGGTTACCACCTGCTGGGCTGTGTTCTGGGCCCAGTTTCTATGCTCCAAGATATACAGGGAGGTTCTGTGTGCTTTTCTACCACATGGATGGCTCCTTGCTGCCTCCTTGTCCCTGCCATGGTGTTCTTGTCTATACATGGAGTAGGTCCATGAAGAGGCATAGACTCAGAGCTAACAATTATTGGAGAACACTCAGGGTATATGAATGACAATGACACTCAAGTTTCACTGCCAGGAAAATGCTCCAAAGAGAGAACCCAGATGAACCCAGGCAATCCTTTGTTTGGACCTCAGCAAGTCAGAAAGGCTAGCCTGGCTTGTTCAGCAGATACTGACACCTTTGGTCAGCCCTCTAGCCAAAAGCTGAAAAGTAGACCACAGATTATGTGTGAAGAACTTACGCACAAGACTTTTATCTCAGGGGCTGAGTCCTGTGAGGCACAGGAGTCCGATAAGGGTCCTGAGAACAGTGCATTTCATCAGAAGCCCTGAGGTGGGAGGAACAAAAGGCTGTTGAGCCAGGGAGGCTCAGGTGAGAAGCTAATGAATGCAGTAGTGGTTATTTTTCCTACAAACAGGGCAGGGTACAGGCCTAGGCTCCTGAGCCATAGAGGATACCTGCCACTGACTTCCTCTTTGTCCTATGGCTGAGAGTACATGGCCTTGTCTGTTCGTTGGCCTACAGGTGTACAAAGATTACTGCTAGGAAGCCAGGCATGGTGGTGCACACCTTTAATCCCAGCACTCAGGAAGCAGAGACAGGCGGATCACTGTGAGTTCAAGGCCAGCCTGGTCTACAAAGCAAGTCCAGGACAGCCAGGGCTGTTAGACAGAGAAATCCTGTCTCAAAAATAAAAACAAAAACAAAGATTACTACTAGGACCATCATACCTAGAACCCTCCTTTGCCTTCAAGGCTACATTTTGAGGCTTCTGAGCTAATTAAATGAGGTTTGAGGCCTAGCGTTATACTGGGATGTGTTGAGACTTTGGGATGTGATGAGTATTTTATGTATGGGATGGAAATCTAAGTGGGGCCCATGGGCAGACTGGGATAGAATAATGCCTCTCACATCAAACAGGTCCTCACCCTGGAACCTATGAATGGTATCTAGTTGCTGACAGGACATAAAGTTACAGGTGGAATGAAGTCAGCTGATATGGGCATGGAGGTGACCCAGGCCCCTCCCTAACTGGGAGGGGCAGCATAGTAAAACTAGAAACAACACAGTGACTGAGCCTGGAGCTCCTGTTTGGAAGACAGGGATGAGACTATGGGCAAAGGGATAATGGGGACCTCAGGAGCTCCGGGGGGGGGGGAGGCTCCCCAGGTAGAAACACTCCTTCACCTGTCAGTCCAGCTGTCTTTCCCAGGCATTACACCTATCCTCTGGCACTGCAGCTGTTTGCTTTTTACTAAACATCACCAGGAGACCTAGGCTAGTGAATATGGAATGGTGCTGTCAGTGGAGGGGTGGGCATTGAGCCACAGGAGAATAGGACACCTGACCAAGAAGCCATCAGCCAGGCTGGCCATCCAGAGTGAGCTGAAATTAAGGTGTTGGCAGGGCCCACTGTATAGCTGACTGTAGGACTTTGGGGCCCCACCCTCCAAGGAATTGTGCCATTCTGCTCTCAGAAGGCAGTATGAAACCTAGGATGGCTCACCTAGGATAGAGTTTGAGTTTTAATTTTTTACCATCTTTTGAGGGTACCAGGCTGTGCTTCTCTGCTTCACCAATTGGTGAAGCAATTCAGAGTAACCCTCTTTACCTGCCTGCACACTTACGGCTGGGCCAATCAAGTTTAGCTCCTGAGACAGGGACTGGTCTCTAGAGGCCTTTTTTTTTTTTTTTTTTTTAAAGTCCTCAGTTTGATGAGTATGCAGACCAGTGGGTTAATCCTCATTGTGAACTGCAAAAGGCCATGTCTGGTGCATAGTTTCTTCCTGTTTGTTTTTGGTTTTTTCAGACAGGGTTTCTCTGTGTAGCCCTGGCTGTCCTAGAACTCTCTTTGTAGACCAGACTGGCCTCGAACTCACAGAAATCCACCTGCCTCTGCCTCCTGAGTGCTGGGATTAAAGGCATGTGCCACTGCGCATAGCTTGTTTGTTTTTTTATATGAATAATGGGCTAAGCTTGCTTTGACTGTGAACACTCAGGATAGCTTAGTGTCAGGACTGAGATTGTGGAAGGTTCCTCTCTGAGCCCTGGGGGTGCAGTAGTGTACAATGGGAAGCTGCTGGGTCTGTGAAGTAAGCTGGTCTTAGTGCCCACCAAGGCTGACTGTAGACTAAGTATCCAGTGGGCCAGCTGGAGGAAGATTGGGTGGAGGGTGGGTGGGTTGCGACTCTCAGCATGTCAGATGCAAGGCATCTTAGCACCCTGAGCCCAGACCCAGATAATCAGGTACCCTTGGACCTAATCTCACAGTTAACAGAAAAGCTTCAATAGGAGCTTGGTCCCTTTCCCATACCAAGTGCCTACTGGGTATCCCACTTTTGGAGAGTGTATCAACATCCAGAATTCAGCAAATGTTGATCCTAGCTTTACCTCATTGCTTTTTGCCATGGATTTTGAGCTTCAGTCTGCAGAGCTACCCCTGCTTGGTTCACAACAAAGCTAAGCAAAAATGGCTTAGACTTTTCCAGCAAGATTGTGTGTTAGGTAGGCCTCAGCTTCAGGGCAGGGTGGCATTTAGGGCTGTTCTACCCCCAGGAGACACATGATAGTGTCAGAGACAGCTGGCCTCTACTATGCAGAGGCTAGGGATGCTGTGAACTCCTACAAGTAACAAGGCACAGAGAACCATCAGCCTCCCACTGTCAGTGAGCTATATAGAACCCTGCCACTAGGCAGTGTAGCAACTTTGGGAAATGCACAGCTTCATGGACTGGACATTTGGATCAGACTCCTAAGGACTGTGCAGCCTTAGACTCTTGGGCATTCAAGACATGGTGCTAGACCTGTCCTGGATTTGTCCTGCATCTAATAGCAGTGGAGAGGTGATAAGGTCAGGGCAACCCTGGCTGGTCACAGGTAGTATGGTGAGGACTCCTCCTGGAGGAAGCCCAAGTGCTAGGTGACCCCAGGCACATCTGGGGTAATGTTGGAACTGCCACAAGGAAGACAACACACTGTCACTACTGTCTTCCTAGTAGAACTCTTTGCTAGCCTGTGTTTCTAGACTTATTCCCTAGCCCTGGTTCTCACCGGAAGCCCATCCCTCGTGGAAGATAGCCTAGGGATACACTCCAGCCTATTTAACTGACCCTACCACCTAGACCCCCTTCCGGGGTGGACCTCTTCCCTTAGCACTGCCCAGACGGTACAAGTTGGTTACAAGAGCCACTTTCAGACATCCTGTGCCATTTCCCATGCCCGCCCGGCCCGGACGGAGACCTTGCGTCATGTGTCTTTACGGAAGGAATTTATTGTTCCAGAACTGAAGTTGCTCACAGTTATTTTACAGGGGTTACACCAGATGGGGCTTGTCCATTTCTGTGATGTCTGCGAGTCCGCGTGTGTCCAAAGTACAAAAGAGGAAGGCTAACGAGAGGTATTGCTTTCAGTATCCTGACTCCGTAGATATGCCCCTTCCCACTTGTACCGCGTGGCTTTGATGTTGTTACAGGTGTTTGATTTTGTCCTATGTATAGAAATCCCAGCCTGTGGTGGTTGAATGTAATAGAAGCATTAAAATCTGTACATGAGGGGAAGAGCAAAAGGCATGCATGAAACCTGCCCTCCAGCCCCTCCTGCTGCTACGACAGGCACCGTGGGCCTGCTGGGAGGGACTGGCTTAGCCAGACAGAACGGAACACAGACAGAAGCTGGAGATGAGGGAAGCAAAGTGGGCGTCAGCAGGCAGTGGTGTGGGCTCCTCGCCCTCGCCACCTCCAGGAGGAGCCCACTGCAGAGCACACTGCTAACTCCATTTCTGGCTTTGATTTTTTTTAACTTTTTATTTTAATTTTTAAAAAAAAGCCCCAAGGTACCCCTGCCATCCTGTGCATGAATAGGGTGCTAGTTCAGGGCCTTCTCTCCCTTCTCACTCAGACACCAAACCAAGATCACCCTCAGCCTGGTTCAGCAGAGACGTACTGGTCAGTGCCTCTAGGCAGCAGGCATAGCTGGCCAGTGCAGGCTGACAACCTGTACCCTGAGCCCTCATATGGAACTGGAGCTGCTGCTAAGTAGTAATAAAACAACCCAGGACAGAGCCAACCACGTTGTTCTTTAAATATATATATATATATATATGTATGTGTGTATAGAAATAGCCAAGAGCAAGGAGCTGAAACACAAACTCTAGCTCTGCCCCAGCAGCCCTGCCCCACACCCTTTTCCAAAAACAACCAAGAAAAGAAAGTTTATAAAAATATCTTGCAGGAATTCTTTTAAAGTTTACAGTAGCTTGCCAGTGCTGCATCCACTGGCCGGCTCCCCACTGTCCCCAGCCCCGCCAACGGCTCTGTCCTCAGAGGGAACCTGGGCTCTGGACCCACCCTGCCCAAGTCAGACAGACAGAACAGATAGCAGGAGGGTGCTGCTGCTGCTCCCCCTTCCCTGAACAGAGAACAAAGACATAAAGAAACTCAATAAATTAAAATAGCAAATAAATAATACTGGTCTCAGCCCAGCCCCCTGGCAGCTTTGGAGCACCCAGGTCTCTTATTTCCACTTCAGCCCGAGAGAACCATCACAGCTGGAGCTCTGCAGCCTGGCAAGGTGGAGCAATGGATGCAGATGAGAAGAGGTGGCCCTGGTAAGGCCAAAGTGTGGAAAAGGCGAGGTGAGTGGCCCAGGAGGCCTCCAAATGCGATGTGGAGGACAATCCATTCCCACTGCTTCACCCACCATGGTCCCCTACCCTGGAAGATGGTGGACATGTTGTCCCTGCTGAGGGTCTGGTCACTGGGAGTCCAGGGTGCCTGGGCTAGAAGGAATCCCCTGGGAGACAGACCCTCCTCCCTTGGGCCATGCGGAGCTGCCAGGGAACAGGCAGAGGTGGTGGACAGTGGGCTAGCCTCTCTGCCCAGCAGCAGCAGCAGGAGGAGGAAGAGGAGGGAGGGTGGTCCGCAGCAGCTGCCTTCGCTCGGCCAGTGTCCACACGCAGCACAGAGGATGGCCTCGTGGAGATGACATGTTAACTTTTCGGGATAATTCCTGGTATCAGAGCGGAAACAAGCGATGCTGTCAGAGACAGGCAGAGACAGAGACCGCAAGAGAGAAAAGAGAGCAAGCCCAGCAGCCCAGCCTGCGGGCCACGCCCTGGCCACTCTCCTTTCCTCCCAGGCTTGAGACAAGGTCTGGGCAGGCAGGTGGGGCTGGTCCACACAGGGCGGCAGAAGGCCACAGTCAGTGCTGTGCTGTGTTTGCTGTGCTGTGCTGTGCTGTGCTGTGCTGGGGAGGGACTAGTGTCTAAGGCTGCTCACGGCGGGCGGCGGGCGGCCCCATCTTGGCCATGTCCTTGCCCATCGGGTACTCGGTGTCCCCTCCAGGGCCAGCGGCCGCGGAGTCACCCAGGGGGCCGTGGGCACTCCGCTTGGCGGGTGTGCTGGGGGCCTGGGCCGCCTGCCCGTTCTTCTCGTCTGAAAAAAGTTGTTTAATTACGTCAAAGAAGTTACTCAATGGGGTGCCTGGGTACACAGAACAGAAGACAAAAAGAGAAAAGAAAAGAAAAAAAGGGGAAGGGGAGAGAGGAAGGGAAGGAGAGAAAGAACAAACAAATGAACGAAGGGGCCTTGACAAGAGAAAGAAAAACCCAACGAGATGAAGTCAGATGGAATGGCAGAGCAAGGATAGGCGGGTAGCAAGCAGGGTAGGCAGGCGGCCAGTGGGGTTCCTACTGCCAGGAGCAATGCAGTGGGAGAGGCTGTTTCTGTGTGACAGACCCTTGGACTTCTACACCTCCAAAGCAGCATGGGACTTGGGGGCTGCTTCTGAGAACTGAGGCCCAGGACAGGCAGTGAGATTCCTCCCTCATTCAGTGTGGCCCCAAATGTCCTGGGTCTCCCTTCCCAAGTGTCAGGGCCACATGAGCTAGCCAACCCCAGGTGTAGAGATAGCAATGGAATGGCCAGGGCTGAGTTGGATCCCTGGGGTTGGCTGTGCTTTGTGGATAATGATTGCTCTCAGAAAGGGTGGCCAGCGCCAGTGACCAGCAGCATACAGGGAGAGCCCGGTCCTGGCTAGCACAAACAGTTCAGCAGCAGACAGACAGGATGAATGGTAGGTGGGCAGGCAGGGAGCTGGGGACAGGCAGCCACAGCTGGATTTCTGGTCCCGGGGGGCACAGAAGTAATGGGTGACCCTCCACCCTCCTGGGCCTGTGCTCACTACCCAGATGTACCAATTGGATACCTCAGTTCCATTCCTTGCTTAACCTTAATCTGAGCCCAGTGCTGCTCACCCCTCCTCCTCTGACTGGCATAGTCTGTGGACAGATGTCCACCTTGCCCTCCAGGGCAGTGCTACATGTAGGACCCCTATTGGCCTCAGGCACGAGGATGTTTTCCTGCTCTGAGCATTGAAGTCCCTCCTCTGCCTGGCTTGACTGTAGAAATAGGGAAGAAGAAATGAGTGGCTAAGACCATTCTTGGCAGAAGATGGGGCCCAGGGGTGTTGGGTGGTCCAATGCCTGTACATACACAGGGGACCCAGAACAGCCAGAGACAGTAGGACAGCACTAGTCATGGTAGGCTGTGGGGGCACGCAGTGGAGGTGGCAGGCTGGGGGCCAAGTGAGCATGAGGAGTTCTTACCACATTTGGAAAGCCGCCCCGTCATCACTTCCATACAGTTAGTGGTGTCTGGAGCACAGAATGGAAAGAGGGAGGGAGAGAGTGAACAGGCTGCACACCTGCTACCTCGGGTTGGCTGGCAACCTGCAACCAGCCAGGCTGGGAGTGGGGTAGGGCCCTGAGAGGGCTGGAGCCAGGGGCAGATGGAGTCCAGAGAGGTTGGAGCTCATAGAGGAGCAGGCCTATGAGTAGGCAAGACCCAAGAATAGTGTCTGGCAGGAGTAGAGGAGCTGAGCCTGCAGAGACAGGGTGATGGACCAGGCAGGCCCAGGGAAGTGTAGAGTTTGGAAGGGGCACAGCTGAGAGCTAGGGTCTAGGTCAGAGGAGGCCTATGACCACAACTGAGCAGGAACAAGACAGATAGTGGAAGGTCATCCTCCAACAGCCAAAGACAGAAGACTGGCTTTGAAGACCCTTTTCTCTGCAGGGCCTGTCTTCTCTGGGCTGGATAAGCCTCCTGCTTTGCCGTGGTCTGTCCTATTCTCTTCTGCTGTACCTCATTACTCACTGGCTCCCATTTACCCTTGCCTCTCCCACTATGCGGGGCCTGCTGGCATCAGATCTCGGTGGGGCATGTCCACTGGGCCTACTCACTGGAGGTGCCCAGCCTCCTCTCCCTGAGTGGAGCCCCTGTCTGGATGGCCCCCAGGGATTCTGGAGGTCTGCACTTTTGCTCACCTCCAGTAGGCCAAGCAGGTCCAAGCTCACTGGACAAGGGTCCAGGACACAGGGACACAATGGGAGGGCATCAGGGGGACAGGCTGAGACCCAAGAATGGGTGGTGCTCAACAGTCTCAAGGGTAGGCTCCAGTTCTGTCGGGGTTGACTGTCAGTGACCAGTGACCCACACCTGGGATATGGCACAGGGTGGGGCTTTAACAGAGCATCACACAAGATAGGGCATGGAGACCTGTCCAGTATTCAGGAACACAGGAGGGCTGCAGTGTCTGAGTGGTTACCGTGAGCAGGACCTCAGCAGCATGCTAGATCCTGGCTTTACTTGAACTGAACAGTCCGGTCGGCCTCTGCCACAGCCTATCATTCTTTGCCCTTGGTTACCGACTACTTCTATTGCCCACCCTGTTTTCCTCTTTCCAAGATGGAGGCCTAAAGCCCTAGGAAGACAAGTTGACTCAAGTACAGTGCCCCAGGTGCACTTGGCCCTGCCTGCTCACTTCTCCCAAGAAGAATGGACAACTGAATGAGCCCAGGGCTGCTGGGGACTCCAGCCCCACCTGCCAGGAGATAATGAGGCCCATGGTGGGAGCACATCTACAGGCAATGAAATGAGGATGGGATGAGATGAGAACAGGTGGCAGGACCTACACACATACACACAAGAAGTGACTCTAACAGGCCCCAGCTGTGGAGACAGTAAGCTGGGAATAGGGCTCAGAGAAGCTGGCCCTGAGCCACAGCCCATCTTTTCTAGACTTCTCAACTGTCTAAACAGCCCCATGCCATATACCATCAGCCTGTCCCTTTGCTAAAAGATAGCCCAGACTATATCCTAGCTATTACTCTGACACATGGGCCCCATGTGTGCCTATGCATAGGGCCAGACACACAGCTCCTGCCTCCTCCCATAGGCACCAGCAGTCCCAGTGCCTTTCTTGAGCACCCTGCTGGGACCAGAGCCTCAGACCCCCAACTTGCTTAAGGCAGAGTTCCGGTGGTCAGTGGCACTGAGGTGGGGAGCCCCAACCCTCGTAGGGTACTGGAGGGGGAGCCCCAAAGATCAGGGCCTTGGGCCCTACTCCCAGAGCCTTCTCAGGCTACCCTCATGTCCAGCTGCCTGGGTGCTGAGCCTGCAGGCCTATCTGGAGCCAGGCCAAGAAAGGAGGCACAAGGTGCCCCTCTTAGGACAAGCCTGACTCTTACAGGAGGCCCTGCCCGCAGCCCCTCCCCTCCCCGGCAGCAGGCCGGACACCTTACCTGCCAGCGTCAGAGGCTACTCTCGTAGCTGGTGGCCACCTTCTGGCCCTTAAGCCCAGCACCCCAGCTTAGTCCTGGCGCTGGCGGGGGTGGTTCTACGGTGGACAAGAGGCGCCTTTCAGTGTGATGCAGCCCACCATGCCCGGGGAGGGGCCCTGCTCCCTGAGGGGTGCAGCACTGCTCGGGGCAGGGAGGTGGGCATCCGTCAGAGTAGGAGGCCATGTCAGTCCTCAGACCTCCCATCCAGGCAGTACTAGCCACAGATGCTATGCCGAGCCCACACCTCACCTGACAGGTGCTGGGCTGATGGCTGGTCATGGGTGCTCAACAGCTGGGCCTGGATGGTCTCCACCACCCTCTTGAAACGGCGACTGGGGCCTGGGGAAAGATTGGCAGTCAAGGCACTGGAAGAACCAGTAAGGAGGAAACACAGCCACCAAGTTGTCTGGCTTACCTGAGAGTAAAGTGAATGTGACTGAGTAGATGCCATTCTCCTTCTGGGCCTCTCCACCCTCAGTGTAGGTGATATCCACCTGGAACTTCACTGGCTTCTGGAACACTGCTGGGCCCCCTGTCGCCTTGTATTCAGCCCTGAAGCTTGTCTGGGAGATAACGCTGTGGCTGAGGCTGGGGATCTGCAGTGTGCACATGTTGGACATGAGTGTAGCCTACCAGCAGGCCCCACTAGTCCACTCCTGGCCCTCTGGGGAGGTGGCCACAGAAGAGCCAGCACTAAGTGGGCACTAGACACAAACCCAGCCCTCCATCCCTTCTCCAGTTTTGGAAACCAAGTATGATACAGAAGACTAATAGACCATAGGAACACTTCAGAGCCCCCTTGCTAAGCCAGCCGGCGTGCAAGCTAGCCACTACTACCCTGTGTTTCCCAGAGTCCTTAAACTGGAAAGAGCTACAACTCTTGAGTCAGGGGCAGGAATGAAGGGACATCACAGCAGTGATCAGGAATGCTGAGCCTTTGTGGATGTAGGGGGGTGTGAGTTCACAGCAGTGAATTCTGGTCACATTGACTTCACAGCAGCAAGCGCAAAACTAGAAAGCAGTCAGGGTCACCCCGGCATACAGACTAGCCACCATGGGGAAGTGGATGGGAGCCCCATGCTGGTAACCCAGGGGCCTTATTAAGGGATGTAATGGACGGGGTTGAGGAGGAGGCAGGCTCAGATAAAAGGGGAGGAACGCTAAGGAGACATCGGCAGGCCGTGAGTCTGGCCAATCGCAAGTCTGACCACTCTATTGGAAATGGTCTGAGGCTTCTAGCAGACATTCTCAGCTGTCCCCAGGAAATCCTTCAGCTACAGTCACAAATATGGTAACTTGAAAGGCTCCAGGGCAGAATGCCCAAGGCAAGGACACTCTGGAGCAGAGCCTATCTTAAAACAAGGCAGGTACCTTAAGATAAATAGCCATGGGAAAGATGACTCCCCGGGGCCAGAAGTCAGCATATTGAGGCCCTGGGGTAGGAAGGACATGCTGAGGAACGTCTAAGAGGCTGGCCCAGCATAACGCAGTCCCTACACAGGAGTCAGGAGGGACAGGGTCAATTCAGCGTACTCTGGGAGTTCACATCCTGGCTGGGAAGTCTCATCTCCAGTCTTTATGTGCCTTTCTGCTTCTCAGATCCTAAAGATGCCTCCACAATCCGAGAGCCCCAGCCTCTGCAAGCAAGCTCGGGGCCACAGGAGGTCACAAACTTCCAATGAAGAGGGAGCATGGGAAACAGGCTCTGGCCTCAAGATATTAAGTGGGTATTGTCAGAGCCTACACAGATCCCTCAGGTTCCCACAACCTCTTCTTGGTTGATGTGGCCACCTGTTCACCCTCAGTCTCAGGGAGGTTTCACCTGGAAACCAGCACACCCCAGCCATAGGCAGTTCCCCATTCCCAGAGATGCTGTGCAACTCCCAGCAGGTTGAAGACAGTGGCGGTCCAAACAGAAGAATAAAAGGACAGGTGGGTGTCCAGAGTTAGTGTGAATGAGAGGTCCTATGGTCTGCCTGGAGGCTGGGCCCATGGGTGAGTGTCCACCTGGCTCTGCCGTGACCTCACCGACAGGAAGGCATGAACGATGTCAGCCTTGATGGAGCTCAGGGGTTTGTCCTTGATCACCACAAAGATCTGTTCCTCCTTCTCCAGGTTGATGAAGTTCCCGAACCATGATTTCTTGGCCAGCCTAGGCAGAGCAGAGACTGTGATGATGGGGGTGTGATGCCTGGTCCACTTCTGTAGCCTCCATAGGGGCTGAGGCAGTAGAGCATCCACTACAGAGCTCCCCACATCCCAGACCAGCCATGTGGCCCTTAATACCTGACACACCCATTCCTCTAATTCTACAATACAACACTAAACTACAATACAACAATAAACTCACCCCACAAACAAGATAAAACCTAACCAAATACCTCTTACATTAACCATAAACCAAACCTCTTAACCCTAACCAAACTTCCCTAACCATAACCTCTAACCTTATTGCAATATCCACCAACCTAGACCCATATCCCTAGCCTGAGCCCCATGTCACTAACTTACAACCCATGTCCTTAACACCGACCCCTTGACCCAACCTTTACAACCCTAGCCCCAATCCTAGGTCCTAAATTATAAATTTCACTACAACACACTCCCAACCACAAGCCCTTGACTCCCACAGGGATGTCTGCGTGGCACTTGCTAGACATCCCACTGTGTAGGGCAGGGGACAGGAGAGGGTGTCTAGGTTTTGCCCTTTATTTGGGTCCCTACATTTTATGAATAAGCATGCTCTACACCTTTCCAACAGAAATGTTCCCAGCCTACTGCATGCTGGTTCATGCTACAGAGTCTGGTGGGGGCTCTCTGAGATTATGTGGCTCCAAAGCTCAGCTGGTAGAGTAAGATCCTTGGCAGACCCTCAGGGTCAGTTAAGGAAGGGCCTGCCCAGAGCTCCTAGAGCCACAGCCTCATCTAGGTTGGGCATACATTGCCCACCCAACAAAAGACTAGTTTTCTTCCTATGATAGTGCTTGGCTACCACTCCACCACTGCCCAGCTGGCCTCAGATGTCTGGCCAGGATACACCGATACCACCCCATGTCCACTGAGACACTCCCCAGTGCACGTACAGTTTCCTAAATTGTGCATACTTTACTTTTTTGGT
The DNA here is from genome assembly GCA_907169655.1 of Acomys percivali. Taxonomy (NCBI): domain Eukaryota; kingdom Metazoa; phylum Chordata; class Mammalia; order Rodentia; family Muridae; genus Acomys; species Acomys percivali. Next base: position 21,847,494 of record OU015757.1, on the reverse strand, counting down.
TTGGTTTGGTTTTGGTTTTTCAAGACAGGGTTTCTTTTTGTAGCCTTAGCTGTCCTGGCTCTCTTTGTAGACCAGGCTGGCCTCGAACTTGCAGAGATCTGCTTGCCTCTGCCTCCCCAAGTGCTGGGATTTCAGCTGTGTGCCATCACGCCCAGCCATACTTTACTCTTAAGTGGAACCTCTGCCAGGCCAAAAGGCTGGAAGGCAGACGTCATGCTTCCAGCCTCACTTGTGGGGTCCCACCCATTCCCTTCTAGCCATGTGCACAGCTGAAGGAAGCTCTTGCCACCTTGCTGAAAAGACCCCAGCCCAACCTCACCATGGGTAATTGGAAGAGATTCTTTCCTAGCCCTAGAGACCACAAAGCAGAATGCCCAACGAAGTCATTGCTAGACATCTGTCCCAGAGATCCTAGGGGAGGCCGAGCTTCAGGCTGTCTTATAGCAACTCTCAGTCAGCATGACCAGGCAGACTTCTGGCTGGTGTAGATGCAGTGGGGGCACAACCAGCCCTCCAGTCAGATGCATTCCTGTATCAGTGACTCAGAGAGGCTAGCCACTGGGAGAAGTGGCCACAGCAGCGGCATGTGTTCAGCGGTGTTCATGTGGCCCACTTGAGCAAGAATATCTGCTGTGCAGTACCAAGCCTCTGTTAACCTAAGCTGAGTGGAGGGTTTCTTGGCTTGTTGTTGTTGTTGTTGTTTGTTTGTTTTTTTAGGATGGTTCTTCTGCCTCTGTGGCTGACACAGACCCCAGTCCCTCTGTGCTTCTGCTGTCAGCTCTGTCCAGTCCTATGTGCACAGGCCCCTGGTGTAGGCACTTGCCCTACCTGTACCCAAGGCCTGGGCCTGGGACCGAAGACTAGCAATGCTCAGAATAATTTGAAGCATCCAAGTGGTTCTAGAAAACACAAGTGTTTCTGGCTGAAAAGTCACAGATGCAAGCACACTTGGCTGGTATGGCATGTGAGATATAGCCATATCTGAAAGAAGCTGGAGGACCAGAGGGGATTGTGTAGCACAGGATGGCACAGCCCATGCCAAAGCTCTGGCGTCCATATTGCTGGGCCCTGGTGGTAGCCTGAGCACACTGAATTTGGGGAGTGGGCCCTAAAGGCACAAGAAAGAAGGGCCTAGGGTGATGGACAAAAATGTTCAGCTTGGTGAGTCCCCAAAACCAGCTGAAGGCACTAGAGAGAAGGGTCTGGAGGGGTGAACTCTATAGACCACTGTAGCGCCTGTGGCTTCTAGCCAGCGGGCTTGACAGCATGAGGACAACCAAGGCAGCCAATCCTAAGACACCACTCCTCCTGGCTATAGTTCTGTGCAGGCTGAGACCGATGAGGGACTGGTGGGTGAAAATGAAGGGGTCAAGCCCCCCTGGGCCACTGCAGGGATTGGGGTCAGGGTAGCAAAGCCTCCAAGGGTCTTGATCAAGGAGGAGGCGGTGGAAGGCCAAGGTTTTCTCACTGGCCTCAAGCTCCTGTCACAGATTTCCTACTTTTCTTAGAAAACACACACACACACACACACACACACACACACACACACACACACACACATACACACACCCGGGCTGGAGAGGTGGCTCAGAGGTTAAGAGCACTGTCTTGCTCTTCCAGAGATCCTGAGTTCATCCCAGCAGCCACATGGTGGCCCACAACCATCTGTAACATGATCTGATGCCCTCTTCTGGTGTGCAGGTACAACACTGTATATATAATTTAAAAAAAAAAAAAAAAGAGCACTGGCTGTTCTTCCAGATGATCCAGATTCAATTCATAGCACCCACACGGTGGCTCACAGCTGTCTATAACTCCAGTTCCAGGGGATCTGACACCCTTGCACAGACATGCAGGCAAAACACCAATGCACATAAAATGAACAAATAAATAAATCATTTTTAAAAAATGATCCTAGACCTAGCCTAGACAAAAACAGCCCTGTGTCCCCAGAGCTGTGGGGCAGGTCCAGTGAGCTTATGCCCCTGAATCCTGGACAAAAAGCCTGCACAGGAAGTACTTCTACTGCTCTCAGTAGGTTAGCACAGAGCAAGCAACCTCCCACAGCTTCTTACTGAGTGCTGGTAACACAGTGGAGGCCTTTCCTCCTGTCTGTCCTCTATTTGAGGTCGCACAACTACAATGATGCAATGGTCTTTGCCAGTGCTTCCTCCTGTCGCAGCATAAGGCATTTCCCTACTTTCACATCAGTAGCCACTGAGGAAGTGACTACTGAGAGGCCACACTATACAGGCACTCTCCATCTGCAGGGGGGGTATACTGGGTCCATCTATATTCCCTTCCATCCATCTGAAGGCCAGAGGTACTCTGTCACAGGCCTCTGCCAATAGCCCCTCTCCGAAGCATCACAAGCCCACCAGGCTACTGGTGCTCTACCTGAGCCCTATATCTTGTAGCTGTCCTTCCTCCCTATAACACTCCCATTTCTCCTTATGTCCAAACCATCCCTTGTGATCCCTTAGACACCAGGGAAGCCCAGAGCACACTCACTTGCCCCTGGCCAACTCTAGATTCCTCTGAGCAGAGGTAGGACATGTCCCACCACTGGCATTTCTCATGTGGACAGGACCTAAAGTTCACAGAAACTCATGGGTTGTCAGGCCAAGGGGTTCAGGCCAGGGATCAAAGCCCTCAGGTAGTTACCCCCTGCCCAGTGGGAAAGATCCTAGGTCCCTCTCTTATCAGCCTCAAGCAAAGCTACTTACTCTGGAGAGGATTCTGGGGTCAGGTTGGACATCTCCTCTGGCGTGGGAACTGTACACAGGAAAGGACAAGGGCAAGATTGGTGACTGCTCCAGGTTTGAGTCTCAGGACCATGCCCAGTTTGCCCCGCTGGCTCAGGGTGCTGTCCATGCTGTGACGCTGAGACCCCATTGTGCTTCTTTGGGCCTCAGCCCAGCCCAGCCTCTATAGACTCACTGACCACCCAAAAGGCCTCTTTGAACATAGCTGCTGCCTAGAAGATGACAGAGCATCTATCTTCTCCTTAAAGGTATAGGGCAGTGCTTGTGGAGAGGCCCACAGACCTACCAGCTGTAGGCATGTTCCAACTGAGCACTGTAAGACTCCCACCTATGCAGACTCCACTACCCACCCAGCTCCACGTCACTGCTAACCTTGCAGTTTCCGGCGGTGGAAGCGAGGTGAGCCCAGGAAGCTGTTCTTGATGGAGTTGAGTCGTGTCCGCCAGGGCACCCCTCCAACACTAGGGCTGGATGGCGGTGTGGGGTTGGGTGTGCCAGCTGGGCTCTCCTTTGGCGTGTGGACAGGCGTCCCTTTGGGGGTAGGAAGGGGACTACCCCTTGGTGAGGGGTGAGGGGTCACCTGTATGGTGGGGACAGATTTGGTGTTTGGTTCAGTCCCAGTTGGCAGGAGCCGGGCAGGGCCCAGCAGGGTAGGGGGGCCAGGGGACAGGGCCAGTGGAGGGCCAAGGCTGGCTCCAGGAGGCCGGGTCTGGGTGCAGGCCGGGAGCGGGTTGGACTTGGTGCCCTGAAGCGGCTTGTCAGTCAGCTTGGCCTTGCACGGCAAGGTCTGAGTCTTGGGGTTGGGCCGCAGGGCGGCCTGTGGAGAGAGGATGTGTCCTGGCCGAGTGGTGCTCCGACAAGCTTCGGGCTCCGAGGAGGTGGCCGGGGGGCAGGCCACATAGGGGAGCTCAGGGGGCAGAGGGGGCAGGACAAACTTCCTAACAGGCTACAGTGATGCAGAGTGGTATCAGGAGGGGTGACCGAGAAGCGGATCCCATGCCCACCCCATCCACATGCACACATAGCAGCCAGGATCAGCAAAAGCAGTCAAGCAGGACCCCAAGCAGGACCAGAGGGAGGGGACAGGCCAGGGGGAGGTTTGCCACAACAAAACAAAACACAAGTGACACACGAGAAAAAGGACAACACAAAACAAAAGAACATGCAGTTAGCCAGAGCCCAGCAGCAGAGCAGCAGCCAGGAGGGAGCCCACAAAGGAGGCCTGTGTGTAAGGCAGACGGGGCTTCTTCTCAGTCTGTGGAGGCCTTGCTCCCCACCCCCAGGCACTCTGGCTGGGGTCCCTTTTATTTCCTGAGGCTAGCCCTGTAACCCAAGGTTTTGGTGGGGTCGTCACTTACCCGAGGACTGCTGAGTGGACTTGTAGAAAGGCCTGAGGAGGCACCACTGATGGAGCGAGACCTGGAGGTAACAAAGCAGAGTGTTCATTCAGCAGCAGAGGATTCCCAGCCCCTATCCCCTAGGTGGCCTTTCCAGAGCTCCAAGGCTTATATCATGCCGAGGAAGGTCTTTGGAGGCACAGCTGTGTCACAGGTCATCCTGTGGGCCTTGGCTGTCACCATCCAGGATGCAGCCAGGGTCTCTGGGGCTCCTTCCCACACAAAGGAGCCACCACCTGTGACTCCAGATCAGGCACAAGAAAAGGTACTAAGGGGCTCTCAACAAAAGTCCACAGACACCTGTGTGGACGTAGGTGCAAGAACATGCTATGGGGTTTCCTGTGAACTAGATCCAGCCTCATGCATTCCATCACCCTGGCACCCAAGTCCAGCCTCTCCAGGACTGTACTGTACAGAATTCAGTATGTAGTTCACTACATACCTGTCCAGTCCTTTCACGTCCACAGCTACCCACAAGAGAAGCCCCGCTCACGGCCTTCATATTAACCCACCATTCCCCACTGGGCTGAAGCCCTAGCCTGCAAATAGCTGGTGGCAGGTGCTAGCCCTGTGTGTCCATTCCAACATGGTGAATAGCTACCCTGCAGGTCAGAGACCCGGCCTTCCATCCAGTTCACCATGAGAAAGGACACAAAACCAGGTCCACCTCTGGCTGTGGGACCTGCCATCTTTGAAGGGAAAGGTGGGAGTAGGGATGCAGCCACAGGAGAAAGAGGATGAAAGAGCATTAGAACAGCTTGCACTGCCTGGCCCTGGCCTGCCCACCACCAACCAGACTGTGTCCAGTGGGTCTCTGGTTCCCCCCTGGGCAACTCCCAGCTCTGTTGGCTCCTTGCCAGCTGCTGACCAGAGCCCTGTGTTCATGACCTCCAAGTACTGCTAAAGGAGCCCGGGGAACAATGGAGACCAGGCCAGGGCATCATGCCTTGGTCAGAGTGGTACCAGGGCTCCCTTTGGGGACAGAGGTCCAGGTATAGAGCTAGGAGCCAGTCCCTGAGAAGATGGAGATGGTCATACCAGGAGGCAGGGGAGAGGGGATGCAGCCATGAGCAGTGAGGGCTAGGCATTTGATCCCACCATGCCAGAAAGGAACATTGCTGGGCACAAGGGAAGAAGAAGGGAAGCTGAAACATAAGCAAAGGAGCCACATCAACCTCTCCTCTGTCCAGCAATGCTGGAGTTGAGCTGCAGTATGTCCAAAGGAGGAAAGATGACTCCAGCGCCAAGGGCAACCAAGTGGGCAAGAGGCAAGCAGGAAGGGGCACAGGCAGGTACATGGGGCCGTGTGCAGCTCAACAGGATGTGGCCCAGCCAATCAGCAGCATGAGTGGGCAGCAGCTGTTACTGGCCTGCTGCCACCTGCCAGGGGCATGGGACACTTAGCCACTTCATCTAAACTGGCCAGCCCTTGTGGGAAGAGCATCCAAGGCCATCGGACAAAAGAGTGGCAGGAGGTAGCAGGCCTGCAACCACAAGGCATGTTTGTGCAGGGTGCAGGGTGGTACCCCTGACTTCGGCCTATGCAAGCCTTGAGTATGTGGGACTCTGCCTTGAGCTGGCCATGGGCCTTGCCCCAGCAACCCACCCCTCCTTGCATCCTCACAACTGGCCAGGCCAGGCCGGGCTCTTCCTCTGCCCTGCTGCACAGTTCCATTCCCAGAAAGGAGAGGTGGAAGTGTCTGTCAGTAAGCCCTGCCTCCAGGCTGGCCTCTGTGTGCCCGGCTCAGGCAGGAGTCCTGCATCTAGGGCTGGGAGGACAGGATGGATGGGCAGGGTGTATACCTGTCTTCTTTGCTGAATTGGGGATGGGCTTCAGCGATATCCAGGCTTTTACTGAACACTGCTTTACTACAGCAGGAACAAAGCGAGAAAACAGAGTTACTACCCCGGCCACACGCACGCAGGTCAGCTGCTGGGCCATGTGCTGCCTGGCCACACCAAACAAGCCCTCCAAGCATGGCCCGCCAACCCCAGGCCAGTACAGAGAGGAAGAGAGAGGAAGGGGATAGAAGCCACAGCACAGCCTGCCCTGGGTGACCTTCTGGGTAGGGAGGTAGCCAAGCTTAGAGATGTCTAGACTCACCACCAGCCACAGGATCCTTGGTCCCCACCAGTGGTCCCATCAGAGCTCAGTATCAAGTGGGAAAACCAGAGCAGATGCAGGCTAAGATGTGCCAGGACAAAGGGCCTTCCAGATTCTCTTGGAGACAGCCGCCACCCCACAGATGGGCCCACCCTGCAGCACCTAAGCCTGAAAGCTGTATGAGAGGCCAGGGAAGCTCACTTGGCTTAGATGTCGGAAGGGCTGAGCACTGCCCCTCAGCTACCTTCGGGTTTCAAGGGAGGCACGGGAAAGGCAACCATCTCTCAAGTAGCTGGCATACCCTAGAGCCCTGGGAGAGCCCTGGTGAGGTGAAGCATGTCCACAAGAGGCAGGATCCCAGAGAAGGGTTAGGAAAGAACATGGCCAAGAGGGACGGGACTGTGGGCTACGGCTGGCTGGAAAGTTGGAAGAAGTTTCTCAAGGAGTGAAACTTTTAGAGTGGGGTATGAGCCAGCCTGGATCCATGGGGAGGACCTAATGGGGCAGAAATACCAGAACACTAGAGTCAAGGTAGAGGAAGTGCTATCTTGATGACTATTTAGCCACCTCATGGCTCCTGGTTCCTGAAAAATTCAGGGGCAGACCTGGCTTGCACCTAGGCTCCCAGCAGGAGAAATGAACAGTGGGTGCTGCATGCAGAGCACAATGCTGACTCTACTGGCAGGGCCCGTGGGATCACCCAGCTCCAGGTCTGTCTCCAGATGACCAAAACTCCTGCCTGTTAAGGAGCTGCACTCAGCCAGAGCAGGCTTGGCAGGCTCTACGTGCCCATCTACTCTCCTAAATTGTACATCCTGCCCACAACACTACTACTGGCCACATGGAGATGGCCAAGCACCAGGGAGGGACAAGTTTGCTGAGCAGGGGTCTTTGGACAAAGCTGTGCCACACCACAGCCCAGCTCAATCCAGATCAAAGACAGCCAAGCCAGGGAGGGACAGGCTTGATGAACAAGGGGTTCTGAATACAGCTGCACCCATATCACAGCCCAGCTCAATCAAAAACAGACCAGCCTAGTCCAGTCCACCCCACTTCAGCTTAGCCCCGTTCAATTTAGTCCAGTCTAATCTACTTCAGTCCTGCCCACCTTAACCCAGCCCAGGATAGTCCAGTTTAGTACAGGTCAGACCAGCTTCAGTCCAGACTAGGCCAGTCTGGTTCAGTCTAGCCCAGACTAGCTTAGTGCAGGCCAGCATAGCTCAATCCAGTCCAACTGAGTCTAGTCCAGCCAAACCCAAGTTAGCTGAGTACAGTCCAGCTCACCCTAACCCAGTCCAGTCCAGTCCAGTCCAGTCCAGTCCAGTGCAGCCCAGCTCAGCCCATGCAGCCAGCCAGCATGCTTAGCAAGTGAGCTCCAGCCCAGTCCAGTGGCCTCAGTCCAGCAGGGATAGGGGCAGAGACAAGCAAAGCCAGACTAAGGGTAGTAGGCTAACAGCCTGATGCTGCCCTGGCCAGGGCAACAGGAGGGAGGCTTGGGCCCCCAGGGCCAGCACATACCTCTGGCCATGCTGGGCCATCTCAATGGCTCTCCGTGCAGGCACTGGGGAGCCGCCATCTGTCACACTGAGCACTTCCATGGACTTGCGCTCAGGTCGCCGCTTGCCATGCCGGTTCAACATTGGGGAGTCCACACGCTTCCGGGGAGGGTCTGTGTGCAGACTGGAGTCAGGCTGGGCCAAGAGCCAGGAATATAGGGTACAGGGTAGGTTGGAAGCTTTATACCTATCTCATTCCTGGGGGGCAGGTCCTCATCCTCGTGGCTGGGGTACCGTTCTTTCCGGTCCAGGAGGAGGAAATAGATCATCTTTTCTTGATTCTCCCTGCAGGTAAGAGGTGCCAAGAGGGTAGGCATGTGATGACATGGTGCTTGACAGTGGCCTTGCAGGGACTCAGGCCATGGCCACCTGCCTTAGAGGGTTCACAGGGGGCAACAAGGATGCCCCTACAACAGCTAGAACTTGGGGCAAGGAGACCAGTGACTAAACCATCCCTATCCCACCCCAACGTACTCCTCAGATAGCAGGTCCTGCAGCAGCTTGTTGCGGTCTCGGAAGCAGCCCAGTGAATGCATGCTATCCAGCACATCGGGGTCAATGTCTTCCAGGCTGGGCAGTGAGCGGATCTGCACCTTGCGTGGGATGGGTTGTTCCGGCTCTGGCTCATTCTTGCCACCTCTGTGGACGACATGGCACCCAGCAGCAGTCACTCATTTCTGGCCAATCCTGAAACCATTCCACCCACCCTGAGGTGGCCAGGAGGGTCAGAAGTCCACCCTCACATGAGCCCAAGTCCTGCTGCTGTCCCTGTACCCTGCCCTGCAGACCTCCTGCATCCTGCAACAGCCGCTCAGGGAGGTGGAGAGTAAGGTTATGGCAGCCCAGAGCTGGCTGGCACCCTCCCCCCTTCCTAGCAGGCCCTGCAGGCCACAGCAACAGGCAAAGCAGGCGTTAGTGGGCAGAGAAGCTACTTACATATACCATATGTGTTTCTGAATGTGCTCTAGCTACAAGGAAAGAGAAACAGGGGGTTAGTACCAGGGGGAGCCCACGTTAGGAGGTAGGGGGCCAGAAGGGGAGAGTAGGAGAAGGCAGAGCAGGGGCTGCATTCTCAGAGGCCCAGGCCGGCACCCCTACCCCTGCCCCCACCCCAGATGCAAAGGAAATAAAGCCAGGGAAGGAGAGTCTAGGGGTCCATAGAGGAGAGAGGCAAGGAAGCAAGCAGCACCCTGGGGCACCTGTCCTGCCTGCTTGAGCCCTCCCAGATCAGAGGGCATGAGTGAGGAACCAGTCCAGGAGGCAAAGCCAGTAGGCTGAGAGGGGCTGGGTGCAGGTGTGGGCAGGAGGCTGGGGTAGCCCACTACACCTTTCTCTATATCCTGACTCAGAGACAAGGCTAGCCTGCTTTGTGAGAGGGCAGATGATACCTCTTCAAGGAGAGGCCAACCCACCAGGCATCTTGCTTCTTTTACACGGGCAGATGCTGTGTGGCTCAAAATGAGTTGCTGGGACTTCCCCTCCAGCCTTTGCCCACCCCGTAGCTGATGGAGCTGTGAGGCTCACATTGCCAGGAGGTGTGCTACAAGGATGTCAGAGGGGTAAGATGGCAGTAAAGGAGGGAAACTCTCCAGGGCTCACCTGAGCCAACTACTCACAAGCTCATGTCTGCCACATACCATATTTGTGCCCCTAAGATTTGTACACAGACCCCCTATACCTCGGCGCGCACATGCACACACGCGCACACACACACACACACACACACACACACACACACACACACACACACAGAGAGAGAGAGAGAGAGAGAGAGAGAGAGAGAGAGACAGAGACAGAGAGAGAGAGAGACAGAGAGAGAGAGCGCTATGTAGCTATGTACAGATAACACACGGGCACTCACCTTACAAGCAGCTGAATGCAGCCACATACACATACCTATGCACATCTGCACCCATATACCTCTGTGTATAGGTGACACATACCTGAGGATTCACTCTGCACAGTTGGGCACACGCTTCCAAACTGAGCATATACTCTCCCCCACAACTGCTGGTCACAGCCCCCAACACACACCTGGACACATACACAAATACATGCCGAGGTAACACACACACGGGCACTCATCCTATGTGCAGTTGTGCACAGTCTCACACACAGCTGGGTACACATTCTTCCCACACATACCTGAGCACACATGCTGACACACACAGACCCATATTTGAGCACGTCGACCTGGCATGACACAGACTCACATTGCTGTGCATGCAATGTGCCTGCAGCACACACAAAGACACAGGTGGGAAGCCCTATCCTCGGGGACATTTTCTCCCTAAAACACCCAGAAGAAAGTGCTAGAGATAGGGACTTGGCGCTAACACCAGCTCAGGACAGCCTGAGGAATGGACAGGTCCAAGAGATGGTGTGAAGAGGGTACAAGAATTCAGAAGGCCCTGGCTCTCCATGGCACCCAAGTTCTGACTAGGGCGTGGGGGCGGGGGGTAGGCAGGACGCACCGTGAGGCGCCGAGCTGCATCCACCTCAATCATGCCACGCAGGAGACTCTGGCAGTCTGGTGGGATAAAGTGTGGCATGTGGAACACGCCACGCTTGACCTTCTCCAGTAACTGCCGCAGGTTGTCATCATCGAAAGGCAGAGCCCCCTGTGGGTGGGCGGGACAGCATTCATCATGGGTAGGTAGCTTAAGAGAGGAAAGGGGAGGTCTTGGGGAGCTGTGGGAGCGGAACAAAAAGGTGAGGGGATGGGGCTCACCACCAGCAAGGCGAACAGGATCACACCACAGCTCCACACATCTGCCTTGCGGCCATCATACTTCTCACCCTGTGGGAGGAGGGCAATGCCAGGTGTTGATGGTGTGCAGGGCAGGGGTAGCTAGTAGGGGAGTGGGTCTGAGGGAAGGCAGCTGAGCTGTGTCTAGCCCAGCAAAGCAGGAGGAGGGGCCCTTCCACCACAGGGACACTGGCAGCTTCTTACCCGAATCACTTCCGGACAGGCATAGTGTGGGGATCTAAGGGCAAAACAGCAGGTCAGGGGGTAGGAGGCCAAGGTACGCAGCCCATATCCTTACACCCTCCCTGAGGTTTCTCCACATGAACCCTGGCCTAAGGAAGCCTGCACGTGAGGCCCATAGGCCATGGCTGGGCTGACTCCAAGAGGCTGAATGGCTTTGAAACCAAGTCCCCCCAACCTAAAAGGCCTGTATGTTCGGGGACGGAGGTCTGGACCTGGGACTTCTCTGCTCAGACCTGGCTGCCCATCAACTCAGACCCAGGAGTGAAGGCCGAATGAAACCTTCCCCCAGTTCCCACCACTGAAAGACGATGCCTAGTGTCGGGACAGGGAGAGCAAGCCCTTGGGTTCCCATCAGAAGATCTTGTACCTCTGCACCCACAGACCAGACTTAAAGCTTGTCTGGGCTGGGCAGAAGTGGCTGTGGTGTCTGCCCCCGGGGCTCTGTCCTGAGCCTGTGGGGCACTGCTTACCCGCAGCTGGTCTCCAGCAGGCTGTCTCCCACCTGCAGGGATGCCATGCCGAAGTCTGCAATACGGATGTTGTTCCTCTCATCCAGCAGCAGGTTCTCTGGCTTCAGGTCCCTATGGCTGTGGAGTAAGGGCTAGGTGAGCCCGAATGCAGCCCTGCACCCACGTCCCTACTCCAGCTCTTTCCAAACTCCTGCTAGTGGGACAAGCCAGTGACAACCTAAGCAGATAATACATAGGCAGCCAACACTAAGTGGTCTTCCTGGTTGGGGTGACAGGGATGCCATGTCCTCCTGCCCTCCCCTCCACAGGAGTGAAGCCTGGGTGGGGTCTTGACAGCCTTTCAAGGCCTCCTAGATGAAGCCCATCAGAACCCCACTGCCCTCTTGAGATGCAGGCCTGACCCAGCCTGGCCTGGCTCGCACCATATGGAGTGGCTGTGGCAGAAGTCCAGTGCAGAGATGATCTGCCGGAAGAACTTGCGGGCCTCCTTGGGGGTCAGCCGTCCCTTCTTCACCAGGTAGTCGAACAGCTCCCCCCCAGACACATGTTCTAGCACCAGGTATCTGCGGGATGGGGCAGAGGGGCATCAGTGCCAGCATCATGACCTGGGACACAGCCCCTCTGCTGCCCTCCTGCTGCCTAGTCAGAGAAGCTTGTTGTAGGACCCAGAGCAAGGCCCCAAGGAGGGCCTGTACAGAACGCTTGCTGTGGCCCCTAGTGGCTCTCACACCAGGCAACTGGGTCCCAGAGAAGACCATATGGATCCCCTGTAGTTGGGCAGTGGGTAAGGTGTGGAAACCACAGAAGGGAACGAAGCTGACCCAGGACCTGCCATCTCCTCCCTGCCCAGTTTGATATCAGTCTCTTGGGATCTTTGCTATACAGAAGAACCAGAAGGTACTGGTTTCTGGGGTAGAGGTGGGGTACAGGTAATTCGGAGGAAAGGACAAAGGACGGCTATTGATGTAGTCGGGAGCCATCTCATTTGGTGACAGGATCAGTGGTATTAGACAGGAGTCCATGCTGGGGTGGGGCCCTGCTGACAGTACTCAGCTGACCTGAGGTCCCAGGCCTTGTGAGATCTAGTTGGAATTGGGTTGCCCAGACAGACCGTACAGAGGAGCCACACTGGGACCAGCATTGGGGGACACAGTGGGAAAGTCTCAGCACTGCTTCAGTAGAGCCCCTCCCCAGTTCCCTTTTGGCCAGCATGGAGGTCTAGGACCATCCACTGCTCAGCCTCCAGGTCTGTGGAGGCTGGTCCCCCGTTCACTACCCCGACTCACATGACATATCTTCAGCTCTCAAAAGGACCAAAATGGACCCTTTTTCTCTTATGCTGCTTCCTGTCAGGTATTTGGTCACAGTAATTAAGACAGCAGCCAGACTCACCCTCCATGCAGTGCCCAAGCTGCCTCATTCACCATGGCCTTGCTCCCTGGCCTCCTAATGGCCCTGGCAAGCTATAGTTCCACTCTTTTCCCAGGCTGTCTCACTTAGCCTGGGCCTTATGGGGCCATGGGAGTTGGAAGACTAGTATAGCCCCAAAGAGGGGCTGCTCAGTGTGGGGGGGGGACAGTATTAGGAAGCAACAAGTACTGCTGGCCCTACACTCCAGATCTTCCTCCAGAGAAGCCCTACCCATCGTTGGCTCAAGTTAACAGTCTGGAGACCCCTAGAACACTAGCCACAGGTCTGGTAAGGAAACTGTAGCCACTGTGACTCGGGCTGAGAGCCCCTCTGCTGCATGGCCACATTGACACAGCCAGCTCCCCCAGGGCAAGAGTGGCATGGGCCTCTGCAGCCACCCACCCCGGCCTCCCCAGCTCTCCAGGCCCAGCAATACCTACAAATATTTTTTGTTTTCATAGACGTCATGCAGCTTCAGGACATGTGGGTGCTCGATGAGCTTCAAGATGGCGATCTCCCGCTCCACCTGCGGAAAAACCATGTCACTGTCCTGCAGCAAACCCCAGCCCCCTCAGACAGACCCTCCGGCGGCCTACCTGCATTGCCTCCTACAGTTACGACACTGCATTTGGGGTGAGCTGGAGAGAAGGGGTATTTGCAGGTTGGATCTCGCTATCCCAGGAGGCCAGGGAAGAGCAGGTGCCAGGACAAATGCTTTGGGCAGTTGGGACCAGGACAGAGCTGCAGCTGGGTTTTTGCTGCCCTACACGCATGCAGTGTGTGGAACTGTGTGGTAGGCCCTGTGCAAGAACACGGGTGCCTCTCCTACAGGCTCCATTCTTTTAAAGGAAAGGTGGAACCTATTCTAGTGCCCACCCCAGGTCTGTTTCTGAGCTTAAAGTCTAGAATGCTGATAAGCATAGCTTTGCCAATAGCCACCTTGGCCCCACAGACTACTGGCAGTGAGATGCCAGTAGTCTGTGGTAGGCACTAACCTCTCATATCCCTCTCTGTCCCCAAAGCCTTTCACCCTCATAAGGGCTCATGTGTACAATGTCCATAGTACCAAAACCCTACCCTGTATCTCAGGGCCACTGTGCCATGAAATATATCCAGCCAGTGTGTCTCCAGTTCAAAACTGGTCAGCCCACCAATGCCCAAAGTCCCCCCACTCCATCTGAGCTGTTGTCTTACCACTGCCACCCACTTAAGTCTCTCAGCTTGTCCACATCAGGACCTGGAGCCAATCCAACCCTCTTCAGGACAGCCTGGTCCAGACAAGAAGGGTCTCAGAGGCCAGGGCCACTTCCTCATTCTAATCAGAAAACTGAGGTCCAGCTAGCTTCTCTAGCATGTCAGCCCAGTACCACCACTGTCCATTGTGGGACCTTTCTCCAGGCTAACAGAGTCCAGGCAAGTGAAACCCTTCCTGAGGATGGAATAGCCTGGGAGGCACCCTGGTGTTGCTCCAGCAGGAATAGACAGGACCCCATGGGTTCAACTGAGGTTAGGGCAGGACAGAGGTCAGCCATGTTAGCCTCAGATACCTGGGTGCATCTCTTAGGTGGTGGCCCTTCTACCTCAGCCCACTGCCTCACCTTCATCAGCACCGACTCACTGAGCTTCTCACGGTTGACAATTTTGATGGCAACCTTCTGGCAGGTGACACAGTGGATTCCCAGCTTCACCAGGCCTGTAGGAGAGAGGCCAGACTCAGCTCTTGCACTGCATCATGCCTACCCTGGGTAGCATGGACCTCTTCTTTACTTGGGAGCTCTGCCTTCTGACGTGCAGTTCCCAAGCCTGCCATATCCTAGCCATTGGCCACCTTGTTCACTGACCAGACGGCTCCACCGAAGAGTGTCTTGCTGCACAAAAATCAGATCCTCCTGAAACCCAAGGTCTTTGTGTGACCTTGCCCCTCTCCCAGGTCACTAGTGTCCTTTCTCCAAGCCAAGTATACCCCCAGCTGAAGAGGCAACATCCTCTGGGTCCAGAGCCAGTCTGCCCTCCAACACAATCTTACTCATGACCCTTCACCTGCAGCCTTCTGCAGGTGAGGATTCTGTTCCTGTTCCCCAGTGCCCCATCAACCCCAGACCCTAGACACACTCTCCGTGGAGGAGTCGACCCATCTTGGAGCTAGTGTCTGGAGCTGGAGGAGGCTCCAGTGTCCAGCATGAGACATATGGGTGCGAGGCAGGCTGGCGGAGGTGGCAGGGATCCTCTCTGGGACCCATGGTAGTCAAAGGGAAGCAAAGCTGGGCTAAGACCACCAGTCAGGAAGCAGAGACTGCTCTTTTCAACTCATGATGGGTCCAGAAACTCTCCCAGCAGAATGAGCCACAGCAGAAGACACGAGAACAGTGCAGGGCGAAATCAACAGAAAGGTAGGCGGGGCTAGAGGAAGCATTTCCGACATGAGCAGTTATCTCTCTTCTCTACAAAAGATTTATTTCCCAGCCAGATCAAAGGTCTCTTGCAAATTGAGAGGAAAACAAATACCCACATATGCACACACTCACACACACAAACACAGACATGTGCATGTATGTGTATGTGCACATCTATGCACGCATACATGACAGTAATATACAAAATTGGCAAAAAATGAGCACAAAGAAGATAAATGTGTGGAAAGACAGTTCATGTTTTGAGTAAAGTCAAACAGATGTAGTTTCAGAACCCAGTTGGAGCTGGGGTCCTGGGTATCTAAGTAAATGCAAAGCTGAGTTTTCATGATCGTCCAGGCTGGGAGGTGGCCACAGCAGAGCTCTGTAGCCAGGGGAGCAATCTCTGAGGCCCGGCATAGGCTCTGGTACCTCTTGCTGGCTGGCTGTGATCCACCATGAGTGCCTGCGATTCCTGCTCAGATCAGGAGAAAGAGAACTAGCCAGGAGGGCGAGGTTACTGATAATCTAGTCTCCACAGTTCAGTCACCACGTGGGCTGTGACACTGTAAGGCACTAAGACAGGAGGCCATCTGCAGTTGGTCAGAGAGTACTTAAGACTTGGTAAAACCATCCAGTCCATGGAATAAGAAGCAAGAGAAATGAGGTAGAACGGGGTGACAAGTGACCAAAGCCTCCCGCCCCAGTAGGAAGGGCTCCTGTACACCTATAAGATCCACCTGCAGAAGGATGAGGCCACAAGGACAAAGCAGGAGATGAAAGTGACCCAGAAACAACGTGTCCCCTCAGGAGATCGCAGAGACAAAAAGCCAGGTTCTGCCCAAGGATGGCATAAGAGTAGGGCTGGCGGGTAGGAAGAGGCATGGCAGGCATCCTCAAATGTGTTCCAGGCAGGTAGACCCAGCCTTTCAGCTGACTCTACGTCTCAGCATGTAAGGAACAAGGAACACTGGAGTCCCAACAGGAAGAGTTCTCTGTGTCACCACAGTCCAGCAGGCAAGCATACCTAAAAGCCATCAAACCCAATGTGCAGACAAACCATGAGCTGCTCAGGAACTGACCTCCCAGGACACGCTGGGCCCTGGCAGAGACAGTGCATGCCTCATGTCCTCTCTCTTATGTTCACACTACAGGGATATTCACCCTTACATGGATGGCTGTGTGCATACTCATACCCCGCACAATGCACTTATGCATATCCACTCACATACTATCTGCATGCCTATGTATTTACCCTCACAAACTCAAAGCACACACATTCAGCCTCACACATACATGCACATACACCAGAACACTCATATCTCACCTACGTGCATGCACTCACCCTCTCATGTACGCACACCCATACCCCACACTCAATACCACACACATGTATTTATACTCATGCACATTCCTCAGCCTGTACATGGTTTAGGCGTAACAGACACCATGTAGAAAAACATCATCCTGCCTCAGGAACTGGGAGGGAATGGTACTAAACTTGAGTAGGCTACCAGCAGCCATGAGACAATTTCTCACACATCAAATATTCAGAAGATAATGTGGTCATCTCCATCCAGTGTGACTTCCAAGGTCTACCAAGCATAGCTGTATATTAGGTACTGCCTCATGCCTCACCTTAGAGGTGTTGAAAACTTGGGTTGTGGCATCTACCTAGCTGGCTTCTAAAAAGCCAAGAAGACAGAGGGCTATGCCCTGAGCCTGGAACTTCCTGGGAATCCCTATTCCCTGACCCCTGCTCAGGTCACAGTATGGCGGAGATGCAGGGGAGCCATGCTGGACCCCTCCCTTCACCTTCTACTTCTTTCCGGTATGCACAGAAAGCCCATTTCCCCCCACTGTGCCTTGAGCGTTCCTACAAACCTTGCATAGCCCGGCATGGCAATGCTGCTTCTTCTTGGTAAAAGCTCTCCTGCTATTCCAGGCCATTCCTTCCCGGTCTCCATGTGGGAGATGGGGTCCTGCCTCAGGAATGGGGGTAAATGGGGGTCCTCTGGTGTTAGATGTCTGTGTTATAAGCAGTTCTTCCCTTTCCCTTTGGAGGGGAGTGGGGAGCATGCCCTCAGGGGCCCCGCAGTCTGGCCTGCAGCCTCAGGGACAGGCGGCTTTTTGGCGGGAAGCCCATGATCACCCCTTCTTATCCAGCCCTCTAACTTGCTGGGGCTTATTTTCCAATTGTAATTTTATCTCTAATTATTGTCTTCACACAGACGCAGCCTCACATAGAAACGGAAAGTATACCATGTCACAGATAATTACAGGGGGCCGTGCCAGGGTGGGGCTGCGCTGGAAGCACGAGGAGCCACTGTGTTCCGCGTCTGCATGGGGCAGCAGCAGGCTCTACAGTACTGGGGCTTCCACATCTCTACAGAAGGCCCCGGGGCCCTAGAGGTGACTTTGACACAACCATGAGGGTCCAGGGCCCTTCCAGGGCTACTCCCACCCACAGGCACCTGGGGCTTCTGAGCCTGACTAGAGAATCAGAGGAGGTAAGCAGCTACTATGACACTGGTGGCTTCTGCACAGCCATGCCCTGTACCTGACCTCTACTGTGCAAGGCTCTAAGATGTCTGTGTTATGTGGAGTCACCTGTGGGAGCCATGCCTCCCTGTCTAAGCCTATGTTCTTGGACCATGCACTCCTGACAGCAGGTGGCCCAAATGTATGCGCATCTGCCACAGCTGGGAGTTTAGACTCTAGGCTTCGTGAACCCTGGCTCCCATCTACACAAGGTAGGCAGACTGCTGTAACCTAGTCAGGCCTGCACTGGGGAGGTGAGTCACAATCTTCTGAGGTGGAAATGGGACCTGGGGGACAAGCAGTAAGCTGCAGCCATGTTCATTTCCTTTTTTAAAAAACTTTATTTATTTTATGTATGAGTGCTCTCTCTGCATACACACCTGCATGGCAGAAGAGGGCATCAGACTCCAGTATAAATGGCTGTGAGCCACCATGTGGTTGCTGGGAATTGAACTCAGAACCTCTGGAAGAGCAGACAGTGCTCGTATCCACTGAGCCATCTCCCCAGTCCGCCACGGAGGAAACTGGCATCAGGAGGTTATAAGTTGATCATGGCCTCCCAATTGACCTGAGGCCTCTGCAGAAATAGTGTGCTTGGGATCCAGTGAGGTGTGTGACGCAGCCTCGAGCTCTCTCTGCTAGTCACTTTAAGGTGCAGCTGTTGCCACCCAAGTGGACAGTCTATATCTCTCAGGACAGGACAGTTCTGCACTGCCACCACTACCCCTCTAATCCATGGCCGTGGCCTGAGGAGCTGGGGGCTACAAAAGGCCCACCTCAATGCTGGTATTGTCACTTCCCTAAGGTGCACTGCCTAAACCACAGAGCAGCAGATCATCCTGGTGTGTGTCAAGTGGACAGGCTGTCCCCATGAGCCCTGTCCCACAACTACGGGACCAATGCCAAGGAAAGGCAGCACCTTAGTCAGGGGATCCTAGGAGCCAGGTCCCAGGGCCAAGCGATCTTCCCTCCTCTTCTGTCCCCCAAGCTATCTCTAACCAGCCACTCTCAGGCCCACACCTTCCCAATCCTCCCAGTGGGTCATCAGAGTGGAAACTCTGCCTAGACCCCTCCCTGGTCTCTCCTGAGCCTTGTCATTGGTGGGCTCAGGCCCTCTACAGGCCTTCAGGAACAGCCAGGTGTGAGAGAGCACCTCCTGTGTGACCTGCCTGCACACTTGGTTGTATCTGCCCTGCCACTATTGCCCATGAAGTTGCTCATCTACCTAGAGGTCACTCTGGGGACCCACTTGGCTTCTGCCAACTCCTATCCTCACCAGAGCTGGTTCAGAGCATAAAAAGGAGTCAGTTCCGCCTAGGGCAGAGTGCCAGTGGTCAGATGCAGCACAGGGCTGATGGAGGGGCCTGCTGGGGCTGAGGTGCCTCCTGCCTGTGCCTGCAGGCCTGATCTGGACTGCTGTCCTTGGTGCTGAATGTAGTAGGCTGTGGCAGCTTTGGGGGGCAGGGTGCCTGCACAATTAGCTAGTGCCTGGGTGCAATGTGTGAGTGTCTGGCAGTAGCTTCCTCTGCGGTTTTTGAGGGATGAGGCTTATCACCATGCAGGATGCACCTGAATGCTGGCCCCAGTCAGCTGATAAGCACACCAACCCCAGTTCCAATTGAGCCCGGCAGGGGCACCTGCCCCAACTATAGGCTTGAGACTACTGCTCATGGGAAAAATGCTTCAAGGGTCATCTGTACCTCCTGCATAAGTGACCACCCTGCCTCTGGGACCAAGTGTATCTTACCCAAAGACTTCCGCCTCTACCCTGGGTGGCTTGGCTTCCAGGACAACCACTGTAGCACATGCTGACCTACTTTCCTTCACTTTTTAGTGGGCAGCACTGTGGGTGTGTGAAGGGACAGTGACTCCCATTTTCCTGAGGTGACAGATGGGACTCACATCCAGCCTCTGTGGGCTTGGCAGGAGGTGGACCCATCCTGGGAAAATAGATCTCAATGCAGAGCCCAATTTGCCCTTAGCCAGGCTACCCATGACAACAGCAGGTTAGTCCTTGAGGAAGTGTCTGGTAAGTTGCAGGGCAGACACCTCAGAAATGGAGTCCCCACCCTCGCCAGAAGAGGGCAGGTGATCTACATCATGCCCAGATCCTCACTGAGAGCCGAGAACAAATAAAACCATACCTCCCAGCCCACAGCTGTCCTTGAACATCCTGACAGAACTCTGCGGGCTCTGCCCAGAGAGCAGGCACCAGTGTGCATGCACGTGCGTGCACACACACGCACACACGCACACACACACATACACACAGGGAAGGAGACCAGAGGAACTGGTGCACAGATCCCCAGGGTGTCTGTCATGCCTGAACAAAGGAGTAGTCACCCTGAGAGATGCCAGAGTGATCATGCTGGGTAGCTACTGTCAAGCACACTAGAGAGACAGAGTCCAGGGACAGGGCAGGTGGGAACATAAGGGTCTCAAGAAGCTTGGGGTCACAAGAGCTCTTGGACACCAAGCTACCAGCAACACAGATAGCACAGTACAGCTGCTAGGTAGAGGAGCCTCCTACCAGCCAAGGCTGAGCAGTTTGGGAGAGCAGAGACTTGATCAGGGCTGGGCTGGGCATGTCCTTGAAATCCAGTTGTCAGTGTTCCCAAGTCACCAAAAGCCCCTAAGTCTCCAGAGCCCAAGTTTGGTGGGGCTTCGGGGTTCCAAATCTCTAGAAGCTGATCCTCCCTCTGCCTGCTGAGAGTGCTCTGGAGAGAGAGCCTGGCTTCTGGCCAGGAAGGCCCTTGGATTTCCTTACCCAAAGCCCTAATTAGCCCCTCTTCTCCTGGTCCTGATGAAAGATCACATCAGGTTGGAAATCAAGGCCAGTGGGCAAAGGGATCAGGATGCCTGGAGGCACACACACGGGAGGGAATTTGGCTCCCAGGTTGGCAGTTCTCAGACTCAGTGGGCAGCTTCAAAGACAGACTAGCTTGGAGCATGCCTCTCCCTCAGCCAGGCTGTGGAGACTTTGAAGTTGTAGACATCAAAGTATTCATGTTCTCCTCAGCATCCACACAGCTGTGGGTGCTGAAGCACCTCCCTAGCCACCCCTTCACCTCTCAGCCTCCACCCCCACAGCTTGGGCGCTCAGGTTTCCATGCCATAGCTGCAGTCAGGATTCCCCAGTGCTGGGGGAGGCTGAAGACAGGGTGCAGGCAAAGCCCCTCCACACAGATCCTGAGGACGCCCACCAGTGCGCCAGGGAAGGCTCACTCCTCTGGGGAGACAACTGTTCACACTCCGAAAAGGAATCTCTCAAATTAAATTAATTAAGCCCTGAAATATTTCACATGCCTGCAGCCCTTTCGCTGCCTCTGCGCGCCCGCCCTCTCCTGCCTATCACCCAAATAGGGGGCATGGGCTTCCTCGGGGGGTAGGGGGGCAGAGCCTCCCATTAAAGGAGGCTCTGACCCAGGAAAGAAAGAGATGTGGAAGGGGAGAGGAACATCATCCTCAGGTGACCTTGCTGTCCTGTATCCAAAGTCCCTTCCCAGATAGTGAAGTCATCTCTGGAGCCCAGAGGGTGGGCAATAGAGCGAGGGGGCTGGGATCTTGGCTCCACTATCACCTGGCCTGGCAGGACCTGTGTCCCTCCAGCCTTGGTGTGTGTGTGTGTGTGTGTGTGTGTGTGTGTGTGTGTGTGTGTGTG
>OU015757.1:21795936-21826198 GCA_907169655.1 Acomys percivali | reverse complement strand
TGTGTGTGTGTGTGTGTGTGTGTGTGTGTGTGTGTGTGTGTGTGTGTCCTGGTGTCCTTTCCTAGTGGTAGACATCAAATGTGAAGACCCCACATTTGAAGAACCAACAGCTCTGCATGTGCTCATCTCATCCCTCACCCAAAGGTGGCTAGGAGCTTCCCAAGGAAGACGCCCAGGCAGAGGTCAGTCCAGGAGCCACCCCCACTGACCAAAGGCAGCCTTGGAGGGCTTAGATACTGGGCACCCAGGCCTCCAAGAACAGGCTGCCATAGGCCTTGAACAGATAGGAGAGAATGTCACTTTTGGCCATGAGTGACCACAGAGGTATTTTATCTATCAGGCCACAGTCAGGTGAGGATAAGGAGGCCACAGAGAAGCTACAGGAAGGAGACTGCTCCAAAGAGGCCTTCTTAACCCAGGTGATAGGGTAGGGGTTGCTTGCATGAAAATGGAAAATGGATTATAAAATCAAACTTGTAATAGGTGAACAATGCCACCAAAAGGGGAAAAACTGGGCAAGTTAGAACTCCAGGAAACTCAAAGGCCCCAGGAACGTGCTGAAAGGTAAATGGAACACATCATGAATATAAAGCATCCATGGTGTCAGATAAAAAACCTACTCAACAGGCTTCCAGGCCCCTGAGCTCCCAACTCTAAGAAAATCAGGTCTTAGCTATACACATGAGTAGTGTCCTTCCAGTGGGTCCCCAACTACACCCTGGCTGCCCATGTCTGTCCCTCACTCCACCTGTCCCATTTTTCTGCCTTCAAGCAACAAGAAAATAGTGAAATTAAATTGATTCATATAATGGGGACATTCCACCAGGTGGCTAGGAACCCCATTTGATTCCCTCCATTGGGGACAGATTACCCCTCTGCCTCTACCTCACTTCTCCAAATAGGCCCCAACATTGGATATTTCCAACAGAGAGCCCCTCCTGCACCAGGGCCCAGAGGACCCAGGTCCCCTGTGTGCATCCCTTTCCAATGAGAGAATGGTAGGCATGGGCAGCTGAAGCCAGCCCACCTCCACATCAGGCCAGGCGCTTCCACGAGCTCGAAGGCCAGCCTGTATCACCCTATGATCTCAGCCTTGATAGCAGGCAAAGCCAGCAGGTTCCCCCTGCAAGTGGACATGGGGCTGGCAGGGGACCACCCACCACAGCAGTGAGGTACCCAGCCTGTCAGCCCAAACATGTCCTTTGGTGACCTCTCACTCCCAGGAGAGGAAGGCCATGCTTATATGTACCTGTGCAATGACTTCCTGGGAATCAAAAGGCAAAGGCCTAGGGCTAGAGTGGTTTCAATCTTAGGAGAGCCAGAGAGGCGAAACGGAGGCCCTAGTGAAGCTGGCGCCTTCCCCTGTCCCTTCACTTGGCCCAGACTCTGAGTACTGGGCAGAGAGAAGAAGATCTGGTACCCTTTCATAGAAGCAGGTGATATCCTTCATTTCCCAAAATACCTGGGGACAGGGTCACTCTTCCATGCCAACACTAATGTCAGGGCCCCTCACAGGCTAAAGTGACCCACTTGGACCCAAAACTTTCTATACTGGCTTTGAGGGAACTCACAGCTCTTGAGGAGGTCCAACTTACCCTCAGTACCTCTAAAGGCCCCATATGAGGAAGACCACATTCACAGGGGTCATTACTATAGGGGGTCTCGGAGGTCAGATCAGAACCTAGGAACTTAGAAGGGCAAAATCCCCTGAGTTAACACAGAGGGTGGTAGGTTTGGCTTGTGTTTTCCTCGGCCATCTGAAGGTAACTGTTAAAAGATCAGAGAGAGCGCTGTCCACAGTGGAGTACAGGACCACTAGAGGTGCTCACAGGCCAGGACGGCCAACTGGTTCCAGCCTTACTGTGAGTTGGGGCAGCTATGAGACAAATACCTACCCCACCATCCTCCTTGGGAGGCCTGGCTGGACCACCAGGCTTGTGGCAGACAGGGAAGGGCATATAGTGGAAGTCCATGCAGTGGCTGCCAGGTGAGATTATATATCATCCTTTGCTCTTTGGGGGGCTCAAGGATCCTGTCCTAATCCTGAGTCTGGAGAATGAGAGCCACAGAGTGATGCCCTGGGCTCCACAGACATGAGAGGGCACTGTATCGCTGTGTAGTCTGGGCCTGTGATTAGGCAAGTGACCCATGTTTGAATGGCAGTAGAAACTACCATGGGATCCCTACCACTCTCTCCAGTTGAGGAAAGGCCTTCCCACTGACACCAGGCCCCTCCTCTTTATCCCCTCCCGTCTGCCAACTGAGATGCCTACACCGCTGCCACTGGGCCTCACCTAAGGAAACTGTACCCAAGTCCACTGACTGTTAGGGAAGAGGCAACAGGGATGGCATACTGGGGAGTAGAGGTTGTGCTCCAAAGGAAAGGAAGGCAGAGGTTCCTAAAGCTAACCCAGATTGGCAAGTTGCTCCTGGGTACCAAGGCCAGGCTTATAGCCAGTGATGCCCTCCCCCACAGTGGGTATGCCAGGCCCAAGGCCACAGCTCAAGTGTCAAGCTCCCACAGTACTTGGGAATGCAACAGCTGACTAAGTCTGTTCTCCCTCCCCTTGGTAAAGGTTGCCACTGTTCTCTCAGGCGTTTGCCTAGGCCTACCCAGCAGGCCAAGTCCCACTCTTGGCTCCTTAGGTTCCAATATCAACTTGTGCAGGCTATAGATGTCCCGTGCAGGGTTAGTCTGAACCTGCAGACCTACCCTCGCTCGGCCTGACCTTGAAGAGGTCAGAGTACTGAGTGAGGGCTGAGCCTGGGAGTGTAGCCAGGTGGTACTCCACATACTAGCTCTACCTGCCAGGTCAGGCCAGGAAGCTCTCTGGGGGAAGAGGGAAGGTTTCAGAGACATTTGGTACATGGCCATTGATGGGTGAGGTTGGCATCCCAGGGAGGCCTTATTCTTGGCTTCAGGTTGGGGGAGACCGAGCCATCCCCATGTCGAGCTCCCCACCCTGATGTTCACTATCCGGCTGGGGGCACAAAAACCCTTCCCATTCTACCTGCCATCCTATCCCAGGAGCCAGGCTGAGGGGCCTTAAAAGGGAGACCCAGCCCTACTCCAAGCCCCTCACAAGTCTTGGGGGCCAATGGCCCTGGGAAGAGGACCTGAGGTCATATCCTTCCCTCCTGAGTGATCCTTGAAGAATCCCTGCTTTCCAAATCCCAGTCACCTCATATAGAGTCCTCCTTCTCTTCCTCCAAAACTCCATCTGTTGCCATGGTAACGGGAGAATATAAGACAGGAGCACCCAAGGCTCCCCTTTCCTTCCTGCCTCCTTTAGTTGGTGCTAGGTTCTGACCCGCCCCCAACTGTGCCCCAGTGACTTCCATGGCCACTCCACTGCTCTGCACTCATCTGCTGAAAGCCCAAAGAAGGGGCACCCAGGGACATCCTGGCTGAGGTCCATGGATTATGCCTGGAACCAGCTCCCAGAATCAGAGAATATGGCTCCTTTCTGTGTCTACTACGCACAAAATTTCCAAGGGCCCAAAGAGCAGAGGAGACATCTAGCACCTGCCTGTGCTTAACGCTGGGGACTCAGTACTGTCCAGGATGCAGAGCAGCCAACAGTAGTATACCAATATGATGCATGAGGGACTCCTAGTATCATTCTGAAGTTCTCCTCACTCTGCAGAGCAGAATGCTAAGGCATCCTTACTGTAAGACACCGAACGTCAGAAACTAGAAAGGCTGCATGACAAATAAGTGGCAGGTTGCAAAGAGGACATGGACCCATCCCTAGGGCCTTCCAAGTTCCTGTCTTCTGTTTTGAACTATCAGTGTGCCTCCTGAGACTTGCTGCCCAGCATCTCCGCCTCAGCTACATCCCATAGCAATGTCGGTAGACTTGACTTACTACAGCTAAGAGAGTTTTGCACATTCATTTGGACTTGGATTCAGCACTCATGACGGCTAAGTCCATCAGCCAATCAGGAGAGCCTACATAGCCTTCACCCCCAAAGTGTCCTTGTGTTCTCGGCAACCATGGCCCATTTCCATCACGATCACGGTCTGCCTTATGCAATCTCAAGAATCGGTTCACATGGTACATTACTCCAGCCCTTGGAATACCACATGGACCTTGAAGTGAACTAAGTGACTTCTACAATCCAAACACATCCCAGTGACAGACAGGATAGTGTGAATGGGGACATGGGGCCTGTTGCTCACTGGTAGCATCACGAGCACCCTTAACGATATGATGGGTGATTCTCCAATGAGATATAGATGACTGGACAACTGAACTAAGGGGCTTCACATGCCCCTGCCAAGGAAGGACCATGGGATCCTAGAGACAATGACCTCACCCGCCAGCACATCAAAGGCAAGAACCTAGAGTGTTCAGAATGCTCCAAGACCAGGTCAGTCACTCAGGCTAAGGGACAAACTTCCTGGGAAGGGGAAATGCTTTATGTCGAGGAAGACATAAAGGTACAAAGAAATAGGGAGAATTTTCATGCCATACCTATAGCCTAGGCAGGGCCACCTCCCCAGGGGCCAGGGCACCAGTCTAGCACTCCCAAAGCTCTCTTGTTCTCGGGATGGAGTCAACATGGTGAAGGGGTTTGGCTTGGTCCTCACTCTGTAGCTAAGCTAAAGTCTGCAGGTGGATTCAGCGCCAATACCAGACTGCAGGTGTGGGTGTCTACAGGTGAATCCCCACACCCCAAGCCTGCCAACTGGCTGTAACACTTATGGATCCGGCAGGAAGGATGTATTCAGGCTAAGGGACAAGGAAGACACAGGTCCTCTACAGTTGTTTCAAGGGCTATGCCCTAGAGTCTACCCCAGGTCCCTGGTATGAACAATGACACGTGGCCCAGGCATTGAACTCCAACCTCTTAAAGCCAGGATTCAGGATGACACATAGGTCTCCCCGGGGGCAGCAAGCAGGATGTGTGTAAGAATGGAAGCAAGGACTAGACTAAGGAAGTGCCCTTGTAGTAGACCAAGCCCCACTGTGCAGAAGGCTCGAGGGAAGCTAGGCTAGGCCTATACTCCCCAGCCCATGAACTGGGTACCATAGGTCCTCCATGCTAGCAAGAGGGAACAAGCAGGTGACAGGTTGGTGTCCTAGGAGAAGGGCTGGGAGGCTACAGAGATGCTGAGGAGGGCCCTGAGAGCTGGATTCTGCAGCTAAAGGGTCTAGGTACCTGGTTCACTCGAAGATTTGCCATCAATACCCCACACTGAGGGATGGGGGACAGTTCCCTATCTTCCATTCATGAAGGAAGAGGATCCAAGGGCTTAAGTGAAAAAGCCCCTTTCCTCTTAGCCAGCCATGGCAGAGGCAGCTCAGAGACAATCTCGGTGTGATGTCAGTGAAGCCCCCTCCCCAGCAAGAGTTCCAGCAGGGTTTTAACTGCCACACATACACCTTGAGAAGCCCATCAGCAGTAGGGGTTGTCTAAGACCCCAAGTGGGAGGTCCCAGTCTCTCCTAGAGAGCACGATGGGTAACCTCTGCAGTCCCCTTGTGTGGGGCAGCCTTCCCTTAGCACCCTTATTTGGGGCAACAAGTCTATGAAACTGAAACTTTAAGAGTACACAGGAATCTAGCAGGATTCCCCCTGCATACTACTCCCAGCATCCATGCTGGAGGCTCAGCCAGTTCTGGGAGCTCCCTTCTTGCTAAAGCACATCCCTAGAGGTGGGTAGGGATCCGCACTCCAATCTCTGCAGTGCCAGGTGATAACATTACATTTCCATTAACTGGTCTCTGCAATTCAATACTGTAAAATTATCCCAATGAGGTATTTTTGATAAATCCCTTATCTATTCAGTAATTCAATTGAGTGAACCGTTCATCTAAGCCAGTGTCCTAGTTAAGGAAGCCTTGTTCTTCCTCTCTCGCTTGGTACTGGACCTAGGGAATGGAAGCAGGTGACCAGGCCAGTGGCCTGGAGACCCCAGAAGGAGAAGGTTCTGAGAGGGTGGCATTTTCCTGGAAGGCATGTTGAGGGTAAAGGTAGAAAGGTGGGCAGGGACCAGGCGGAGCCCAGCAGAGGGAAAAGGGGGTTGACACCCAGACCTGGAGATCACTAGGAACTCCCACTGGCATCCATGAGGCTGGAGGTAGAGTCCCGCCTTCTGTATGCATCCCATGGTGTGGCAAAGGAGACACAGTCAGTGGCAGTGCTCTGCCCAGCAATTGCCTAGCTTCTGAGGGACAGGCAGGGCAGGGCAGACATTGCAGGATTATAGTGCTAGGCAGTCTGTAATGCCCTGGGAAGGTGGGGGCCTGGAAGGGGCCACTACAGCCTGCAGGCCTGACTGTGGGAATCTAGACAGATGTCCGCTCCAATGCTCCCATGTGCTGGCAGAACTTTCAGTCCTGTAGTTGCTATCTCCTGGTTTGCACCTGCCAGGCCCCACCCCTCCAAGTGCCCAAGGGATAGGCAATGGGGTTGTCATGGCGATGAGGTTGGGGATGCCTTCCTCAGGAAGCCCCAGGGAGTCTCTGACTGTCTTTCCACACACAGGCAGGCACGGGAGTTCAGACCTTCACAGACACACCAGCTCTATACATATGCATATATGCATCCGTATGCACACACACGTGCACACAAGCACACACACACACACACACACACACACACACACACACACGCACACGGACACATGCCTACAGGCCTGTACACACCTTCCAACTCCATCCCAGAGCAGAAAGCGCCAGGCCTCTCGATCTGAGCAGCCTGTAGACTTCTCACTCTGGCCCTCGGACAGCCCACCAATGGGCTCCCAGAAACACAGCCAGTCCTAGGGACACTTGCAAGACCCAGAGATGTCCCAATTCCACTTTCACAACCACGAATCAGTGTCTCTTAGCAACATCCTCCACAAACATGTGGTGCCCTAGCAGGTCACCCTGGGCCTTTTCACCAGCAGAACCACAGTATCTCCTTGAGGAATCAAGGGACACTTCTTCCCCATTACTGTTGGCAGCTATGAGCACCAATGGTCCAGCAAATGCAAATGTACTCTCTCCATGCAGGTGGGATTCACCTACTTCTGATTACCTCCATGTCACACAGCCAGTGCTCACCCCATGCCTTCCGTGTACCAGCCTTGTTGCAGGAATCCACAGAGCCCTGAACTGAGACAGAAGCTATAAACTAAGAGAAAGCTGAGGAGTCCAGATGTTGCCTATGTGTCCTTAAAGCCAAGGAAGAGAAGGCAGCCTGGCCAGTACTACTCTCACGTCCAGGGAAACAACCTCCCTGGAGGAACCACAAACAGTTCAGGGATGCCCCCTCCCCGCCCCCAGGGGGACACACTGCCCAGATAATCAGAGAGACAGACAGATGGACCAATGCCTGGCCTACAAAGCCAATGCGAGGCCACAGTCAGGGAGGGAGTCACGCTGAGCCCTGCAGTCACCTGCTATCGGGAACAGAAACACTGGCCCCACCCCCGCACCAGGGCCTGCCTGTCCAGCCTCAAGCAGGAGGCCAGTAATCTGCAGTAAGGTAATAATAGAATCTGCTTAGTGGGCAGCAGGCAGGAAGGACAGGGAGAGGAGAGAGGCAGAGCTTGCCGGCCCACACTCTGATGCTTCCGAACAGCAGCATCTGTCCTCAAGCACTGCTGAGCCAGTGTCCAACTGAGAAACCTGGCATTCTGTCTGCCTCAGCCACCTCTTCCCCTCCAAGTTGGCACTCAGGCCGGGGGTTGCCTTGTCCCAAGAGCTCTGCCTTTCTTCATCCTAGTCCCCAATGGATACCAGAACTTGAAGTCTGAAGGCCTGATGCTGTGTAGTGGGGTCTCTGTTCCCACCTCTGACTCCCAGGCACCAGGCAGGGCCACCTGGCTGGCTCTGTCCTCATATACCCACTCTGAAGTCCACAGTTCTAGGAGGGAGTCCTGAGGAGAGGCTGTGATACAGGAGGAAGGGTCAGGAAGAGTTCAGCATTGGGAATGAAAGCAGAGCTGGGGAGGACAGACAGGGAGAGGAATGGGCACAGAGAAGTGGGGCCTACAAGAAGGAGCTGACCCTGGCACCTGACGTCCCACAGCTCTGAAGGCTTTGGGGTGCTGGAGGTCAGGAGGCAAACCACATGATGCTGGCAGCCTCCCAGAGTAGCTGAAGCCTGGCTGGAGACGCTGTAGGAAATGCAGGTGCCTTGGAGGGGCTGGAGAAGAGCACTAGCCCTGGAAGCCTCTATCTAGAGAGGAGGTCAGACCACATCGGGCAGCCAGACCGAGCCTTGGCAGCAAGAGTGGGCCTGGAGGCTGGCAATTACTTGTGGCGATGCCCCCCTCCCCATCCAGGTATCTACCTGCAAGAGAGCAGCTACAAGAGCATCGGAGCAGCACGCACCACACCAGTAGTTCTGTGCTGTGGAAGTGGCACTCCGTCAGCTCAGGACCCACAAGAATTCTCCCCGGTGAGATTGCCATCCCAGGACTACATCAAAAGATCCAAGGCAGAGGTCCCCACAGTGGCTATGAACCAAAGACAATAACCAGGGTTACAGCCATCATTTGCCTTCTTGGGCCTGAGAACAACTCCCACTGACCCCAAAGTGACCTAGGTAGGCTCTGTATTCCTCTCCCCCAGATGATGCCCAGGCAGTGCATAGGCCCCAGAGGTGTGTCTCAGGGAGAGCAGGGTGACACAGAGAGGGGCTGGAGAAAGGGTACTGCTGCAAACCCACTCCTGTCTGTCTGTGTCAGATGTCTACGACCGTAAGCCAAGCTCTAGAGGGCAATGGGACCATCAAGTGCCTCTGCCAGGCCTATTGCATGACCCCTTCCCCCACAGACTGGGTCCTCATCGTCACTGGGTAGTGTTCCAACTTGCAGCCGGGTATGGCCTTCAATGTGTCCTCCCAGGGATGGGACAGGACAGTGGGCACAGGAGCCTACTCACGAGACAGAGCTGTGCCAACCTTGTTCCCCTGTAGCATTTGCTGTATACTGTCAGCGACACTAATAACTAGTTGTAAATCCTCTGAGATTTGGGGTTTGGCACCCACAATCCTCCAATCTGAGATGAGCCCACTTCTTTATAGATACCCCAGCAGCTGGTCCCACACTAATCTTCTGGCTCAGCAGCCTCTCCTGCGTCCCCAAGGCCTCTCTTTATCCCAAACATCACTTGTTTCCAGCCACTACCATCTCCCAATTAGCCTGAGGGGGTGACGGGAAAGATGGACTCTGTGTGCAGGGAACTAGCAGGATTGGCCTAGAATCAAGCCTTGAGGAAATGAAGGATCCAGGTTGGAGCAGCCAAAGGTGAGCACCAGCAAGCTCTCACTTCCATGCCCCTCCCCTCCAAGGGGTAGGATGCAGGAATCAGCCTAGCCCACATCCAGCTTCTCCTCAGTACATGCCCTAACAGATACCCAAAGCTATCACATTTCTGCATGCCACCCACGCTCAGAACCATAAAACAAGGAACAATCAGGGGTGAGGACAGGTGAAAGGTTGCATTCATGGTAGGAGGCCTGCCCCAATCCCAAGATACCAATGTGAAAGGCCATGTCCTCATCCTGCAGTCAGAGCCACTCATGGGAGGAGCTATCACCAAGAGGTCAATGTCAGTGTCGGTACCAATGAGAAACATTCTCCTCCAGAGTCAGTTGAAGGCCCGCATCTAGCACCCTTGAACATGCAGGCCAGCTCAGGACTGGCAGCATGAGGCTCAATGTGCCTTAAGTTTCCACTGGCCCATAGCTAGATCCACGTCCCAACAGCAACCCAAAGCCATCACAAAACCCTAGGCCATAGCTAGGAGACAACCCTGGAAACTCACCAAAGACTTCTGAGTCCCTCACATAGCTTGCTTGGTAAGGCTAAAGCTGGGGACTGAAGGCCAGCAGCTATTGGAAGCGCCTTACCCCTCCACGCCCCCAACACCCTCCCCCAGCCCCCACCCCACCCCCAATCCCACCTGGCTGAAGTTGTGGGCTTCAGCACGGTTCTGCTGGACAGCTCCCAGCTAGTCACCAAGCAAAAGGCCTGACTTAGACAGGATCTCCCACAGCAGAGCAGACAGCCTGAGGCTATCCCTCAAGAAGGACCCAGGGACTTGAGGCCTCTGTGTCACTTGGGCTTGCCAAAAACTTTCTTTGCAAACTAAGGTGGGCAGGGATGCCACTAGATGCTGGCACCCAGCTGCCAAGGGGGAGGGCATGGGTCTGAGACTGCTCAGATTAAGGGTAATAGTTCCGAGGACTCCTGAGTCCTGACATCCCTCATACACATGGACTAACAGGTTGAATAAAGGTATACTCTGCTAAGTTGTCATCGTTGCATGCATACCCACGACGTCTGAGTTCTAGAGTAAACCCGAGTTCACAAGCCTGCTTAGCCTGCTGTAGCAGCAGCTCCAACTCCAATGAAAAATACACACTTGCGCCAAGGATAGCCACACCAGTTTCCCAGCATCTGCTAGATGCCAAGCAAGGTAACCCAGCTCCTGGCACAGACTCCTGAGGCCAAAATAGAGCCACAAGAGCTTCATGAAGAAAGGTGCTAAGATGTGGGGCCTGGAGCAAGAGGCCTGGGCAAACTGGTTAGCTTAACTCAGCTCCATGCCTCCTGCACCCACCGTCCATCTGCTGGAGGGGTAGTGTCCCTGGTGGTTCTCACAAAGCCTTCACACTCTGGATGGATGGAAGACCTTCTCCCTCGAGATAGACTCTGCATCAGGAGCCAGTGGGCAGTGAGGGAGACTGCTGCCTACTTGGCATACAGGAAAGCTGGCTCTGGGAAACAACTCTGATATCCAGTTCCACAGGAATTTGAGAGACCTGGCTGGGACGCTATCCTCCTAGCCCCACCTCTGCCCTCACCTGCTGAAAGGCTCAGGACAGATGGCAGGGTCTAGGACAATCCCAATACCCTGTTACAGGCTACTGTGATACTCTCCCTTGAGAGGTCCACCCCACCGAGGCTTTCTGAAGCAACAGACCAGCAGGTCCTGGCAGCCAGCAGACGATGTCCAGACCCAGGAAAGCCGTTTACTCTCGTCCCAGTACTGGGCCAGCTTCTGCTGCTTTGGAAGCTAACGTTACCTCTGGGGTAGTAGCAGCTTTGTGAACCTCAGAGTCTCTGTCTTTTTGATAGACACACTGGAACATTACCAGGTAGGATTTGTTTCCAAATCAACAGGGTTAAAGCGAAACTGGGTGCACAGTGCCGATGGCGAGAGCTGGGCCTGGCAGGAAGGGCCACGCAGCGTTTTAGAGACTCTTCTACATCCTACCTGGAAATGCCATAATCCAGGACAGACCCAGCACTGGGCACACGGTTTCCCTAACAGCCCCAATCCACAGAAATCCCACAGGGCTGAGTCTGGGAGGATGTGCTTTAAGCTGGAGACCCACAGCTGGCTTGCTGCCCTAAGTCCCCTCCCCTCTTGCCCATCAGGCTGGAGACAGGACCAGTGGGATGAGCTCAACCTAGTAGGAATCCAGGGATTTGCCTGAGGCTCTGCGTGCACGTGACAAGAGACAGAATCGGCCCACTCTCTAGTCCAGAGCCTGTGAAAGCGGTAGAGGTGTCGTTCTGAGCCTCAAGAGGCTGGGCCTGCCCGGCATCCTCTTGGCTAGGCAGAGGTGGCCACAATCCCATCACCCCCTCACTGCCTGCTGCTGCACAAACAAGCGCTGCAGGAAAACCCCTTCGGTGGAAGGGGTGAGCAAACAGAAGGCTCATCTGTCTTGTTTCTCCTCATGCCCCAGGCTCCTTAGCCTGCACACTGCTGGCCCTGAAGTTGTCACTGGAGACAGCAGAGGACACAGAACTACTCGGTCCCGTGTAAAAAAGTTTCCCTGGCATCATCTCACTGTCACGCTCCCTATACAGACACTGCTATACAGACAGGGAGAGTAAGGCATGGAGAAGAGGGGATCCCCTATTGTAGTCTGGTCTTTCAAACTAAGCCCTAGAGACAGACCTACCCAGAGACATGGCACCCAAACTATGCCAAAAGTCAGTGAGGACCCTGGGGCCTCCCGACAGTTGCAAACACTACTTGCTGTGGCATGGGGCCAGGTCAGAAGGATCATGCCTGCATTCCCATCAGCCTGATGGCAAGTGGCACGATGTGACTCCGAAGACCAGAAACCCGACTTGGGGGTGGTGTGCATGAGATCCAGGAACAGCCAGTGTAAAGGGACGCTGCCACTTCCCAAAGCCAGCAAAGCTCTGTGCCCCTCAGTATGCTCTACAATGAGAAGGGTCGACTTGGGTCACATTGAGTCTATATAGCCTTAGTGCCCAGGTTATGCCAGGCCCTTGTTCACCTCTGATCATACCAAGACAAGCAAGAGGCTATGCCCATTACCTGAGGGAGGGGCTTCACCTGGCCACACAAGAGGAAGCTGAATAAACCCTTACCTGGCCAGTGGACTCCAGGCCCACAGCATGAAGAACTCCATCTCAGGAAGAGCCCCCCCCCCAACCCCAGCACCAGGAATCCTTCAAGGTGGCCACTCTGGCCAATAGCTTTCCTTGGGCAAGGACTTCTGGTCAGGACAAGAGAATTCTCAGTCCAGGGAAGGGGCCAGGAGCGCTTGTAGCAATCCAACATGTGGTATTAATCCTACCAGGCTGCCTTCCCCTTGGCCGTGGGCTCCTGGAACAGGTCCTCAGGGGCCACAGCCATGAGACTTAACCTAGCAGCCCTACTCCCTGAGCACTGAGGACCCATTAGGCATTTCCACCCCAACTCCCACCCTGATACTTTCACCCCGGCAAGGGCTGTAGGCAGCTGGGGTGACTGGGGCTCCCAGGCCCAGCCGTCCCTCAACAGCCACATTTACAGCCTCCCTGCGCAAACCGCCCACGGCTCTGAGCCTCAGCTGACGTGTAGCCGCCCCCATCTGCGTCACTAGCCCTGAGGCAGCTGCCCAGGCTGCCCTCAAGCCTCTGCCCAAAGGCCAGGAAGGCCAGCTCTGTTCTCCTAGACCCAGAGTGGGCAGTGGCAGTATGAATGCTCCTACATTTGGCCCACGAAGGCCAAAGAATTTCTGGTCCAAGGCCCCTCAAAGAAACCTAGGACTCTCAATGGCTCCAAGACCAGCTCTGTGCCCTACTCTAGCCAACTCAGAACCACAAGGGCCCAAAATTAATCACTAAACCCCGGTCAGGTTCACAAGGATGCTGTGGCCACCCAGAGAAGGTGGCTAGGTCCTCCCACAGAGTTAGGAAGTGAGGACACTACCCAGGAAGATACTGCCAAACTCTAAGCCTGGGGCAAGACCCTAGACCCAGCCAATGACCAGCATGCCAGAAGCCACCCTCAAAAAAAGGAGAGGTTTCTTATCAAACAGATGGACTTTCAGAATACTGTCCAGCAGGCGGGGCTGGCTCCCAGCTGCTGAGACCCAGAACACTGGCCCTACAGAGGCCACAGAACAAGGCCTGGACCAAGAGGGCAGGGCCCTAAGTGGTGGCCACCCTGCCACAATCCTTGCTTTGTCCCCCAAAGCCCCAGCCAAAGCCCAGCCTCCATCCTGTTCAAAGCCCTGGGCAGCCTCGCTCAGCAGCAGCTCTTGGCAAGGCCTTGTGGAGGTCTGTGAGCAGCCTGGCCATGTCAGGCTGACACCTGCATCACTGAGCACATTAGCTACCACGCAGGTGAGCTCAGGTCTTCCTTCTAACCAAGAAGTCCTCCCACAGACCCATGAACTTCCTGCATAGTATAGGTTTAAACAAAGGACCCCATCAAACAGAGAAGTCCAAAGAGACCCTCATCTCCCACAGTACTCCCAAGGTTGCCATGACCGGCAACCTTACTTGCTCCTACCAGACACTTTATTCAGCTTTGGACCTCACAAAAGTCCCAAGGAAACCCCATCCCCAAACCCATTTGTAAAGGGGGCCTAAGGCAAAGCCTTTCTGCTATAGTCAGTAGCCAGCGTACAGCCTCCAGAGTCAGCAGCACAGAACTGGCCCCACTAAGTTGCAAGCGGTGGCAGGACCCCCAGGCCTGGCCCACAGAGGTCAGCCTGCACAACTGGGTGTTAACCTACCCGGGGGAAGCACCCAACTAGGTCACTGCGAAGGTGTCCTCCTCACTACTCTGCCAAAGTCCAGACGATGAGACTTCCTAGTGACTTCACCGCCTTTAGCGATAACTGGTAGCTATCCTGGGGCAGGGCCTGCTGCCCACTGTTTGGCATAGAAGCTGGGTACCAAGGTAGGGAGGGGTGAAAGTACCATGCTCTCCCCTGGCCCACTCCACAAACCAGGAGGAATGCTGGGTAGATGGTCTCGGCATCGGGACCCACTTGACAGGCTGCGTCCAGGAGCCGGCCTGGCTGGTGCTGCTAAAAGGCAGGATACTGTTCAGGTGACTTGTTACAGAGAAGAGCAGTGCACAGCAAGTTAAGGGGAATGACACAGACCATGTCTGGCCACCTGCAGGAGGAGGAAGGGCTCTGGCTATCTCAGGCAGCTAGGGGTACGGTGGCACTTAGAGTCGCAGCCCGCCACCACCCAGTGCCGTGATGGCTGTGGATAGCCCAGTGGCATTCAGCTCTGAGACTGCTTGACGATCTGTCAGAGACAAAGCCTGGGGAGCAGTGGCAAGAGCTGATTCTGCTTCCAGGCGCAGTGAGGGCTAAGCCGGGACCTGCTTCAGTGCAGGTGCACAGAACAGCTTGCTCTGCTGCTTCTAGATGCAGGTTCTCCCTTGGGCAACAGCAGAGCAGGGACCTAACCATGACCCATTCTGTTAGGCCACTCTGTATAGGCCTGTTATACCAGGGCTCTGATGTGTAGCCAGGTCCTGGGCAAAGCCCATATAAGACAGGCCCATGAGCCCACCAAGGGAGGCTCTGTGCAGGCACACAGCACAGCTTGAGTGAGCACACTTTCCAATACAAGCACACTCCAGCCCATAGCAGGAAGTTCATGGGTCCGTGAATGGGCCTCCCTGGTCTTCACTGCTGCTTGTAGCAAGGTGGGGGCCCATGTGCACAGGGACATGGATGCACTCTGAGCCAGTTCAGTGAGTTGGGACAGGATGGAGTCCTGTGCTTCCCCCACCTCCACCAAGAGCACACCTCCTCCTTCAGGCACACCTCCTCTTCCCTGGCCTCTGAGCCCTAATGCCTGAAGAAGCCACTCTCAAGAGAGAATAGGAACCCCTGAGGAAGAATGAACTGTGGGAGGAGGGCTAGCAGTGGCCAGGCTTAGCCACAGAGAGGAGCTGAAAAGGGCATTAGAGAGGCAGGACAGCTGCACGCCGCCTGATAGGAGCTCTGAACAAGGTCCTGGGCCGGCGACAATCCTTGCCGCTGTTCCCGATACGTACAGCTCTAACAGAGTGGTAGTTTTGAAGCCACAGCATCGTCACCTGTACAACTAGGTCACATGGCCAGAGCCAGATGTGGGAAAAAGGCCATGTAATCACATGAGGGACTCACAGCAGGGGCCGGAAGAGCCTAGTGAGGAGTGATCACAAGACACTACCCACCTTCACTGCTGCAGAGGCCGGCAGAGCCCTTCCACCCAGATTTAGGGGGGCCTTGGCCCCACACAGCTTCCCACTCAGCCCCTCGGCAGCCTGGTCCATCAAGAGGGATTGACACAGAAGTCACTCGCTAGCTCCTGCTTGACATTCAAAAAGCAACCTGGTCCCAACAGCCACCGTTGCTCCTACTTCTGTTCACCCTATTATTGCC
This sequence comes from Acomys percivali, assembly GCA_907169655.1. Classification (NCBI taxonomy): domain Eukaryota; kingdom Metazoa; phylum Chordata; class Mammalia; order Rodentia; family Muridae; genus Acomys; species Acomys percivali. The sequence continues at coordinate 21,810,545 of OU015757.1, read as the reverse complement.
CATGTGCACCAGCATCCCTGGTCTTGGCACACCCACGGGGTTTGCTACATGCCTCTCGCCTGTTTCTCTACACCTGTCTCCTTCCCCGCTCCTCTCTCCCCAGCCGCGTGTCTTTCTTCTCTGCGTCTTCTCTCACATGTCTTACCCCTGCCCTCTGATCTATCTGCTCCTTCACAGTTCTCCCTCACCCATCTCCCCTCTGACCCGTCTCTTCGTGACTGGACTCTTCACCCTCACCTAAACCTCCTTGACCATCTCCTCAATGGCCTGTCTCTCTAACCCATCTCTCCCTTGTCCCACCTGTCCCACCCTCACAGACGTCTTCTACCCCAAGTGTCCTCTGCTGTCATCAGAGCTCTCAGCCAACCTCTCTTTTTTTTTTTCATTTATTTTCATTTTTAAATAATTTATTCAGATTACATCCCAATTGTTATCCCCTCACTTGTACCTTCCCATTCCCCACTCCGTCCCTCTTTCACCCTATTCTCCTCCCCTAGGTCTGTGACAGAAGGGGACCTCCTCCCCCACCATATGATCACAGCCTGTCAGGTCTCATCCAGATAGCCTGCTTCCCCTTCCTCTGAGTGCCACCACGCCTCCCCACCAAGGGGAAGTGGTCAAACAGGGGGCATGAGAGTTCATGTCAGAGGCAGTCCCTGCTCTCCACACAACTGTGGAGAACGTGCTGTCCCTTGTCTAGATCTAAACAGGGGGTCTAGGTTTACTGCATGCATTGTCGTTGGTTGGTGCAGCAGTTTGTGCAGGCTGTCCTGGGTCCAGATCCCGCCAGCCTGGCCCCTCACCTGTGAGCCCAGTCAGGTAAGCTTGAAGGCAGTCCCCCTCATTTATTCCCTTCTCTTGGCCTGACTGACCCCTTCTTACATTGCGTCCTGTAGTAGGTCTATACTGGCTAGTTTTCACATCAACACAGGCTACAGCCATTTGGGAAAAGAGATGATTAACTGAGAAAAAATGCCCCCACCAAATTGGCCTGTAGACAAACCTATGGGGCATTTTCTTGAGTTATGATTGTTACAGGGTGGGGATCCACTCCTTTGTGGGTGATGCCACTCTTGGGTAGGCGGCCCTGGGGTTGTACAAGAAAGCAGGCAAACAACTCCTCTTTGCCGTCCACTTCAGGTCCCGCTTTAGAGTCCTGCCTTGCCTTCGGTTCCTGCCATGACTTCCTTCTTTGATGGACTGTAATGTGTAAGCTGAAATAAACCCTTCACTCCCCAAGTTGCTATTGGCTATGGTGTTTTAGCACAGCTACAGAAATCCTAACTAAGACAGGGTCCTACAGGCCCTCCCGGGCTGTGAACCCGTGAAGGCAAAGCTCCAATATGAGCAGAAAGGTGTCCTGCCCCGCATCTGACAGGCAGGAAGTGAGGCTACACAGCCCATTCAACCCTCTCTCTGGTCCTGACACCACCTAATCTTGAGGCATCTCCCATTCATCCTCTCAATTCAGTCTCTAGGGGTGCCTTCAAAGGCAGGGACTGCCTCCCATCTCTGCAGGGGCCAAGTCTGGAAGGATCTGGAAAAAAAAAAAAACACATCTCAGATCAGGGGAAAGCCCTGCAGAGCCTTTGCCAGTAGATTCCCAGCCTAGCCCAGGAACACTTGGCCCTGGTGTGCCCCTAAGTCCCGAACAGCTTCTGTTGGCCAGTCCTCCAAGTGTCACTCAGCACCTGGACCCAGGTGGACAAGTCATCAGAGGACATACTCAAGGCCTCCAAGGGTAACTTTACAGGCACACACACAGAAGAGAGATGGTTTCATGACCACAGCCACAGCATCCAGAAGCAGAGGCCAAACTCAGCAGAAATGATAAGAGAAACTCCCTGGGTCCAAGACACCTGGGCAAGGCCGAGCTACTGTCCAATGGGTGGCTCAAGAGAAGAGGCACACTGGATGTTCCAAAAAGCATAGAGAAGCCGCACACCTGCTACTCCATGTGACTCCACAGAGGCCACATCTTGAGGTCCACCTTCCTATAGGTGATAGGCTTATACTACCCCACAAGGCTCACTGCCACCAGACTGTGCCTGTCCACAGGCCCAAGACACAGCTTACATGTGGACAGACAGAGCAAGCCAAAAGGAGCAACGGTTAGTGTTGGAATGAGAAGGTGAGTGGGAACCGAAAGCCATCCGTGTGTGTGTGTGTGTGTGTGTGTGTGTGTTCCCATGACAAGCGGTCATGCTAGGAGAAGCCCTCTGATCAGCATGTAAGCAAGGCAGCAGTGGACAGAGCTCTGGCCTACGTACACTCCCCCACCAAGCTTCCCTGGCAAGAAGTCTGGGTTCTGCCTGATCCAGGGGTAACACGTTAAGGCTGAGATACAGCAAAGCTGCTGACCTCTGGCACTAAGCAGCCAGGCCCAGCAAAGACAGTCAAGATCTACCTACATCCACCAGGATAACCCTTCAATAGCAGCCGTGCATAACGAACAGTCTCCCGGCTTCACATCTGCACTCTGGCGCTCAGAAGTCAGGAGAGAGGGTTCATCGGGGGGGGGGGGAGATTGCTCATGGTCTTTCTATATCACCCACCATCGTGGTGTCATTAACTGTACCGGGCCATGCAATGCCACAGAGAAAACGGGGAGACCGGCCCCTACCCACGGAGTCCACAGGCACCATACATCATTTACTGTTGTCATCGCTTACACGCCGGGAGCTCCTTATAACAATGTTTTATCGGTACGATAATTAGATTATTTCACTGCCTCCTGCATTCTACTGCTCCAGGCCCTTCCTCACAAACTACAGCTCCTCATCCCAGGAAGCATGTGTATCCGGAACTCAATAGAACACCAGCTGCCTATGCCTTCCTTTCAGCCCCGGGCCCCTTATTCAGTGCCTTGGTGTTGACTGCTCAGCTTAGCAGTTGACTCCAGGATGTGAAGATGTAGCCCTGGGCAGCCCCCCCCCCAAACAAAACTCCCTCTGCCTCAGTGACATCACAGTCGTGGGCCTCCGAGGGAACTCAGCCTGGCCCACCTTCTTCCCAAACATCACCTTCTACCACAGCCTCCCTGCAGCGCCCCGGGTGCTTGTAGAAAGCTCCCAAGCCCCCACCCGACCCACAGTGTACCCTCCCACTGTCCTCCACTCCACTCCACGCCCTGGCTCTGGGGAACTTTTTCCAATGGGAAAGGAGATGTGGGCAGTGCCAGTCAGACCCTCGGGCAGCCGGAAGACAGGCCAGTCCTGAGAGAAGAAAGAAAATGGCTGAGTCCCAGCTTCCCACAAAGACGACTGTGTGAATGCGCCTCGCTGACCAGATGAGGGGGCTGACTAAACTCAGCCCGCCCCAGAAAGCTGGCCAAAAGCAAGGTAGTCGGGTTCACTGCTGGTCTATGGGAAAGCTGTGCAGAGATGGAACCTGCCCAGGGAAAGCCAGTGAGGACTCTTGGGGAGGTTCATTTCTGCTGTAGGCCCAGGTTTGTTCCAACCTCCAGGCGGGGATGTATGGCCCAAGCCCAGGAACTGTCACCCTCCACCCTCCAGGGAAGCCCAATGTCGCAGCCGCTCAGGCTTGAGACTGGGTGCAGAAGAAGGCGCTGTCCAGCTTTCCTAAGGTTCCTGAGCTGTCACCCCCCACCAGAACGGGAGGTCCAGGCTAGGAAAGCCAGGCCAGGACCTGCCGGGCGGTGGCCGCTGCCTGGAGGTGGGGGGTCATGCGGCCGGGACGCAGCTGCTCAGGCAGCACGCCTATTAACGCGGCAGACGGCAGATGGGCGCCCGCTAGTCCCCCTCCTCCCGTGGCACAATGGGCCCGGCGCTCGCTCCGGCGCACAATGCGGGCCCCGGGCCGCGCACCTGCAGCGAGACTGCCAGGAGCCGCCAGGCCGGGTTCATGCTGTCCCAGTAGCCGTGCGCCCCAGGCCGCGCCGCGTGTCCTTGGGCTGCACCGGCCCGCCCGCAACCGGTGGGCTGCGGGGCTCCACCGCCAGGACCCAGGAGTGCAGCAGACGCCGGCGCACCGCCGCCCATTGTTCGCGGCCGCCGGGCCCGGCCTGCAGCATCCCTGCTCTGCGGCCTCCCTCAGCCCCACCCGGCCGGTCAGCACGATCTCCCCGGCCCCACGGCCGCGCGCCCGCCCCGCACCCCGGCCCCGCCCGCGCCCCCAGCCGCCGGCGCGCACGCACCTGTCTGCCCCTTGCCCAGCGTCTTCTCTAGCCGGTAGGGCCCCACATACTGCGCGTGCTGCGCCCCGCCGCCGTCCTTCCCCGTCGATGTCATCGCTCCCGGGCCCCGCGCCGGCGAGTGGGCGCCCGGGCGCGCGGGCAGGGAGGGGCCGGCCAGCCGTGCGTCCGAGTCCGCCGAGCGCCGTCCGCGCTGACCCGGCCCGCGGCGCCCCCGGGCCGGCCGCGCTGCTCCGCGCCCCCGCCGCCCCTCACGCCGCGCCCGCCGTATCCGTCCGAGGCTGGGCCGCGGGGATGTCTCTCTGCCTCTCTAAGAGGACCCGGCGGGCGGGGGCACCAGGCTTCCGCCGCCACCTCCGAGGCCCGCGCCCCGCGCCCCCCAGCGCACGCCCGTCCGCGGCCGTGCAGCCGAGCCTCGCCGAGCAACCGAACCGAGCCACTCAGCCGAGCCCAGACGAGCAGCCGAGCCGCTTCGAGTGCCGCCGAGCCCGAGCCGAGCCCGAGCGAGCGCCACCGGCCGCAGCTACCGTGACAACTGGTGCTTGCAGCTGTCAATCATAGGCATGGCCCAATCAGCGCCTCCCGCCTGGACCGCCCCGTCAGTCTCCAAGAGCGCGCTGGGGCCGGGAAAGGCGAGATTGGGGTGTCGTTGGGGCGGGGGCGAACGAGCGGCCACGCCAGAGCCAGGAGCCTCCGGACAGTGCTTTAGCTGCCTGGTGCCTTGTCATTAAAACGAATGCCTGGACAGTGCAGACAGCAGGCCTTGGAGAGACGTCCATGTCATCGCCTTGGTCTGGGGGTTTCTCCTTGCGCCCTGGGCTTTGGAAGGAGTTTTCTATGCCTCGCGAGAGTTTTTCATATAAAATGGGGCGGTTGTATCGCGGCAGGGTGCTGTAGGCGGTTTTAGAGTGCTGGTCACCAGGCACAGGTGCTCCCTGCAGGGTGGCGATAACAAGCTCTGGCGATGATATGGTATGCTAGCCGGGTTCTGCAGGCGGGGTGGAGATGCTGCCTTTAGGTTGGGGTTCTGTATACAGCGTGGGTGCTGTGTGCAGGTTAAAGCTCTGAACACAGGTAGTATTCTGCATAGGAGGCATAATGCCGGGCGAGAGAGCTGCACACTGCAGTGCTCAGAGTGCCCTGGAAGCCATTCTTCACCGGCTGTTTCTGTTCCCGTGGGAAGGGGACAGCATTTCCTCGGTATGCCAGTAGACACCACCAGTACAGCAGATCAAAGAACTCTAGCCAAGGCACTCCGCACCAGGGCCTTCTGGTGTCTGCAAGCCCTTAACTGCAGTCTTTTCTATACTTCTGATAAGCAGTCGAGTCCAGGAGGTTAATGGCACCTAAGATCCAGAGAGGAATATGGCCTTAAGGCCAGTGGTGGAGGCAGTCAGACCTACAGGGACTCTCTTTCTTGCCTGAAACCCTTGTCTTTCCTGAAGATGTGTTGTGGAAGGCGGTAGAAAAGGAGAGATGGGCTCGGGCTCAGAACTTTACAGATGTGACTTACGTACTCCCTGTGCACTTCAGTGGTAGCTGCCAACAATGTGCCAGGTCAACAAGTCCCTGGGTATGAAATGTCCCCTTCGCCTTCAGCCACCTCCTTGTCCCTGCCAGCCGTCGGTGTCACAGTGTGAACTTACATAGGGCCCCACTCTTTACAGTAACCCCTGGGAAGATCGAGGGCATTGTTCATATTTCCAACTAAAAAAAAAAGGAACCAGCCACCAGAACAGCTTCCCCGCCAAAGAGCTGGCCTGATCTTTGGAAGTGGTAGGTTTAGGGCCTCTGGGTACTATGTGTTGTCCTGGAATGAGCACTCCTGGCCTGCTAATGGGGACACACAGGCAGTCAGTCACAGTGAGCTTCAGGCTGATGCTGGCACCACTAGGGGCAGTGGTGACTTTTCAGTTGCCTGTAAGAGTATTTGGGATTCAAAGGGATTTGGCCAGAGGTGATTAGTAGAAGCAGACCATGGGCAGATGAGTAAGGGTTAATGAACCATGTAAGAGAGGAAAGGAGACACCAGGTGCATTCCCTACTTTCCCTGCTGCTCACTTGGCCTCCCTGTCCACACTCCCACTTTCAGATGGCCTCAGCAGCGTTTGGTCTGTGGCTATCTTCATCTGGTTTCCAAACCTTTTACCTTCAAGACTCTGTTTTTTGCCCCTACCTGCAGTCTCCCCTTTGCCTCTTGGTCTCCTTCCGCCTCACTCTCTCTCTCTCAATATCTCTCTCTCTCAATCTCTCTCTCTCAATATCTCTCTCTCTCAATCTCTCTCTCTCTCTCTCTCTCTCTCTCTCTCTCTCTCTCTCTCTCTCTCTCTCTCTCTCTCTCCAGGATCAGGTGTAGAGCCTCTTCCTTTGGGTGTGCTGCCCTCCCTCCAGGAGCAGCCATGTCCCTGCTGTACCTACAGCTTCGTTTCAACAGCCCAGTGACTCCCTACTGTCAGGATCACCTGGAAGGCCAGGTCCCAACCAAACCTGTCGTGTAAATCCTCAAATTCTACGTCTTTCCAACAGGTGCCACATCCCTTACCTCAATCTCTGTGAAATCACAAACACCAACTAGGTTTAGCAGGTCTGACACTGAGGGACATTCCAAGTAATGATCACCTAAGATCATGTAAGAGACACTTATGACCATGGCTGGTGGGGCCCACTTGTTCCATTGTATTGTGGGGATGGGAGCTGTGAGGAGGTCCAATGCTATTGAGTAAATTGACCTGCTCCAGAGTTAGAAAGGGAGGTTACTGTCCAAACCAAGAGGCCTCTCTGGCAGATTAGCCCACCATTACTTTCAGAATGATTTAACATAACCCAAGACCATCAAATGACAAAGACAGGCCCAGAAAAGGCAGTGGAGACTGCTACTTCCAAGGACTTAGTAACAAAATCTTTAACAGAGCATCAGCAAATTGATCCCAGCAATACACGAGAAGAAATCATGTGAGCCTGTAGAGCTTTTTTCTGGGAATGCCCAGTGAATGTTTCAAACTAACTTTAGTAAGTTAGGCCATTAGGCCAGGGAAAACTATAATACACAGCATTAAAAAAAATTTTTACCATTGCCCCACCTTAGTGCCAAGCAGCTCCCAGAGAGCCTAAGGGTCTCAGTGAAACTCCTCTGTCTTCTCCACCTGCATCTTTTTGGGTTTGTTTTGAGACAGGCTCTATGTACTCCAGGCTCTCTCCAAGCTGGCCTTAAAGTCACATATGTAGCCCAGGCTGGCCTCAAGTTTGCCATGACCCTCCTTATCAGCCTTTCAAGTGTTGGGGTTACAGGTATGTGCTGCCATGCCTGCTTCTGCCTACCCAGGTAAAGGGGCTACAGAGCATTTAGGGAATGGCCAGGATAGAGATCAGAAAGCAAGGAGGGACTCAGAATTCCTGCAGACCAGGCCTGCTTCTGGTTTAACCTGAGCTGCTCTAGAGAAAGAGATGGGGCTAGATAACTCCAGGTCTAAGATGTATAAGTCCCAGGACAAAGGCATCTGCTGCCTGCATTTACAGTAATTCAGCTGTGGAGCCTAGACTTGGGAGGGGGCTGATCCATTTGTAGGAGGGGCTTAGGTATGGCATTTGGCCAAACCACCCCAAGGTGACCATGTGGGGTGAGGTTGGAAAGGTGTACCCGCGCGTACCTTCACTCGTTCCTCCACTTTGCCTGTTATCCCATTCACATTTGTCCAAGAAGGAAATGAGGCTAAGGAAATAAAGCACTGGCCTTGGGAAGGGTTGCTCAGCACTCCAAAGGTGGGCAAGAGACTGGTGTGTGGATACATCTGAAAAGGACCGCAGATGCTGTATGCTGTGTGCATTTTCCCACGCCTTAAGAAATTGAAAGCGGGCTGGAGGGTCACATCTTAAAATTGGTGTTTTTTGTTTCTTTCCTCCTGTATATGGGATCTAAGGGGTTGGAGGCCACCACAGCCAGGGCTCCAGGAGCCAGAGTGAGATGAGATGCGGGATTATGAGAAGCAAGGAAAGGACACATTGTTTCCAAGGCCTCCTGGATGGGTTTAGAGCATTAATCCATTTCCTGGGAAACAGCCCAGGCCCCTGAATGCATTCCCTGGGAGACAGCACCAGGGGGCTCTCATCCTGGCTCCTTACTGTCTTGTATGTACTGTACTTGTATGTACTGTATGTACTTGTATGTGCTGACTTGTATGTACTGTACAGTATGGCAAACCAGAGTGGAGGGCAGACTGGGAATATGCACCCACACCTGGGGAAGGGGGAGAGGGGAAGGCGGTTTGCAGCAGCAGCATTAAGGAAATGCGGTAAATCCAAGTATTGCAGTTGCCAGGAGCCTGGGTATCTTCTCTTCCCTCCACTCCTGGAGCAAGCGACAAAGAACTAATGCAGAGAGAAACTGTCCAAAGCAGTTGAGCATAGCACTCTCTCTGCGTAGAGTCTTCCCAGCCCCTTGGTAACAGCTGAATCAAGACAGAACCGTAAGCTCTACCTTCACCCATCATGGATTGTTAGCTTGACCCTCCTTGTATGTATTGAGTCATTTAATGAGATGGCTTCTGAGGCAGAGGTAAGGTGGCAGCCACAGACATGCTTAGAGGCAGGGGAGGTGCCCTGCCTTGCATTCTCATCCCGCCTGCTTTTGCCTGTAACGAGACTATTTATGGTTTCAATTTAGTTTTTATTATTATTGCTGTTTGCTTTTCAGAGTGTAGAGGTGTACATCAAGGCTTCTCCCGCCTCACATGCCTCCGAACCGTTCCTCGGCTGCCAGGGAAGAAGAGCATCACAGCCGTGGTGAACACCGATAATTAAGGTCGGCATCTCGCACACTGAGTCGATTCCTTGAAAAAAAAATTTTTTTTTCATTGCTAGGTAACCCTGCATGTCAATTTTCCATACCCAAATAGCTGGCGGGTTTCCTCTTCTTTTTTTTTTTTCAAAGTTAATTTCTCTCATGAAATTTGCATTTAATAAAGTTGCTTTCTTGCCTTTCTCAGGAACCTCCAATACCATGACCGTCTCATGGTCTTGACCTGACCAATTCCCAAGTGATGCAGGAGGATGAGAGGATGCCTGTGGTTGTCATGGCTACTCAGCGTGCATTGCACTGTCCCATGCCTGCTCACACATGGAGAAATGTAAATTCTGTTTCACTCCAGCAGTGTGATCCTTGGACCTCCAACTCCTTCTGTGAAGAAGCCACAACCCTGTTCTCCTGACCCCCTTCCTCAAGGTCCAAGGTGGCAGCAAAGTTGGGCTGTGAACTGTAGCCCCATGGCAGCCCTAAGGCTAGGTGCACCTTCCTCAGACCCCTGGGGTGATTCCAACAGGGTGATTCATCTCTGTCCACTTGGACGTCAAGCCCTTGTGGTCGGGTATAGTTGTGGGGTCTCACGTACAAACCCACAGGCCTCCTTCTCAGATACGGGCCTCTACAGAGAGGCCGTGGTCCAGGTAGTTAAAAGGATGCTGGTTTTAGCCAGCCCCCTTTGCAAAGGGCAATTGTGGGCACTCAGGGGAAGGCATCAATGGCCTCTTGGGTCTGAGCTTTCCTCTCCACCCTTGTCCACCCCTTGCTCAGTAGTCACTGCCCCTCGATTCCTAAGTGGTAGTCAGGTATTCATCATGGCAGCAGCAAAGCAGCAGAAGGTCTCACGCATCCCCTGGGGGCTAGCTCCACGGCCCTCACCTTGAGAACAAAGCCTAGGGACTTGCTCATTGTTGAGGTCCTCCTTGTCCCCCTTAGCCATGACGTCCTGGAAGCCTGGGGTCCACACACGTGCCTCCTTGCATTTAGAGCCCCCTTCCCCTGTCCATTGCCTGATCACCACGTGATTTTGAGCCTCCTATGCTCTGCGCCTTTCCAGTCCTTCCCCATGACCAGAATGTACCCGTTAGAGTGAATGCTAAGCACAACATGATCACCTCCTGAGCAATTGTATCTAGGTCCTTACAAAGCCAGGGCCCAGACCCAGGGCTGGGAGAGGGATGCTGGCTTTCCCTAAGGCTCCATCACAGAACCAGCTCTAGACCCACACCACCAGACCTACGTGGCCAGTGTAGTATACGCAGAGTGATCACAAACTTGCAGGAGACAGACCTCTGTGCTTCTGTCATGGCTGTAAAGAGAAAAGGTCTCAGGTGGCTTCTCCAGATGTGGTACAGGAACAGAGGGACTCTGAGGGAGCTGCAGCCTGGAGTCACAGTAGTGGGCGACGCCCAACTGTCCTGCACGCCTGCTTCAACTGCATGCATGCTTGTACTGTACACTGCCAAGCCCAGCATTGTTGTTGGCTGTGCCACACTTTGTCTTTGTGACAGACTAGGGTTTCTGCCACCCCTCCTCAGGAGTCACCCCTGGCGATCTCAGGCCACTGTCTGGACAAGTACCCAGTATTCCTTGTCGGTTCTGACCACTTCTATTTCCCACTTTCCCATCCTGACAGGCCTTTCAGCCCCAAAGCCTAGAAGCAGCAAAAACATTTAATCTCCCCATGACAAAGACAAACAGCAGACCAGAAGGAAAATTGAGAGCATTTTATTTTCATTAAAACATATCGGATATTAAGAATTGTGTTTTCCTAATCACAGTGCTGGGCTTGAAGCCAGGGCATCTCTGCTGACACCAGCTGTGTGTGGAAGAAGGCATGGCCCAACCCACTATTGGTTGAGAGCTCTCTGAAGTTGCTGGGAGTTGACACTTTCAGAAGCTGCTCTATTTCCCTGTGAAGCTGGCATTACCCTAGTGTTTGGGGCATTCATCCCCCACCTGTATCCAATGCTTTGACTCCTCTTGATTGTAGATTTCTGCATAGCTTGCTATCCACCCACAGTCTAGAGCTGCCAACACTGCTGCATATGGGTGCCTGCCAGTGACTAGTCAGAGGAGTCCAGGGCTATAGCAAAGAGCAGGCATGGGAAGAGAGGGGCTGCCCATCCCATGGCTGCAGCCAAGAGGCTCCTGGAGCCACAGGATTCCTGAGCTTATGGCAGAATCCCAGGAGACAGATGTTGCTGTCATTCTACCTCCTCAGCCTGTAGATTATGTCTCCTGACCAAAAAAAAAAAAAAAAAAAGCCTATCGGGGCGGCTCGGCCTAGGGTGTAGAAGCCACTTCACTCCTGTCTCCCTTTGGCTATGAGGCTTGGCCTCTCATGACTTAGTACCTCAACGTCCATAGAATAGGCCAGTTCTTCACAAGGTTGTTGTACCAAGGCTGGGATGCAGACTGTGAGCTAGTCAACCATTCTCATTACAGATGGTTGTAAGCCACCATGTGGTTGCTGGGAATTGAACTCAGGACCTTTGGAAGAGCAGCCAGTGCTCTTAACCTCTGAGCCATCCCAGCCCTAGTCAACCATTCTCAATCAAGGAGAACCAACAGCAATCACAAAAAAGAATCTCCTGCCCCATCTCTGATCTTAAAAAACACTGTCTCAAAATCAGAATCTGGCTTCCTGGACAGCAAGGCAGGCCCCAGGATCAGGATGAAATGTGATTCAGGGCCTCTGTCTGAACTGGCTAGACTGTCTCATCACAGGGGGCCCTAACTGAGGTGTTGTGGAGGATACTGTGGTAGGAAGGGGTTAATGGCTATTTGTGAGTGTGTGTCTTCAACACCTACTAGGCCATGTTGTGAAGCAGATCTCCCCAAAACTGGCATAAAACAATTATTTATGACACTCAAGGGTATGAAGATCCAGCCCAGCTGGGAGACAAAAGTCTGGCCCTGGGATCTTCCGGTCATAGGAAAGTATATTCTCATATTGTACTTTTTAATCATTTGGCTGGGGTCTTTAGGTATAGAAATTGGTGGGCAGGTAAGGAAATGCTCTACAAGTACAGGCAAGCTCCTGAGTGCCCAAGGCCTAGGGTAAGCTGGGAAAAACCCAAGTTTGCAAGTCCTGAGAGCAGAAAGCTTGCTGTTCCAAGCTTTAGATGCCAGAGACTTGTGGTTCTCAGTATACAGCCTTACTGCTCTGCACTTTGCACTTTAACCTTCAGTGGCCCCAGCACTTAGCAGCTATATAATTCCCAGCCTCCAGGCATGCTGCGGAAGGCAGAAGCAAGCCTAGAGTTGACCTTCCTAAATGGCCTGTAAGTAACCCCAAGCTGCTACAGTGGCTAGTATTACAGGTGTCAGTCCTAAAGAGAAAAACCAAGAAGCAAAGAAAGAAGGAAAGGATGGAAGGAAGAAAGGAAGGAAGGAAGGAAGGAAGGAAGGAACCCTTCCACCATTAATAGCAGCTGGAGTTACAGCTCTCAGGCTTAGGGGGTCTAAGGCCCTTGGCCCCTATGGCTTAGCAGATGCCTGGAATTTTTCCTAGCACCCAAGGCTATAGTTTGTCATCTTTCACTTCTACTTTTCTTTTAAAATAAATTTTAGGGGGCTGGAGAGATGACTCAGCACTTAAGAGTACTCGCTGCTCTTGCAGAGGACCTGGGTTAAGTTCCCAGCACCCACGCCAGGCCAGCGCATACCTGGATTCAGTTCCAGGGGACCTGATGCATTTATTCTTCTGGCCTCCATGGCTCCTGCTGCACACTGTGCACCAACACACGCTCAAAACATGCGCACATATACATAAAATAATAAGATAAGACTTTATTTTTAAATATTTTTGCTTTTCTTTGCATGCATGTGGAAGTCAGAAGACAGCTCTTGGAAATCAGTTGCTCCCTTTCCAGCGCATGGGTCCCAAGGATCAAACTCAGGTTGTCAAGCTCGGCAGCACACACCTTTACCTGCTGAGCCAACCCATCTTATGCTTTTTTCTTTCTTTCTTTTTTATTCCTTTCTGCCTTTTCTTTTTTATTCTTCCACCCTTCCTTTCTTCCTTTTCTTTCTTTTTCCTTCCATCCTTCCTTCCTTTCCTTTGGGGCTGGAGGCAAAGCTTCCCATAGCCCTGGCTTGCCTCCAATTCACTAAGTACCAAAGGATGGCATTGAATTCATGATCCTCCCATCTCTGGTTCCCAAGTGCAGGGATTTCAGGCCTGTGACACTGTAGCTGCATCACTGGCTTTCCTTAAAATGAGAAGAAACCATCTCAAGCACCAAACGCCAGCACTTCCAGTGAAGGCAATTTCATGAATGTCGACTGGGTTGCACACTTTCCTGCACAGTGCCTCACCCAGGAGGAGCTGAAGACTTTTCTAGATGTCATATCAAAGCCCCTTAGAGCCTGGTAAGATGATGCTGGGATAAAGGAGCCGGGCACCAAGCTTGAGAACGTGAGCCCCATCCTTGGGACCCACAGGGTTGAGGGAGAAATCCAACGCTCACACGTTCTCCTCTGACCACACCCCCCCCCCCGTGTGCTCTGTGGCTTTCATCTCACACGTATACATGCAGGCATAAAATAAATAAATAAATGTAATAAAAAAAATGGTGGCTGGAGTTCAGCAGTTGAGAGAACTTTCTCTCTTTTTTTGCAAAGGCCCTTGGTTCAGTTCCCAGAACCCACACGGCAGCTCACAACCATCTGTAACGCCAGTTCCAGGGGATCTGACATCCTCTTCTGGCCTCCACAGGCACCAGACACTTATGTTGCACACGTGCACGAAACAAAAATAAACAAAGCTTAGATTAAAAAACAAAATAGGGGTCAAACATATGTAAAATTTCCAAGTGCACAGCTCAACAGCATGAAGCCCCCTTAGCATCCACCTCCGACCTTCTCACCCTTCCAGTGAAAATCTGTCCCCGTGAAGCATTTATTTCCCATCCCTCTCCAGACCCTAGGACCCCATCCTACTTTTTGCCTCTGTGTATCTGATGACACTAAGGACATCCTATGGGCGGCTTCTTGTAGTATGTAATCTTTTGTGTCTGGCTTATCTTTCTGTGCCTGTCTCCCCAGGTCCATCCATGCTGCAGCATGTTTTAGAGTTTCCTCTGTAAGCCTGATCATGTTTCACCTGGGTTGTGGGTGGACTACCTCATCAGAGCACAGGATGGGCTGGACAACAGCTCAGACCTCTTGTACTACTCGGTCACCAGCTGGCCTAAGGCAACATCCGTCTCAGCCCCATGGAAGGAACCCCAAAAACCCCAGTGTCATTGCTGGAGAAGATCCTTGTGCATGCATGGGTAGGTGACCCAGGGTTTCCATCATGCCTCCTGAGCTTTGCTGTATTACGTTCATAGGATAAGGGCTTAAAACGAGACAGAAGCAACCTAGGCTGGGATGGAGGTTAAAGTGAGAAAAGTCCCCCACAGGCTCACTATTTGAAAATTTGGTCCCCAGTTGGTGATGCTGTTTGGGGAGGTTGTGGGACCTTTAGGGGGTGGAGCCTTGCTGCAGGAAGTACATCACAGGGGATGGGCTTGGAGATTTTATAGTCACCTCCACTTCCAGTTCACTTTCTCTACTTAAATATAGATAGATAGAGATACCTATATATAGATATAGATATAGTGTGTGTGTGTGTGTGTGTGTGTGTGTGTGTGTGTGTGTGTGTGTGTGTGT
>OU015757.1:21775625-21795926 GCA_907169655.1 Acomys percivali | reverse complement strand
TGTGTGTGTGTGTGTGTGTGTGTGTGTGTGTGTGTGTGTGTGTGTGTTACATTCATGTTTTGGCTATTTGTGTTTGTCAACCCTGAAGAAAACATCTTTCCTATCTTGGTGAGTCTAAAATTCTGAGTGTAAATCAATATCTATCATATCTCATCTCTATCAACTTAAAACATCTATCTAGACCTAAAAACATCTTAACTCCTAAACAACTAAGCTTAATTGTAAAACTAAACTATCTGGTCTTCAACCCCATCAGAGACTTGAGAAGGAATAAAATTAATTACCTGAGTATACAGGAAGTGCAGTTTAGCAGCTTCCAAAGTGAAAAAAAAATATGACAGAGACAGTTTGCTGCCTGAACAGTCACCCAAAACTCTCTATAATGTTGGAGCATCATCTTCAGCCTTCTGGCCCAATATATCTGACAGACATATTGTGAGTCAGGAACTACTGAGGACTTGCTTACCCTGTCATGGCAGAATTTGGCTGTTGACTCTGCCTACATCCAAGCTCTAGGCAGAGCCCTTAGAGTTGTAGGGAAGAGGAGGGGGATGGAAGGTCCGGGAGGAAGCAAGAGCTCTACAGGGAGACTATCAAGGACCATGGACCTGGGGAGCGGGGGAGAGGGCGGGGGCACAAACTGATGCACCAGTCAAGGACATTGTTTGCAGAGAACCAAGATCCCCTGTTCAGATGTAGCTGATGGACAGCTGGTTCTCCTCATGGGGGAGAGGGAGGAACTGCTACTGAACCTCTGACATGCACTCGATTTGGTCACTGCCCCTTGCCAAGATGGCCTAGCAAGCGCACAGAGGAAGGGGACGCAGGCTATCCTGATGAAACCTAATAGGCTGTTGTCAGAGGTCTAGGAAAGAGGGACAGGCAGAAGAGGGAGGGTGGGAGGGAAAGGGAAAATAAGAGGGAGGGGGAAACAGGATGAATGTGAATAAATTATAATAAATAAAATATACATGTTAAAAATCTGGGCAGAAGAGGGGGGTGCTGCAGAGATTGATGCACCAACCAAGGACCATGCATGGCGAGGACCTAGACCCTCTGCTCAGATGTAGTAGATAGGCAGCACAGTCTCCTTGTGGGTCCCACAATGTGGTGAGTAGGGACTACTTCTGACATAGACTCTGGACCCCCAATGTTGATCACTTCTCCGTGGCAGGGCGGCTTTGCCAGGCCACAGAAGAAGAGGATACAGGTAGTGCAGATGCGACTTGATAGGCTGAGGTCAGATATTAGGGGAGGAGGGCTCCCCTTTCTGAGGACTAGGGGAGGGAGGGAGAGGGGATGAGGGAGTGAGAGAGGGGTCGGGAGGCGATAAGGGAGGGGACTACAAATGGATGTAAAGAATTCAAACTTTCTCTGCTCTTTGCATGTGGTTGAAGATAAATCTCTCAGGTTCCTGCTGCCAAGCCTCCTCTGGCATTATCATTGTGCACTTTCCTTCTAGACCAGGAGCCCGAAATTAACTCTTCTGCAAGTTGCTTTTGGTCATGGTGCTTTATCACAGTGACAGAAAATTAACTAGTACAGGTGGAGAATGGGTCAGCCAGTAAAATCCTTGCCACACAAGCATGAGGACCGGGGCACCCTCTCCAAAAACCAACATAAAAATATGTGGGTGATCAAAGTCCTTGCTCTGGGAATATAGAGACAAGAGGAGTCCCCAGGCTCACTGGCCAGCCCATCTAACCTAGTTGGTGAGTTCCAGGCTGAGCAAGATACTGTGTCTCAAAAAATAAGACATGGTGCCTGAAGAAAAACACTCTGGCCTTCACATGTATACACATGCACCATGTGCATTTACAGATAAACAGTAATACTCATTAGTGTGTGTACATGTGCGCACACACACAAAAAGGGCACATATGCCAACACAGGCACGCATGCACATGCGTGCACATACATACACACACACACACACACACACACACACACACAGGAGGAGGAGAAGGAGAGAGGAAGAGAAGGAGGGAGGGAGAAAGGGAACATTTGAAAAACTCCTCCAACTGTTCCCTGGGTAGAGCTGGAGGTATGAAAGGTGGAGCGAAGCCTGCGCAGTGTCTTTCCTTACTCCTCTTTGTGTTCCTCAATTGTATCTCCTTCACTCCATCTTCTTCCTCTGCATTCTTATGGCCCCACTCCTTTCTGTCTATTCCTCTTTGCTCTCTTTTATTGTACCTGGGCCACCCTGACCCAGAATGGTGTCATCTTGAGCTCCTCCACTTGATTATACCTGCAAAGGTCCTTTAGTCATGCAGATGCCCACATAAATGCTGAGAGTTGGACATCGGTAGACCTTTTGGGCCTCCAAATAGCCGTCTACAACTCTATACAACTCTACAATGTCGATCAACATGATTATACAAGTAAGGGACCCAGACTCCTGAGTGGGGGTCCAAACCTGTTATAGCTGGAGGACAGTGGCCTTTCCCCAAGGAGTATCAGATGGAGTTGGGTCCAGGATATCATATGTGGGCTGGAAAAACCTGGTGTTAGGAGCTCTATGCTCAGGAGCACCCATGGACCTTTCTAGAAGCCAGCACCATGTAAGCCCAGCATCAAGCTGGGTGTCATTGCCAATGGAACAGCTACTCTAAGCGGCAGATGCTTTATCTAGCTAGATCTCCTACCCCTAGGTGAGGGCTGGACCAGTCAGAGCCTTGACTGACGTCACACTCACCTTCTGGAAAGGAGGAGGATGAATAGCATCCAGGGCAGAGAGGAGGCTCTGAAGCTCTCCATGGCTGCAGCCTGAGGCCTAAGGATGATATGTGCTCCCACAGGCCCAGGGGCTATGAGGGGCCGTTCCTTCATGTTCTTTCTCCAAATTAGTGCAGCAACGCTATTGTGATCATCCTGGAACTGCCTAGGAGTTATCAGCCTCTTGGGACAGCACCTCACTTTCCTGAGGCTGTAGGTCAGTGCAGTAGGCGAGCAGATGGTCAGTTTTGTCCTGGGTGTGAGTGACAGACTGGCCTGCCAGGATCCTAAAATGTCCTGGGAGATCCCAGACTAACGTGGAGACAAGAAACAGGGCAGAAGATTTCAGGAATCAAAACCACCAGCCAAAGGGGCATAGAGGCCCCTGCAGGGCAGGTCGTGAAGGCTGGAGGCAGGTGACTCCACTGGAAAAGTCTTGCTGCCACTTCTTGATCAGACCCCATCATTGTGGCCGGATCCCTCCTCTGAGGAATGGAAAACCTACTGGTGAATGAGAGACAAAGGGAAGCAAGGCCAGCAGCTGGACACTGAACCTGCCCCCACAGCAGGCAGCCTATCTCCCAGCGTCAGACCAGACGGAGCAGGTGCAGGCCACCACGGGGACTGGGGCTTTGTGCTGTCAGCCTGGGGCCTGACATACATCATCCATCATCAACCTGAAGGTCCCTCATCTGCATTCTAATGAGAAAGGGGGCTGGGGTGGGGAGTGGGGGTGGGAGGCGGCTACACGGAGCAGCTGATCCACCAGCCAGGGTCCCAGGGCCTTACAGGGCCAGGCGGCGGGAGGCTGCCTCCCAGAGAACATGAGTGCCCATGGCTTGTCTGGAGATCCACTCAAATCGTACCACCTGCCACAGAAAGAAGTGCAAACAGCTCCAGCCTGCTTGTGGAGAGAAAGGTCTTCCTGGACACTGGCCAGCCCTGCTTGGCGAGGACTGAGTTCTCCTGGGGCCCTACTACATCTGATACATATTTCCTCTGCCATCAACTGGCCTCGTGCACAAGGAATTATAGATCCCCCTTCCCAGATGGGTACAGTGTCCCACGTTGGGCCCTGACGGGGCATGTTAATGCCTGGCACTGACTGGGACCCCCAACGGGCAACACAGCGGGGCCATCTATATGCAGACAGGAAGCATCCAGGCCTAGGTTTTGAACCACTATAGTTGGGGAAGCAGGATGAGCTCGAAGTGCTGTGGAGAGTGATGGGAAGGGTTTGGGGTTTGCAGGCAAGATCCCCGAAGACTATGGAAACTTCTGCAAACTTATTCTAAAGGAACACTAATTTACCACCAGGCAGAAAGGCAGAATCTGGGTCAAGGCCTCGTGCTGGCGCCCCAGAGAAGCTGTTATGTGTGAGGGAACCACTGACTAAGGTTCCTAGCTGCCTTTCTGTTTAAAGAACAGGGTGGGGCGGGGCGGTGGTGGCGCACACCTTTAATCCCAGCACTTGGGAGGCAGAGGCAGGCAGATCACTGTGAGTTCGAGGCCAGGCTGGTCTCCAAAGTGAGTCCAGGACAGCCAAGGCTACACAGAGAAACCCTGTCTCAAAAAACCAAAAACCAAAAAACAAACAAACAGAGAAAAGGGTGGGGAAGGATCTACTGCAAAGCTTTGAAGTGTGTGCTGAGCCTGGTTAGAAATAGACCGGAGACAGAGAGTGAGAGGTTAATGACACTTTTTGATAACTGTCATAAAACTGGAAACAGCTAATGTTTTCAGGATAGTTGCTTGCCTGCCCTGCCTCTGGCAGCAATGTGTTTTTATTTGGTTATTTGCCTGAGACAAGGTCTCACTACGGCAGCCCTGAAGCTCACTACATAAATCAGGCTGGCCTTAAATTCACAGAGATCCACCTAAGGACTGGAATTAAAAGTGTGCATCACCATGCCTTGAGTGAGTTAAAAAAATAATAAACCTTTTCAAAATTAAAAAATCCCATTTATTTATTTATAGTGTGTGTGCTTGTGTGTTTGTGTGTGTATATGCACATGCCATGGTGCACATGTGGAGGTCAGAGGACAACCTGTAGGAGTTGGTTCTCTCTTTTCACCATGTGAGTTCTGGAGGGAACACTCGGGCCATCAGGCTTGGTGACAAGTACCTTCACTCTTCTTGTTAGCCCAGTAATGAACATTCTTAATTAGTCTGGAGCATAATTCTAGACCTAACAACGATACCTGATGTTCTGAAGAAAAATAAATGAAAACATCTAGCTCGTCAGAGTTAAGAAGAAACACTTGACTGTGCTCCACCTCTGCAGCACACCATGCATCCAGAAGTCAACCAAGCCTAGGAAATAACTGGTATGCGCTGAGCATAGATGATTCTCCCCCACCCCCACAGTATCCAACTATGAAACTGGTATGATTCCCTGTGTCTGTGATCCCAACACGTGGAGGCCAAGACAGGAGGATTACACATTGAAGACCAATATGAGTTATAAAGTAAATCCCGTGATCCGTGTGTGTGTGTGTGTGTGTGTGTGTGTGTGTGTGTGTGAGAGAGAGAGAGAGAGAGAGACAGACAGACAGACAGACAGACAGACAGACAGAGAGACAGAGAGACAGAGAGAGAGTCAGACACAGAGACATAGAGACACAGACAGAGAGACAGAGGAGCAGAGGGACAGAGGGACGGAGGGACAGAGGGACGGAGAGAAAAACTGCACTACCTTGGTGGGTTTATGTCTGAAGTGTCTTGAGAGCAGGGCTCAGGTGCCCAGTAGGATTACGTAGGTCTTACATAAGCATTAGGCTTTCTTACCTACAGAGCAGCATTGTCTTCATTATCCTTGGATTCAGTCTCCCCTGGAAACTCATTTTTATCCATTGGAAAAAAAAAAAGATTTATTTAGGGCCAGGAAAGATGGTTCAGTGGTTAAGAACATTTACTGGTTGGTCTTGCAGAGACTGAGTTCAGTTCCCAGCAACCACAGGGTGGCTTGCAACCTCCTACAATTCCAGTTCCAGGGAATTTGCCACTCTGATGCCCTCCATGGGTACCTACACACAAGTGGTACGCATAAACTCATACAGACACATATGTAGGAATAAACAAACAATAAATACATATTTGTAAAAGCTTGGATCAACAGCACAACATGAGACAGGTGGCAGACTCAGAGCAGACGTCTGACCTGTACAAGGATCTACTTAGAAACAGTGCTTTCCCCCCTTGTCCTTTCCACAGAACCATCTAGCTCAGATTCAAGGTGGCTTCCTTTTCCCAGAACCTTTTGATGCCACAGTGTGCAGAGAATCTGCTCCTGAGGGCTCTGCCTGCCTCACATAGCCTCATAGCCCAGCACACTTTAGACCAGGTCTTCACTCTCTTTTGAAGGCTGATGGTTATATCAGCATATCTGTCTCTGACTTGTAGCATCCCTTTGTTACAAACATCTGGTTTGCATCTTCCCCAGAGGTTTGCAGGGAGTTTCCAAGTCAGTGCCATCTGTTTCCCCAACAAGTTTTCCTTTCTCTTCTTTAATTATTTTTATTTTAGTGTGTGTGTGTGTGTGTGTGTGTGTGCAAGGCAATTGTGTGTGCATGCATGTACGTGTGCAAGGCATGGCATGGCATGGATGTGGAAATCAAAGACCAACTTACAGAAATCTGTTCTTTCCTTCCACAGTGTGGGCCCTGGTTATTGAGCACAGGTCATCAGACGTGGCAAAGGTGCCTTGACCCACTGAGCCATTTTATCAGGCCTCTCTCACAAGTTTTCTAGCCTGGTTGCTCGGATACAGGTGTTTGGAGTTCTTTGCCAGAACTTTGGCAAAGAACCTTGTGTCTGGTTCCATTGCTTGGGTCCTGAATCTTCACCTGAATTGCACAGAATTTGCAAATTAACATGGAAAGAGCCGACATCAGCATGGGTCTTGGTCCTTCTGTCTACAAGTAGGGGACACATCTTCATTCGCTCAGGTGACTTGCATATCTACCAGACAGCTACAGGTGCCCCCTCCAGGGCTTAGAGCCGCAGCATGGCTAATGGCAATCGCCACTGTCATCTCAGGGAGAGTTTTAACTGACAAGCACCCACATTGCTCTTCTAATCCTGGTGCTTACGAACTCCCTGGAGACCCAGGCCTAGCCCCATGCATCCTCTATACACCTCTGTGCTCGTGGGAGAGACTCCATCCTTGCCTGTATCCTAAAGGGGACTCTGAAGCCCATCACTTCAGCAGAACCGATTGTGATAGGGCAGATGAACTTCAGAAAAGATAGCCAGTGAAGGGATATGTGGCTGGGATTTACAGTACACAGGACGCCAGAGACAAAGGACCCTTGGAGACTTCATCAGCAAAGCCCGTGTGTGAACACAGAAAAGGAAGGAATTGTTGGCTCTTCTCAATAGATGTTGGTAATTCTTCCAATAAAACCTAACATTCATTCATAATAATAGCAAAACCCAGCCAACTAGGAATAAAGGGAACATCTTCAAGCACCCTGGTGACTCACAGAAGCCATCCCTGACGTTATGAATGGAGCTGAGGCTTGTGACGAACCTGCCTTCAATCCTGGGCTCTGAGGAAACACAAAGAAAAGAGCAGTACGTCACTCCACACGAGACTCAGTTAGACACATGCAAAATCCAGCCTCTAGCCCCAGTATTGCACACTGGGACCCTATAATGGGGCTAGGTAAGACATAATGAAGTTATAGAGAGGTCATCAGGGTTGGCTCTGACACATAGAACTGGGTCCTTGGCGGGCAGTGGGTGGGGGGGGGATTTCAGGGTGAAAAGGGAGGAAATCAGTGGGAGTAGGAGGGGACAAAAGACAATAATGCGGGGACGAATATGGACAAGGTAAATTGTATACATGTATGAGATATCATAATGAAATCCATTTAATACATAATTACTATATACTAATAAAGCACATTTAGGAAGAAGAGGCAGGGGAGATGGCTCAGCGGCTAAAGCGCTTGCCGTGCAAGCATGAGGACCTGAGTTTAAATCCCCAGAACCTACATAAAGCTGCATGGGAAAGCATACATCTGGAACCCCAGTGCTCCACGCAGGATGGCAGGCAGAGACACAAGAACAGCCTGAGGGTTGAAAGCCGGCCAGCCTACCCTATGCAACAGAGGGCAAGAGACAAGATAGATTGCAAGCACTAGTACCCAAGGTTGTTCTCTGACTTCCACATCCATGACTGACACACTTGCTTGAGTGTGTGTACACAGAAACAGACAGACAGACACACTGACAGAAAGCATTTCAGGGCAGACAGCCAGAGAACAACCATGTGAAGACAAAAGATACTATCTCAAAGCAAAAAGAAAGGTTTTGGGGGACTCAGCCCTAGGACACCATCTCTTCCTTCTATCCTCTATGGCTATAAGAAAATGAATTTCTGTTCAAGCCGTTTTGGCCCAAGACTCTTTGGGACGCTGGCTTAGGCAAACGGCAACATCAACACAAAAGGGGTAGTTTTAGTTTGGGAAGTAGAAGGTCTGCAGGTGGGTGCCACACAACAGTGGGCAGGTACTTAGTGCCTCTGAGCCATGCACTTAAAATGGTTAGGGTAGATCAGTTTACAGTATGCATATTTTGCTCCACTAAGTAGTTAATGTAAGCTGAGCAGAGGGCTCAGCAGTAATGTGCTTTCCACCCAAGTGAGAGGACTGGAGTTTGGATACCCAGAACCTACATAAGCGCCAAGGGGCACAGCGGCCCTCCTGTAATTACAGCCATGGAAGGCAGAGACAGGGAATTCCCAGACCAAGTTGGCTAGTGAGGAGACTAGCCAACTCCAAGAGCCCACATGCACACACACACACACACACACACACACACACACACACACACACACTCAAACACATGCTCACCAGCATGCGTTCAGACATGCACACCTACCATACATACACATACAAGAAACTAAGGAAAAAGGAAAACATAGTGCAAGAAATCAGTTGTGAGGCAGGCGGGGTGATGCATGCATGTACTCCCAACACTCGGTGGTACAGGCAGGAAGATCAGGAGTTCAAGGTCCATTAAACTGTGTCTAAAACAAACAAACAACAACAGCCACAGCAGCAGAAACTAAACTCAAACCAAGCTAGCACAAAACAAAACAAGCTGTCCACGTGTCGGCATCAAGCCACTGTTAAGTGGAGACGGTGTTCACGATACGCCCAAAATGTCAAATAACCTGTGAGTAAATTTAGCAAGAGACGTGTCAGAGAATTGTATGAAACTTGTGACAGTCTTGAGAGAATTTAACTCATAGTTAAAAGCAGAGGGAAAATACCTCAGCTACGGGATAAAAGTTGGAACTGAGCACGTTGCGTCTCCGTAAACTGCCCTTTGTGCCTCACTTCAGACATAGGACTGAATGCCCTGCCCATCTGACATGGAGGAAGTCAGGGGCCATTGCTGGGGGGTGGGGGTGAGGTGTCTCTGCGCCACATCCTGGGCCACGAAGGCAGTGGTTTCTATTCCTGACGCACTTCCCGCTCTGTGCAGTAACAGACTTCCTACCATTGCCACCCTCGCACTGAGATAACCCGCTTCCCGCCACGACTCTCTGCTATTTTCATCCTCCGCTGGGTCCCGCTCCTAGTGTCTATTTAGGAATCACAAAGGCAGCACTGTGAGTTCTCACAAGTGTACAGACACCATAGTTCCGAGCCCAGGAAACCATTTCTCTTGGGAGGGACAGGGGATAGGCCATAGGCTAGGGAAGGACACCTCCTGAGTATGTGGCACATGGACTAACACAAAACGGAAGAGTGGACCTCCTTGGAGTGTTTGTGTCCACCTCCTCTGAGGTATTGTCCTGTGGCTTTCTCTTTTGGTACATTTCTTTCTTGGTGTGTGTGTGTGTGTGTGTATGTGTGTGTGTGACATATGTGCTGTCTGTATGCACGTCTATGTATATGTGTGTGTGCATGACTATGTCTCTCTCTCTCTCTATGTGTGTGTGTGTGTGTGTGTGTGTGTGTGTGTGTGTGTGTGTTTCTCTGGGCCCATGTGTGAGGCTGGGCTGTGTGAATATATATCTAGGTTTGTCTCTGTGTGCGAGACATGTGGACTGTCTGTGTATGTCTGTATGTGTGGAGTGTGTGGCATGTGGACTGCCTATGTGTGTATTGATATGCATGTCTGCGTGTGCTTCTGTGTCTCATTGTGACTGTGCAGGAGCCAGGATGGAGCAAGCTGTCCACAGCTTTAGGGACACTATGTTCACATTTGGGCAGCGTATACGACTTGGCTATTCACTGAACCTGTTATCAGGCCCACACAGTGTTACTACCAGGAAACAGTCACTACTCTGCGCTCTTCTGTTTGCCTTCATCCTGGCTTTCTGCCTCTCTGGGCCTTGTTAGAGAGTTAGCAGCTCCGGGGGGCAGGGGTCCATGTTTATCTACTCTCCGTCCCCACTCTAGTCAGCCTGGCTCCTAGGTTGGTCCCACAGAACATTCGGGAATGAGTTTAGTGAATGAGCCTGTTCTGACCCCAAATAGCTTTACAAATTATCTACTTCAGAAGTTGTAAATTTATCAGCACAAGCAGTAAAATGTCTGTAATGTCCGTCCATTCCTTTCCTCTCTCTACACTTGCTGAGTTTTCACTTTTTGGTTCATTTATGGGTTTGGTGGGTGTGCGTGTGTCCATGTTTGGTTTGGTTTGTTGAGACAGGGGCTCATGACATTGTCCAGGCTGGTCTTGAATTCACAGTTCTGCTCCCTCAGCCAGGGTTACTGGTGTGCACTACCACGTCTGGCTTGATATTTTAGGGAAGAAATGGTTTTTGCACTGTGTGTGTGTGTGTGTGTGTGTGTATGTATGTATGTATGTATGTATAACACACATATTATTTAATATGTTTGGATGTTTTGCCTGATGTATGTATGTGAGTGTGTCTATTTTCCACATAAGTCACAAGAGGGCATCAGATCTCTTGGAACCCAAGTTACAGATAGTATGAGTGCTAGAAACTGAACCTAGGACCTCTAGAATATCAACCACTGTTCCTAACCACTGAGCCATCTCTCTGGCCCATACCCAACTGGTTAAATGAGCATCTATTATATGTATTTATAAGCAAAGTTGTTTTCTGTTTGCCTTCATGGCTGACTGCCTAACCTCTGTTTCCCCTTCCTGCCTTGTTGTTCTTTTTTTTTTTTTTTTTTTAATTGTGTCTATTGTAAATGGCACATTGACTCTGGTTCCCTTCTCAACACTCTCAAATCCAAAGGAGTTTCAGCAGAAACCGAGGACTGGACACTTTTCTACAATTCGCAGTGACTTGGTCTCTGCTCCTACTACCTACTACTTCCTGTTCCCTGAACTGGTGCTTTTCTTTCTCCAGATGCGGTGGTTTGAGTGAGAACGGCCTCCATGGGTTTATATATTTAGGCATTTGATCCCCAGTTGGTGGAGCAGTTTGAGGAGAGGGAAGTGCGGCTGTGGTGGAGGAGATGTATCATGGGGCAGGCTTTGAATTTTCCAGAGAACCAGTCCTCTCTCCCTGCCTCGTGGTTGTGGATCCAGACGTGAGCTCCCAGCTGTTCCTCCACTCCTCCATCGTGGACTCTCACCCTCTGAAACAGCAAGCCAAATTAAATGCTTTCTTTTGTAAGTTGCCTTGTCATGGTGCTTTATCACAACCATAGAAAAATAACTAAGATATTAGCCCTCACTGTGTCGACCGAACTTTCTTTGTTCCACTTTTCATCTCAGCGGTGGGTTGCAAGTTTTACACACTATATGCATCTTCTGGTAACTACTCCCCACATCTTATTATTCACCAAAAAGTATTTCTATCAACACCAGAAGTGACCACTTGTGGTCCATCCACGTGGCACAACCATACCCCTGAGGGACAATCATTCACACAACGTTTGGGATAGTCATGGTGTGGTGCCAACACAACACACACATATGCACACACATACCACACACAAACATACACACATGCACACATGCACACACATGTGCACATACACAAGGACACACATGCACGTGCACACACCACACATACATATGCACAACTGTACACCCACACTCCACAGGCACATGGGGACCGCTCATATATCTCAGCACACTCTATTGTTCACTCCCACATGGCCTGGATCTCCTCTCTGCTCTGGCTTTGTCCCCCATGTGCTGAAATGCCAGGCCTTTGTGGACACCTGAGAGTGCCCTGCGAATAGAGAGTTGAGGAGTGACTGGTGCTGATGTCCCAAGTGGTCATCTTTGTCCTCTCAGGTTCTGCTATGTCTCTGTCCACTAATGTCCAAAGACTCAGAAAAGAGACACTTATTGTCAGTGCTGAGCAGCTCCAAACACCATTCTGCAGGGTTTCCATTGCAGCCTGATGGTCCAGGAGTCCAGTGGGACACAGCCCACAGTCACTGGGGGACTCTCAACTCCAGGGATATGCTGGCAACGCGGACAACCTTCAGATACTGATAATGGGGCTTTGAGACTAAATGAGGAAAGCCAGACCAGGCGAGGTGGCAGCACTCAGGAGGCAGAGGCAAATGGATCTCTGGGAGTTCAAGGCCAGCCTGTTCTACACAGCAAGTCTAGGGCAGTCAGGACTCTGTTATACAACAAAGAAACCCTTTCTCGAAAAGACACACACACACACACACACACACACACACACACACACACACCCTGCCTTGAAAAGAGGGGAGCCAGGGTGCCAAAGAAGGGAAGGAACTGGGTTCCTTCTTGCTGTGGGAGTGAGGCCAGGGGAAAGAGTCAGAAGATCTAATAGATGGCAATTTAAAAGGAGACAGAAGGTGAACTGAGAGACCTGGTGATGAAAATGGACACAGAGACAGAAAAATCAAAATGGTGAGGGTAGGCTGCCTGGGAGCCCAAGAGCTGGAAAACACCCTATGCTCCTTCCCTCCTGTCTGGTGGCTGGGTGGGGGTTGGGGAGAGCACAGATACGATATTACCCTTCTGCCAGCAGGTGGCGCTAGAGGCCAACCCCTCCCCCCCACCTCCACCAGCTCGGTTTCTGCTGACAGGCCCATGCTTTCTGATTTCTGATCAGTAGCCCCTCCTTCCTCTTTTTAAGGTGCGTTTGGCCAGGAGGCTAGGGGACAATGGTGGGTGCGGGATGGAAGGAGGGAGCCTTATGAGGGGCGGACTCAACACTGCGATCCTGAAGACACAGGCTTTCTCTGAGGCACTCAACATCAAATGCAGGTGGTCGCAGGAGGAGGCTGGGGGGAACTGCAGGACTATGAGCCCCGTTCTTCAGCCTGTTCCTAACGTCCCCTCCCACAGGACCGGGGTCATAGGACACTGTGTTCCTACAATCAGCTGACGGAGACAGCCACTCTTCTAGCTACATTAGCGGTAATCTTTCCAAGGGTTTCTGAAGTCCACATCCATGATCACAGCCAGATTTGTCCACTTCCATGGGCTTGTCCCCCTGCCTCTGTTGCTGTGACTTTTCCTGGGGAGATGTGAACAAAACATTTGTTTACTCTAGGTAAGGCATCAAGGACAGATCAAAGAAGTCATTTCTACCCAAGTCTAGCTGGGCGAACCACAGACTTAGTTTAAAGCTTACTTCCTAGGGCACAGGCTGCAGGCAGCTTCACGGAGGAGGCATCGCTTGTCCCCAGGGTTACCGCGATCTTACATAATCTTAGGCAGAGTTGCGAACCCTGGGAATTGAAGAGCTCTCCCAATTTTTTCAGCATCCTGATCTTCCTGAGTCTTAGGAGCCTCCCACCACTTTCCAGGATAGAATGTTCTAATTTCCATGGTGGGTCCAGTCAGTTGATATGGAAGTTAGTTGAGTTCTGAGTCCTTTGTCTGTGCTGTTTATAACTTGTTTGGTTCAGTAAATAGTGTTTCCCACTCAAACATGAAGATTTGAGTTCAGTCCTCAGCATCTATATAAAAAGCTGAGGATTGAGACCAAAGAGATTAAGAGCACTGGCTGCTCTTCCAGATAGATGGCTTGGTTTCAGTTCCCAGCACTCATAGCTCATAACCATCTGTAATTCCAGTTCCAGAGGATCTGACACCCTCTTCTGACATCCACTGATACTGTATGCGCATGGTTTACCTACATCACGTGGGCGGGCACTCATCCACATTTAAGAAAAACCAAAACCAAAAGCAAACGAACAAACAAAACTAAACATGACAGTATAAACTTGTGAGCCCAGACCTGGGGAGGCAGAGACAGGAGGATCCCCAAGGCTTGCTGACTGCAAGCTCTAGTCTAATTGGCAAGTTCCAGGCAAGTGAGAGACTTTGTCTGAAAAGGCTGTGGAGAGGCTCTCTGGATAAAGCACTTGCACACAAGCATGAGGACCTGAGTTCAAATTCGCAGAACCCACGCAAAGGTGGGCACAGGAACACACTCCTATAATCACAGCATTCCTGATGTGAGACTGGCGGCAGAAACAGCAGGCTTCAGAAGCTCACAGAGCTAACCGGAAGTACGCAGCAGAAAAATGACAGCAACCATGTCTACATACCTGTTATGGAGTGTGTGTGATCACACCTACACTTATTAACACACACACACACATGCACACGGGGAAGCGGGGAAGAAACACAAAGCTTTGGTTTTTGTTGTTGTTTTGTTTTCCAAGACAGGGGTTTCACCGTGTAGCCTTGGCTGTCCTAGATTCACTTTGTAGACCAGCCTGGCCTCGAACTCACAGCGATCCGCCTGCCTCTGCCTCCCGAGTGCTGGAATTAAAGGCGTGTGCCACCATGCCGGCTTTTTTTCTTGTTTTACTTTATGTGAGACAGGGTTTCACACTGTAACCCAGGCTGGCTTAGAACTCACAGCAATTTCCTTGCCTCAGTGCCCAAGTACTGGGCTCACGTGTATTAAGACCACAGCTGAACAGCCTAGAGCATCGGGAAGAAAACACATGGTTTTCCACATCCAAGGTGCTCTCAGAACTACTTACCATGTGAAACTACTTCTCCATGCATTGCCCCGGCATACTAGCAGGGACATGCTTGTTATGTGGGGTGTGAGGCTCTTGTGAGGAATGTGAACCATCTAAGCTGACCCATGCTTCTCCATGGATGTTAGCTATTTGCTCATCAGGCACTCAGCCTTGTACATGTGAATCTGCTCATCTGTGAGAGGGAATATTCCTGCCAGATTCCAAAATGGCTAACATCAGTACTGGTGTAAAGATACAAGCTGTAAGCTTGGGTCCCAAACAATCACTTCCAGGACTGTGGAGACAGTCTTAACCCAAGCCGGGTTTTACCTTTGGTTTTGTTTATTCACTCACTCACTCATTCATTCATTCATTCATTCATTCATTTATCAGTGTGTATACTTGTATGCACGGGGGTACATGTGTTCCATGGCATGAGTGTGGAGTTCAGAGGAAATCAGTTCTTGTGGGAATCAATTCTTTTCATCCTGCAGGTCTCAGAGATGAAACTCAAAGTCTTGAGTCTTGGCAGCAAGAATTATTTATCCCCCGAGCTGTCCTGGGAGCCCCCAAGGTTGGGTCTTGCCTGTAGGAGGTGCTGGAAAAAGACTTACAAACAGAGAAATAAAGAAAGAGGAAGAGCTTAACTGTCACTAGGAAGGGACAGGCACCCCAGGCTACGGGTAAAAGTCAGCACAGAAGTGAGGCAAGCTAGACAGATGGAGAGGAAATGGTGCAAACCACAAGGTGGCTGGAAACCGGTGTGTCTGCAAAGCTGTACTACAGCTGAGCCACCTGAAACTGGCCAGGATCTGCACCACTCAGGAGAGGACCACATACCTTCATTTATTGGTTACTCTGTCATTTCCATATCATTCAAACATTTCTAACATTAGAATATATCTAGAAAAGCCAGGCGGTGGTGGCTCATGCCTTTTATCCCAGCACTCGGGAGGCAGAGGCAAGCAGATCGCTGTGAGTTCGAGGTCAGCCTGGTCTACAAAGTGAGTCCAGGACAGCCAAGGCTACACAGAGACACTCTGTCTTGAAAAAAAAAAAGAGTACATGTAGAAAACCCCACTAAGGACAAAGGGATGAGTTATGGTTTGAATGAGAAACCCTGTCTCAAAGGAAAGAAAGAAAGAAAGAAAGAAAGAAAGAAAGAAAGAAAGAAAGAAAGAAAGAAAGAAGAAAGAAAGAAAGAGGAAGGGAGAGAGAGCGAGTGAAAGGAGAGGGAGGGAGGAGAGAGAGAGAGAGAGAGAGAGAGAGAGAGAGAGAGAGAGAGAGAGAGAGAGAGAGAGAGAGTTGGCCCCAGACAGCAAGATGGACACTGAACCCTTTTAAAGAGGTGCAGTTGTAATTTTCCACCTTGCTGTTTCTTGTTTCTTAATTTAAAGGTAGAATGAGTCTATCCTCTTGGGACCAACTCCTAGAGGCAAAAATTCCCCTGAAGTCTGTCCTTCCACGGCTGGCAGGGAGGACAGCTGAAAGGACATTTCTTGTCCCTGTGGTTCCTGCTGAGCTTGGCTGGTGCTCTAACACTTCTCCGGTCACCTACCTATTCTCTTTCTGGTTGTGTTGATTTCAAGGTTCCTCTCTGATGCTGGCCCCTTGTGCTCTAAGCATAGGAGATGCTGCCTTCATCAGAGCATCTGATGCTCTGCAATGCTTGCAGGAGACCCAGTGGGTCTGTTGACTGTTGGCATTTCCAGTGTAAGAGGCCTGGTGGGGGAAGTCACTGGACCCTTACCGAATCCCAGCCACTCTCTCCTGCACCTCCCAGCCAGTTGTACACAGCTCTGCTCTTGGTATTGTGGACTCTGAAGGTGCTAGAACATACTGGAAAAGATTGACTGAAGTTAGGATCCCATTTATGCAGGTAAGAAGATATCATTATCCACAGCAGGGTGAGATATTTTTAGTGGTGTGGCTGCTTTGGGGTAACCCACACTCCTGTTACCTCACACCCACGCTCTGCAAGTAAGTCTAATAAACTCACATGTTTACCAAGCTGGACTGTGGTCATTTGTATTCTATAAAGACAGAGGAGACAGTTGTTTACATCTCTCCAGGGGAAAACATTCCTGAAACACCCCTTCACTGAGTGGTGGCTGTGCCTCTGTCATTGTCCTGGAAATTTATCTTGGCCATTTTACAATGCAGACACTGTACAAGAGCCAGCTGATGAAGGAGCTCACAAAAAGGCATGTACCAGAAAAGGAAAGAAACAAAGAAAAGAAATAAGAAAAAGAAAGAGGGAGTACATGTGTACTGGTTACTTTTCTATTGCCCTGATAGAACACTGTGACCAAGACAACCTAAGGAAGAGAGAGTTTATTTCAGCTTCTGGTTCCAGAGGGATAAGAGTTCATGGTAGCAGTGGGAAGGCATGACAGGAACAGGGAACTGAAAGCTAACATCTTAAACTACAAGGCCAGAGAGGAGAGGGCACTGTTGTGCTTTGTTTTGTTTTGTTTTTTTCATTAATTTATTTAATCACTGATCAGAAACCCCTCTCTCCTCTCCTCTCAGTACCACCCATACCCACTCCTCTTCTACTAAGAGAGAGGGAGCCCCCCCCCACATGAGTACCACCCTACCCTGACACATCAGGTATAGTAGGACTAAGTACATCCTCTTCCACTAAGGTCAGACAAGGCAGCCCAGCCAGAGGAAAGGGATACATAGCCAGGCAACAGAATCAGAGACAGCCCCTCCTCCAATTGTTAGGGGACCTAGGTCCATCCCATGCATGTTCTTTGGCTGGTAGTTCAGTCTCTGAGAGCCCCCATGGGCCCAGGTTACGTTACTCAATAGGTCTTCTTGTGGTGTCCTCGATCCCTCTGGCTCCTTCAGTCCCTCATCCCACTCTTCCACAAGACTCTCTTTTTACAGTTAATTTTTATATGATTGTGTTTGTTTCTCAGTTTCTCTTTTAACCTGGCTAACACACAAATAATTGAAACTCTTATATTTGTTTAAATATAAGCTTCACAACACAATAACTGAGCAGTTATTACTCTATTCTTAACCCTCTAAGCTAATCTGGTTTCCTCCCAGTGTACATCCCAGAGATGCTTGCACTTTGTAGCTTTCCTGATCCACCTCCTTCTCCTGATGTCTCTTGGACCTCTCCCGTGGCTCAATCCCATATTTCCTCCTCAAACTCCCCCTCCTCTGGCTGGCAGGAAGTCCAGCCCTATTCTCTCCCCTGCTCATCGATTGGCTATAAGCTGTTTTATTGGCATACCAAGGGACAATTGGAGAGCAGTGTTTTCACAACATTGAGACAGGAGACTCTCAGAACAAGGATTGCAACCAGATATGAGGGGTAAAGAAATCAGCATCTAAATTACACAATAACCTTATGCCTACACTCCCCAAGCTCTGCCATTTGTTTGGCTGTGGGTCTGTGCATCTGTTTCCATCAAAGGCTGGATGAAGCCTCTCAGAAGACAGTTATGCTAGGCTCCCATCTACAATCATAACAGAGTATCATTAATAGTGTAGGAGTTAGCTCTCTCCTTTGGAGTGAATCTCAACTTGAGCTAGTCATTGGTTGGCCGTTTCCTCGATCTCTGCTCCATCTTTATCCCTACACTTCTTGTAGGGAGGACAAATTTTGGGTAGAAGGTCTTCTGGTTTTATGAGTGGGTTGGTTTCCTTCTCCCTCCACTGGAAGTCCCATCTGGCTACAGGAAGTGTCGACTTCAGGCTCTATATCCTCCACTGCTAGGAGTCTCATCTAGGGTCACACCCATAGGCTCCCCACACACACCGATTTCCAGTTCTCCTCCTCCCCACTCTCACCACACAAAATCCACAGCCTCTTCTCCCTCTCCACTCTCTCTCCTATCCAGGTCACTTCCTCCATCTACTTCAGGTTTATTTTATTTTTCTTCTGAGTGAGATTCAAGCATCTTTCTTTGGACCCTCCTTGTTATTTAGCTTCTTTGGGTCTGTGATTTGTAGCCTGGTTATCCTGTACTTCATGGATAATATTTGTATGTATATGAGTGTTTTGCTTGTATGTATATGTGCACTCTGTGCATACCTGGTGCCTTCAGAGGCCAGAAGAGGGCAATGGACACCCTAAAACTGGAATTAAAGGTAACTGTGAGTGAGTGCTAGGAATAAAATCCAGGTCTTTGGTGTTTTTAACTGCTGAGCCATCTCTCCAGTCCCCCCCCCCCCAATTTTTTTTTTTAAATTGAGGCAGTAACTCTGGGTGGCCTGGAACTCAGTAGCTAGAAAAGGCTCAAATCACTGAGATCTACCTACCTTTGCTTCCTGCAGGCTGGGATTTAAGGTGCATGATACAACATCCAGCCATTTTTTTTGTTGTTGTTAAAAACTTTTGTCTAGCCAACTGTAGTAGCACATACCTGTGACATAGCATTTGGAAATCTGAGGCAAGTGGATGCCGAAAGCTAGAGGCCATCCTGAAATACATAGCAAGCATATCTGCCTGAAAAGCATAACAAGACCCTATCTCAAAAAGCAATAGCTTTGCATCTAAGCTCACACGTGGTATTGGCTTACTTACTTCATAGAAGGAGTTGGAAAAGTGTTTTCTCTACTATATTCTGTAGAACTGGTGTTCTTTCTGAACTATTTCTAGAATTTGCCAAGTGGAGCCATTTGAGCCCAAGGTTTCTCAGTAGAAAAGTTTTAGACTTCTTTAATAAGCAAGGACTGTTCAGGTTGCCAATTTCCCCCTTGAGAAAACTTTAATCATTTGTTTCTTTCACAGAATTTGCCTGATTCGGGCATGGTGGTACAAACCTGTAATCACAGCACTCAGAAGGTGCAGACAGGAGGTTCATGAGTTCAAGGCCCTTCTCGGCTACATAGAGATTCTGAGGAGACAGCATTGGCTTCCTGAGACCCTGTTTCAAAGCAAAGCAAAACAAAACAAAATGAAAAGGTGACAACAAAGAATTTGCTTCATTTTGTTAAATTTAACCAAGAAAAGTTGTCCCTGGCATCGCTCATGAGTTTCAACTCTGAAGGGCTGTAGTGTTGTCTCCTGTTCACTGGTACTAATAAATTGTGTCTTCTGTTTCTTGTTCCCAATATGACAGATGTGTATTAACTTCACTTCTCAAGGTGCATGATTTTGGTCGATTGCTTCTATTTCCTGTATGTTTCTGCTCTGTACCTCAATTACTTAAAATTAATTTTCTACCAGTTTTCTGATGTCTAAAGGAGAATGCTGCTTTCTTTCTTTTCTAATGCATATGCCTAGTGCTGTGCTTTCCCCTAAATACCGCTTCAGCTTCATTCTATAAAGCGTTGTATGTTTTATTTTCTTCACTACAAAGGACTGTGTAATTTCCTCTTTTATTTCTTTTCTGAAGCATGTGTTGTTTGGTTGTATTTAGTCTACAAACATGAGAAATTTCAAAATCTATTTTTAAAAATACTTTATTTTTAGTTATGTGCATATGAATATGTCTGTGTGTGGGTATACGCACAAGTGTAGTACCCAAGGAGGCCAAAAGAGGGCATCATAACCCCCTAGAGCTAGAGTTACAAGCAATCCTGAGCTACCTGGTATGGATGATGTGAGCAGAATTCAGGTCCTGCAAGAGCAGCAAGCACTCTCAACCACTGAGCCATCTCTCTCTCTCTCTCTCTCTCTCTCTCTCTCTCTCTCTCTCTCTCT
>OU015757.1:21728870-21770871 GCA_907169655.1 Acomys percivali | reverse complement strand
TCTCCAAGGTGGTGTTTTCTCTGCCCTCTAGTGTGCCCTATAACCTTTAATAAAAACGCTAACATGATGTATTGAGGGAAAGGACCCATTTCCAAGAGGCCTGTACTGTACTGAGGGCTCTGAGTCAGTGACCTTGAGGTGTCACCCTCCTCAGAATTTCCTAGATTCCCACACACCTTCAGGTTGTGTGAGACAGACAGATCAGAAATTGGGTATCTCCCTTCTTTCATGGGAAACTAGGAAGTACAGGGTTTATCCCCAGGTCAGTTGGAGTGATAACACTCTGGTTTGGTCGGTGCTGGTAAACTTAGTCTCTCTTGAGGGCAGACTTTCTTAAGAAAAACAGAACATGTGGTAGAGTTGATGGCAGCCTCCTTCCCTACCTACAGTGGATTCTTGGGGGAGGCGTTTCTCAGATCTTCCCTGAGAGAGCTTGGTAGAGCCTTTGAAGGCAACTCCCACAAAGCATGTAGCTTCACATTGGGTCCTTGGTGTGCCGAGCCTTTTGCTCATCATCGGCTAGGTATCAGCTTGTTCGGCTATGGTTTCTGCTTTGCTGAGCTATGGTTCGGTGTTTTCTTCTGTCTGTCTCTCTAGTTTATCTGGAGCTGGCATTTTCTCTGTGACCTCACTTCTCTGACAGATCCTTAGATATGAGATATGCTGGGTTTTGTAGGTGTTTTATCAGCATATTACTTGTGGTTGCTAAGACGGAGTGTCCCCATTAATTATCTTTTTGAGCATGCCATCTGTTCCCTGCTGGGATCCCAACTAACACAGTAATTGGTAACAGAAGTGGTCCCAGGAAACAGACTTCTGGAGCTGGATTCTGACTGGTACAGAGTGATGAGCATGTGAATATGCTCCTTGCTTTGGTGAGTGAAACATTGGGAGTTGGCATCAAATGGCAACAACTACCTTCGGCGACGTCATGGTATTCAGGATAAGCAGAGGGCTAATAGAGTAGACAGGGAGTAAGACACTTAGTTGTTATGATAGAACATATCTATTTCAAAGAATGATATGGCCACTTTTGACATTTCTGGAAACTTTACACACAGGACTGGACAGCTACAGCCTTGGGTGTGCCAAAGGCCTCTGGCCAATACTTCCAAGAGCACACCTGCAATGCAGTGAAACAGGGTCATGGCTCACTTTTGTGCAAGGGAACACATATCATGGTAACTACAGTGTGACTTTAAGAGAGCAGGATAGTGGGTCGACCAGATGTCTCAGCTGGCAAAGGTGCCTACACTACCTAAACTTGATCCTTGGGACCATTGCGGTAGAAAGAACCAACTCCCACAAGCTGTCCTCTGACACATGCACACCTGCAGTGTGGCAAGCATACACCCACAGACAGACAGACACACAGTATTGTGTGACAAAATTCCCCTGGATGATGCAACACACACACACACACACACACACACACACACACACACACACCTGCTTGCACTAGAAAATGAACCCGAAACACACCAAAGTTAACATGGAAACGAGGTCCAGTTTGGTGAACTGATGAACTTACAGCTATATGGGTGTTGGATTACTTTCAAGGATGGAAGAAGACTCAAAGGCAATGGCATCACTGAACAGCGCACCCCAACACAAAGGATGCAGTCGTGGCACTCTCTGCACAGCGTGCAGGCAGCTCAGCAGTTCAGGAATCCTCCTCTCTCTGCATTGCAGCTCAGCTGGCTTGGGTTTCCTCTCCCGGAAGTTACTACTTACTTACACTGCTGGGGATGAACTGTAGGAGGAAAGTTTTTGTTTTCCCAGACATACCACCTCCTGCGGCTCATGAAAGAATGTTTTAACTCACAGGAAACTGTCATACAACAGACAAGCATGAAATAGAATACAACAAATAATAAAGATATGAAAAACACTTTCTTCTGTCAAAAGTGGTCATCCCAATCAAAATTCATTTCCCCCCAAAATTCTCATTTCCGCTTTACATCTATTAGCTGATTGCATCGGAACGTGAATTTGAGCTCTCTCCAGTGGAATGTCAGGGATGAAACACAGAAGCCGTTTTGGTAAGTGTGTTCAATATCTCTATCTGGATTCTGGCACATTATTTTTGCAAAAAGAAATCACCAAGTTCTTTCGCTCTGTTTATGTATTCCTCTGTGCAATATCAAGACTGTTCTTTTCCCAATAAAGAAGGCAGCACAGGTACATTGGGGGGGGGGGTGTTGAGAGTAGGGGATTGCCTGGATTGGATGCTACTAGGAAGAAGAGGCAAGTCTAGCATTAGACTTCTGGAGAAGTTCTCACGTAGAAGGATGAGACTGAGGCTAATGTGACTGCATAACTGTCGTACTATCTGGGATGAGAGGCCTGCTTATTTGGCTTGGATGGTGTCCTAAGTTGCTTTTTCTTGCTGTGATAGATACGATGACTAAAAGCAACTCGAGAAAGATGGAGGTTATTTGATTTACATGTCCCAGTCATATTCCAGCATTGAGGGAACCCAACTCAGGAACCAAGCAAGGTGAGGACTTGAAGGAGAGGCAGTGGAGCAACACTGTTACTGGCCTGCTTTCCATGGCTTACTAAGTTTGCTTTCTTATCCAATTCAGGGCGTACCCACACTTGGCTGCCATTTCCCACACACTATCAAGAAAATGTCCCACAGATTTGTTTATGGGCCAGTCTAATGGAAGTATTTTCTCAGTTGAGGGTCCCTCTTCCCAGATGACATTAGCTTTTCTCAAGTTGGCAAACAGCAACAACAACAACAACAACAACAACAACAGCCAGGCGTGGTGGCGCACGCCTTTAATCCCAGCACTCAGGAGGCAGAGGCAGGCGGATCTCTGTGAGTTCAAGGCCAGCCTGGTCTACAAAGTGAGTCCAGGGTGGCCAAGGTTACACAGAGAAACCCTGTGTTGAAAATAAAAAATAAAACCAAACAAACAAACATCCCAACTCCCCACACCAAAAAAGAACCATCTTTACAACAACAAAACCAAGCAGCACAGACAATGTTGAGACTGATTGTTCTCACGTCGTTGCTACACAGTGGCCTTGCTCACTTAAATTGTTCATGCCTTGCCAGGGTACCACAGTGGGGACAGCAGTCTATGTACCCTAAGATGCCCTATATTGCCTGGAGCCCTGTCTTTCAGGCTGTGCCCTGAGTGACTCCACTTACAGTCATCATTTGGCCCCTATTTGAGTGCAAACGGACAGGAGAACTCTTTACACCTTGAGCACACAGACAATACTACCTGTCTAGCACACCAAAACTCCGACTCAAAATTACTTGTTTGTGAAAGTAAAAGAGTACCACTTATGAATTTATCAAAGTAGACTGGGGACACAGAGACACGTGGGTGTATGTCTTGATGAGACCTGCTTTAGCATTTAGCATCACTTCAACCATTTTGGCTTTAGCCTCTATTTTGATCATAAGGTGAAATTAAGTTCAAGTTCTCAGGCACAGCCTGCCTGACATAAGAAGAGCTTTTAGCTTTACAATTCAATAGCTGCTGAATAGAATAACAGAAGTGATAAATGTATGTTCTGCTTGAATCAATGATAAATGTATGTTCTACTCAAACAAAGCCACAATACTCTGCTCTGTTCCTTTCTCCCAGAACATTGGGGGAACTGGAAACTGCCTAAGTTCCCCTACCCTAAATCTCAGCCAATCAGTATACAATGCTTTGTCTAGCTACCTAGGCACAATGTACCTGGAATAGAATTGATTTTTCCTGATTGATTATATTTTCCCCCTTTTAAAAACCGCACCCTGAGAATGAATCAGTGTCATCGTCTTGATTCCTAAGTCCAGACTGTGTCCTTGACCACTCAGATTTTGCTAAATGTTCAAGAAACTTTCATTAGTCTGAGCCTGGTGTCCAAATGGTCACTGTTTTTTTGTTTGTTGCGGTTTTTCGAGACAGGGTTTCTCTGTGTAGCTTGGCTGTCCTGGACTCACTTTGTAGACCAGGCTGGCCTTGAACGCACAGCGATCTGCATGCCTCTGCCTCCCAGGTGCTGGGATTAAAGGTGTGTGCCACCACTGCCTGGCCCAAGTGGTCAGTGTGAGGCTATTCCTGACCCATAATAGTCTTAGTTAGGCTTTCTAATTCTGTGAAGAGACACTATTACCATGGCAACTCTTATAAAGGAAAACATTCAATTGGGGCTAGTTTACAGTTTCAGAAGTTTAGTCCATTATTGTCATGGTGGTATGCAGGCAGACATGGTGCTGGAGAAGGAGCTGAGAGTTCTACATCTTAACCCAGGCAGCAGAATTGCCTGTATGCCTTACTGGGCATAGCTTGAGAGTATGAGACCTCAAAGCCCACCCAGTGATAAATGTTCTCCAACAACGTCACACCTGCTCCAAGAAGGCCACAACCTCCTAACAGTGCCACTTCTTGTGGGCCAAAATTCAAACACATGAGTCTATGGAGCTGTTTCTATACAAACCACTACAATGTATTAAAATAACACTAGAGGGAACTGAAGAGATGGCTTGGTGATTAAGAGCACTGGCTGCTCTTCTGAAGGACCTAGGTTCTATTTCCAGCACCCATACTATGGCTCACAACTGTAACTCCAATCTCAGGGGATCTAATGCCCTTTTCAGGCCTTCTCAGGCACCAGGAATACATGTGGTGCACAGACATACATGCAGGAAAACACCCATATGCATTTTTTAAAAAGCAGGACTATAGACTTACTGAACATACTAGACTAACAAAGGATATGCCCCCATTCTTACATTAGAAATAAGGTTTCTCACACAGACAGAATTCTACCTAAAAATGGGCAAGCTTGGATGCAGGCAGAGTCGATGGCCAAACTTTGCCAAGGCAGAGTAAGCAAGCCCTCAGTAGTTCCTGCCTCACAAATATGTCTGTCACTTATATTGGGCTAGAAGGCTGAAAATTATGCCCCAACGTTATAGTTAGTTTCAGGTAACTGTTCAGGCAGCAAGTTGTCTCTGTCTTTTTTTTTTTTTTTTTTTCACTTTAGAAGCTGCTAACCTGCACTTCCTGTATACTCAGGTAATTAAGTTGTATTCCTTCTCAAGTCTCTGATGAGGTTGAAGACCAGATAAATTAAGCTTAGTTGTTTAGGGGATAATATGTTTTTAGGTCTAGATAAATGTTTTAAGTTGATAGAGATGAGATATGATAGATATTGATTTACATTCAGAATTTTAGACTCACCAAGATAGGAAAGATGTTTTCTGCAAGGTCGCCAACTACATTTAGCTAAAACACTATGAATGTAACATTTATATAATTCCTGATTGTTTTGTGGTTCTTCTTGCTGTATGTAGTTTATTTTATTTATTTGTAATAATATAAATGTATAGGCCAAAAAAGAATTGTGATGGATTCATCTTTAATATGGCTCTGAAAATTGATTGCTGATGTTTTGTTAAATGGATGTATAATTAAACTGCTTTCAAAATAAAAAAAAAAGAAATAAGGTACTACAAACTCAAGATACTTGTGAAAACAAAGCAGTTGTTAATATATAGTTCTGCAGAAAGAGTTGCCAGCAAAAACTGCTAGTAAGCTAATTTGTCACAAGATCATGGTTTTATAAATCTTCCAATTGCTAGAAAGTCCTGTCCTCTTCTCCTTAGGTCATAACTTGCACCCCGCCAAACCCCTTTCAGATCCTGGGCTCAGTTAAGTAGAACTTTCTAAATCATAGAGTCTTGGGATGCCAGACACCAGCTAGGGGAGGGAGAGGGCTTGCTGGTGCCTCCTATAATTCCAGTGAACTCTAAGTGTGCCTCATGCTGAAAATGAACTATATAACCTATTCCTTGCGCTTGGATCATATAAAATGAGAGTCAGTTAACACTAGATAGCACCATGCTGTCATAGCTGACCTCCTGAACTTCCCCTGGGTTTCAGCTCAGCATCCACACTACACCTTTCTACCCAAGGCCCAACTCCTACTGGGTCTGTTAGCAACCTACTGAGTCTGCTCCCCGGGTAAAAGCAGATGTGTCTGGAGCTGTTTTTGTCCCTAGGTACCTTGTTCTTAGGGCAGCATGTTTTTGTTTTGTTTTGTTTTGTTTCTTTCTCCCCTCCCTGCTTTAACAGGGTCTCATTCAGTAGCACAGGCTGGCTTAAAACTTACTATGTAAACCAGATTGACATCCAACTCACAGAGATCAGCCTGTGTCTGCCTCCCAAGTGTTAGGAATCAACATGCCCAGCAACTTCATTATTTCTTTATCCCTGCCCACATCCTGGTAAACAAGCATTTAATTAAAGTGTCTTAAACTATGTTTAAGTGTGACATTTGGCACCTGCTTGTACTCTGAATATTTGAACCTTTTTAAAAGGACTTTTATTTTATTTTTAAAGAAAAACACTGTATAGTCCAGATCTTTTGTATTTAAGCCATGAATTCATAGAGAATGTGGAGGCTTTGAGCTTACTCAAACCTACTTTATTGGGGGTTCTTTAATGCTTACACCTCCCTTCCAACCCACCTATCCTAGATAGTAGAGAAAAGAGGTTAATGGAAATAGGAGTAGACCTTTTTAGACTCAGTTCCTTGGAATGAGTCCATTGGTGTAGTTGGCAGGATTCTAGCAGACCCTTTAAACAGCAAACCACAATTCAACAAAAGTGACTGCAACTGCAGCCACTGGAACCCAGAGCAGCAGCCGGAACCCAGAACCTCAAAGCGTTCACTGGAACATTCTCTCTAGGAGCGTCTCAAAGTAGAGTGAAGAACAGCCAAGACCAAAAAGCCCCACCTCTTGTTTTGGGCACGCGCGCGCGCGCACACACACACACACACACACACACACACACACACACACACACACACTCTCAGAGTCCATATTAGGATGTTTATAATTTGGCAAAGACCATGCCCCTGCAAGAGGTGGTTCCTTTTCTAGTGGACAAACGTCACCTGTTTTCTCACAAGTCTGTTTTCAGCAGAAAAACACTGCACACCCTTGCACAAGTCTGTTTCACTTGGGATCAAAATAAAAACATGTTTACATCCACTCCAAGAATGGGCTTCAGCAACTCAGGCTCCTCTCTGTTAGTTCTCACAAAGCATGCCTCTCTGGAGGAAGCGGGCTGGTGCTTCAGTTGAACCCAAGCATCTTTCTTTGGCTTCCTCTTCCCCCAGAATAAACCCTTATTCCTAAGAATGTATAGAGCTTTGTATATTGGTTACTGGTCTTCTTATTGTGACCATGTACCAGACAGAAGGCCAGCTCAGATAGGAAGGGCTCATTTTGACTCACATTTGAAGGCGCAGTCTATGTTGGGGGAAAGTTCAGCAACCTTCCAACTCAGGGCCACTAACTGGGACCAAATATATAAAACATAAGTCCATGGGGAATATTTCACAACAACGCATGTGTGGACAATCATGTTACTTCCAACTATTTTTTTTTTTTACATTTTATAAATTTGTTAGGCTTTTTAATACATTAGGACAAGCAACCCTGTCAGATACAAAGGTAAACCTTGTATATTACAACACACAGATCACAAGTACATTACTGGATGGGTTTGGATAATCTTATATATTTATATAACCACCACCAGTTATCAGATTATTGGATCTTATAGTATGGAAGTAACAAAAAAAAAGGGGGGGGGATCAAACCCAGTATGATGAACAAGATGGGCAAAGCTTTGTTGAGATTTCAGCTCGTGAGCAGAGGAACTTAATGCCAGTTGAAGAGATGGCCAGGCTCCTCACTCAACTAAGGAAGCAGTAGAGTTCTATTGATTTTTCTCGGGAAGACTGAAGTTTGGTAATTATTCATTGTCTGTGGGCATGTTTTCCTATTTGTGAATAAGTAATCTGGCCTTGACGTTTACTCAGTTGACTTAATCCAGGAAGTTATCAGTTATGTTTAGAACTGGCTTCGGTGTCTTGTTTAAACATCTTGGCCTTGTGATTTGTACTGAGCCTTAAAAGGACCTGGGGCCTTAGAAAATTGAGTCACATACCAGCTCCAATGGTCAAGTTAGCCCTGTGGTCTTGGATATAATTGTCCTGTCCTTCCCCAACCCCTTCCCTGCTTTGTAGCCCAGGCTGGCCTCAATTTTTTAATCCTTCCCCCTGCCTCAGCTTCCTGATTGTCAGGATTATAGATATCTGGCACTGTCCCAGCAACAACACATTTCTCAGAGGTTCTGCATCTATATGCAGAGTTGAATAGGATCTTGTGGCAGTTGAGCCTATAGGCTCATGTTTAAATACTTGATCCTCAGCTGGTGTAATTATGGAGAAGAGGTCAGAAATAACCTTTTGAAACCATAAATCCAAAATAAACTCTTGTGTAAGTTGCCTTGATCCTATTACATCAATAGAAAAGTACTGCAAATCTGAGTCAAGAGTGATGGCAGCAAAGGACACAAGACAATGAGCACAGAGATGCTTCCATTCTTGGTCTCTTAATCTCCGAGTGGAGAGTCAGTACTCACAGAAGAGGTAGTTTTTTCGAGCTTCTGTAAAGTAACCTAGGTAAATTCTCTCATTGCCCACATACACCAGAGCTGCAACCTGCAGCAAATCTAGTAGAAACGAGTAAGGTTATGACCAGCCATGTGACCAACGGCTACTAAGAGCTTTAGGTCAACAAAGAGCAAATGCTGTGATTCTGCTATGACAGACAGTGTCACATTGCACTGATTCTGGGGACTTGCTGGGGCATTTTATGGGATGAAGTTTTCCTCAGTAACAATCCCCACTCCTCACTTTTGGTTTGTTTGTTTTACCTCCTTAATATTCAACGGGATCATTTAGAGGCCAAATGCCACATCTCAAACCAATCAGTTTTAGCTGGTCTTAGTTACAAGGAGTGCCTAGTTTGTTATCCAGACTAGGATCTTACACAACAGGTTGTCTGCTACCTTTTTAGACACAAATCTATAACCAAGAGGAGGGGATTGTACAGGGATGTGAATGCCGGGCTGGGGAGGGAGTCATGGGTCTCTTTGGGTGCTGAGTCTCTTGTCTGGTCTGTCTTGGCTTCATCAGCATGGAGACGGCAGCTCGAGCAGAAGGAGCTCTATGTAGATCAGTGAAGGCTGGAGAGACAGCTGTCCAGGAAGAGCCTAGATGCAGTCCCACGTTATGTTGAGGCAGAGACCGGCAATGGAGGTGGAAGATGTGGTCTTAAGAACACAAGAGAACATGATGTGTGTGAAGAAATGTTCTAGGAGTAAGGAGAAGCCTACTGATACACAAGTGAAAGGGGACCAGCAGACTGGTGATCCCCACAGAGTAAATCCCTTCCAGCAACTACCCTGAGTGTAGCTGGCCAAAGGTCCTACTGAGGAGAGTGCTCCGAAGAGACATGAGTGGGTGGCCTGGGTTTCCTAGGGACATATCTTCCATCTCTTCTGTTCATTTAGTAAATCCAAGGCCAGTGGAAGTATTCCAGCCCACTCTTGACTCTCCTTCAGCTTGGCTTCTTTTTTAAAAAATTTAAATATAAATGTTCTTCCTCCCACAGCATTTTGAGGTAATTCAAAGGACTGAGGGTAGCTAGTTCTGCCATCTGTTTTTTGTTTTGTTT
The DNA here is from genome assembly GCA_907169655.1 of Acomys percivali. NCBI lineage: Eukaryota > Metazoa > Chordata > Mammalia > Rodentia > Muridae > Acomys > Acomys percivali. The sequence continues at coordinate 21,761,321 of OU015757.1, read as the reverse complement.
TGTTTTTTTTACCCCTCAAGCTGCCAAATACCAGTTTTCCCCTTTCTTCAATCGGTTTAGCCCAGGGCAGGCAGCGGTCTCACGTCAGGTGACAAGACGCTGTGTCTTCTCAATCTAGGTGAAATGAACGGCCCTGTTCTGAATGCGTGCTTTTGGGTGAACAAGCTGCTGAGCCTTAGGCATGCGCGTACAGCCCGGCAGCCATTTTAAAGGGCTACTGAGCTCAAGCAGCGAGCCACTGCGCCGGCGGCGTACTCCGGAGACTTGGCCAGCTCGGAACACTCATGCGCAGATTAGCCGGAAGGGGTGGGACCAGCCATGGCCTTGCGCCTGCGCTTTAGGAACTCCGGGGGTGGGGTGGGGCGGGGCGGGGCGGGGCGACTGTCAGCTGACTGAGGCGCAGATTCCCTCGCGGGACAACGGTCGGCGACGCAGGTGGTTGTGGGGGTAGAAGAGCTCTCACGGCGGGTCTCTGTGCTGTCGGCGAGGCACAGGGCCGCCGCAGCACCATGGCCACCACCGTCAGCACGCAGCGCGGGCCGGTGAGTCCTCTGGGCGAGAGCCAGGCGGGAGCGGCGGAGCCTGGGGTCGGGCTCCTCTTCTCAGCCTCTCGCGGGGGCCTCCTCGCGGGTTGCTTGGCCGGCCCCGGGCTACACGGGTCCCATCTTCGGGTACCCATACTGAATAGCGCCTGCGTCCTGCGAGTCTCTCGGGTAGAGCAGGGCAGGACTTGACGGTTCCCTGGATGCTCACGGGCCCTGAAGCTAGCTCCCGTGGTCCTCCAAAAGGGAGGAAGCCCTGAGTCCTTAGTCTTCTATAGAGAGGAACCCTGACCCTGTTGGTCAACCGGAGGGACAGGGTCTCCCACCCCGTTGGTTTCCCCGACTGAGAGGGACCTCAACTTCCCTTAGTTCCTTAGATAGAAAAGGGCCCTGAGCCCTTGCTTCCCTAGGTGTACCAGCCGTTTGGTCTCCCAGATGGACACGAGCTCTGATTTTCTTGGTCTCCAGGCCCCATTTATTTCCCAAATTGAGAGGGGCCTTGGCTCCCGTGGTTTCTCAGTGGAGTGGGGCCGGACAGCCTTGGTCCGCCAGAAGGAGAGATGTCCCGGTGTCCGTGGTTTCAGAGATGGTGAAAGATCTCACTTTATAGGCAGCCCTTAGTTGGGTCAGCTTCTTCCTCTCCCTAACACCTATAGAGAACAGGGCACTGCCTCTTGAACCCAGTTAGTGGCCACTTTCCCAAGCCTCGGTTTCTCCATTTGTAAATGAGAAGGGAGCAGAAAACTTGCAAGACTAAACAGGGCTGTCTCTGGTTCCGTGATAACTGCCTGTCTCCCGTCCCCCTAGTGTGGATGTCCTCCCAGTAGCTCCCTGAGACTGGTGTGGGTGGGCTGTTGTTGGCTAACAGCCGCTGTGTGTGGTAGAACACAGCCCTGATGGCACCAGTGTCTTTTCCTTGAAGTTAACATTGAATGTGCCAGCAAAACCTGTGGTTTCCCAGGTCTTCACCCTGACAGCGTGGTGTGGACTCTGTGTGTGTGTGTGTGTGTGTGTGTGTGTGTGTGTGTGTGTGTGTGTGTGTGTGTAACAAGAGAACTCCTTGGGGGTAGATTACTGATTCTCTGACTTTGAAGAAAGCCCCAGGCTTGATTAGCTGCTTTTTCAGAGAGCTTTGAAGCCAGACCTGCTGATACACTGTCAAAGTGTCAGTCCTTAGTTGTCAGTTACCTCCTCCCACAGGGGGGAGTGCCTCTTGAGTTCAATTAGTGGTCACCTCCCCACACCTCAATTTCTTCATTTGTAAATGAGAAGGGAGCGGAGAACTTGGAAGACCCAACAGGGTTGTTTCCTAAGGGTTGTCTTGGGTTCCTTGATACTGCCTGTCTCCCCTCCCGAGAGTGTGGATGTCCTCTCAGTAGCTCCCTGAGACTGGTGGAGAAAGGGAGCCAGAACTTTGCCCTGCCAAGTGGACACATGGCCAAAAAGAGTGAACCCTCTTTGCTGTGTGGTCTGAGAGTGTCCTTACTTCCTGTGGGGTGGCCTGAGTTTGACTTCATCTGATAGTGAGCTCAGTGTCCATCACGAGCAAGAAGTTAGCCTTCCCAGTGGCTGAAGGGGAGCCCTGTTGCTGTGTGTACAGAGCTGGAATAGCCTGCACTGTGATGAGTAATTGGGAGTGTCAGATGGTGTTCATAGCAGCAGAATCTGTGGAGTCAAGTCCTGACATTTGATTTTCTACTTACCCAGTGTTCTAGGGATAATGTAGTCATGTAAATACAACGTAGGCAGCTTAGTGGTGTTTAGGAGCACTCTTGATGACTTGTAACCTTGGGTCTGGGCTCTAAGAAATTGTCATGAGTGACTAGTATTTCAGTCATTTGCTTGGGATATGCATAACTTCATCATAGTGTTAGTGGCCACGGTATTTAGAACTGGACACTGAGTCTGAGGTGTGGAGGAACACAGCTATGCATGGTGACTTATGTAAGCTGGAGAAGAACAGATCTGCACTCTTAACCATTGACAGCAGAAAGGTATGGACTTGGTGTGGGAGGATTGCTTGGGCCATGGTCTCTTACAGAAGAGAAGGTCTTGAATTTCATCCAGTAAGAGCTGTTTCTCAGAGTGCATGCCTTTTTTAGTTTTCAACTTGTCACTGGCTTTTTCACCTAGAGTGATATACCCATGTACCTCCGGAGTCACTAATATTTGCAAAGGCTTTTTTTAGCTGGTTGTCGGGGTCTAGAAGAACTGCCAGAGTGTGGTAGTGCTCCCCTCCTCGTCATGTTGTAGAGCTGTAAAGATAAGCAGAGTGCTGGCTTCCAAACACAGATAAAACACATGCGTTTGGTGGCCCCAGCAGGGTGTTAGGCCATGGCCCAGAGTCCCCATCCCAGGAGCCTGGACTTAGGCTTGGGCAGGTGACTCTGCAGCTCTGATGAGTGGGAAGGACTGACAAAGATTGTCTTGGCAGGCTATAAAAGGCTAGGAGGGCTCTCTATGCTTGGTTAGGGGGTTTAGGGAGTCAGGTTTGAGGACAGCCAACACCCACATAATTGTGAAAGAATAAATTCTTCCCTGGGACATGTAATTTTTTTTTTTTTTTTAGTTTTGTTTTGTTTTAAATAGCCAACACAGGGCACTATACCCTATGCTGTGTCCTCATTTTTGAAAATGCTGGTATTTGGAAATCACCAAACCCTTTGCTTCCCAGTCCACAGTCCACACACCTGCTCCTTTCCTACAGTGGATCCTGCTTTGAGGATCCTACTTCGTGTAGGGATGCATGCAGGAAGTCTTTCTGGCTGGAGGCTGCACCACATGTAGGGGTGGCATTTTGAAGGTCCTCCTTTATAAATGTGGAGTCCAGCAGGAGCTGACTTGTCCTGCTTAAGATGCTGGTTAACCAGTGAGCTTTGCCAGAGGCCACAGCTCTGGCTTTGCTCTTCCTCATTCTGTGGTGGTCTTAGAGACCATGCCTTTCTGGAGCCTCGTCAGTCCTGCTTTTCCCTGATGATTGTGGCTGAGCCAGTGACTTGATTAGGGATGGCAAAAAGTGAGTTTTGTTTTCTTTTAGTTTTTATTTTACGTGTATGAATATTTTGTCTATGTATATGTAAATATGCCATGTATGTTCTTGGTGCCCCTGATGGTCAGAATAGGGGGTTGCATGCGGTGTGAACCATGTGGGTGCTTTGAATTGAATTTAGGTCTTTTAGAAGAGCAGCTGCTGTGCTTAACCACTGAAATATCTCTCTAGCCCCAAAGGGGTGATTTTTAAAATTTGATCATTATGTTCTACACTTGGTAACTGGGTCTGTTGTTAAAGATAAGCTTTTCCCATCAGCCAGAGGTGCCTGGGCTGTCTCTAAACATTTTCTAAAGTAAGGTAAAATGCAGGCTTCTTATTTTATAGTAATAGAGAGAGGAGTTGACTTCTTTAGAGTATATTTGGCTTTCTCTTTGAGCGTTACTGCCTACCCATAGTTTTCAGACCTCTTGTGTGAGTTAGCATCCTCTGTCCATGCATCCTCACAGGGCAGAACCTGAGCAAGAGGTTATTCTCAGCAGCTGGCCACTAGACCTTTATCTCTGGGTCTTTGGGAATGTCTGCTCTGGATTCTGAGGTGAGGATATACCTGGGTACAAGTCTAGCATGCCCACATCAGGCTATGGTCACCAGAGTGACTTCTACTGGCGTCTTGCCTTTTACTTTGTATGATAGTATGGCTACTCTACTTTTCCTTTTAGAAAGTATTTGTAGGGTTTTTCTTTCTTTCATTTGTTTACTTTTTGACTTTATACTTTACTCAACATTTATGTTTAGGAGGGATCTACCCACAGCAACATGTAGTTGTGTCCTTAAAAGTCAAATCTAAGAAGTACAAGTTTCTGTTGGAACCTTTAAATAGTTTTATTTTATATAATATAAATATATACACATATATTTAACAGTTTTAGGCTTCCATTTTTCCTACATGTTTCTATTCTTGCTTTGATTCATAAAACAGATTTAAAAAAAATACATGTTATCGGTAATACATTTTTTAAATGTATGTAATCAGTAGTAACTTCTTAACTGTAAGGTGTATTTTTTTTTTTCTCTTGGGAGTTACCCTAGGAATTTCAACACACAGTATTGCAAATCTGAAGTTGGTTGCATCTCTATCTTCCCTAGTCTGTGCAAAGACAATACATAGCTGGTGGTGACTTCATGGCCTTGTCCCACCTGGTGTTGTTATGCCATATATGATGGTTCGACTTTCTTTGAGCAGCAGCATTTTTTATGTCAATGCTTGTTAAGATCTGAGGTGTGTAATTTTCTTCCCAATCTTCTTGTGTCTATTTGTCAGGATTCCTTTGCCTTACTTTCTTTTAAAAAATTTTTTATTTAATTAATTTATTCAGATTACATCTCAATTGTTATCCCATCCCTTGTATCCTCCCGTTCCTCCCTCCTTCCCTCCTGCTTTCACCCTATTCCTCTCCCCTAGGTCTGTGACTGAGGGGGACCTCCTTCCCCTCTATATGATCATAGGCTATCAAGTCTCATCTTGGTAGCCTGCTGTCCTTCCTCTGAGTGCCACCAGGCCTCCGCATCAAGGAGATGTGGTTAAATATGGGGCACCAGAGTTCGTGTGAGAGTCATTTCTTGCTCTCCACTCAGCTGTGGAGAATGTCCTGGCTAGATCTGAGTAGGGGTTTGATGTTTAATGTGCGTATTATCCTTGGTTGGTGCAGTAGTTTGAGCAGAACCCCTGGGCCCAGATCCACCCGTCATAATGCTCTTCTTGTAGGTTTCTAGAACCCTCTGGATCCTTCTATTTCCCCATTCTCCCATACTTCTCTCACCTAGAGTCCCAATAGGAGGTCCTCTCATAGGACGTCCTCTCATCTATCCCAGTTTCCTGGTGAGGTCTTTCATGGGATATGCCCCTTGGGCTAGTGTCCAGATATAAGTGAATATATACTATTTGAGTCTTTCTGCTTCTGGGTCAACTCACTCATTATGATCCATCCATCTGTCCACAAATTTCAGGATTTCCTTGTTTTTAATAGCTGAGTAGTATTCCATAGTGTAAATGTACTACAGTTTCTTTATCCAGTCTTCTACTGAGGGACACTTAGGCTATTTCCAGGTTCTGGCTATTATGAATAAGGCCGCTATGAACATGGTTGAGCATATGTCCTTGTTGTGTGCTGGAGCGTCTTCTGGGTATATTCCAAGGAGTGGAATAGCTGCGTCTTGAGGAAGCCCTATTCCCAGTTTTCTGAGGTAACGCCAGATAGATTTCCAAAGTGGTTGTACAAGTTTGCATTCCCACCAGCAATGAAGAAGTGTTCCCCTTTCTCCACATCCTCACCAACATGTGCTGTTACTTGAGTTTTTGATCTTAGCTATTCTGATGGGAGTAAGATGGAATCTTGGAATCGTTTTGATTTGCATTTCTTTGATGACTAAATATGTTGAGCATTTCTTTAAGTGTTTCTTAGCCATTCGATATTCCTCTGTTGAGAATTCTGTTTAGTTCTGAGTCCCATTTCTTAACTGGGTTGTTGGGTTTGGTGGTGTTTAGTTTTTTTGAGTTCTTTATATATTTTGGATATTAGCCCTTTGTCAGATGTAGGATTGGTGAAGATCTTTTCCTAGGCTGTGGGTTGTCGCTTTGTTCTATGACAGTGTCTTCTCCTTTACAGTAGCTTCTCAGCCTCATGAGGTCCCATTTATTGATTGTTGATGTTAAGGCCTGGGCTGTTGGAGTTCTGTTCAGGAAGTTGTCTCCTGTGCCAATCAAGTTCCTCTTTTAGAATCCTTCACAGTAGCTCCTGAGACCTGTGTGGAGTTGCAGGGGGCAGTGGCTTCTCAGTCCAGTGTAAGGCCGCCCTGCTTTCATCCCAGCCACTACTTTACTTTTGCACCATTCTTTGGAGTTTCAGTGTAAATCATTGAAAGCTTTAATGTGCAGTTTCAGACCTGAGTGAGGGCCAAGCCACCATTTACAGAATGTTGTCAAAGCTTGTGAGGATGTTCCAAGTTTATGCATAGAGAGTGCAATAGGTTCAGCCCATGGGAAATACCATGAACCAGGGAGGTACCAGGCCCCTTGTGAATTATTTTTCATTTCTTAGAAAACATGACTATTTCTATGATCAAATCCTTTTCAGATACTATTTCTGCTTTGAAACCAGAGAGACAGTGGAGCTGGGTGCAGGTAGCTTGTGCAGCTGCCAGGTACCTGTTAAGGCAGGATGGGGCTGATTGTGGTGACTATAAGGAGACACAGCAGCAACTAGTCTTGTGTGTAGGAATCCCTGTGAGCACTGGCTCTGGAAGGCTGCCCTGGCCTTGGCATCAGGCAACAGACCCACCTCTGCCTAGGTTCCACAGATAGTCTAAACCATGAGCTGGTGGTACTTCTTCAGTATTCTCCCTTGCTCCCTCTAGCTTTGCTGGTGCCACAACCTCACACACATGGATGCACACATGCAACTCACTCATGTGCACACTCAGCTATTGAAGTAAGTATCCCTGTCCATCTTTTTTGCTGAATTCTAGACTAACAGCTTCTTGCCTTTTTCTACAGTGTCCCATACATGCTAGCAGGCAGGTCCGCAATGCTGGGAAGGCCAAAGCCTTTGGACAACCCTAGGAGAGACAACTTGCTTCTCTGTCTGTGGGGAAATCCTTTGGGCTGTGCCACAGATTGTAAGCATTGGGTATCATGTGCACCCTCATTCACTACATTAGTCTGCTTGTTCCTACTTTTACCTGCCATCAGGTGTTACACAGAGCCAAGGATGAAGCCAGTGTGCCCTGCCTGTTGCCCCCCCCCTTTGGGTCAGGGTTCTGGGGATTCCATGCATTTTAGGGACACGGAAATACCCCATTTTTTTTTTAGAGCTGTGAGCCTGAGCCACACAGATGCTTCTGGCTAGGGAAGTCAGACATTGCTTGGTGGCTCTTCTTTTTTCCCAGGCCATAAGGAGTGAGTATACTTATGCTTACATTCACTGGTCTCTGGAAGTGAAGTTGTTGGGTCTTAACCCACATGTTTAAAGTCTTTTGTTAATATGGAACTCAGTATATGTATTCATCTTGTACTCTAAGTAAAACTGTAAAAAAGGTCCATTATGAATCTGTTAGCTGAATTAATCATTGAATATTTCTAAGACTTTAAGCCAAATGTATATTTACATATGGCCAATATATGGCAAAAATTTCTTCTATTAATATATAATAAAAATAAACTTTAGGATTAGCCCTGTATTTTATAACTTTACTAAAAATGGCTGTTTATTGGTGGGTTTCTTTCCAGTGCTGTCATTAACTTTATAGAATTTGTGCCAATGCCTGGATTCACCTCTTGCTCTTGAAGCATTCCTCACTATGCTAACAGCGGTGGCTCTTTAGGTATAGCATGAAGCATCTTTATTTAGATAAATCATCAGGGACCTGAAGCAACAGGCAGCTGTAGAACCAGCTTGTTTGTTGTCTGGTTCAGGCTGAAGTCTTTCCTATCTCTTCCTGTTCCCTCTTTGGGTTAAGGTGAAACTTTTTCTAGTACATTTGGTTTTGTTGTTGTTGTTCTTGTTGTTGTTTTTCTTTTTCTAGAACATTTGTGACTTGAGAATAATTTTATATTTAAGGAAAAGCTATAGAAAAAAAATCCCCCCCTTGTATCACTCTATTTCCCCTGATGCCATTGTCACAGCCCATTGTCAGTCACTGCAATGAAACTGGCTTCAGTCCATGCTCCAACTTGTTCCCTTCACTGCTGTGGGGTCCTCCCAGCACCTGGCCTCGGCTTTGACAATCTCTCAGGCTGCCCTGGGTTTGGGTTTGTTGGAGGAGGAGGTATGTTGTTGAGGGTGTTGTCACATCCCTGGCTTAGATGAAGGGTCACCTAGCTACGGCAGAGTGGGTTAGCTAGCTCTACCATAAGGTTGCTTTTCTATTCTTCGGTAGCACTGTTATGCTCACATTGTTAAAAACTTCCCTTTCTTATTTGTAATTTTATGTCTACATCCTTATTGAATATAGCACATTTGAATTTGCTCTTTTTGCAGAAAGGTGCTGAGGATTGAACCTGTTACATTGTGCATGCCAGACAAGTGCTTACCACAGAGCTACAACTCTAGGCACATTTTATCTCCCCTTTACCCACCCCAGTAGTCTCTTTCTCTTTAATGAAAACTTGGAAGAGTGTAATATGAAATCTCAGTGTCCGAAGTTTCCAGTCCCAAGAAGGGGACAGATAAGAAATAATTAAAATAAGCAATAGCCCTGACTTGTTCGACATGGACTTTCCTGGTCTCCATACCTGAAGCAGCCCCCATGACTTCTTACATCCTGACCTATCACTGTGATACCTACTGGCCTGTCTGCCCTCCTGGGTGTACCCCTAGAAGACACAAGTGTGCCCTGCTGTAGTCCTAAACCTGTAATATGTGGCATACAATTGGCACTTGTTCCTGTGACAAGTGAGAATTTGGTTAATGTAAGTTAACCCCAAGAACCTGGCTGAAAAAAGCCTGGTTTTGCCTAATCACCCATTTATGATGCATAGATAAAGCATATTATGCATCTTGGAGGTGTACCCTCTAAATTAACTTTAGACTAGCACACGTATGGGCCAGGATTTCCTCTGGAAGGATGTTTCCTGTATACCATAGACACTGGTTCTTGGCTGGGCTTTTCTTGGTAACCATGGGCCTTGCTAGCCACAGCCACTTTCCAGGAAGTTTTGCCTGTGAAGGCCAGGCTCCCTCCTGGCTCTGGACTGAGTGACCCCAGAGGTGCAGAGGGGTATGCTGCAGAGTAGTCACCACTTGCAGACATGTATGACATAGGGGTTTTGTTTTTTTGTTTTTGTTTTTTTTTTAAGTTAAAGGAGAAAAGTGGGAATATCATCAGGCTGGACTGTATCCTTGGTTTGTTCTGAACTTCTGACTAGTCTGTATTTTCTGGGAACACAGAAATGAGAAGATGGTAAGGGCCTGACTCAGGGATCCGGTGACTTTTGCTTGCTTGCTTGCTTGTTTTATTATTTGATTTATTTTGTGAGACAAAATCTTGCTTGCTTCCAAGCACACCTGGAACTCAGCAAATTCAAATGTGCTATATTCAATAAGGATGTAGACATAAAATTACAAATAAGAAAGGGAAGTTTTTAACAATGTGAGCATAACAGTGCTACCGAAGAATAGAAAAGCAACCTTATGGTAGAGCTAGCTAACCCACTCTGCCGTAGCTAGGTGACCCTTCATCTAAGCCAGGGATGTGACAACACCCTCAACAACATACCTCCTCCTCCAACAAACCCAAACCCAGGGCAGCCTGAGAGATTGTCAAAGCCGAGGCCAGGTGCTGGGAGGACCCCACAGCAGTGAAGGGAACAAGTTGGAGCATGGACTGAAGCCAGTTTCAATGCAGTGACTGACAATGGGCTGTGACAATGGCATCAGGGGAAATAGAGTGATACAAGGGGGGGATTTTTTTTCTATAGCTTTTCCTTAAATATAAAATTATTCTCAAGTCACAAATGTTCTAGAAAAAGAAAAACAACAACAAGAACAAAACCAAAAGGCTCAGTTTGCCTTTGAACTCACAGTACTCCACTCCCTCAGTCTCTCAAGTGCTGGGATTATAAGGAGTGAACCACCATGCCTACCTTTTTCAGGGACCTTTGAAAAGAGCACCCAAACCCCTTGGAGACAGGTGCTTTTTAGGTTCTGGGAGCTGGAAAACCTGCATAAATTGGAAGTCTACATGATGCATTATCAGTGGAAGCCCACATCCAGGTGGGGGAGGCAGAAGTGTGTTCAGGGAGGTAGTCAGGGTGTCCCAGAACCTTGATACTCAAGTGCTCTGAGCAGTTCTCAGTAGATTCATTTTGCCACAGGTCACACTGATGACATTGGTGCTGCTTTGAAAGTTTATGTGCCTGGGGAACCATGCATGGGGACCTGGGGACTGCCTTAGGTACCTGTTTGGTGCTCAGATCCACCTTCCAGTGGTTTTCAGCCTACAGAGCTTCATCAGCTGATCCTTAATTGTGAGCATTTCCTGTGTGTAACCCTCAGGTCTGACCCCCTGGTCAAGGAGCAGTTGGTCCATCCTGGTTGAGGCTATAGATGCTGTCCTCAATGTCCTTGAGTCCTTGGGCCTTCCATCTTGGGTCCCAGGCAGGTGTGCCATTTCCAACTGGTGGTCTCTTGCTGTTAAGCCCTGGCTCAGCATGCATTCCTGTGATTTCCCTATGTGGTAGGTTCCTGTGGGTTTTACCAGAATGATCCTTAATCAGGGCCACCATTAGGAGTCTTGATTAACCTTTCCTTTGATCTCTTATTTTCCTTGAAAAACTATTTTCCCAGAGCCCTTCAGGTCTCCCTCCAGCCCTAGTAGCCAGCCTTTTTAGTGACTGAGACATGTTCTAAACCTTCCAAGGGCTCTGGTTTGCCTTGAGCACTTCCTGAATAAGAAGGTGCACATCTTCGGGGCGAGGGAAGCTCAGATGAGGGCCGGCTGGAAAGAACAGATCAAGCACTCCCTAGGCCTTGGTGAGGTGAAGGGGAGCTGGACTGCACCTGAGTGAATGCTGCTCTGGCAAGCCGGATGGTACTGTAAGACTGCTCGGCTACCCGCTTTGATTCTACTCTTTTTCTCGCCTCATTGGAAGGTGTACATTGGTGAACTCCCTCAGGACTTCCTCCGTATAACGCCCACCCAGCAGCAGCAGCAGATCCAGCTGGATGCCCAGGCAGCCCAGCAGCTGCAGTATGGAGGAGCAGTTGGTACCGTGGGGCGACTCAGCATCACTGTAGTACAGGTGGGTCTCAGTCTTCTGTTGAAGGCTAGTGAGAATGAGCAAAAGAGAAAGTAGGCAGTGCTTGGGCATGGGATTTCAACCTTTGCACTTCATTTCCCATGTGGAGGAGTAGAATTTTTTTTTTTTCTTTTAGTTATTCCTGAAAATAACTGATGATAGCTGTTGACTTCCCAGGGGTCTGCCTGATATACTTACAATCACTGTTGGTCCATGCTGGCCACCGTCCTCATGAGGATGCTTCCTTGACCACTTTGTAGCAGCTGAGATGTTAGCTACTCGGTCCTACATAGCTGCCCTACAAGCCATGGTTCCCATTCAACTTCAGCTCCATGCTGTGGCCTAGGATGTGCACACCAGTGCACAGTGTCGAATTAGAGGGCTTGTCTTCGCTGCCTACTGCCAAGTGTGGCCAGGTTCCCAGAGTTGTATGAATGCAGCAGTAACTGGCCCCATGGTCAAGAGCAGGTTACTGGCATGGTTAGGTGAACTTGAAGTCTATTTTTTCATGTACTGTGAAATATCTATGAGGTAAGTAGTTTGGGTAAGCACTGGCCTTCCTCTCTGCTGGTGGATGGCTCATTTTTCTAAATTTGGTGTTATTTCAGGCCAAATTGGCAAAGAATTATGGCATGACTCGTATGGACCCTTATTGCCGTCTGCGTCTGGGCTATGCTGTTTATGAAACTCCCACAGCACACAATGGCGCCAAGAACCCTCGCTGGAATAAGGTCATCCAGTGCACAGTGCCCCCAGGTGTGGACTCGTTCTACCTTGAGATCTTCGATGAGGTGAGGGATGCCCCAGTGTCACAGATCCGATAGCAGTGTGTGCTGCAGTGCGCCTTACAGTTGTAGTCATGAGGCTTCTCTCCTGGTGCTTAGACCTGTGTATCTAGCATTTAGTGGCTGGGTAACAGGGTGTGACCTGCCTGGACACCTGACATCTAATGACTGAACAACAAAGTACAGCTTTTTTCTCTCTCAGTTCCCTTGACAGTGTCCATTGGGAGCCATCACCATTGATACAAGTGTGAGTAGAGTGTGAAAATTGCTGTTCATTGCTAGGTCAAATTTCAAGCAAGTCTGGCTCCACTAGTGGTGGGAACACTGTTCTTGCCGGCATGGGTTATAGGCTTTGCCAGTGACGTCCCATGGCTGTACCAGCAGTTAGGCATGAGTGTTTTGAGGGCAGTCAGGAAACTCAGGTAGCTGAAGGTGTGTGTCTCCTGGTAGCTTAGTTCTGGAGACCGTGTACCTGCCTCCTTAAACCAGAGCAAAGGCCAGTGGGAAGAGAATGGGAATGAGCAGGGAGGGCCAGACAGGATTGGGCAGGGCAGTCCAGCAGGAGGACTTGTCTTGTCCTTCTGCCTCTTCCTCTGGTTTATTAGTCTTTGTTCATTTGTATGTTTTTGTCCCTTTCTCCCTTTTCTGTGTTCTCAGAATAGTAAGAACATACGAGAAGGGGCTTGGGGCTGTGGGTGGAAGCTTGGGCCTCTTGTCCTCATCTAAACCTACTGGGTTTACAAATGTGGACTAGGAGTATGGCCACAAACACTTGGAAGGACAGTTTCCATTCCTGGACCAGGACAGCAGCCCAGAGACTCCTGTTTTTTTCCCCTGGCCTTATGGTGGTTACTCAGAAGGTGCAGAAGTGGTGGTGGTCAGGCTCCAGGTGAGCCATGGAGGTCCAGATTGTGGTTTAATGGGAAGCTCCCTGAAGGAAGCTGGAACGGTGAGTAGGGACCCTGTCCTGCTAAGAAGACAGAGGTAGATCCAGTTGCAGTCCAGGGGGAGTCAACATCCATAGGAAAAGCTGCTCTGTCTCTATAACATGGGCCATTGTGGGCCATGATGAGTCACTTTACTCTTGTCCTCCTCAGCGAGCCTTCTCCATGGACGACCGCATAGCTTGGACCCACATCACTATCCCCGAGTCCCTGAAGCAGGGCCAAGTGGAGGACGAGTGGTACAGCCTGAGTGGGAGGCAGGGTGACGACAAGGAGGGCATGATTAACCTGGTCATGTCCTACACGGTGAGTTCACTGTCTGGAGAGGCCACCCACAAAGAGGTGATGGCACCTCCTTGAGGCAGCTATGGCTCCTGGAACCTTGGGAAGTCATGGGAGGCAGGGATGAGGTCTGGGTTACCACTGTCTGCTTCTGTATCATTTAGGCCTTTTCTTTTTACTTGAGCCTTTGAGAACAGGGAGTATAAAGTGCCCCGTGTTCAGTCCTCCTCAGCTTGGCCATCCTGCATGTCTTTCCTTCTGGTGTTTAGTGTTACTTTATGTAGTACAGGTCCATTTTATTCTAGCTCACCTACAAGTCAAGATTATTTGAGCTGGGCCTGGAGAGGTGGTCCAGCAGGTAAGAGCACTGGCTGCTCCTTTGCAAAGTCCCAGGTTTGGTTCCCAGCACTCACATGGCAGCTCACAACCAACTGTAACTCCAGTTCCAGGGGATTCAGTACCCTAATCTTAACTTTTACTGACACTACGTCTCTCTCTCTCTCTCTCTCTCTCTCTCTCTCTCTCTCTCTCTCACACACACACACACACACACACACACACACACACACACAGGCAAAACACTAAGACACATTAAATAAATTAATTTAAAAAACAGAACAGCTCAATTCTTCTGTGAGAAGCTACTGATACTGATGCAGTCTCCACAACAGACCCTGCAGGGAGCTTTGTGAGTCCTGTGTGAAAAGTGTTGGTTGTAGCTCATGTGAGGCCAGCAGTTGATGCTGTCTGTCTTCTTTTATCTTCACCCTATCTTGTTCTCATTGAAACTGAAACTCATTCATTCTACTAGATTGACTGGCAAATGAACTTCAGGGATCTTCCTGTCTCTGCCTCCCTAGCCCTAGGATTATAGATAAAAACCAGAAAACCTGGCTTTTTATATGGGTGCTGGGGATTGAACTCCAGTCCTCATGCTTGTACACCAAGCACTTTCCTAACTGAGCTGTCTCCCTAGCCCTGTTCTCTAGATCACATTTCAGTAGCTCTAGTCCTGTGAGTCTACAGCATGTCTTTACCCCAAGTCTTCCAGCTGAGAGAGGTGGTGTGCTGGAGTGTTTGTGCAGATGGCCAAGGTGACTACATTCATGCTGAGGACTACATGTCTTGGGTGTTAATGTCTGGGCTGTGGTAAGGACTACTCCAGGAATACTGGAAATAACAAGATTGACATATGGCATGGTCCTCCTTGACACCCATTTTTTTCTTTGTTGTGTTTCAGTCCCTCCCAGCTGCCATGATGATGCCACCTCAGCCTGTGGTCCTGATGCCAACTGTGTACCAACAGGGTGTCGGCTATGTGCCCATTGCAGGTGTGTGCTGCTTCTTTGGTAGGCAGTCCTGGGACAGAATAGGACTGAAGGAGGGAAGGGCCCAACATTCCTACGAAGCTTGGGTAGGGTAGAAATGTGTGAAGATGTCTACTTTAAATGAAAATACTTCTAAAGCCAGTGTCATTTTTAAATTATTTATGCATACATAGGAAATAGTGTTTTCTCTATTTGCTGGCATAAGTAAAGTGAGTTGAAGAAGTTTTTGGAGGTATAAAAATGTTGTCTATGAACATTTTCTTTCTTTTTTTTTAAATTTTCTTCTGGCAATCTTTATTTATTTATTTATTTTATTTATTGCATATGAGTGCTTTTATCTGCAGAAGAGGGCATCAGATTACATTATAGATGGTTGTGAGCCACCATGTGGTTTCTGGGAATTGAACTCAGGACTTCTGGAAGAGCAGGCGGTGCTCTTAACCACTGAGCCATCTCTCCAGCCCCTGAACATTTTCTTGTATGAGTCACTGGAATAAGAACCTGATTCCTGTTAGGCAAGGCGTATATACTGCATCCTAAAACAAATGCCTTCCACTGAAAGTATTTACCCATTTAAATTAACATCTGTTTGGGTCATAAAGTCAAAATGTGGTTTTATGTATTTTTAAAATTTTCTAACCTGGAGTCCAAGCAGAGCATGGTGGTGCAGCTATCCCAGGGGCTCCAAGGCTAAGGGAACGGGAGTGTCCAGGGCTGTAGAGCAAGAGGGAATATGAGGTCCTGGGTGGGACTTGGTCTACATGGTCCCTGGTTGCTAGTAGTCAGGGTGGGTGTTACCTTGGATCTGGGACAGCACAGAGGTACTGTGCCTCAGTAGTGTGGGGGCTGAGGGCCCCAGACAGCCAGAATGGAGTGACTCATTAGCCTTTTAGCCCCTGTACCAGCTGAGCTTGGGAAGACAGTCAGGACTTGGGAATGAAATCCACCCACACATATCCTGCAGACAGCCCTGACAGACAGAACTTGGGCCTTCTGCCTGTGACAGATCTTCCTGCAGGAACAAAGGGCAGCACTTTGCAGGGTAGAGGGAGGGGACGTCTACAGGCTTCCAGGGCCCTGTAGTATTTGGAATGGAGTAGGTTGTCACCAGATCAGCAGAGACCAGAATGTAGAACCTGTAGTAGAGGACAAACCAGTCAAATGCAGAGTGACCCAGGACCTTAAAGAGACCTTAAAGCAATGTGATTGTTCACCAAGACAGCTTTACAAATCTGGGAGTGGGGTTTTAGGATGTCTGTTCTCTGGAGTCCCCAATACAAGATCCTGACCTGTGCAGTTCAGTGAATGGATCCTGAGGTCTGGGTGTTGGGATTCTAAAGTTTCTTCTGGGTTTCGTTTTGAACTGCAGTCCCATCAGTGCTCTGTTCAGTGCATCACTGGTATGTACAGAATTAGCCATTGAGCTGCTTTGAATTGGAGGTCTGGGAAGGGAGAAACAAGTGGGATGTAGTGAGAACAAAGGATACCCCAGTGTAGCAAAGGCAAAGGGTCACAGATGGGACAGTGCAGCAGAAATCTGTTGCCTCAGTTTCTGAGGCCAGAAGTCTAAAGCAAGGCTGTAATCCCTATGGCCCTGCAGGGAGGGCCCTTTCTTCCTTTTCCAGCTCTTGGTGTCTGGCCACATCTCTCGAGGCTATCTTTATACTCTTATGGTCACCATCCTCTTTGTGTGTTTCTGTCCTGTATGGTCACTGGGCAAGGGCCCTTCTGCTTCTTCATGCTCTCATCCTAACAAGTGTACCCTATTTCCAAGTAAAGCCAATCTACAGGCAGTGGGGTCGGACGTGAGTCTATCTTTGGGGGTAACAGAGTGAGTGGGGAGGCAACAAAGACAAACTTCTGTTCAGTTGCCAACACCAGAACTACTTCTAAACAAAAGATAAAAGTTGTTGACCAGTGTACTCTTTCTTGGCTCCTGTCCTTCATTCTCTGCAATGCCTCTAGAATATGTATTTTAGGGGAGACACCTCTATAAATAGTCTTTGATCCTCACTTTTGATGTACATTTTGAAAGTTAGAAACAGTCTCCTACTGGCAGAAAAGATACCACAAAAATAGAAGGATATTTTCCTTTGGAGACCAGCCTCTGATGTCTGCTCTGTCCCCATGCTTCCTGGAAGTGAGGACACTTCCAGGGGGCCCTGCTGTGGGACTGCATCCAGGCACGTCCCCACTTGCTCTGTGAAGGAGCTCAGGCCATGGGGCTGGTGGAGCTGGGTCTTCCCAGGACCTGTGACAGACCCTGCAGTTATTTGTGCTGCCTGTCCGCTATCTGGCCAGGTGTAGCTAGATGCTGCTTAGAATGCTGCTCTCTTTCCTCACACTTTAGTGTTTGGTGAAGTGACACAGTATGCCTTCTCAGTCTCTTGAAAACCCCTTTGTATCTACTCGAGGATTATATTCAAGGTCATGGTTGCTGCTTGTTTTTTGTCAGACGGAGCTGTCCACTGATAGCTGTAGCAGTGTGGGCTTGAGATTTGCTTTCTTTTCTGAGCCATTAATTGTTACTATATTGTTTTGCCACTTACTGATCCCAGACTGGTCAGCCCTTTAGACGGAATTGTGTGCTTTTTGATGCCTCATATGCTATGCGATCTTCCTGGCTTTTGCACAGGAAGCCTCTGCCTATCTTGTGCATTTCCTTCTTCCACCACAGAATTAGCCACTTCTCCTTGAACCCAGGCTTCCACTAATGGAGAATCAGTTCTAGAAAAGTTCTTGAATTTTTATTTTTTTATTCATTTTAATTATTGGGGGCATTAATAAGTATGCTTCTTCCTTAAAACTTGATGCCCAGCTTTCTTCTTATAATTCCTATATGTTAATGGTGGCAGAGCCATCCTACCAGAGTACTTGGGGTGTCCTGTGCAGAGATGGACAGGAGCTGCTTTCAGGGTATCTCAGGCCACAGAGGCAGGAGCAGCAGTTTACCCCAGGGCATTTTTATTCCTGTTCCTCTCTGGTTTCTCAAAAGTGATGTCAAGTCACATGATGTTTCTGGCTTCATATCAGTGCCACAGCTGCGCTGCAGAGTTTGCTCTTCTGGGAACGACTCATACCTTTAACTGTTCAGGGTGCGAGGTACACTTACATAGACACCTGACAATGGGGCGAGATAAGTCTGTGAGCAGTAGGACAGGAATGAGGGCACTCACATGTTAGCCTGTTCTCACTGCCCATTGGTCCACCCCTGCCATATATGCCCAGGAGACAGTGCATAGTCAGCAGGTGCCAGCTGCCTCTTCATACAGGAGGCATAGGCCTTTGCAGAGCTGAAGGTTAAGGATCAAGGGTTAGCTGTGTGTTTATGAATCCACTAGTTAGAGAGTTTAGAAATGTCCCATAAAAGTCAGCCTGCTCCTGAGCCCATGTAGGCAGCAGGGGTAGCCTCAGAGGCCTTTGGCTGTCAGTGTCAGTTTGTTCTGGGCTGTTGCTGTAAAGTCATTGTAGGACCAAGGATGTCTGTGTTGCTATGCTAAAGAGCCAGTTTTTCTTGAATGGCAAACTCCCCTGCTTTTGTTTTCTGAGTGGCATTCTGTTGGTGAAGAGACTGAATTGTTTCACTGAGTTGTGTTTGCCCACTATCTATAGTGTGTGCATTGTAGCTAATTGTCCTGCTGTTGGAGGTGAATTGGCTTTACTCCATCAGTTTGTGTCAGTTTATGAAGAGGAGGGTGATGCCATTGAGCTGCCTTTATTCAGCATGATGCTTTAGCATGGGCTCCTCACTGTAGCCACTTCAACTTGAGAGGACCTGGTTTGGGTCCCAGAGATGCAGGGCTACTGTCTGTCCTTTACCTCCCAAACTGCCTGGTCATCCCACATCTGCTCTCACAAATTCAAGGAAGTTTTGATAAATTGGTCCACACTCAGTCATGGTGACAGGTCAGACTTGGATTGCGAATATGGTATTTACTCTAGAGGATGAAAGAAACCAGGGTTCGTCTTTTTTTGGGGGGGAGGGGGCATTGTTGTTTGTATTTTTGTTTTTGTTTTTTAAGACAAGGTTCTTTGTGTTGCCTTAGCTGTCCTGAACTGTCTTTGTAAACCAGGCCGGCCTTGAACTCACAGAGATACGCCGCCTGCCTCTACCTCCCAGAATACTGGGATTACAGATGTGAGCCACCATGCCCAGCGGCCAGTCTTCTTTGTATGCGTTGGCCTGCTCCCAGAGGAGCTGGTTTATGAAGGCAGGTGACTGCTGACAGCTCTCACCGTGTGGACCCATGCACTGCTCTGCAGGCTTTACAGCAGTGTCCAGTCCTCTCTTTCTCTGCCCAGCCAGGCTGAAAAATGCTGAAACAGTCTGAACAGGACTCAAAGGAAGCTGCTTGGCCTGCATATAGTCATGCACCTTTCCTTGTGCACATGCACACACACAGGCACTGCATCCATCCCGGTGATGTGGTTTGAGTCCCTTAAGAACAGGCAGCTGTTTTAGACCTGGCAACCATCCCCTGCCTTAGCACTGAAAGGCTGAGTGGCATGGCATTATGGTGACAACTTGTGAGGTATCTGATGGCAACCTATCCAGGTCAGTCAGGACAAAGGCACAAAGGTGAAGACCTGGCCCATCGGGTACTTAGGAAACCTGCCTTTGTTTCTCAGTTGGTGCCCCTTCTTCAAGCACAGGGTTCAGGGAGCCCTGTAACATCAGGGCTAAGCCCTCTGCCAGCAGCCTTTCACTGCTTACATGACAAAAGGATTAGCTCCGGTGGCCCATGAAGGCGATGGTGCCTCAGGCTGCTGGAAGTTGATGCACTTTCTGATGTGTATTTTCTTCATTGAGAAAGATTCAATGCTTCTGAAGTGTTTAGGGCATGTTGTATGTAGCTTTACCTTACCAACATATGCATGTTACTGTAATGTCTTTGCTAGGCTGTGAAAGTAAATTCTAGAATGTTTACACAAGCTGACTGGAGTATTTAGTGAAATGAGCACAATGCTTTGCTGTCCCCATTCTCAGTAAAGACTCATGTCTATGATGAGTCTCCTAAGTTCATGAAGTAGTACATGTGATTACCAACTTTTCATCTTGTTCCCTGTAATTTTTTATTAGAAAGACCCAACTTGAATTTTTTGTTCAGAAAGAAAATACATCAAGAGAGGGGCCCTCAGTAGTGAGGAGGATGGTCCAGCCTATCTTCCATGGGCATCCTTGTGGGGCCTATTTTCAAGTCAGACTTAGAATAGCAATTCCCTTTGAGGCCAGTCAGATGCATTATTTCTTCCTTTGGCACTGCAGCTTTGCAACCCCACTGTTTTTTTTCCTGGAACTCACTCCATAGAACAGGCTGGCCTTGACCTTAGAGATTCTCCTACTGCCTCCCAAATGCTGGGATTAAAGGCATGCACCACCACACCTGGCTGACCCCACTCTTTGTAACCAAACTTCATGTTTTGTTTTCAGGTATGCCTGCTGTCTGCAGCCCTGGCATGGTGCCTGTGGCCATGCCCCCACCAGCTGTGGCTCCTCAGCCCCGCTGTAATGAGGAGGACCTCAAGGCTATCCAGGACATGTTTCCCAACATGGACAGGGAAGTAATCCGCTCTGTGCTTGAAGCCCAGAGAGGGAACAAGGATGCTGCCATCAATTCCTTGCTACAGATGGGTGAAGAGTCCTAGACCCATCTGTGGCCCTTGGCTTCACACCACTGACCCTTGGAATTGCCTACCCAGGGTCACCATCCCCACAAGATTCCAATGAAAGACCATCCACATACTCCCCTTCCTTGGACATCTGCACCACCCCTTCCCACATATTTTGGGGATGCATGTGGATTTTTGGTTCTAGGCAGGCGTTCTTCTTTATTGTTGGTGGGGGACAGGGTGGAGGGACAGCTCTCTCCTTGTTTCTAGCTGGGTGATGGTGGCATGGCCCTGTTACTGCACAGACCAGTGGTCCTTTGTTTGAGGACCTGCATCTCCCATCCTCACCCTATTTTGGAAAGCATTCTTACAGAAAGCAGCTGCATCTGCCAGGATGTTAGAATTTGTACAGCATGGAGTTACTCAGCCTAACTGGGATGGTTGTTGAGGGTGCACTGAGTTCATGTGCACTTACTTGCAGGTTATTTTTAGAACTTTCAAGCTAAAAGCTGCTTCCTTCCTCTGATGTTGTATATGAACCTGGGCCCCTCACCTAGTCCTGGGCCAGTGAGATATGTTTCCCAGCCATATCTAGCAGGTCTGACCTCTTTGTCTAGCTCACCTGCCACTGTCTGGCTAGGCTTCAGCCACCGAAATCCAACTTGAATACAGAAGGTGTCCAGACCACCTTGGTCCTCAGTGCTGGAGGCTGCTTTCCACCTCCTTTTGTTTAATACTAGCATCGTGGGATTTACTCCTGGGGCTGTTCTTGTTGATAGGCCTTCCTCACAGAGCCCAGAGTCGAGTGAAGGAGGTGGGCGGGTGTGACACTACTAACCTGCAGCAGACTCTGGATCCATACTGTAGCTTGGCTTAAGTGATAAAAATCCCATGCTTAAATTAAATCTTCACTGAGTTATAGGTGCCTGTACCTGACTAGTGGATATTGTGTGTTGTATTTTGGTTGCAAATCTTGGGCCCATGACCTGGCTGTAGATCTGTTGGGAGAGAATGGGTGATAGATACCTTGTCCTAAGATTCAGAACCGTGAAAGCTTTCTCAGAATCAATACACTGTACAGGTATCATTAAGAAGCTATGGAGCATTGTCACACATTTGTGGTGTTACAGTTTTGCCTTACATTGCGGTTGCTTTTTGTTTTTCTGAGAGTTTGCATCCAGCCTATGGAAATGTGACTCAGCAATGTGGGCATGCAGGTAACACCTAGCAGTGTGGACTTTTGTGAAGGACTAAAATAAGAAAGTTAGTATTTCAGTTTTTATTTTTCCCCTCTCAAAACACAGGTTAAGTTTTAATGTCAGCTAAAATATACTATTTTCTGTCATCCATGGGGGGGTGCTTTTTGTCAAATGTATTGTTTATAAGTATTTATTTTTGTAAGCCTAAGGGCAGTATGTGGTGTCAGTGAGCATGGGATGGTGGTAACCAAGCACTTTTCTTTAGTTGTAGGTGTTTAAACTTTTTAACTGCGAAATGGAGAAGAAAGACCAATGTTTGTTAAATAGATTCAGCCACTCACTTTAATGCAACAGGCACTGGAGCCTCCATTCTAGACTGTTGTGTGGCCTGTGCTTGGTAAGCAGATGCCCTTTTACAGGGTGGATGAGTCAAGCAGGACAGGGCCTCCATAAGTGGTCCACTTGGTGTTCCCAGCAGACTCGAGACACTGCAGAGCAAGAACCTCAGCACCTGTCTTTAGGTCTCAGGTATGGCTATGTGCATCAGCTTCTGCCTTAGGGAGGTACGGGCTGAGCAAGGCCACTTTCATGTGAGGTTCTGGAGGGAGCATCAACATTTGCTACTAGCCCCTGAGCAGCCTCCACGGCACTCAGAGGCAGCATTCACTAACTTGTGCTTGTTCAGATGAGGAAGAGTGATGGTTTCAAGACAGATTTAAGACTTGAGCTGAACACAGACTCTTCCCTTTGCCATGAACATTTTATTTTTTTAATAGATTGAAGAAAGATCTCATTTTATAAGGCCTGAGTGTCACCTCACTCTCCTAGGTTTTATGCTGTTTTGTCTTGGAATTTCATGTCAGAGCATCTAGTGCAAGGGAAAGGCAATGCTTGTCATGCCGGTCCAAGTGCCTAGGCATCAAGAGCATGGCTTGCTAGGCCTTCCATCCCATCCTGGGTCATCTTGAGATGGAAAGTTGGCGGACCTGGAAGAAGTGGCTCAAAGGCAGAGGCTGCAGCAGATGGAGACAGGCTTCTGGGCGGGGCCAGGCTCTCACTGGGTATCATTGCTGCTCTTCCCAAGTTTGAAGATTCAAGTTGGTAGCAGAGTTTCACAGGGTGTTCACTGACCCCCTGACCTGGGTCTGGGGACGACGACCCAGGCTATTTTCTTCTCTGGACATGCTGGTTGCTGAAATTGTAACCCACTGCACACCTGTGGTCTGACATGGTCTGTGACTTTTCATCTCACCATGTGGGTGATGCCTACCTGATTGAGAGATGTGTTGTCTGTCCTCTCCCTCCCAGGCCACTCTTTACAGACACTGTTGTCATCTGATATAGTCTGGAGGTTGATGGGAATGGTTCTCAGAACTGTCTATGGTTATCTTGGGGATGGGGTCTATGTCCAGAGTTTTCTTTGATTATATGATATATTTTTACTTTTCAGCCTTCTAATTTAATAAATGGTCTATATAAAATAGAAAAATAAAGTCCTTTAAGGAAATGTTTACCATTTTTGTTCCTGAGTATTTTTTTTAACTTTTTATTGATTCTTTGTAAATTTCACATCATGTGCCCCAATCCCACTCATCTCCCCCTACCCTCATACCTGCCCTCCACCCTTGCAACCTCCCCTCCAAGAGAGGAGGAAAAAAATCTTGTTTGTAGAAGCTGTAGTGTGTTACAGTGTGTCTCACAGTGTACTCTTTTGTCCACGTTTCTTTGCTTGCAAATGTTCATTGTAATGAGTCGGTCAGGTTTGAGGCCTCTGCCATCTGCTACATAATCAATACTGGAACCTCACTGAGACTCCTCTAATATATCCTGTTGTTGCCCTGTGTCATGGAGATCCTATAGTTTTAGATCTATTGGACCAGCCCTTTCATACAGTTCATCCATGGGGTAGATGTTGGGGTGGGCTAATTTAAAGCCCTGGATCTGAGGCTGAGAGGTTATCTGAGCTGGCCAGCCCACCAGCTCTGCTGCACCCACACCACCAGGGCAAATCCAGTGCTCCCACCAACAAGGGGCAGAGCCAGGTCTCCAGCTCTTATGCCCTCAGGGCTGGCTCGTCAGTACCCATGCCATCAGGGCCAGCAGTGCTGCCAGGTAAGGTGCAGGGCCCACTCTCCTGAGTGCTGCAGCTGGTAAGGGGCAGGACCAGCTCTCCTGCTCTCATGCCCCAAGAGCCAGCTCTCCTGTAATGGCCAGGCGAAGAGTGAGCCCAGTTCTGCATAGCCCTCAGATATCAACATGTTCCATGGCGACACCCAGGCTAGGAACATCAGCCTGGCCTTTGGTGATAACAGACCCCTGCTGCTGCAAGACCATGGACCCAGACATGGCCCCCAGTGGCAGCACAGGCCAAAACGCCACCATGGTCCCAGGTGATATCACTGGCTACTCATATCAGACAGTTCCTCACTATCTTCAAATCTCCAGCTCTGCCTCTCTTCGTTGTGTCCACACCATTCTGTTTCTCTTTCATTCTCTTCCATTTCTCTACCACTTGCTTGCTCCTCTTAGTGGTGCTCAGAGTTTCTGAGTATCTGGAGTCTTCTCAGGAGTGCTCTCAGAAGTGCTGTGCCTCACCCATGCATTATGGTACCAGACTGGTGGTGGTCTCAGGCTAGCTCCCTGTCCAGACCGCATGGCACTGGACTGGTAGTGGTTTCAGTCTCACTCCTCACCCCGGCCCACCCATGTGGCCCTATGCAGCGGCTCTCTGTCTGCCTCAGTCCCACTTGGGGCTGTGGTTCCAGGCAGTGTCGGCTCTACTCTCCAGCTTGCTTTTGCTGAGACACGCAGCTCCAGGCTGGTTTATTGCTTTGGCCAGCTCCTGGGAGCCTGTCCAGGTCTGCAGGGTACTGGACTGGTGGTCATCTCAGGTTATCTGTTTGGGCCCCCTGGCGCAAGACTGTTGGTCACCTCAGGTTTGCTTTTTTCATGGAGCCTTAGGCCACCATTCAGATGTTCACAGGTCACAACGTGAAGATAGACGTAGCCTTTCTCCTCTCTGCCACATGCTGGTGCATGTGTGACACAGCAGCCACACCAGCAACGCCTCTATGGGTAAGTCCTGAATATTTTTTCTTAACAAGGCTGGTCATATGCCTGTACAGAGAACCAGTGAACTCCCTTGTTCATGACCCACTACAGGGTTGTGTTGAGCAACACTGACAGTGTTGAAAAGGCAAGCCCAAGGCCCATTGTGAACCAGACATTCGGTATGGGTGTTGGCCGCAACAAGCAGGGCTGTATAGGGGTGGCAGCAGGCATGCGCTTTGGTTGTGTTCCTGGCTCTGGAAGTATCACTTCCTGACTTTCTTTTCCAGGTCATTCTGGGTGCCCACCACTTCTCAGAGGGCCCATTGTGTCGCCCCATATAGGCATCAGCCCCCATGTGATGTTTCTCTCAAGCTGTCTCTAAACCCTGCAGACAAGTAGGATGTACAGAGCTTACCTGCCCCTCTTCACACTAGGCCACGGAGGGAGGTGCTGATGGTGCTTCGTGGGCATGTTGGATGTTTATGTCATTAGAGCTGTATGTTATCATGTCTGAACTCTCGGAAGTAGGTGAGTAGATGGGCTGGCACCCTAGGCAGTGAGCACCAGAGGAGAGGCCACCCTGGGGAATGAGTGCCACTGCTGTGTCAGCTGGGCTCTCCCACCTCATCCTGAAGGCAATACTCTGCAAAGTGTGGTCTTCAGCCCCCAATTCCATGCTCTAGATAGCTGACAGAAGTTGTGTGTTAGCACTGGATATGATGCTGATGAGGGGCACTTATTCTCAAAAGCTTCTCTATAACAAATGACACTTCCCTAAGTGCTCATCAGGAAGTGGGGACACCCTCAGGGTGGAATGGAAATTGCAGGAGATTTCAACAGGCCAAGAGGATTTGGACTCTGTTTCCTGCTGCCTCAGAGTGGGACACAGTGCTGGGCATGGATGGATGGATGGACACAGGCCCGAAGCCCCAGGGGCAGGGTGTGTGGTGGCAGTTCAGCAGCCTTGGCTCAAGAATGAAACTTGTCAAGCTAGGCTGTTAGAAGAGTGAGACTCATCCCCAGCTCAAGCTAGGGAAAGCCGACTTGACAGGGCTGAGAAGGCAAGGGAGGAACACCAGGGCTTCAGGAGTCAGTTTCCCCCTGCCGCCTTGGGTTGTGGTCCACAGTCACATAGTCCAGAGTATGTCTAGGACACATAGGAATAAAAGGACATTCTTTCTGAAGAAGCAGGGGTTGATGCAGGCCTGCCAGCATCCAACGTTGACACATGTAAGTGCAGTGGAAAGTTAGGGCCACAGAGAAGCACACTGTTAGCTGGGCTCAGTGGAAGCAGAAGCAGCAATGCCTCTGAATCCCTGCTGAAGCATGTATGCTTTTTAATTTGTTTGTTTGTTTGTTTTTTGAGACAGGGTTTCTTTGTGTAACCTTGACTGTCCTGGCCTTGCTTTGTAGACTAGGCTGGGCTTGAACTCACAGTGATCCGCCTACCTCTGCCTCCTGAGTGCTGGGATTAAAGGCATGTGCCACCACGCCTGGTGTGCTTTTTTTTTTTTTTTTTTTCAAGGTTTTAAAAACAAGATAAAAAATATTGCAAGCAAAAGCCAACAAATTACCAAAAGTGCACACAGTGGCGAGAATTGTGTTGAATATTTAGAGGTAAAAACCAAGTCTTGGGATAAACTTCTTCATGTTAATTTAAACTTCACTTAACATAGAGTTGTCAAGTCTGAATAATGAGCTGGAAAATGGAGGCGCCCAGAGGAGGGACTGTATAAGTAAATTAGAAACCAGCAGAGGATCCAAAGGCACAGTGGGAGGAGATACACTTAGTTTGACTGTGACTTGAGGTGCCAGGGGTGGTTTGGTACCCCTTAGGCGCCTCCCCTTCTCTGAAGAGGAGAGGGAGTGTGGGGATAAGGGATGGGCCTGGGAGGGGGCTGGGATCTCGCTGTAAAGTGATTAAATAAAATTTAAAAAATAAACTAAAAAGAAAGAAAAGAAAAGAAAAGAAAAGAAAGAAACCAGCAGAGGAAACCTAGCCCTTCATGGAGTCTCAGACTGTAGGGAGGGAGTCAGTATGTCATAAAGACAGTGGCAGAGAGCACTGGCAAGGTGTAGGGATTTCAGAGAAGCCCAAAGTACAAAACCTAACTCTGTATGAACTGCACAACGCCAGTGTTTAATGTCTGGCAAAAGTAATGTGAACATGGGAATAACTAGAGGCAAAAATAGAGGAGATGACTGGCCTGAGTGTGTGAGCTCGCATGTTGTTTTCAGAGCAGCTACTGAAGTGGCAAGACCCCAACATTGCCATTTCAGGGCTCTGCAGTGGTTCTAATGTGCATATTCACACCGTCAGACCTCTCACATAGGTGAAGGGTCAGTCTTGGTCACGTGCCCCCTGTGGGTTTTGTCGGGCCTGAGAGTAGACAGGGGAGAGCTACCTGCTTCTGAGCTTTCTATCCAGGGATGGCCCTACTTTGAGCCTGAGGTTCCAGGTTCCAGCATTTCAACTCTAGGCTCTCAGTTGTGGTCTATATGGAGACCCTAGCATCTTGACTCTGGAGTTTGGTTCTTGAGGTTCATCTGAGACCCATTGTGGACTTGGTTTATCTGTCACCTGACCCCAGTGTCAACAGTTCCTCGCCTTTGCACTACACCCTTGATCTGCCGTTCTCACCCCATGCATACACTAGGACACACATGCACACACAGCCCTGGGGAGGCTGGAGTGCCTTGTGATGTCTCTAGGATGTTTCTCAAGGAAGTCCTGCCTCCCTTCAGCTGCACTCCATGCAATGCCTCCTCAAAGACCATCCTACATAAGACAGCTCATCCCCTGCTTCTTTTTCACTGCTTTCTTAAGCAAAGCATCCTCCAAGACTTGACAAAGAACAGGCCTCTCCCCTCACCATCCATAAGGCAGTTCTGTGGTCTCTACTGGGACACTGTTCACAGCTCCTAGGAACCAGCAGCACACCATGTCAGTGCTCAGTGCATTTGCTGTATCATCAAACTCCTGGGTCTACCCTGCTATATCTCCACCAGCCAGCCAGGCCCAGAAACTTCAGTAAGGCCCACTGAGGCATTTGTACTTTGTCCTGCTTGCTCTTGGTTGAACTCTTGAGTCTGGCCTCTTGATCCTAGACCCTGACTGGGCCAGCATTTAGAATCATCTTGCCCTACATACAGATAGTGGCATATTTAACTCCTTAAGGAGGCCTGTGGTTTATATACCACGATACCACCTGGGTATACCCTTGGGGCAGGGGACAATGCCAGCAGCACCTCCTCATAATCCTGTCCTGACTCAACACAGATGACCATCTCAGGAACCTGTAGTTAAAGTACCTGAGGCCCTTATTGCCATCTGGCTGGGAGTGATCCCAGTTCTTCCCAGAATCCCACTGTTACCACCTGTTCTCTAGGTCAACTGTCCAGAAACACATGCAGACAAGGGACTTGGGCTGGAGAGTCATTAAGGATGTTCTCCCAGTAGACATTAGTGAGTGATGGGGGCAGGGAGGGGGAGGGGGCTACCCAGCCTAACTGCCACTTTAGAGAAACGCTCTGCTCAGCTAGGTCAGCAGGGACACAGTTTGTCCATTTGCAGATCATGGCAAGAGCCCATCCCAGCCAGTCCCTGGATTGAGGATCCCTTAGAGGAGATGGTCTAGGCACTTCCGGCTCAGCATGTGGAGGTTCCTCCCAGGTGTGAACCAGGAAAGAAAGTGCAGGGACCAGGTAGTGCATGAACAGTATTGGGTCTCAGGACATGTGGCTCTCTGCAGGGTCCTTAGCAGGCTGCCTTGCAGTTAACTCTTGTGAGGCGCATGGCTTCACTGGGGTCTTTCCTGTGTTGTTTCCACATTTTTTTTTTCACAATTACACTGCATGTAAGCCATTTGAAGCCTCTTCATCTTTATACACACTGTATTTGGTGACGTAGGTATACTTATGGATGTTGGCTGTCAAATATTCCTGGTCAAATATTGCTTTTGTTCTATATCATGTAAACTACTTGATTCAAAGTATAAAATAAGGTAGATTTGCAGAGATTGAATTCTTCGTACCCCCCACCCCAGGGCATACCCTGCTATAGGTACCCATCTCAGCTCTTTCTTGTTTATCTTTCCTTGGCACACAGTGTATGCTGCGTATCAGCAGGCCACACAGATTTCAGCCCCTTTCCATCTCCTACATACTTTATTTAGGAGCCCCAAAGACCCCAGATACCACACAGACATCACCTTTCAGTTGCAACTCACACCACTATAGTGTCTCTTCCTGGGGATCTTTATCCTGGTTGTTCCTAGTGACATGTCCACCTTTAGGGCAGCTCTCTGGATGAGAAGATATTAAGCCCAGGACAGACTTGGCATGTGCAAACCTCTCCAGGTTCTGTAGCTTCCAACTGGGTTCTAGCAGCTCAGCTGTCATCTGAATTTCTCTGACATGGAACAAGACTGAGCATTTGAGGAACATTTGCTTTCTTTTGTGAGGTCTGTTTCGGCCTCCAGCCTCTGGTCATGTCTCCTTTGAGGCTTTTGGTCTCTTCTGTGTTCTCAACTTCTTTTTCTATGTGGCAGGCATTGGGCTGGTGGTGTAGCTCAGTCATAGAGTGCTTGCCTGTTGTGCACAAAGCCCTAGGTTTGGTCCTCAGCAACACAGAAACCAAACCACAGTTTCATGTTTCAGACATTAACTTTGGCAGGGGCTGCAGGGGCTTTGCCTGCCCCATCTCTTGTCCTTTTACGTTGTTGTTGATTTTCATGAAAAAGTCACTCACACACACAAACACACACATTATCAGGTTTACTAATCTTTTCCTGTGTTGTTTCCACATTTTTATCCACAGTTGGGAAAGGCTTTTTCTGCTTTCAGTTTTTAAGGTAATTTACATTTTTCTCCTAATTTTTAACTCTTTTACCTCTGTCTGAGTTGCTGTCTTTACTGTTCTATTGCTGTGAAGAGACACCATAACCAAGGCAGCTTATAAAAGAGAGCATGTAGCTGAGAGAAGTTTCAGAAGGTCAGTCTGTGATCATTAGGTGGCCAGTGTGGTAGTAGGCAGGACGTCAGGCTTGGTGCTACAGCAGTAGCTGAG
The DNA here is from genome assembly GCA_907169655.1 of Acomys percivali. NCBI lineage: Eukaryota > Metazoa > Chordata > Mammalia > Rodentia > Muridae > Acomys > Acomys percivali. Next base: position 21,731,725 of record OU015757.1, on the reverse strand, counting down.
AGGGCTTACATCCTGATTCAGAAAAGAGAGACTGGGCCTGACACGGGCTTTGGAAAGCTCAAAGCCCACCCTCAGTAGCATTTCTCCTACAACAAGGCCACACCTCCTAATCCTTTGTAAGCAACCAGAAACCGAACATTCAAATGTATGAGCCTATGGAGGTCATTCTAATTCAGATCTGCGTAGTTGCCAATCCAATTGCTGTTCTGCAGAGCATGTGTGGTTCAGCAGCAGAGTGCCCATCTAGCATGCACGAGTCTGTCCCACTGCAAAAATAACAACAGGAAGAGAGTATGAAGAGTGGATCCCAGCGTCATTTCTTGGCCATTATCCGGTTAGCTGCAAGTCTCCTTTGCCTTAGCCTCCATGCCGTTGTGCTCTGAAGCTCTGCACATACAGAGCCTGCATCCTCATGCTCTGTCACAGGACCCATACCCCTTTCATTTTCTTTCTTATTATCCAGCAGGCCTGGGCTGTGCCATCCCTTTCCTTTTCACTGTTCTGGGTAGACTATTGTGGTACTTTAAATAAAATGGCCCCCATAGGCCCGTAGGGAGTGGCACTGTTAAGAGGTATGGCCTTGTTGGAGTTGGTGTGGGTTTGTTGGAGGAGGTGTGTTACTAGGGGGTAGGCCCTGAGGTCTCAGATGCTCAAGTCGCTCCCAGTGTGGCTGTCACTTCCTGCTACCTGTGGACCCAGATGTAGAAGTCACAGCTCCTTCTCCAGCACCACATCTGCCTGCATGCAGCCATGCTTCCCACCATGACAGTAATGGACTAGCCTCTGAAGCTGTAAGCCAGCCCCAGTTAACTGTTTTCCTTTATTAGAGTTGCATGGTCATGGTGCCTCTTCACAGCAATAGAACCTTAAGAAAGTTGTTATTGTTGAGACTCCTGTGCATACTTCATAGTAGATAAGTTAGGCTCCAGGAAAAGCGTGGTGCTTTGTGCTGCAATTTATACAATCAGCATGTTAGGAGGCAAGCCCTCCTCTGCTGCACTCAGTCTTATGTGTATTCAAGCCTCAAGTATGCTTTGAGCACATTGTTGCCTTTATCATGCTTTCATCCTGCTGTCTTGAGGGAGTGTAAGCCCATCTTCTTTCTGACGTGTTTAGCCTTGGGGTAGATGGAAACACAGTTAGCAGTGTCTGCCCTCTGCACTCATCCCCAAGCCTCGCTGTGTCTGCTTTCCTATAGATTCCTTGAAAGCTTGCACATCCCATGAGCTGAACCTGGAGCTGGTATCCATTTCTCACCAGTGCTCCCCCTTTTGGACCTCCCCATAATGACCAGTTCATTCCAAGCAGGATGAGATAGAGAAGACTTACATGTGTTCATTGTCTTATTGCTGGGACCTGATACTTGACGAGAAGAAACGTAAGGCCATCATGGAGGGGAGGATAGAAGGTCTGACTGTAAAACCTCAAGACCTGTACCCAGTGCCTCACTTTGAATGTCTACCTCTTAAAGATTCCACAACCTTCCAAACAGTACTAACAGCTGGAAATCAAGAATTTAAACACACAAGTCTGTAGAGAATATTTTACATTCAGACGACAACAGGATCAGAGGTCTGACAACGCTTGAGCAGCAGGAGTGGGGCAGGAGCAGCTGTGTCCAAAGTGACAGCAGACAGGATAACATTGGTGGCCTCTGTGCCCCTCACTGAGAGCTCTGAGGCAGTGGGGGGGGGGCGGGGAGCCTCTGAGGGAACTTAGTAGGCAAGGAGAGCAAAGGGCCCTCACTCCCTGCCTGGTGCCTGAGCTGAGCCTCCATGACTCCCCTGCTGCTGCTTTCTCTCCAGTCCTCCCCCACCCCATGCCACCCCACGCCCTGGAGCAGGGCTCCATGACTTTCATTTTCCCTCAGGTGTGGAGACAAGAGAAAGAGCTACAGAAGTTGTTTACAAACCAGAGAATAGTTCATTAAGTGGAAACACTAGCAGCACATGTCCGCAGAAGATAACAAGATAGATCCAGTAATTAATGTAGTCCTCGTCAACACAATATTATTCTTTCCTATTTCCCCCAAATAGTTGATGATGTAAGCATGATTTTTGTTTTGAGATCTCTATAGAGTAGGAGACTTGAGTTTACATTATTGGTTATTTTTCAGTACTTTGGAGTATTCAAGAGATGTTTACATCTGGATTAAAATTTTGTCTCTAAACTTGGGGTTTTTTTTGTTTGTTTGTTTTTGTTTTGTTTTTTAAAAGGATGAAGACACATTGCCTAACAGGATGGCAAAATGACTCACCATGTCACTGTGTGCCTCAGGCTGCAGGACAGCTGAGATGCCAGGGAGAAGGAGAGTTCCCACCAGGCCTCTAAAGGTACAGAGCAGGCTCAGCAAGGTGTCCATCCAGACAGTGCTGGAGAGCAGCCACAAGAATATGCACAGTGGAGGAGGCAGGAAGAAGGTTCCAGAAGGCAGGGCACAGGCAGCCAGATATTGAGGAGATATGGCATGCTAGACATCACTGGATCCAGGACATGAGCAGCAGGTTGGTGGAAAAGTAAGCGGAGTGTCAGGGAGCAGCTGCGATCTAGGGCAGTTCTTCCTGGGACTGTCCTGTGAGCACAGGCAGGGTAAGGGCCCGTGCTGGGGTTAGGGTTCTCTGACAGCTCCACCCTGTCCTAGCCCCACATTTGTCCTGAACCTATCCAGCATTGGCCCAAGTTCCTTATCGAGTCATCTCAGTGGCTGGCGGAGACCCCAAGAGTCATCTGCTTGTGGGCACTGGCCTTGCTGTCCTCATGGCCTTTAAACTTGATCACTTGTCCCTGAAGGGCTGCCCTGGGCTCCTTCTTCCTCAAGCTTCTCCTTCCTGCCTGGTTTTAGATGATGGTTTGAA
>OU015757.1:21714004-21728860 GCA_907169655.1 Acomys percivali | reverse complement strand
TGTGTGTGTGTGTGTGTGTGTGTGTGTGTGTGTGTGTGTGTGTGTGTTGGGGGAGGGTTGATGAACTTTAGGGTTTCAAAAGCCTGTGCTGCCTGTGGATCAGGATGGAAAGCTCTCAGTGGCTGCTCCAGCATAGCAGTCTGCCTCGCTGCTTCCTGTCATGACAATAATGGACCAAGTCCGTGATACTATAAGCAAGCCTCCAATGAAATGTTCCTGTATTAAGAGTGGCCTTGGTCAGAGTATCTCTTCACAACAATCAAACAGTAATTAAGACACTTCCCTCCTTCGCAAGCAGCCTCCCTCCGTGCCTCTGGTGGAGCAGATCTTACCCAGCATGCCTGTGAGCTCAAGAGTAGTGTGGCCTCCGTACCATCACATTCCCCAAATGCTGTCTGTGAGGAGAACAGTATCCACTTAGTTTCCACTGCAGGGCCTTGGCAGGTCCCCCAGGCACACAAGGCAGTTGCCAAGCACCTTTTCCTGCTTACCTTTTTGCTTAGCAGTCTGAGCCCTTGAGACTCCCCTAGGTGCTTAGGAGAAGGATCAACATGACTCCCTTTTACTTTTAGTGTGTGTGTGTGTGTGTGTGTGTGTGTGTGTGTGTGTGTGTGTGTGTGTGTGTGTGTATCTACATCCGCATGTGGAAGTTAGTGGTCAACCTTAGGATACTGCCCACCTTGATTTTTGAGACAGGGTCTCTCACTGGCCTGGACCTCACCAAGTAGACTGGGCTGGCTGACCAGTGGGTTCTAGGGGTCTGCCTGCCTTCTCCGCCTCCCTTGTACTAATACTATAAGCACACAGTACGAAGCCCTGCTTTTCATGTGGGTTCTGAGGATTCACCTCAAATCCTTGTGCTTATGTAGCAAGCATTCCACCAACTGAGCCAGCTTCCCAGTCCCTGTTTAGTTTTAACTTTCATTTTCAATATTGTGTATGAGTGTATGGTGTATGTGTGATCATGTGCATGCCACTGTGTGCATATGGAGGTCAGGGGACAACTTTTGGAGTCAGTTCTTTCCTGCCACCTTTATGCAGGTTCCAGGGATTGAACAAAGGTAGCCAAGCTGAAGTGACAAGAACCTTTACCTGTTGAGCTGTCTCCCAGCCCCTCATTTATGTTTTTAAATGTTTAATTGTTTTATGTATATGGGTGTTTTGCCTGCCTATATGTCCATGTACCATGCCCATGCCTAGTACCTGTACAGGCCAGAAGAGGGTGTCAGATCCCCAGGAATGAGTTACAAAAATGGCTGTGAACTACCATGTAGTTGCTAAGAATCAAAGCTGGGTTCTTTGGAAGAACAGCAAGTGCTCTGAACCACTGAGGTTTCTCTCTAGCCCCTCATTTGTATTTTGAAGGCAGCTCTACCAGCATCTTTCTGAACCACAGACCTCTGCTGTGCTATCTATGGAAACAGGACCCTGCAGCCAAGATCTATTTTAAAAGCTATGGGGTGGAAATGTAGAAACAGAAGGGAAGCACGTGGGAGGATACAGCTTTTCCCAGGCTGAGCATCACCCTTCCTTCCTCATGACTGGAGCCCCAGCAAGAACATCCTGGTACTCATCTCCAGACAGCCGCCTTCTCCTCCTCCTCCTCCTCCTCCTCCTCCTCCTACTCCTACTCCTTCTTCTCTCTCTCCCTCCCTCCCTCCCTCCCTCCCTCCATACAGGGTCTCTATACTATATAGCCCAGGCTGGTCTCCAACTGGTGATCCTCATGCCTTAACCTCTAGACTGCTGGTGTTACATGTATCTGCCACCATGTCCAGCTCCCTTTCAGTTCTTTAGCTTGGGGGAACTTCAGATATATCACCAATAATCTTAAGTCATTTATTAAAGCAAACCTGAGTGGCCTGCTGCTCGATCCCCTTTTGTTTACTGACTCCGCTTCATTCAGGGATACAGAGACCTGGTGATTTAGGAGCTAAGTGTACACTCCCTCTAAGGAAAGGTACTGTGCCTCCTGATAGACCCCTAGGCTTCCCTGCCATTGTGGGTGCACCACTAATGTCTTTTCAGAAGGGATGTCTGTCTGCTTTCCACGTAATCCACTTTGTGGTTGCAGTTTCCTTTTGTCACTGTCTGTGGGGAAGAGATGGCCACTCTCCTATCTAGGAGGCAGAAATCTTTCTCGGAACATGTTTTACATGGACCTAAAGCTTTTTGGCTGCTTATTGTGTCCTACTGTGATTTTCCCTAGGCCCTGGTCAGGCCTTATGTTTTCAGAATGGACTCTTGAGTCTACTGCCCTGGCTGGAGCAGGCCTTGTTCCTGCTAAAGCAAGGTTTTCCATCACTTTGTTCCTCTGTTCCCCAATAGGTTAAGTGGATCAGTGACAGCACGCATTATGTTTGGCCATAGTCAAGGGTGTCCTTGACATGAAAGATCTCAACATTTGAGAGTGTCCCTGCCAAGTGATGCCCTTGACACGCAGTGAGAGTGCGTTGGAGCAACTGGGGTTGAGGAACCAGCATTTTGCTGTGGCTTCCTGAGAGATCAAAGGTAAGCTTAGAGAAGCTGGCGTCAGTAGCCTCCTGCTGTCCCGCAGCGCATCTGCTGGCCGCATCAGTCTCTGGGCCATGTTTGCTGGTCCCCAGTAGGCTGTCTGCCAGACAGACCTCAGCAAGAGCATAGGAAAGGCAGGTTCACTGGCCACATCTATAGGGATCTGGGTCCTCCTATCCTAGCCACACTGAGTCTGTTTGCATCCACTTCCAGGAAGCAGAGTAGCCCAGAGCCCATACCAGGGCCTGTCTGCTTACTTCTCCAGAAGCTTTTGGGGCTGTAGCTTGCCACTGTGCCTTTATCTTCCTAGGTCACAGCCCCACCATTGACTACATTCTGTATATTTAGGGATCATCTTGTACCCTTCCTACACAGTCAAGCCAGGACATTATCTGTCCCAGATATAGGTCCCCCCCCTTGACATGATTCCTTCCTGCCACTCCTACTTCTGGAACCCAAGCCATAGAGCCCCATATTTCCAACCCCTGACCCCTATGACTCCCTGCCACTCTTACAGAGTGCCCTCCACTCTGGACAGAGGAAAGGAAATTAAGGAGCCAAGGATAGCCACTTATATAATAAGCCAGTCATTGACAGGTATCTTGAATACAGTACACCTGAGGAGGCAGAACAGGACCTAGGGTCCCAGCACCACTATAGCCACAGACTCTTGGCATCTGAGCAGTGCAAAGCACCCTTCTTTGTGTATCTGCCCATTGCAGCCACCTCACTGATGGGTGCTAGCATGGCCTCCTCAGCCCACAGGCTCCTCTGTCTGTCTAGGATGTCCTGGTGTTGCCTCTGGGTGGCTGCTAGGCTGGTGTGTGGTTCCCTGGCTTGCTTTGCTCCTGCAGATGTTCTCAGTGTCCAGCCAAAGGCCAAGTACCTCTTCCATATTTACGCTTCCTAGCCACCCTCTCACCTCTTGTGTTCTAGCTGATCTATCTAGCTCTGTTCCTGGCAACTCAGAACCACAAACAGGGAGTCATGCAGAATGCACAGGAAAAGACACCAAGAGGAGACACGTAGTGCCAGGGTTTATTGCAGCTTAAGGATGGGCAAGCACAAGCCCCTCTCCAACCCCAGATCCCAGGGCCCCTCCAGCAGGCAAGCCACCTTGCCTGACATAGCTCTCTGGTAGTTGGCCTTACTTGGATGGTCCCATCTGCCTTTGTGAACTTGAGATGACTGACAGAGGACTTTCTTTGTGTGACAGAGGGCACTCAGGCTTGCTGTGGGGAGCCCTATAGCCACAGGCTCTCTTACAGAGGCTGAGGCTGAGACAGCCAACAGGGTCCTCCAAGGGCCAGATCCTCACCTGGCACCCTCCTCAAGTTGATCTTAATTGCCCCATTACCCTCCACGATGCTGGTTTCACTGAGTGCTAGGCAGAGGGTGGAGCAGAGGCGGTGGGAGCCACAGAGGGTAGTTGTGGGTCTCGTGGAGCATGCCTGCCTAAGGTTTTCATGGTCAGTTGTGCAGGCTCTGCTCCAGGTAGAGGGACATGAGGGGTTGGGGGACACAATTGCCTTCCAGCAGTGGGCTCTAGGGAGTGTTCATGGAAGTCATGGGCAGGGAGCTGCAGGCCAGGGCACAGCTGCACTCATCGATGTGGGCATAGATGTGCTGGATGACTGTACCATTGGGACAGTGCATGGTCACAGCTACATCATGGACCTTGCTCTCCTGACAGCAGCTGCACTGATGCTCCATAGCCTGGGCCTCCATGGAGTACCTGTGAACATGGAAGGGTGTTCCTCTTAGCAGTATTATGACTCATGGTCCTCTGTGGGCTCTTGATAGCTACCTGATTGTCCACAGTGTTACTTTATTAAACACAAAGCCTTACCCTTCCTGGGCTCTCTTTAAACCCTACTCCCTCCTCTGATTCTCTTCCCTTCCCATCCTGCTAACCCTGTTCAGACTTTCCCTCTGGACAGCCATTGTAAGTCCTGAAGCCAGCCTGTGACCATTCCTCCTGCCTTTTCTAACACAAACTCTCAGCCTTCCTACCTACTCCCACTTATATCTGACCACATCCCAGGGCCGTCTGGAGCCCACAGAGGGATCTGATGTTGCCTGACCCCCTAAACACATTCAGACTCCTGGACCCGAGCCCCCCCCAGCCAAAACCCCATTTTGTGCAGCTAAGCCAGGATTACCCCTGGCTTATGGGTCATATGCTTTAGTTAACCAGCTGTGTGTGGCCTCCTGACCCCACGCGGGAGACAGTCTCTGTGAGACCCAAGGTGACAAGGTAGCTAACTGGTTCTGCTGTATGACCTCTCAGGGGAGGCAGGGCCCCCACTCACTTGGACATTCCAGAGCAGGAGCCCTCGCAGAAGGTGATGTTGACTGCCACCTCTGTTTCACAGCCCTTGTGTCGCAAGATGGTTGTGTTTACATGCACTTGACACATCCTTGAGTCTGCAAAGAAGACAGGCCAATGCAGAGACCCTGGGCCCTCACTCAGAGTCCTTGGGGCTGAGAAAGCTGACCCTCTATCATGGTTAATATTGGCTGTCAGCTTGAATCACCTAAATGACAAAGCTCTGCAAGATTTTCTAGATTAAGTCAATTTATGAGAGAGGACCCATCCTGAATGTGGCAGAACCTCCCATGGCCTGGGGACTCAGACAGAATGAAATGGAGAAAGTAGGCTGAACACCAGCGTTCCTCTCTTCCCCTCTTGCCTCCTGACTGCAGACACATCTCATGGTTTGCTTCTACTCTCACTGCCATGTCTCCCCACCATGGTGGGACTGTACACTAAAACCATGAGCCTAATAAATCTTTCCTTCCTTAAATTGAGTTCATATTTGCCACAGCAGTGAGAGAAGTAATTGGCATACCTTTCATGGATGACCAACTCCTCCTATTATCCTGACACTCTGGTGGGATCTGCCACCCAGTGAGAGAAACTTGTATTGCATTTGATGGGAGCTGGATGGAGCTAGAGGACTAGATGGGAGATGTCTTTAACTTACCCTCCTTTTCACAGGAATAGCAGCAACCGGTTTTCCTTAAGGTTCCCTGCAGAGCCAAGAATAGAACAGGACTGGGGCAGAGTCAGGATATGGGGTACAAGCCACAGTGACACAGACGCCTTGGGGCAGATCCTTCCAGGGGCATGATAAGGGTGGACCACCCAAAGGCAGGGCCTCCCAGGCACATACCCTACAGTTGGACACATCAGGGCAAGGTGTGGGGCTTGGGGTGAGTACATAGGTTCCATTCTCAGCCCTACAGTGATACACAGTGCAGTTGTCCGTGCGACTGTTCACCCAGGTCTCATTGGGCTGAAAAGCAAATCACACAACAGAGGTCCAGATAGGGGTCTATTTGTAGTTGAGACCTGCTCAAGGGAAGGTCTCCCCACACCCTCACCTATTACCTGTACTGCCAGGCCCTCTGGTGTGAGGCAGGCATCCTGTACACACTCTCCGCAGCACTGCCCTGGCACTAACGTGTACTTGAAGCCCTGCAGGGATAGAAGAGGCAGTCAGGTCTCTCAGTCGTCCCACCCACTCTTCCTAGAATGTTCTAGGGAACCTAGGCCTCCTTAGCAGGAACTGCAGAGAAGTCATGTCTTTCTGTGTTGTTCCCCCTTCCCAGGTCTTGCAGCTTATCTCACCTGCTTCTGAGCCTCTCTCTGTCTCTTTGTCTGTGGCGGGGGTTCTCAACCTTTGTAGTGCTGCAACATCTTAACACAGGTCTTCCTGTTGTGATGACCCACACCCATAAAAGTATTTTGTTGCTACTTAATTATAGTTACATAAATGTAACTTTGCTACTGTTGTCAATCGTAATGCAACTATGTGATATGCAGGATATCTGATGGGTGGCCCCTGTGGAAGAAAGGGCCATTTGACTCCCAGAGTGGTCATGATCCACAGGTTCGGAACCACTGGTCTGCTGGTACTGTACTAGACCTGCTTCTAGTTATCTTGTCAACCTGCAGGTCCTGCCCGCCAGGCTTCCCCCTACTCTTCCCTTTGGAAATGAACAAGACCTCACAGTGACGGTGAATTGGAGGACTCGGGACGATAGGCTTCCATGCGTAGCCTCTCAGGGTGTGTGCTGGGTCACAGGCTCACCTGGGAACAGATGCTATTACAGACGATCTCTCTACATTCTACTTTTGGTTCTTCATCGCTCTGGGAGGAGCAGGTACACATTTGGCAGGGTGCATCCCCGGGGAAGACTGCACCAACCTAGAGCAGAGGAGAAGAGTGGCACTGAGAGAAGGCAAGGGGTGGGTGAGTACATCAGGTTAAGACTTGTAACTGAGTCCAGGCAGGACCCGTAGGACCCAGATCTTTTCCCCCCAAGATGTGGTTGTTCCCCTAGTTAAACACAGCTATCCAATGAGCAGGGAAAGCAGTAAGCTGGGAGACCCAAAAACTGACCACTCACATGTGGCATATGTAGTAGCCCCTCATGCCACAGCTCTACACACATATGCACACACATGCACACACATACACATGCACACACATACACACACATATGCATACACACGTACACATGTACATATATACACACACATACATACATATATATACATACATACATACATACATACATACATACATACATACAAACAAATGGCCTTATGCCCAGACCCCCTCTTCAGATCTGCCCTCATGGCAAGAATGTTGAGACCAGGAGCAGGGACTGGGGAGCATGGATTTGCTACCCGCCTCAGCCCATCCCTGTTATCCATCCTACCTGTGCTGAGCTCTTACCCCATAGATGGTGTCATTGTATGTGCACAGCTTGGGTCCTGAAAGGACAGGGGATTGAGTATGCATCTAGGCAGTGGGGAAAAAACCCTCAATCCTCCCCATCCCTGAACACCACTGCAGCCAGTCTCAGTGCCGCTTCCCTGTGCCTCAGCCCCATTGCTACTCACGACAGCTGGAGCTGGGACAGCAGCTGCTGTTCTCACGGGTGTGGATCAGCTCGTGCCCTGGATCACACTTGGGCAGACTCTCAGGACAGGTGGTTACATTGCAGACTGTAGAGAGGTGGCCCTGTCAGGATGCTGCCCATTTTGACCCCTGCCCCTCCCTGGCACCATCTTCTCCCTTTCTGGACATACTGGCCTCCGGTGCCATTTTTCCTTGGAACCTAGGATGCCTCGTGGCTTTTCTGGGTTTCATCAAGTCCCCTCACCCTTTCATCCCCTTGGTCCTCACCAGTTCTCTGCTTTGTTAGGCACCAGCTTTATTTTTTTCCATGAAAAGCTGCAGTATCTTAAGACCATGCTCACATGAATAGCCCAACATAGCTAAGCTAGAGTGTGACTCTCCTATGTCCCCAGTAGATGCTCACCACACACTGTCTCAGGGCAGCATGGATTGTCAGCGCTGGGCCTGGTCACAGTCACAAAACCCGCTTCTGTGCACTGTGGGAGCCCATCCTGGTTCTCACACTTTACTGGCTCACACTGTACTGACACGGAGCTGGGGTCACACACACATGCCTGGCAGTTGCTGATCCAGTGTTCTCCAGGCTGAAACAGGCCAAATCAGGATCTCCGAAGGCTCAGAGGCCCTAAAGTCCCTGGCCTGTCTTACTGAATTCGACTCTAGGTTATAGTTTACCGTAAGCAGGTTAGCCTTTTGCTGCCCAGAGGATCAGCATGAAGGAAGCCCAGGAGCCCCACCTCAGCCTCCTGGGCTATGAAGAGTCAGCCAGCCCCCTCCCTCCCTCCTTCCTGCTCTATAGCTCAAGCTGGCCAGGGGAGCAGCACCACTCACAAATTTGGGTAGCCCATCTGGTCCCACGCAGGCTGGAAAGAAATGAGTATGGTTGTTACTGAAGATGCTAGGGCTCAATGCCAGGCAGAAGGGGGCCATAGGCTGAGAAAATGGCACTCTTATCCCCAGCCACATGCATCCCAAGCCAAGACCTCTATCTTCTCCCAGAATGAAACAGAAGATCCTAGAGGATGTCAGGTCCCAGAGACAGTGGTGAGGTTGGATGCTGAGAGTCTAGCTCTTCATACAGTGAGGGAGGCAGCTTCTATGACCAGCCCCAAGCAGCAATTTCCTTTTGATAGCTGCAGGACCCATGGCCTTACTAGGATCCTCTCTCATACTAGTCAGGCAGAACAGGATCTGCACATGTGTTCGATTCTGGCCTGGCAGGTGCGGACAGACCCTATAGGGGACAGGGGTAGGGTAAGGTTTGTCCCATGGTAGGTAAGTGGCACTTACGACACTCTGGCACACAGATGTCCATGCGAGAGTTGAAGAGGAGCTGATTCTCGGGGCAGAAGCAGCCCTCTGCCAGCATCCCAGTTGAAACATTCAGGGTCCTAGTGTGAGTAGGAGCAGCAGAGTGTTGGATCAGAAATCAGGTGGCACCTCCAAGAGCCAGTTGTGGGTAGCCCAGGAAGTTCTAGGCTAGGCGTATCCACAGGCTCAGTTCAGACCCTTCAGGCATGCCTGGGAGACCAGCTGCTACCTATCACTCCCCATTACTAAGATGGCACTCACCTGGAACTGCAGGATGCTGGATGCAAGGGTCCACAAGGCCTGTACTCCTTAGTGGGTGGGCAGGAGAGGTCTGTGGGCACACAGTGTCATCAGACAGGCTCTGAAGAACCAAGAAGGCTTGATCCCTAGGTCGGAAACTCCCAGCTTACCACAGAGCCCTCCAGTGGCATTGCGCCAGTTGGTGCATACACCCTGGGTCCGGCAGAGTGCTGCATAAGCCTCCAGGCTCTGACAGAGTGTGTCAGTAAAATTGGCATTGCAGTGGTCACTGACACAGGTTCTGAAGAAGGCATCTGGAGGGACGAGCCTGTGGCACTCAGCAAAGACCCTATAACAGTGAGTGATGATCAGGGATAAGAGCTCAGGGCCTAGCAGGGAGGCTAGCCGAGGGGTCTGCTGCCCAGGCCCACCACCCCAGAGACCAACTCACTGGCTCATCATCAGCTCACAGAGAGGTGCAGAGGGGCATGGGGTGGAGGTGGGCGTACTGGACACCAGAGACCGGGGAGTGGTGCTTGGGGGACGGGTAGGCTGAACTAAGCAGTCATTGCTGCCGTTCCCAGGCACCAGCCATTCTTTGGCCATGTCCTGGCAGTTGGAAGCTACGGTGCCATCAGGCCGGCGGCAGTCATCTGTCTGGCTGTTTGTGCAGGTACCTGGTGAGTAGGGTGGGGACAATAATGAGCCTCTCACTGTTTTCTGTAGACCAGTTCCTCTCCCCGGCCTCCATTCATAGAAGCAGAATGAGCCAGGTCATGTGCACTCACCACACTGGCCCTCAGTATTGTTGCTGAAGTATCTGTAGGGCAACCAAATCTGGAAGATGTGCCCATCAAAGGTAATGCTGGTGTCAATGGTGGGAATGTTGACACTCATCGTGGTGGCCCCACTCAAGGACACAGTCACGCCATTCTTACTGAAGCCTGAACGTATCCACATTTGGTCCCATATAACCTGGGGGCGTCCAGGGGGAGACAGTAAGTCAGGTGGCTGGTTAGGCAGTATGTGCTACTTTGGGAGTTTTGCCTCCCAAACACCAGGAACATTCCTGTGTTCTCCTCAGTCTAGAGCTAGGAGTTTATTCTTTGTCTGTGGCCATTTTTGCAGAGGGGAGAATGCTCTCAGTCTCAGAGCTTTCACCTTTGCCTGTGTCACCCCATACCTAGGCCTGTGTTTGCAACGTGGTTGGGGGCTCTGCCTATCACTAGACTCACCAGGCTCTCCTCCTTCCCACTGACAGTGGCAGTGATGGTGAGAACAATCTCTGTGGAGTTATAGTAGATGCTCAGGGCGCGGGGACAGGAGGTAACATCGGTGGTAGCCCCACAGTAGTAGCTGTGAGCAAGGATGCTCAGGTTGCCATGGCGCGGTTGGATCTCTCTCATGAGCACCGATGTACAGTTGTCCAGGAAAGTGTAGGAGGTGCCATCGAACGTCAGGTAATGTGAGTACCCCCATCCACTGCAGAAGCCTACAGGAGACCACAGTTATAGGGTCACCTCCCAGCCCTGTCACCCGGCTCCTCCTCTAGAACAATAGTTCCCTCCGAGGAACACAGTTGCTTCATAAATAAGATAGGTTGTCTCCCAAGCCATGTCTATTGTGATGTTGGTCTTAAAATTAGGGCCATCTCAAATCACCTGTGTGTCCTTTGATCTTAATGACAGTGTACTTATAAGTGACAGGAGAGACAGACATGGAGCAGAAGGCCATAAGAAGACAGAGGCAGAGTGGAGTGATGAAGCCACAAACCAAGGATTCCTGTAGCCCTTAACTGGGAAAGGCAGGAAGGACCCTCCGTAGGGAGTGTGGCCCTGCCTGCTTTGATCTGACTCTAGCTTGGGGATGGGAGACCCCTTACTCTTCTAAGTCCCGAGTTTGAGTCTTTTAACACTCAGTAATAGAAGTTGTCATCAGGACCATGGGAATGGGTTTACACTGTGGCTTTTTGCACCCTACCCTTCCCTGGACACAGCCCCTGTCTGTGCCTCCCTGTGCACTCCCTGCCTGCAGCCTAGCACAGCATTTACATGTGCTGTCTGAGATTGACAGACACTGAGATCAAATGCCCCGATCCTGTCCCATCTTGCTGAGCTGTCCCGCGCCTGCCCTCTGCTCACATTCGCACTCATAATGGAAGTGGCAAGGCTCCTGGTCCCACACTTTGATGGGCAAGTGCTTGTTGACACAGGTGACATTGTCCACAGGCTTTGGCTCTAGGAGGATGATTTGATTGTTGCCCTGGCACGTGGCCACTGTACAGTTCTCCAGGGTCCAAGATTCATTCACCTAAGGCAAAAGATAAGCAGAGTGATCACCTGGAGCTCATGTGGGGACCCCAAGCCCTGTCCTGCCAGTAGCCCCAGGTCCCTACAGCTCTGCATCCCAGAAGGCAGCCAGTGTCTGCTGATCAAGACCCCAGAGCCCGTGCACCTCTCAGCAGGAGTTACTGGAAGAGACAGGCCATTGAGATGGGCCACAGAACGGGGGTAGTGCTGGCCATTAGCCATGACTCAACACAAACCCACACCACATCACAGGGAGGTTGAGGGAGAAGGGAAGCCCACCTTCCGGGGAGGGATGGCATTATCACAGCCAGGAAGCAGGGGAGACAAAGGCTCAGGGGTAGAGGGCACTGGAGGTGAAGAGGAGGGGCAGGCACCCTGGAAGCGGTCGACATCACAGTCCTGGCTGCAGATGGCATAGAATTGGCAGCCAGCTCCATCAGTCTTATTGTAGATGACATCCCCTGTGAAGGAGAAAATCATAGAAAGACATAGCTGCAGCCCTGCTGAAGAGGCAGGCTAGTGCCAGGGCAGACATAGGGTACAGGGCAGTGCAATGAGGGAGAAAGGATATTGTCCAGGGAGAGTATGGGCTGAACTTCACGTGCATGAAAGGTCTCATAGCTCCCAAAGCTGTTAGGTTGACAAGGGACGTGGGGTAAAGAGAACATAGACTTTTCTACTCACCAGGTGAGAACAGCTGTCCAAAGGCCTGGCAGAAACAGCGTGACGGGGTAAATGTTTGGCTGGAAAAGACAGTAGGCCTGAGGGTACTGAGGCCCGATGGAGAAGCAGTAGACACACTGAAGGTCACCTGGCTGCTGGGGGAAGCTTGAGGGGTGTGAGTAGTCCTTGAGGGAGAGGAGGGGGCCACAATGGGGCCAGTGGCTACAGGTGACGTCCCAGTGGTCAAAACTGGGGAGGTGTGAGCAGATGCTGGGGAAGAATGGGCCGCTATGGAGCTGGGGACCACAGGTAAAGAAGTCATGGTATTTGAAGCTGTGGAGGTGTGGCTAGACAGCAGGTGAGAGGTAGAAGGAGCAGTGGAGGTGGTAGTCATAGGTGAGGTGCTGCAGTGGCTGTAGTTGTCACAGCAGAGAAAGCGGACATGGTAATTGTCACAGTACTGCAAAGGCCCCGATTGGTTGATATTTTTGCATATCAGCCCAAATCGCACATCACACAGGACCACCTGCTCTAGACTTTGCAGGGGCTTGTCTGGCTCCTTCTCAGAGCGGCACTGGATGTCCTTGGGCTTCTCACAGAAGACATAGCCAACCTCACGTAACACTGCGTAGACCTCAAAGTCCCCACCTCTGGGGCCAGGGTTGGGGTAGTCTGCATCAAACCAGTCTGTCCATGCACAGTGAGGTGCACAGCTGGAGTCATGAAATGTGGTCCATGTAGATGCTTGGGTGCTTGGCACTGGGGAGCTGAAGGGGGGGTTGCTCTGAAAGGTAGACTCAGAGCTTGAGGACACTGAGGTTGTGAAGGGGACCAGGGGACTATGGGTAGACCAGGGCAAGGCTGACTTGATGGTACTGGAAGAGGTGCTAGGACAGTGGCTGTAGTCATCACAGCAAAGCACACGAATGCGGTAGTTGGAGCACACACTAAAGGGCCCCAGCTGGTCCACGTTCCTACACACCAGACCAAAGTCCACACTGCAGTTGACCACTTGCTCCAGTGGACCCACACTGGGTGGATCCACAGTGTCACATTCTAAGTCCAAGGGCTTTTCACAGATTGTAATTCCAGCTGCTCTAATATTGACATAGGTCTCAAACTCCCCTCCAGAACTCCCAGGGATAGGAAGGCTCTGGTCCATCCAGTCTGTCCAGGTGCATCGAGGCTTGCAGCCTGTGGAGCTGGAAGGCAGACTGGAGACACCTGTAGTACTGGTCGTCAGCAGAGATGAGGTCTGAGATTCTTTGAGAGGACTTGTGGGCACAGAGGTAGCTGGAGTGCTGGTGGGGGTTGTGGAAGTAGCCCAAGAAGTATTTGTGGCAGTGCTAGAGACTCTTATGGTGACAGAAGTTCCTGGTAATTGAGCTGACCCCTCAGTGGTGGCAGTTCCTGGCATTAGGGATGACCCTGCAGTGGTGGCAGTTCCTGGCATTAGGGATGACCCTGCAGTGGTGGCAGTGCCCAACGTTGGAGTTGACCCTGCAGTGGAGGTAGCTCTCTGGCAGTGGCTGACATTGCAGCACAGCACACTGATCATGTAGTTGTAGCACATTTTGAAATCGCCTTTCTGGTCCCGGTTGAAGCACACCAGACCGGAATTGACGTCACACTTCACTTTCTGATCCAACTTGTCCAGGCTGGATTCGGGGTAGTTCTCGGCCACACACTTGATGTCCAGAGGCTGTGCACAGATTTCTATTCCAGTGGCCCTGATCCTCTCATATGTCTCAATGTCCCCTCCCTTACTGTCAGACGTGGGGTAGTCTGTGTCAATCCACTCTGTCCACTGACATTGGGGTTGGCAGGTGGTGGAGGTCTCGGGGCTGCTGACTGAGTGTGCCGAAGATGCAGGTCCTGTGTGGAAAGTGTTGGTAGCCAGACTCTGGACACTTTTTGAGGAGGTGGTTGCTTTGGTGGAGTGTCCTTCTCTTCCTGATAAAGTGGTGGCTGTGGTGGGGACCTGTTTGCTGACTTCAGGCTTATTCATGGTTAATGTGGGCTGAACAGCAGTTGTACTAGGGCAGTGGCTATAGTCATCACAGCAAAGCACACGTATGCCATAGTTGAAGCACATTTTGAAATCATCTGTCTGGTCCTCATTTTTGCAGACCAGCCCTACCTCCAGGCTGCACCTTACAACTTGGCCAACTTTATCAATGCTCACTGCAGGGTAGTTCTCTGCCCGACACTCAATCTTCTTTGGTGCCTGGCACAAATTCTTACCAGAGGCCCTGATGTTCTCATAGGTTTCCATGTCCCCTTTTACTGCTCCTGAAGTAGGTGAGTCCACATCAAACCACTCAGTCCACTTACACTTGGGCTGGCAGGGTGTCATGCCCTGACTGGTGGTGGCAGGAGTCATGGTTTCCGGCAGTGTCTGTGTCAATGGTGTACTGGTGGGTAACTCCTTTATACCTGTAGTCAACTCCAGGGTCGTGGTCAGAGGTTTTGAGGAGACACTGCCAGCTATACCAGTAGGTAATGTTGTCCAGATTCCAGTTGACAAAGTCTGTTTGTTTGTCAAGGCAGGTGTTGACTGTAATGTCGCAGGCAAGATCTTGAGTGTTGTACGGACAGAAGAGACCCTACCTGGGCTGCTCGTGGCCTTAACAGTTGAAACATGAGGGGAGCTCCTGCCAGAGGACGGAACAAGGGTGGTAGGGTGGCTAGAGCCTGTCAGACCTTTTGAAAGGCTTGTCGCTACTGTGATAGAGGCTGAGTGAGTACTGGCCAGAGACAGACTAGTGTTCAGAATAGAATTGGAGGACAGGGTCTGGGTAGTAGAGGTGGTAGTTCCCAGTGTTGGGAATGACCCTGCAGTGGTGGCAGTTCCTGGCATTAGGGATGACCCTGCAGTGGTGGCA
>OU015757.1:21679221-21713994 GCA_907169655.1 Acomys percivali | reverse complement strand
CTTCCAGGAGGAGTATTGGAGGGTCCAGGTGGGGTCAGGGAGGTAGAGATGGTTGCCGTGCTGGACAGTGATGTCTTTGAGGTTGTTACTGAGAATGTGTGGGTGGTGCGGGGACTGCTGGGAGGCAGGGAGTACCCCTGAGAGGTGGACCTGGTTGTCACCGCTAATGGGGTGCCAGAGGATTCTAGACTTTCGGGATGCTGAGTGCTCACTGAGGTGGCTGTCAGAGGAATGCTGGGTGCAGGTGACACACTTGTAGTCAGGGTCCTAGAGGTGGGCATCTCTGAGGTGTGGAAGCTGATGCCTGAGGGAGACCAGGACTCAACTGGACTAGTGCTGGGATAAGGTTTGGAGGACAGAGTCTGTGTAGTAGAGGTGGCAGTTTCCGGTGTTGGTGTTGACCCTGCCATGGTGGCAGTTCCCAGCATTGGCGTTGACCCTGCAGTGGTGGCAGTGCCCAGTGTTGGAGCTGACCCTGCAGTGGGGGTAGCTCCCTGGCAGTGGCTGACATTGCAGCACAGCACACTGATCATGTAGTTGTAGCACATTTTGAAATCGCCTTTCTGGTCCCGGTTGAAGCACACCAGACCGGAGCTGACGTCACACTTCACTTTCTGATCCAACTTGTCCAGGCTGGATTCAGGGTAGTTCTCAGCCATACACTTGATGTCCAGAGGCTGTGCACAGATTTCTATTCCAGTGGCCCTGATCCTCTCATATGTCTCGAAGTCCCCTCCCTTACTGTCAGTCGTGGGGTAGTCTGTGTCAATCCACTCTGTCCACTGACATTGGGGTTGGCAGGTGGTGGCGGTCTCGGGGCTGCTGACTGAGTGTGTGACTGTGCTTGGGGTTGAAGCGGACCCGGTCTGTGAAGTGAATACTGGTATTGGCTGGGAGCTGAACGTTGTGTGCATCATGGTCTCTGTAACTGTTGTAGTCCAGGTAGGGCTGGATGTGGAGAGGCTGCTGACAGGGTGCCCGGACAACGTAGGGTGTGAAGTGTCCCTGCTTTTTGAGGTGAAAGGCAGTGTTTGGCTTGAGCTATAAATCGTATCCAAGGATGTCTCTTTTCCTTCTGTGGTCCAGGAGGGACTAGGCTGGAATTTTGAGGATGCTGTGTGAGTGCTGAGAGTGGACCAAGAGGGTTCTCTACTCATTCCAGGCTGGGAGTGAGTGGTACTTGTTCCCAAGGTTAGAGAAGAAGTACAGGGCACATAATCACAGCACAGAACCCTCAACTCGTAGTTGTAGCAGAGTGGGGGGCTCTGCTCACTGTTGAAGCATGTTAGCCCCAAGAATGGGTCACAGTTCACCTTCTGACCCAGCTTCTGTAAATCCATGCTGGGGAAGTTCTTTGCACGGCACTCGATAGCAGAAGGGGTTTGACACACCTGGTACCCTTTCTGCCTCAGGATCTCTAATGTTTCAAAGTCCCCACCTGTTGCGCCAGGTTCTGGGTGGTTCTCATCATACCAAATCGACCAGTGACAGACTTCGTGGACACATACGGTGGACACAGTGTGAGCTGAGCCTGTGTGAAAGTGATGAAAGACCCTGGTCAGCTCCTCTTAGCTCAATGTAAGGCAGCAGATGGCTCTTCACCTTAATGCTAGTTAGGATCATTCCTGACCTGGATCCAGGACCTAACAGTCAGGCCGGAGGGAGCTCACTGACTGAAGTGGGATACACCAAAGACAAATGGAGCCTGGAAACTGCTGTGGCCTCTGGTAGCAGCTCTACAGTTATGCTAAGTCTTCTTGGGGAAGCGTAGAGGGAGGGATGTGGGTTACGGGCATCAGGCAGAGCCTGGGCTACTGGACAAGTGGGTAGGGATGTTTCTGCAGCTGGAGATCTTGACAACTTGTCATCTTCCCTTATCCCAGATGTGCCCAAGCCTCTCCCTGGGTCAACTATTAGCTTAGGGTCCAAGGGCTCCCATAAAGTCAGGTGTGGGCTTACCTGTTGTGGCAAGGGGTGCCAGGGTGGTGGTGAATGTGAATGGTGTGGTAGACAGGGCTTCAGGGCACTCCTCAGCTGTGCGTGCTATAGTCCCATTGTCTTTGCAGATGGCCACTAAGCAGGCACCAAGGCCATCCGTGGTGTTGTAGACAACATCGTTGTAGTGGTAGGTATGGCCATCATAGACACATGTGCAGGCTGGGGATTACACGAACTGACTTAGTTTACTCAGCCTCCAGCCTTCCTCTAGCCCCCAACCCACAGCCTTCCTTACCTGTAAGGTTGTGAACACACTGTAGGCCACTGGGGGTGCAGAGACTGGAGGGAAAACAGGGGTTCTGAGGGTCTATGGGAAACCCCTAGCTAACATCTACTTTAGCCCTCCTTGCCCTCTCCCAACCACCCCGAGTCTCTGCCCTCTTTCATCCCTGGCTCCTTTCTTACCAGCTCTGGCAATTCTCAGCTACAGGGACCTGTGTGCCAATGTCATAGTGGTTCCCGTCATCATCATAGCAGCCACACTGGGCCACACACTTCATCTGGTCCTCATTGAAGAAAGGCTGGCTGGGTGGGCACTGTGGGTAGCAGCCTGGAGAAGGCAGGGATGGCATTGATTTTTCCATCCTCTCAGGCATGCATGTATATATCCATCCCCCAATCAGTGGCAGAGAACTCCTAGTACACTAGGTCTGCCCTAAAGCTACCATGCATAGGTTATGGCCTAAAGGCCTCCACCAGAATGTTCTGCCCTCACCTTCCAGGCCTGGCAGGTCAACAAGGCAGTGTCCATCTGGGTTGCGACAGGTCTTCAGACAGGGGGATCCACAGGCCTGGTAATGCCACTCGCATTCCCCATGAGGGTTGTAGTAGTCACAGAAAAGAGCTAAACACAGAGGGCCGAGCTAAGCAGGCGCCCACGAGGCCTCATGATGGCATGCACCCAGATATATAGACCTTGGGCTAGGCAGATGACCACCTTGGGTTCATTCCTTAACCCAGATCCTAGAGGCCCCAGACCCAGCTACCTCCTATCAGGTATCAAAGAACCACACATATATAGATGTGTGGGCATGTGCATAAACATACATGTACACACACACACGTGCACACATGCATGTGCCACACACACGCACACACATGTCAGAATGGCCAGAATCCAAGGTACAGTGGCTGCTACCCACCTCATTCTCAGTCCCACCCTTTGGCACCATCAGCAGAGCCCCACTCACGGCAGATGTCTGGTGTCCTCCAGGACAGGCACACCCCCATATCACGGCAGGCTTGGGCATAGGCAGCCACAGCAGTGCAGAAACACTCGCAGTCACCCCCTGAGTCACAGGCACACACATCATGCACACAGGCTTCGTAGTATTTTGTAGAGTCGACCTGAAATGGAGGGGCCAAAGTGGCAGTTGGGGAACAGCAATGTCTGCCTAGGTCAGGAGGCAGCTGAATGTGGGGGAGGATGTGGAGCTAGCTGTAGTCCAAACCCCACACTATGGGAATTCTGATCTAGTATTGTGGATGCTATCAGAGTATCCCAAGTGGGAACTGCCCAAAGCTATCTTTCTCACTCACTGGTGCACCTGCACACTTACACACCTGCCACTTGTGTACCCATATACCTGTGTTCTTGCACATGCTCACCTGACAGCTTGTACACCTGCCTGAATGCCTGCATACCTGTCCATATCATATGTACACTTATACATTTGGCCACTTGCGCACTTGTTTATATGTCTATCTGCACACCTCCATACCCACTTGCCTATATAGCTGTTCATCTGTGCACCTGCACACCTGTAAAACTGTATACCTTCCCACCTGTGCACATGCCTACCTGTGAACCCGCCCACCTGTGCATATGCGTACCTGCCCTCCTTACTGCTTGTATATCTGCCTGCCTATTGATCTGTGCACTTTCCCTCCTGTCCATATGCGTACCCATCCGTCTACTTGCACAGCTGCTCACCTTTACAGCACTGTCTCCCTGACTACCTACACCTGCACAAATATTCACCTTCCCATTTGCCTGCCTGTGTACCTACCTGCATACTCACCGATACAACTGCATGCCTATACATCTGCCCTGCTTTCACACCTGCTTCCCTTCACTCACGTGCACCCACCCACCTGTACACCATCATGAATGCTCTTTGGATCTTTTTACTTGATCCAGTCATGATCTACAGGCTTCCTAGCTTCAGCGCACTACACTCTAGTCCCATGTCTGCCTTTGCATACTGGTTCTAGTGAACTAGCCCACATCCTGTGCCATCCTTCCCATAGCCGATTTATTCCCTGGATTGCTCTTCCCATGACCTCTGGTAGTTCCTTGCTTCTCTTTTTGATGTTAGCCCCTCTTTGGACACCCTCCTGCCTCATTCCTGTGGAGAATTGCTAGGAGACAGCAAATTTTATCCCCCCCATCCATTTGAATGAGCTTGTTTCTGAGACCACCTGAACTTCCAGAGCCTGTGAGCATGCCCCAAGGAAGTAGTGAAGAGGTTCTCCTCGTGGTGTGGTGACCCCTAACCATGACATTTTATTGCTACATCATAAATAAGTTTGCTACTGTTATGAATTGTAATGTAAATATCTAATACGTGGCCTTTAAAGGTGTTGTGACCCACAGGTTGAGAACCGCTAAAGTAGTGGGTGGTAACTATCCAGCATTGTCTAATTTCTAGACAGGCACAGCTGCAGGGCATATGGTTAACCATTTAACATGGAAGAGTTGTCTAGTTCTGTGGAGGAGAGGGCCCACCACTCACACTGTGCTAAGTAGCAAACCCCAGAGTATACTCGAGTTCTAGCTTTTGCCGCTGAGGGCATCTCAAAGTCAGCCTTGTCAGGCCACAGTGATCCAATGCATGGTCATGGTAGCAAAAGGGACCACTGGCCACCTGCTCACAAGGTTGGTTGTGGTGATCTGGGGCGCTCAGCAGACGTCAGTAGCACTGGCTGCCCTTGACCTATGAGTACTTTCTGGCCATGGCCTGAAAGCCTGTGTTGCAAAGCCACTGTCTTATCCAGACACCCAAGTCTTCGTTGTGGTGACAGGAGGTGGCCTCTGAAGTCTAATGAGAACCAGTTACCATTTCCTCTGGGGGAGTCCTTCTGGTGTTTAGACCTAGAACTCTAAATCCCAGGGCCATGGACCATGTACTCTGACTGGATCAAGATGGTCCTCAGAGGCCTGCGATGTGCCTAGTCCAACAAGACTCAAGTCCTGCCAGGAAGAAGCAGTCAACTTCAAGCTCCGCGAAGCAAAGCCAGGCCCTACCTGAGAGTGGCAGGCAGCAAAGGTTGCACTGTTGATGATGCTACACTTCTTCTGGGCCCAGGACTTGCGGTAAGGGTTGGCAGTGCAGGGGTCCTTGGGCACCGGGGCATCCGGGCAGGATGGAGAGAACTTCCAGCTATTTCCAAACTCCAGCACATCTCCCACCACAGACTGGCTGCGTGTAGTGAAGTCATTGATGGCATTGTCATCAAAGTTCCCACACAGGCCACAGACCCTGCCCTGCAGACATATGAGGAGAGAGAATCCCTGAGCAGTTAGGTGATGTGCCACAGAGCCTACTTTGGGAGTAGAACAGAGGAAGAGCCCATTTTCCCTGGGTTGCACCCAGTGAACTTGCAAGTGGATGTTATAGGGTCCTGGGGCAGGTGGGCGAAATGCACTTACTCTCTGTAGAAGACTGTCTCTGCACAGGCCTGTGGGCAGGGCTGGTTCACCAATCATGGTTCCAGTACACTCCACTACTCATTGCAATCTCAACTCACCTCTCTTGGAACCTGGTGTTGCGTGTGGCCTCCATGGCCAGGGCTTTTCAGTGTGGACCAGCCCTTAGCAGCCTTGTGAGCCACCAGCATTAGACCTGCCAGAGCTGAGCCTCGGAGCAGGGCGCCTGGTGGCCACACTTGCCTTGTAATGCTGCTGCAGTCGGATGAACACACTGGTCTTTCTGTCCCAGGATACGACTATCCCACTGCGCATCTCAATGACCAGGAAGATGCCCATGTATCTGATCTTGAATGGAATGTTCCCACTTGACCCTCTCTCTACCACCTTGAAGTTCCCGTCATGAAGAATTAGCTCATAGCTCTGTAGATGGAGAAATACAGGGCAACAGTTTCAGGGAGCTGGGAGATCAGGAGCTTGTCTGGTACCCTTAGAGGATGCCTCAACAGATGAAGATTCACTGTGTGAGGGGTGGGGGAAGGCAGAACACATGCCTACAGATCTCCAGAGGCTCACATGTACAGTTCTTTCTCACGCCATCCCCCACCCACTTCAGGTGACCTGATGCTACCTTCCTCCCCACTGGATGGGATGCATGCCAAGCCAGCAGATCTGCTTCTGGCTCTGTGAATTCCAACATTCTTTAGCCATAGGTGGGGTACTGAGTATGACATCCCTCCCAAATATACCGATAATTCCCAAGACCTGAAAATAACACTACTAGAAAAAGAGCCTTTGGTGGATCTTGAGATGGGTTGTCTGGAATTACCTGAGTGTCGTCTAAGCCCAGTGTCTGTCTTTACAATGACAAGAGACATACAGACTGGGTAGAAGGTTGTGGTTAGCCAGAGGTGGACTAGAGCAATGCTGCCACAAACCAAGGACTCCTGGAGCCCCTAGCCCAGAAAGACAGGAAGGCTCCTCCTGAACTGTAGGGAGCAGGATCCTGAAAGCCTTGATCTAACTCTGGCTCAAGGAGGGAAGTTCACAGTACATCAAGCATTGGTCTTGGTGTCCAATAATCCCAGGCTAGAGAAACGGCCCTTGCTCCACAGAATGGGATTCTATAAGTATCTTGGCCCCCATGACACATGCTGAGACCTCTAAAACACCAAGGCCAATTGACACCAGGGTCCCTGTCGATACCTCTTGCCCACCTCTGAGGGTCCCTAGACCTACTAGTTACTGCAGAGTCTGTTATTGTAGGTCCCAGGTTTGGGTTACTTGCTATCCTGTCCTAGAGAATACCTCATGGCTGGAGATCCAGGAATGGAGCTGCAGAGGGAGGAAGTCAGTCCCCAGTAGCTACAAATGTACTCTCACCTCCACAAAGATCTTGATGGCCTTGGAGCAGGTGGTTCCTGTCGTCCCACAAGGGACATTTTCAGTGACAATACGGAAGGTCCCATCAGCACTGGCATTGCCTCTGCAGTAATCCTAAGAAGGGAAGAGATGAGGCTCTGGTGATAGCCCCGAAATCAGTGGGGATGGGGATGAGGATGGGGCCAAGCAGAAAAGGATGACTCATGGGAAGGAGCTGGGGACCACATACCTGAGCCAAGGTATACTCGCAGCTGCCTTCAAAGATGTAGCGTTCACCATCAAAGGTGACAAAGTGGCCATCCCCATAAGCCACACATGCACCCATGCAGGGCTGATCAGTGCACTCCCACCGGCGGTTCTTGCAGGTGCTGGGAAAGAAAAGGTCACTGCTGACAAGGGAACTGCCCTCTGAGACTGGCTGTCCTGGTCTTAAGCTAGCATGCCATTTCACTTGGGGAATTAAGCTCACAGTACATCAAGCATTGGTCTTGGTGTCCAATAACCCCAGGCTAGAGAAACAGTCCTTGCTCCACAGAATGGGATTCTATAAGTATCTTGGCCCCCATGACACATGCTGAGACCCCTAAAACACCAAGGCCAATTGACACCAAGGTCCCTGTCGATACCTCTTGCCCACCTCTGAGGGTCCCTAGACCTACCAGTTATTGCAGTCTATCCGGATGACCTCCCCAGGTCTATAGGTGGCCTCGTTGTGTATGCAGGGACAGTCCTCCTCAGCAATGCAGCCCCCATTACCATCTGCCACCAGCCCTGAGGGACACACGCAGCCCGAGACACAGCGTGTGCTGAACTGTGGACACAGGTGACCTGGTCAGGGACCGAAACAGCAGCCTGTTCCCTCATCCCTATTCAGGTGCCCAGGATACCAAGCAAGTAGACCCTGTCCTGGGAGTGCTCAGGAGGAGGCCCAGAGTCCGCAAGACCCAAAGCCACTGAGAGCCCAGTGATATTCTCCCCTCCCCCAGGCTCTTCCTGTAGATTGGGATGGTGAATGAGGATTGGTGTTACTCACACAGCCCACATCCAACGTGTGGCAGCTTCTGAGGCATTCAGACCCTTGGGCACCCACTGAGGCATTGTTACAATCCAGGTATACCATAGGCGCCTTGCACCCTGAGGAGGACAGGCATGTGAGAGAGGCCTGGGAGCAGGACATTCCTGGTCTTAACTGTTCAGGTGGCAAGCTTGGGTCTTGAATGACTTTATGTTCTGTCCCAAGCATCCAGTCTGTGTAGACCTGCCCCAAAAGGTATAGCCCACAACTGCAAGAGCTCTGTGACCACACTGCCAAAAGCCCACAGGACCTCCCTCCCTAGAGCATCTCGGCACAGCAGTCATGGCAAGCCAGGGATGGTCAGGGTGGAATTTTACCTGTGCTTCTCTGCATCAGGGCTCCCAGGCAGCTCAACTTCCCATTTACACACGTGCTACAAGAGACAGTTGTACCCTCGCTCTAGGCCCAGTGTCTCCTACATTTTACCCCAACTACTTCTCATGCCCCACCAAGGTCTGGGCCTTCATGGGCCTCCTTGCAGCCTCCCAAGGCCAAGAGGGTATCTGCTGCTTGGAGGTCCTTGGGAAGACCCTGAATGCCACATTCCTATACGCTAAATGTTTAGTCAATACCCTGTGTTAATACTAGGATGTAGTAGTGCCCTTAAGAAGTAGGGTCAAGTAGGAAGAAGGTAGGTTATTGAAGGGGACAGTGGGACCTTAACCCAACCCTGCTCACTCTGTCTTCCTTGCTGTGAGGTGTGTTACATTCTACACATTCTTTTGCCATGATGTGCTGCCTTACCACAGGCCCAAAGTCATGGGTCCCCTCATCATATCACATCACATCACATCATGTTATATCATATCATGGGCTAAGCCTCTAGAACTATGAGCCAAGACAAACCTCTCTTTAAATCTTGTCACAGGCTTCTGTTATCATAATATAAAGCTTACCTACACCATGACTTGTAAAGAAACTGCCTTTGGGGTCAAGGAGGGAATAAGGCCGGGCGTGGTGGTGCACGCTTTTAATCCCAGCACTCAGGAGGCAGAGGCAGGCAGATCACTGTGAGTTCAAGGCCAGCCTGGTCTACAAAGTGAGTCTAGGACAGCCAAGGCTAACACAGAGAAACCCTGTCTTTAAAAAAGGAGGGAATAGGACCTCAGCTGAGAACTGCTTGTGAGTACTTCTGCTATGACATCCTAGGACCCCCAGAACAACTTCCCTGCTATTTCTCAGGGGGTCTGAAAGGTGCCCCCAACATCCAGCATACCCCAAGTGTGTCTTGAACCCCTCAGTGAGGAGGCTACACAGACTTCCAGGTAGAGAAGATGAAGCAGCCAGAGCCTCCACTGACAGCTCTGTGAGGGTGAGGAGGAGTGTGAGGGCGGTCTTCCTTACCATGCCACACCATCGTCTAGGACCATCTCTCTGGGAGCTATCACATTTCCATGGAAGTAGCAGGGACAATCCTCTTCAGTCACACAGTAACCCTTATCATTCAGGAAGGTGCCTTCAGGGCAGGTGCATCCATCCACGGGCACAAAGGAGACGCCACAGGCGATGTCGGGTTCACTCAGAGAGCGGCAGGTAGGCTCGCAAGTACTCACTGAATAGAAGTACTTCTTGGTTTGGGGACACTTGCTCATGTATTTGTCTATAGGAAGATAGGACAGAAAGATCAGTGACTTGGTGGGCTGGCCTAACACTTGCTCTCTCCTGCCTTATGCTAGTGATACCACTGTTGACACAACAGGATGCAGGGTTCTTGTAGGCATGGGACAGGAGACTGATAGCTGCTGCTGTTGGGGGGCTGGGTCTCAAGATCCCCCCCTGTGCCAGAGTGACAGGGTCCAGGTAGTTAATGTGGGGAGGTATAACCTGTGACAAAGAGCCTTGGTGTTTCACCATACTCACAGCAGACTCTCTCCCTCCAGCCTTTGAGCAGCACGCCTTTGGCAGCACAGGCAAACGCATAGGCGGACAGGGCCGCACACATGCAGTCCTCACTATTTTCACAGTTGCATGCGTCAAATACACAGTTCTGGGAGACAGGATATCAGGGAGTCAGGTGCCTCTGTCTCTGAGGGTCCCTTGTTGCTCATTTAACTTTGATATCACATCAGCCAAACCCTGGTCTCAAGGCCTGGACCTGTGGCTGGCTTCCTAGCAGGAGCCACCCCATGAGGTACTTTGACAGGTAGGGTCTTTGGAGGAATGGCTTGGTTTTTGTGCTGAGGACAGAATCAGAGGCTACAGGGAAAAGCGGCAGCCAGAATGGAGACCAGACCTGGGGTCTGGGCATAGAAACTGGAAAGTTTGAATCCTAAGGCAGGGGCCCTGGGGAAGAGTCTTCACAAGACAAGGGCAGGGTCAACCTGTATCTAAGGTGTCATTCTAAGTGGCTTTGCATAGGGAACCTGGATGGGATGTACAAAGAATACTGAGCCAGCTAGGCTCAGGAGGGAGTGTCCAGTAGGGTGTCATGGAAGTGGGTTACCTGTAAACCCACTTGGATGGAGTGATGTGCTAAAGTTCAGGGCTTTAGAGTGTTGTTTAGGGTTGAGGTGTATCCCCCAAAAGGTGCTCTGGAGTGCTCCATCACATACAAATGGGGCCCAACATTGAAAGAAGCCTTTAAGGGGAAACCAAAGGAAAGAAGGCCACAAGGTAGCCCTGCTGTCTTTGCAAGAGACAGGTGGGGCACACACTAAGACCATGAAGGACCCTTCTGAGATTTGGGGGTTTTGTTTGTTTGTTTGTTTGTTTTTTGGTTTGTTTTTGTTTTTGTTTTTGCTTCCTAGTTGGTGAACCTTTAAACTGTCCTAAGAAGTAAACACCAGATTGGGTAGTGGTGGGAGGGCCTTGGGAGTCCAGCCTCCAAGGGCTTCCATGCCTGCCCACACTCAAGGCCAGCAGGTCATGGTCTCACCGAGTAGAAGGGTCTTGGGCTGACAGTGGTATGACAGGCTGAGAAAACTCCTGAGACTTCAGTGAGCATCGAGCACCACTTCTGGGCAAATTTCTCTAGGGAAGAGAGAAATGTGGCTGCCCCTCCCCTGCTTCACAGAGCCTGTTCCCTGCCTTAACCTTAACCCTTCATGCCTCCCTGCCTAGCCCTTCCCTAGGGGTTTGTGTGGCCTGTTACCATTCTCCACACTGTATGAGCAGGGGTCCTCATAGGTGTTCTTGGAGTTGGGGCAGGAAGGTTGACTCTTCCAGATGTTGGAGAAGGCTGCTCCCGTGCCCTCCACCACCCCACTGAGGGCTGTGAAGTCATCAGCCTGGTTCTGGTTGAAGTTTCCACACAGGCCTAGGGACCAGGGTCAAGAGGTCAGTGGGTTGTTCAATCTGCCCACTCTTTCCCCAGGGCTGTCATCCTTCAAAGCATTGTCAAATGAGGACTGGGGGAAAAGTCCCTTCTCAGCGTTTAGTTCCAGAACCAGGCAAAGATAAACCCCTCAACAGGGCTTGCCCAATCAGGGCAGTACAGCTGGCTCTGTCTTCCTAGGCCACTCTAAAGTTACTAGAGCCAAAGCGTCCCATCCACCTTGCACAGCCTAGAGCTAGGCAAGCTCAACCCCGACAGCCTCACTTCACATGCCCGTCCTCAAGCCCACAGGTGCCTCACCACACATCTGGCCGTGGTAGGAGGGGTCCAGCCTGACAAACACCTGCATGAGGGGCTCCAGCTGCACTTGAAGCTGCAGCCCCATGCCTGTCTCCACTATGATGAAGAAGGATGATGGACTGAAGACAGTGATGCCGCCAGCTGTAAGGGGAGAGGTGTTAGGCATTCTGGGAGCTGGCCCAACTAACAGACCAGTGATGAGTGGGACAGGAAGTGGGGCACCTAAGAAAATCTCGTGCCCAAAGTTCCCGAATGTGTGTGGGTTGTAAATGACTGCCAACTGTGCCTGATAGAGCATAGATGGTGCTGCTAGACATAGGGTTCCCACAGAACCAGGGGGTAGCAACTTGTTACCCCATGGGAAACACTGGAGTTCACTGAAGTCACAGCTTACCAAGGATCTAGACCCTACCCAGTGCTGAAAGCTGACTGCCCACTGAAGGTGCCAGCCCTGGCTTGCCATCCGAGGGAGCCACACACCTGTTGACACAGGCAGCTGGGTAAAGATGGAGTTCAGGAACACATCACCGTTGCTCTGGATCCGGATGACCTGGTATGTGGTTGACAGTCAATACCCACGGGGCCCATCCAGCCATTTACAGAGAGAATTCTGATAGAATCCCCCCTCAACCCAGTGGCAGAGCCAGGAAAGAAACTCAGGCCTGTCCTAGCAGTAGGTTCTGGAATCTCCATCTGGGTGGTGGCTGCTCCTACCTGAGGGCCCTCTTTACTCCATATGCTTCCCCACCGCTGTCACTCACAGCCCTGAATGTTATGGTAGTCAGAGCTCCAGTCCTCACCTTGCCCAGACTGTGGAGGTTGAGTGTCACTGCTTTGAGGCAGTTCTCGGTATCCGACACTCCACATTTCCGCAGATCAGCCAGAACAGTGAAGCTGCTATTTATACATTCCTGTCAAGAAACCCAAGATGTGTGGTTGAATGTAGAATTCCCATATGCACAACCCCTCAAAACCTGAAGAAGTTCTAGAGGTAGCCTCAGGTACCCCAGCTTCCCATAGTCAGCTCGTCACAGGGTCTAGGGCCTCCTTGTCAGCATAAGATTCACCATGGCCTTCACTCCTGCTGTTGACCATCATAGGACCCTAGCTGATGCCTATGGACCAGGGTTGTGGCCCCACCTTGGTCAGGACGTAGCTGCAATCTCCATGCACATTGTAGGGTTTCATATCGTAGGTGAAGATGTGGGATCCGCCTTGCACAGCGCAGGTGCCGGGGCATGGCAGGTCCTGGCACTTCCACAGTCCCCCGAAGCAGGTGCTGTGGGGGAGTCCATGAGCAGGAGGGATAAGGGAAGAGGCAAGCCTCACCCTACATACCCCCACAAAGGCTATTAAGCTTACCAGGAGCTGCAGCTGGTGTTGAAGGACTCTCCAGGGGCATAAATGTGGCCACCATGGGTGCAGTGGCACTGCTCCAAGGGCAGGCAACCCAAGTGTGTGATGTCATCGAGCACAGTGCCTGGCAGAAGGAACAGTGAACACAGATGCTCCCCCATACAGGTAGCATGGTGCAACCTGCCTCCAAGACAACCCCAGTCCCAGGCAGGGGGAAGGTCCTCTAGTCTAGAATGTTGCCCCAACCTGGACTGATGGGGATAAGCTCTTCTGGGCCTCAGTTTCCCCACCTGATCTCAGGGATCCAAGACACCCATTCTTAGTAAACAGATCTCTGCCTTGCCAATGGTCAATTTCTATTCTGCCTTTAGCCATGAGATGCAACCCCTAGCAGGGTTCATCTCCCTTAGGAATAGAGAGGCTCAGCAGAGGCTGGGGTTGAATGCTGGGGACCACAACCCAAAGGTAGCCATGGAGATGGGGGAAAAGGGCACAGAGCCTGCCTGGTGAGCAGAAGCAGCCATCTGTGCAGTGGTCCTCGCAGAGCTGAGAGTGTTGTGGATTGGAGCAGGTATCCACACAGGGTGAGCCGCACTCCTGGTGTTCCATGTTGAGAGGGCATGACCAGTCTGTAACAGAGATAGCACTTGACTTGGAGAAGTGAGTCCTGACCATTTCAGTCAGGGAGTCTCGTGCCCACCCCCTGCTCCCATTGAGGTCCCAGAAAGCTATCTGCTAGGGAAAGCAATAGGCAGGAGAGCAGGGACACAACATTTCTCACACAGCTAGCCTTCTCTATCCAGGGTCATTTGAGGTCACTGCTCTCCAGGAGACCCTAGTCTGAGGTTCTGGATCCATACCTTCTGGCTGCACCCAGGGACACAGCTGCCCCCCTCCCTGAGACCAACATGTCCACCAGAGCCCCCAGGCGTATAGTTTCCCCTCAACTCTGCCCACCATCTCCTTTCTCCATGACGCTCACCCTCTCTCATTAGCCCTTAAGTTACTCTCTCTACCTTGACTTCCCAGCCAGGTTCTAGGCTCAAGACTGGCCCTTAATAAGACCCTGGGCTATACCCTAGTGAGGACACCTACTGCAGAAATCAGAGCTCCTCCAGTTCTGTGGATAGCCTCCTGCATGGGCACACTGACGGGAATACTCAGCAAAAGTGGCACATGGGCATGTGGGACAACGACACAGGTCCTGGACACAGGCATCCAAGTACACATTGATGTCTACCAGGGACCTGCACTCAGCAAAGGCAGGGCCAAGCAGGACGTGGCGGCAGATGTCCTCCTGGGGAGCACAGACAAGCTAAGCACCTTTTGACTCTCAAGCAAGATTGTCATGACACTTGTTTTTGTTTGTCTGTTTTTTAAAGATTTTATTTATTTATTATTTATACAGTATTTTGCCCCCATGTGTGCCTGCATGCCAGAAGAAGGCACCAGATCTCATGATAGATGGTTGTGAGCCACCATGTGGTTGCTGGGAATTGAACTCAGGGCTGGAGAGATGGCTCAGAGGTTAAGAGCACTGCCTGTCATGACACTTGTAATGGGGACCCTGCCCCTCCAAGGCCAAGACAGGAAGCCCCTTCTTACCTGGAGGTTCCTTCCACCCACAAATCTATTGTCCATCCACCATCTATCTGCCATTCATTCATCACTCATCTACCCACGCATCTACCAATCACTAACTCTAATCTTAACCCTAACCCACCTGCTATATATCCATTCATCCATCCACTTATCCATCATTCATCTACCTGTCTTCATCATCCATCTACCAATCATCCACCCATTCATCAATCATCCATCCACCCATCTACTCATTCATCATCCATCTACTCACCCATTAATCATTCATCCATCCATCCATCCATCCATCCATCCATCCATCCATCCCTTCATCGTCCTACACATTATTCTACTCAAATACTGTGAACTTGATATGTCTGGGTACAGCTTGGCTCTGAGGGAGTGACCCAGGGCTCTGTGTTCCCACCACCTCCTACTCCAGGGCTCAAGACATGTTGACCTGTGGCTTGTGTGCCCAAGAGAATGCAGGATGCATCCCCGTATGGTAGCTTAGAGAGAAGGGAATAAAGATAACACCCACCCTTAGGTGGCCTCCATGGACCCAGTGCTGCCGCTGAACATCTTCCTATCCCAGTTCCCCCCCCCCCCCGCAGGTAAACAAGTGCAGGGCCAAGACTCCCAGTATTTGGCAACATTCTCATTCACTTCACAATCTAGGGAGGACTCAGGCACTCTGCTAGTTTTGGGAATTATGGAATCACATCCAAAGGATGAGTCCTCCTTGTTCACAGGAAGGGCTTCTTAAGTGTCCTTGAGTGTCAACCGCAGCCCACTGTGGGGTGGTGGGCACACTTTTCCTCTACACACATCGTCTGCACACAGAGAACATGTGTGTCTTGGTGTGGAGATTGTGGCCGTCCATTAAATGTAATCCATTTGGTCCCACTGAGGAGAGAGTCAGCCTGGCCTGCCTCGCTCAGACCCAAGCAGCAACCTCCTGAGAGCTTTCCATTCCCTAATTGTTCAGGAGCTGGAAAGCCCTCTCCATCTGGGCACCGAGGCTATTCCTCAGCCTTTGGCCAGGCAGCTCTCTGGTCTCATATCAGCTGATGAAGGCCTTGCACTGTCCCCAGCCCTAGGGACTGTGGCATAATCAAGAAGTTCACCTTATCTGTGCAGTTGGTGATGGCTGTGGGTGGGGGATCCTGGCACTGCTCTGTAGGACCATCCAGCTTCTGCAGGTTTCCAAACTGTACAGGGGTCAGCCTGGTGTCTTCAGGAGAGAAAGCACACAGTCAGGAGATAGACTTTCTGAAGTGTGTACCAGGGGACTCTACACGCCTCACACACCTACACACATGCGCGCACACACACACACATACATGCACACATGCACACGCACATATGCACACACGCATGCACTCACACACACACACACATACACTCCCTTCCTCCATGTCTCTGCAGTCCCACTCCCGCCCCCCCCGAGCATTGCTCCTCCAGGACTTCTTTGATTCTCTAGCCCTTAGGACCACCTAGCCTGAAGACTCGGTGGCACTCACTGTGGGCGTAGAACTCGTTGACAGCTGGGAGCCCATTGAAGTCACCGCACAGCCCACACGTCTGGTTGGTATATTGGGAGCTCAGCTCCAGCTGAGGGTGAGACAGAGGAGCTTCAGCCTCAGGGCTTCTGCTCTGGTTGCAGGGCCTGCCTGGCAGCTTCCCACCCCACTTGCCCAGGGGACCAGAGAGGATATTCTCCAAAAGATTGTGTGTGTGTGTGTGTGTGTGTGTGTGTGTGTGTGTGTGTGTGAGAGAGAGAGAGAGAGAGAGAGAGAGAGAGAGAGAGAGAGAGAGAGAGAGAAAGAGAGAGAGAGAGAGAAAGAGAGAGAACGCTATGATAGGGCCAGGAGCTGCAGGCACTGTGGTAGAGCTGCAATGGGCTGTGCATGAACCGAGGCTATGGCGAAGGCTGTATGGGCTTTGGGAGACTCTGAGAAGTCAGGAGTGACTCAGGAGTCTGTGAAATCTGTGGGGAGCTTGGGTCTATAGAGACTGGGGGGGAGCTTATAGAGGGGAATGGGGAACTGTGGGAGACCACAGAGGGCTTTAGGGGTCTGTAGTACTGAAAGGGGCTACATGAGGCTGTGGGGGCTTGGGTAAGAGCTGTATAGGGCTATGGGGGGTGGGGCTGTAGGGAACTGGGTCAATGTCCTCACCAGGGCGCTGTCTTCATTCCACAGGAAGGTGAGGATCATCCAGATGGTGATCTTCACATACCCGCTGCTCTTTTCCATCAGAAGGCCTGAACGGCTGTAGGGCAGCTCCTCCCTGTGCAGAAAGTTCTGCTGTT
Source organism: Acomys percivali (assembly GCA_907169655.1). Classification (NCBI taxonomy): domain Eukaryota; kingdom Metazoa; phylum Chordata; class Mammalia; order Rodentia; family Muridae; genus Acomys; species Acomys percivali. The sequence continues at coordinate 21,697,064 of OU015757.1, read as the reverse complement.
CCTCTCAGCAGAGTATCTGCATGGACAGTCTTCCCCACTCATGCTAACCCTAACCCTTCCCTAGAGCACCAAGTGGGGACAGGTTGAGGTCTAAAGGCCAGGCTGGATGTACTCCTCCCCAGGGCCCAGCTCACCGATATCCATTCACCAGGACAGAGCCATTGATCAGCTCAATCACCAGCCCCTGGACCTTGAGGACCACATGGGTGACCATGGGCCTGGAGTCCTCAAGACCACGCCGCAGTTGGATGTTGAAGTCCTCGTAGGAGGCCCCGCAGTGTGAAGAGAAGACATAGTTACAGAGGCCAGGGAAGCGGAACACATCACCGTCGAAGGTCTTATAATGGAAGTCACCCCACGTGCTGCAAACTCTCCCATTGTGTGCCACTTTCAAGGCTATGGGGAAACCAGATACAACCACCACTGAATGCCATCACTCCATGCCCAGCCCAGGGGACAACCTCCTAGGGTCAAGGCTGTATCACTGGAGCAGGGAAGCCGGCTACCCATAGCTACCTGAGCCAGCTCTGCCCTATCCCACTCCCGAGACCCAGACTCATCATCTGCTTCATTTGCTGCCGGCTGTTCAACAGATGTTCCCAGGAAAAGTTCCAGACCCTGTCCAGTGATGTTCAGGGGCTCACCCACACTGATATGCCTCCCTACCCCCACCTCTTGGCCTGGTTAGCAGTAGGAACTGTCCACTTACGGCTCATGCTAGGGATGAGGGTGATAGGTGGGATGTAGGTGACGTGCTTCGTGGACGAGGACGTGGGAGCTGCAGGAGGAAGGCCAGGTCACACTAGGGATGTGGCAGGGGATAGCCTTCCTGTCTACCCCAAGGAAATCAGGAAGCCCAGGACTATCAGGTTGGTTCCAGGCTATCCAGTTTCTACTTGGCCACTCCTGGACAGCCCCCCCCCAAAACCCTCTCCTGTCTACCCAGGAGCTCTTCCTTTTCTGGATGTTCCTGTCTGTGTGTGCCCAGAACTGCCTTCGGGGAGAATGTGTAATGATTTAAAATAAGATGATTACATACTAGGCAACAAATATTACATTATATGAGGTTTACTAAATGAGCACAGGGATAGAAGGAAAGGGGGTAGGGGTACCCCAGAGACAGAGACAGAGACAGAGACAGACAGAGGAAGAGAGAAAGAGGTATAGAGAAAGGGAGTAAGGGGGCAAGAGAGGGGCAAGGTGGGTCTGTCCTTTTATATAGCCCTGGGCAAGGCCATGCCCCCATGGCAGGTAGGCAGTGACATCACAGGTAGGCTGTCTGAAGCAGAATCCTAACATTCCTCCATTTTCCTATAATTTAAAAAAATGAGGAACATTGGATTGTTTTTATATAAAGTAAATTGACATATATAAATGTAGGTAAGGGAGAAAAGAGAGACCAAAAACAATAGTAACAAAATGTCCAGATTATATAATGAAGGGGAAGGAAAAGCTCTGTCCTGAAAGTTTAGGGTAGAGGGTAGGGTAGAGCTGTGTGTGTCCTACAGCAGATAGGGACCGAGGAGTGCTGGGAGAAAGTTTTAATATGATAAATGGCTACAGAAATACCAGCTACCTGGCTCACCTGAGCCCCATCCCACCATCAGAATAGGACACCCCAGCCCAGAGCCCGAGTCATGTACCACTATACGTGTTCTGATGGTCTCCGGCGAGTTCTTGTGGTTCCAAGCTCAGATTTACCCGACCCTGGCTATCTGCAGGAAAAAAGAAGCCATCAGACCATGGCTACTGCTCTGCCTTAGTGGGAGGCATATGGGCTGGCTCTGGCTCCAGGCCAAGGCCCTCCTGTAATCTATAGAAACTGGAACAGACTTGGGCCTGGTGACCCCAACCCCATCAGCTGTAGTACCTTTCAGACACTGAGCACCACCAAAGGCAGGTGTGCTTGCCACCTGCACCTATAGAGTGACACCTGGTCCTGCCAATGATAGGACTGATGTTCCCAGTGGGTCAAGGAACCAAGTCAGGAAACAGTATCAGAACCATGGTCATCTGTTGGGAGATGACTGTCATCTCCATCACTTGAGGCCCTTGGAAGACAAAGGCTGGCTTTGTTAAGGAGGACACAATGAGAGGTTTCCAAGAGTGGAAGACAAAGTCTGGCTTTTTTAGGGAGGACACAATAAGAAGATTCCAAGAGTGGCATAGCAGAAAGAAATCTAAGAGCAGAGGCAGCCCCAGACTAGCTCTGTGAGCCGAGGCCGATAGCGTGAGGAGTTCACTTCTTGGCACAGGATGTCTACTCTAAATGGCCTGAGCTGTCCACTGCCTCTGGGCAAGGCCACCTCCATAGCCTGACTGCTAGAAGCCCAGGAGACAGATTCGACACAAGCCTAAAAAGCCCTATGGCTCCTGAAGGCCAGCACATTGTAAGGGACCACGTCCCCCAGGCCTAGACCCAGATGGCTACTTGCTCCAGTGCCATGGGCAGTGCGGCTTCCTGTTTGATTTTCCCAGCATGTCCAGCTGACATTTGGAAACCACAGGGAATGTCCTGTGCATTAACCTTTCCTCAAGGGCCCCGCTTGACTGCATTTCACAAAGGCACGGCCGCTCCCTCTGCCCATCCTTGACCCAAGATCCACAGCCTCTCCGAAGGGTGCCTGGCCCAGCCTGTTCTCTGCCATCTGCTGGAGGGCCCCATGGGTAAGAATGCCCATCCCAAGGACTCCTGCACTATGCTAGCCCCCCTCAGTCACCACATGGCCAGAGAGTTCTCAGCCACCACCACCCGCAACCACATCTTAGTCTGGGTTGCCCATGTAGACAAGAACCAAATTCCCTCTGTGTGAAGGTCCAACCTCTGCCCCAGATCTCCCCCAATGCACACACATACACACAGTTGTCACAAAAGGACACTCCCCAACCGAGGACTTAATTTGCCCTTCTCAAGTAAAAAGTGAGTGGGCAGGAAGGGCTGACTGTTCACCAGGTAGTCTCACACTATTACGGACAGGATGTGACACAGGGAGAGCCATGTTAAAGAGAGATATGGCCCAGGAGAGCAGTTAACAGCCACCAGATAGCCCTAGAAGCAAGAGGAACAACCATGGCTTCTCTGGCTCTCAAAAAATGAGCTTTGGGGATTTTATACACACACACACACACAGAGAGAGAGAGAGAGAGAGAGAGAGAGAGAGAGAGAGAGAGAGAGAGAGAGAGAGACAGTCTGTCTTCTTTGACAAATACAAGAAGCCTGGAGTTAAGGTTCCCACCTACTCAGACTCCTAGTCTAGGGAGCAGAGCCTGGGGAGATCATGGCACTTGGGGATCCAATGCTAGCCCTGCTTGCTTACGGCCGAGCCCTGTGGGAGCCATCTTTCTAATACTGTCAACATTATTAATATTGTGACTTTCTCAAGAGCAAACAGACAAGGAAAACAGCTCAGGGGACAAGGTCACACAGCCCACCTGACCCAGCCATGGGTTCAGACTACAGCTCTGGGAATCTTAGCCATCTGTTCTGACTCCAGCCCTAATACCTGGAGGTAGAATCCACTTCAAGGAGGCCCCAGCCTCTGTGAACAGCACTTTGGTACCTGTGACCCCAGCAGTGGGGGCAGGGCCTTTCCTAACTAGAAGTCTCTGCCCCTGCTAATTCTAATACAGACCTCTCATTCTGTGGGCCTTGCATTCATCTCTCATTCCTGTTCATTTCCAAAATGAACACTGTCTTGGGGTTCTACCAGGGCTCATACCTCGGGGCTTAGGGGACCTAATTTCTTCCAGGCACCACCATCGAAGCCAGGCCTTTAGGCTGTGGATATAGCTAGAGAATGGGACATAGGATCCAGAGACCAGAGAACTGCAAGAGCAGGGCCCACGATGTTGGGGACCGTGGAAGGAGCCTGTCATCTCAGCAAGAGAAATCCTCAGGTGGAGGTCATCTCTCTGGGAAGATGGTTTTAAGAGGGCAAGGGGCTTTGGCCTTACCTGATGGCCACACCATGAGCAAGGCCACAGAAGCCCAGACCAGAGCCCAGCTCCAGCTCTTGCTGCCCATCCTGGGGTCAGCACAGAGGGCAGGCAGGAGGGACCGAGACAAGGCGCTTGCTCCCTGGAGACCTGGACTTATGTAGCAGACGGCTTTGGCCTGGTGCCCAGTTCCTAGGCCATGTAAGGCATTGCCTACTCCCTGCACAGCCACGTGTGTTTGTTCTTGGGGAGGGGCCATGGAGAAGGAAGGATTTGCAGCACTGTGCCACCAGACAGAGTGCCCTCACCCCTTGCGGATTCTGAGAACTGGGAGGGAGTGGACAGGGCAAGGAAGGGCCAGCACCTGGAGGTGGAGCTGGCTACTCTGGATTCGAAGCGCTGGACCTATGCGGTGGGCATTTGTCCAGGCAGCCCTATGTCACATCCTCGGGGAGCCTGGACACTACAAAGATCAGGGTCAAAGGGGAAGCCACCTTGGTTTGTGTATGCCCAGGAAGCTGACCACAGGTGCTCAGCGCTGGGTCCCCAAAGAATAGACAAGGCTGTGAGGGTGACTCACTCCTCAAGGGTGGTGCCTCAGCCCAGAAAGTGGGGACCCAGGGATTCTGATTGTGCTCCAGATGGTCATGGACCAGGACCAGTCCCTGTTCTGTGTAGCTTCCAGGAGGATGGGGGAAGAGGGGACCCTCACAGATTCTTGGAAAGGATGGGTCTCTGGGCTCCTGTGTGCTGCAGAGCTCAAGCACATGGATAAAACAAGGCCCAATACTGCTTTGGGCCAAGGCAGGCCACAGCTTCCCCTGTTGGGCCCCACCTCTTCCTGGGTCCAGCTTGTTAAGCCTGGGCCTTGACAAAGAAAATGGCCAAGGGTGTCAAGGGCCTTGGACCTGCCTGGGGCCTCCGCTGATGGAACTAGTGGACCTCATACCCGGGTCACAGTGGGGCAAGGGGACAACTGAGAATCTCCCAACCCTACTCCCCACCCCCCGAATGGGAATTCCAGGGGCTCAACTCTCTCAGTTGTGTTGGTTGGGTTTCCTGAGGGTTGTGGGGAGCCATTTCCTTGGCCATGAACAAATCCACCAACACCACATCTAGGCTGCTACAAAGAGTATTATGGTCACGTCTTAGCACCTTTCCTGTTAGATGCATACAGAATGCAGTCACATTCCTTCTCTTCTATCTGTGCAGCCACCAGCAATGCACACCAGATCTGACCCATCTGAGAAAGTTCCTAGGGGTGGACCAGGTTGGGATAGTGACACCGTGTTCTGGTGATTTCAGTGTCACAGAAGCCCCTCTGCAACTGCCCCCGTACTTATCTTCCTGAGGCTAAATTCCTAGAGATGGAGTGTTGGGAGAGAGAAAAATCCATGTGAAAAGTCTTTAAACTGTTTCATAACCAGGAGATTGACTGCTGTCTGACAGCGGAGCACAGATAGTGCTGGTGAGGACATGGGGAGGCGAGAACCCCACTCAGTGAGTGGGCAGCCAAGTGGAGCCACAGCTAGGGAACAGCCAGACACTTCCTTAAGTTAAAAATAGAACTGCTATATGGCCTAGCAATTATACTCTTAGGTAAACTCCCCCAAAAGAAGAGAAAACAATGACAAACATAGTCACCCCTGATCTAGTGGCCCCATCCATGAGTGCAGAAGTAGCTGAGGCATCTGACGATGGACAATGGCCCATCCCAACAGTGTACTAGTATACAAACTTTTGTTTTGGATGCAGGGTTTCTCTGTATAACTCGCTCTATAGACCAGGCTGGCCTCGAACTCAGAGATCCACCTGCCTCTGCCTCCCAAGTGCTGGGATTAAAGATGTGCACCGCCAGAGCCTGACAAGTGTACAGACTTTAAAAAAAGATGGCACTCTTATGCCCACCACAACATGAGTGGACCTTGAGGATCCTCCTCTCAAAAGAGAATCCTGCAGGATCCCACTTGTGGAAGGAGCCCAGAGTTTTCAGAAGCACAGAGACAGAAGGCAGCATGGGATGGCAGAGCTTGAAGTGTGTGTCCTCTTTAATGAGGACAGAGTGTTCACTGGGAAGATAGAAAGTTCTAGAGGTGAATGTGGGCGGCTGTGCATGTTGCTGAGATGCACAGCCTTGGATATTGTTAGGGTGGATAAAAACACACAATTCTGATTTATCTCAATAACAGTGCAAAAGCCTCTCACATTTGCTTCAGCATGACAGATGCCCCCCCCCAAGATGTTCCTGGGTGTACTAAGGCTGGCTGCCAGGCTGACACCTGTGTGTTTTGTTGTTTTTTTTTTTTTTACCTTTGTCTTCAGTTTCTTTAACACCCAATGCATGTGTATAGTATGGCCTGGGGTGGGGCCTACAGTTCCTGCTTAGGGGCCTGGTGCCACCCTGGGTTTCATTAACACCCAGATAATGGTATCCTCTGTATGCTGCCCACCAAGCTCTTCAGGTCTGTCATGTCCTCTCCGAGTCCAGTTTCTCTGCTAAGTGGTGCTGCTGAAGGACACCCAGGGATGGTCTGGAGAGTGGGCTACGTCCCCTTCCTAGATGGTCTGTATCACCAGCTGTGGCTTGCCCAGGCCTCTGCTGCAACCTGCCCTCCTTGACCTTCTTACGTGTGCCCAGGCTGGGCAACAGCTGGTGTCTGAATGCCCTTAATTCACTGATAAGCTGGTCTCAACAGAAAAATCCATGAGACTCTCACCTCTGGAGTGCTTCACTGCCTGGACAGCTGGCTTCCTTACCAGTTTCTCTCCCCTGCCCAGGACCTGGAACCCTGTGTTCACTGAGCTGGGCCCAGTGAGCCTCATCCACCCCCAGCTCAGGTGACATCACCCACTCCTGCCCATCCTCACTCAGAACAAAGCGTATGGCCTCTGCGCCCACAGGCAGTACATAGTAAGCACCCAGTAGATCCACGTACTACACTGGGAGAGCGGCAACTTCCTCCCAAGTCCTGCCCTTATTCTGGCACTGAGCACGTCACTGTGGATGAGGGCGACGAGCCTGTTGGGGTCGTGGCTGTTGAGACATCCCGGATGTGGTGGCCACCCAGCCTGTTTGCTCAGCCTTCGAAGTTTACCTCTTCACAGCTGAAGGAGTTGGAAGCCGTGGACAGGGAGGAAAGGGACAGGAGGGACATGGTTGTTCCTGCTTGGCAGGAGTGGGGGGGGGAAGCGGGTGGCTGGCCAGCCGCCTCCTGGAGTGCAGAGTGTGTGTGGGGGCGCCTAGGCTATGCCAGGAACCAGCCCTGTGGTTTTGACCACAGAGCCTGGGGCGGGACCCTGTCCTTCATCCTGGCCTCTGAGTCAAGGGCCAGCCAGGACAAAGGGAACTACACTGGGCCACACAGAGCTCAGGGGGTGAATGTGGTCCCTATGGAAAAAGGTTCCCTGGGGGGCCACAGAGAGGCCATGTCGACTCATCCTAGAAAGAGTGCTTTTTGGTTTGGGCACAGTCAGGCATGGGACCCCAGCACATTTGGATGTTCCTAGTAAGACTGGTCATACAGACAAAACAAATGGAGAACACATGGCTGTCCTGGCCTCCAAACTCTAGCCTGTCACAAATCCTTCTTAGTGGCACTGGGGTTGGGAAGTTCACCATGACTCTAACATCCTGACCCTCAGAGCCACCATCCCATGAGAAAGGCTAAGTATGCACCCCAACCCCGCACCCAGGCCATCCCTGCCTCCTACAAGGACCTTCATCTCCTCAGCTTCCATCATGGTCTTCACATAGATGCTCCCTGGTCTATTTGTCTGTCCTTCTATACCCGTTTCCTAACTGATGAGCCTAGCTGTGAGCTGGTGCCACCTCAGGCAAGGGGTATGACAAGATCCATGGGTTGCTTCAAACCTTACAACAGGACTGGGCCCTGTGGGATAGCAGCATAGTATTCCAGGAGCCAAGAAGGCCGTCCTGTTGTATGGGGCAGGTAGGTGACAGACACCCACCTGAAGATGAGGCAGGGATTAGCTGGTTTGGGGAGCCTAGGAGCATGCTTAGGACGGGGGCCTAGAGTGGGAAAGCAAGACAACTGGGCCGGTCAGGTAAGGGCGGATTTCAGGCTTTTTCTCGAGTTGGAGGAACTCGGGGTATTAACAGGAATACAAACAGGACTACATTAACATTTGAGTGTGGTAAATGGATATAACACAAAACTGCCCAAGCCCCACACACCTAGGCACACAGCTCAGCAGCACAAAGCACTCTCACGGTGTTGTGAAGGCATCCCTACCGAAGTTCCCAAACAAAAGCATGGTCCCATTGACCACAGACTCCCCATCTCACTTCCCTCAGCCTTGACAGCCCATCCTTCATCTTCTGAAGGCTCTAGAGGCCTCATAAGAGGCAGCAGGTGTCCTCATGTGACTAGCTCAGTTCTCTGAATATGATGTGGTTTGGGTTCATCCATCTAGTGTCATGTGCTAGAATGTATCGCTTCTTTAAGGCTGTGGTTGGTCCATGCTTGCCTGTCCACTTATCTGTGGATGGACATACTTGGCTTGATCTAGTCTTTGGCTGCTGTGAGTAACACTATCACGGATGCTGATGTCCAAACGTCTGAATTAGTGTTTACTAGTCCTTTGGGTAAAAATGAGGAGGGCAAGTTGCTGAGCTGTGTGGAACTTCTGTGTGGTGTCCGTGAACCTTTTGAGGCCCCTGTTGTGCTGGCTAGTCTTGTGTTGACTTGACACATAAACCAGAGTTGTCTGAAAGGAGGGAACATCAGTGGGGGAAGATGCCTCCGTAAGATCCATCTGCAAGGCATTTTCTTGATTAGTGATTGATGGAGGAGGGCCCAGCCCATTGCAGGTGGTGTCAGCCCTGGGATGTTGGTCCTGAGTCCTATAAGAAAGCAGTGTGAGCAAGCCAGAGGAACCAAGACAGTAAGCTGAGCATCCTTCCATGGCCTCTGCATCCGCTCCTGCGTCCAGAGTTCTCCTGTGCTGACTTCCTTCAATGATGAACCAGGTTGCAGAAGTGTAAACCGAATAACCTCTTCCCTCGCTAACTTGCTTCTTGGTCATGTTGTTTCCTTGCAGTAATAGAAACCCTGACTGGGACACCTCCTGACTTTCAGCAGTTGTACCATTCTAGATCTCCACCAGGCATGTGTAAGGCTCCTGATTATTTGTGACTTTTCCAATCCTGTACTTCTAGTCTCCCTCCCTGGTAACAGCCACTTTGTCGGTGGGAGGTAGGGTTTTCCCCCCAAAGATTTATTTATTTATTTATTTATTTATTTATTATGTATACAGTGTTCTGCCTGCATGTACATCTGCAGGCCAGAGGAAAGCATCAGATCACATTATAGATGGCTGTGAGCCACCATGTGGTTGCTGGGGGTTGAACTCAGGACCTCTGGAAGAGCAATCAGTGCTCTTAACTGCTGCTAAGCCATCTCTCCACCCGGGAGGTAGTTTTTATTCATGGATTTGGCTTACATTTCCCTGTCTGTCAGTGTCAGAACTTTTAATGTGCTCATTGGACCATCATATACTTCCTTTGGAGAAAAAAAAATCTGTCTATTACTAACCTGGATTTCTTGGTTTTGTTTCTTCCAACTGTTTTGTTGTTGGTTTTGTTGTTCGATATTTTATATCTCCTAGACATTAATTCTTTATCCAGAATGTGACTGACTATTTTCCATTCTGTATTTATCTTTTTATACTTGAAGAAAATGGATTTATTTTAATTTTATGTGTATCAATGTTTACCTACATATTTGTCTGTGTACCATGAGCACGTAGTACCATTCACTGTAAGCCAGAAAAGGGCAGCAGATCCCTGGACCTGGAGTTGCATACAGTTGTGAGCTGCTGTGTGTGTGCTGGGAACCAAACCTGGGTCCTCTACAAGAGCAGACAGGGCTCTTAACCACTGACTTTGAACTGGGGCTCCATTTCAGCTGGTAGAGTGCCTGACTAGCATCAGAAGGCCCTGGGTTCAGTCCTCAGCATGTGTAAAGTTAGGTACGGTAAATGCACACCTGTAACCCCAGCGCTTGGGAATTGGAGACAGGAAGATCAGAAGTTCAAGGCCAACCTCAGAAACATAGAAAGTTTGAGGCCAGCTACATGAGACATTATTTCAGAAAAAAAAAAAGTAAGAGGTTTTAATTTTGATGAAATTTTACATTTTTGTTTTCTTTCCTTCTCAGAGCCTTGGCTCCATGGACTCCTTCCACTCCTGAAATCTTTGCATCTGTGTGACATGTGACACTGGCCATATAAAATCAGTACCCATAAAATAATTACTGGTGATAAATCATAAGGAAGGTTATTTAAAAGCAATTCTTGGATGTAAACATAATTTTACCATTATTAAAAAAAAAAGCAAATTTATATGCTAATGAGATGGATTGCTCGGGCTTTTACTAAATATTTAATTTAGTTTAATTTTGTTTTGGTTTTTTTGAAACAGGGTTTCTCTATGTAGCCTTGGATGTCCTGGACTCACTTTGTAGACCAAGCTGGCCTTGAACTCACAGAGATCTGCCTGCCTCTGCCTCTGCCTCTGCCTTTGCCTCTACCTCTGCCTCTGCCTCTGCCTCTGCCTCTGCCTCTGCCTCCCTGAGTGCTGGGATTACAGACGTGCACCACTACACCCAGCAATATTTAATTTTATTTTATTTGTGTGTAATTTTATTTTACTTGGGTGTAGTGTTCAAATGGCCCAAAGGCCAGAATAGGGTGTCCAGTCCTCTGGAGCTGAAGTTACAGGTGGTTATGACCTCCTGATGTAGGAATTGAGCTCTGGTCCTCTAGAAGAGCAGTAAGCATCCCTAACCACTGACCTGTCCCTCTAGCCACAGGTGTGCTTATTTATTTTGTATAAAGAATTGTGTCTTGGATGAATATTTGATACTGCAAGACATACAACATCTTTAATGGTTTTTAGAGCCAGTTGATGCTTTGATTTTATCATAGTAAAAGATTAGAACATTGCTTTACATATATATGTTGCTCAAACTGGGCATGGTGGTGCATTCTTTTCATCCCACACCAGAGACAAGTGGATCTCTGTGGGGCCAGCATGGTCTACATAGAGCCTTCCAGGTCAACCATGAGAGCTAAGGGTCCAACTTCATGCTTTTGCTTCTGTCTATTTCTATCTACCGAGTTTCCCTAGCACCATCTGTCAAGAGGACCCAGTGTTTTTGACACATACCTCAACCATCAGTAAGAAACAAGAGACTGCCTGTGGGCACTTAGTGCTAGCCCCTGGCTATGTGTCTTTCCTCACAGTGGCAGGACACTGCCTTGGTTGTGCATATTATTCATTCTATATTGAATATGTATATACTATGCATACTATTTTCACATATCTAGAACTATATTGGAGTCTCCTGATATTCCATATAAATTTAGGATGGCTTTTGAACCTACCAAAAAAGATACCATTATCTGGGTGTGGTGGCACTCATCTTCAATCCTAGAACTCAGAAGGCAGAGACAGGTGGATCGATGTGAGTTCAAGGCCATCCTGGTCTACAAGTCGAGTTCCAGGACAGCCAGGGCTACACAGAGAAACTCTGTCTTTAAAAAAAAAAGGATAGCATTGTGTGGTATGTACTCATGTGTGTGTGTATTTACAAGTGTGTGGGTACGCGTGCATGAAACTGTGTGCACATGTGTGCACGTGCATATGGAGGTCAGAGGTCGGTGCCAAGTACATCTCTTGGTCACTCTCCACCTTCTATCTTGAGCCTTAGTCTCTTACTGAACCCAGAACTTTCCACAGCTCGTCTAGCTGGCCAGCTCACTCTAGAGGTCACCCCCGCTCTGCATTTATATAGGTACTGGGGGTTCAAACTTGTTCTTGTGCTTGCCTTGTGTATTTGTTGGTTGGTATTTTTAAACCCATAGGTGAGATTAGCTTTTTTTTTTTATTTTAGTTTTAATTTATATATTCACTTTTCATCCCGATTGAAGCCCCCTCTCTCCTCTCCTCCCAGTCCCTCCCTTCTGCCTTTCCCCCCACCCACCCCATCTCCTTGTCCTCAGAAAAGGGGAGCACTACAACCTCCAACCCACCCCAGCACGTCAAGTCTCATTAGGACTGAGCTCCTCCTCCTCCACTGAGGCCCAATAAGGCAGCCCCATTAGGGCAAAGCGACTTGATAGGCTGTGACAATACAGTGAGGAAGGAGGTTCTCCTTCTGTCACCAACCTAGGGGAGGGGAATAGAGCAGAAGAGGGAAGGAGAGAGGAAGGAATGGGAGGATACAAATGAGGGGATAACAATTGAGATGTGATCTGAATAAATCAGTTAAATAAAAAATAAAAAACAAAGCAGGCAACAGATTGCACGAAATAGATAGCACCTGTTTACTTACGAGGAGACCAACATAAAGATCAAACTACCCATCAGACACATATGTGTAGGGGCCTAGGTCCACTCCATGCATGCTCTTTGGTTGGTGCTTCCATCTCTGTCAGCCCTCATGGGTCTAGGCTAGTTGACTCTGCTGGTCTTCTTGTGGCATTCTTGTCCCCTCCAGGTCCTTCATTCCTTGCCCCCCCCCCAGCTCCTCCACAGGACTCCCCAACTGCCTAATCCTTGGCTGTGAGCCTCAGCATCTGATTCAATCAGCTGCTAGGTGGGGCCTCTCAGAGGACAGTGAAGTTAGGCTTCTGTCTGTAATGATGTCAGGGGTTGGCTGTCTCCCATGGCGTGGGTCTCAGTTTGGTCCAGGCATTGGACCAAATATCTCTGCACATCTGTAGGCAGGGTACATTTTTGATCTGAAGGTTTTGTAGGTGGATTGGTGTTCCCCTACCACCACCATAGCTTCTGCCTGGCTAGAAGGTGGCCTCCTCAGTCTCCTGTCCCCTGCTGCTAGTAGGCTCAGCTAGAGTCATCCTCATATCCTTCCTGTAGCCTGCCCTGTTGCCGGTCTCCAGTTTGTCTCAGTGATGCCCCCACCCTTGGTTTCCCTTTTCTTTCCAAGCGCTCTAACCTCCCCTCCCCCACACTCTTCACCTCTCATCTGCATCCGCCTCATTTCCCTCCCCACACCCTCTCCTACCCAGCTCTACATCCACTGTCTATTTCCCCATCTGAGTGAGATTCAGGGAAGGCCTCTCTTGAGCCCTCCTTCCAGAACAAGTGTTTTAACCCTCCAGTCCCCACCATGGCAACATTAATAGGTTCTGTAGTGACAATTCTGGAATTTTGGGTTCTTTTAAAAATACAGGAATGTTGTAAGAATATGTTTTCATTTCAATCCCAGGTGTGGGGACATGGAAGCCGCTTGGTTTTGCCGGTTGCAGATAGATTCTGCGGTTGTGTTACGTTTGGAATTCTGGGAGCTTTTCAGAGGGGTCTATAAGTGCTGGAGCCCTGAGAAGCGGGATTAGTGGTTGTTGGTTGTTTTGGGGTGGGGGAGGGGTGACGTTTGTTAGCAGCCATGCTCAAAGAAGAAATAAGAGGAAAGAGCTTAGGTGCAGGGATATCTATCTCCTTCCCCTCTGTCCTTCTTTCTATCTCGTGAGAGTGGGTAACAGCACGGGAACAAAGGGTGGGCAAAAGAAAATCCTACGAAGTAGCCAAGACCAGCAACAGGGGCCATATGGAATCACATGATATTATAGCAATATTGCTTTGAACTCTGCAAATGTGAATGTTCTCCACTTTGAGGCTTTAAAGTAGCGTCAGCTGTGCTTTGTAATTCTCAGTATTACCTCCTTAATTAAATTTATTCCTAAATATTTTATTATTCTTGATGCCGTGCAAATGAAACTTTTCTTTTTTATCTTTTTTTAAATTGATAGTATTCATATTAAATCTCAATTGTTATCCCATCCCTTGTATCCTCCCATTCTTCCCTCCCTCCTGCTTTCACTCTATTTCCCTCCCCTATGACTGTGACTGAGGGGGACCTCCTCCCCCTGTATATGATCCTAGGCTATCAAGTCTCTTCTTGGTAGCCTGCTGTCCTTCCTCTGAGCGCCACCAGGCCTCCCCATCAAGGGGATGTGGTCAAATATGGAACACCAGAGTTCGTGTGAAAGTCAGTCCCCACTTTCCACTTAACTGTGGAGAATGTCCTGTCCATTGGCTGGATCTGGGTAGGGGTTTGATGTTTACTGCATGTATTGTCCTTGGTTGGTGCCATAGCTTGAGCAGAACCCCTGGGCCCAGATCCACCTGTCATAGGGTTCTTCTTATAGGTTTCTAGAACCCTCTGGATCCTTGTATTGTCCCAATCTCCTATACTTCTCTCACCTAGAGTCCCAATAGGATGTCCTCACCTCTATCCCACTTTCCTGGTAAGTGAAGACTTTCATGGGACATGCCCCTTGGGCTAGTGTCCAGATATAAGTGAGTATATACCATTTGAGTCTTTCTGCTTCTGGGTTAGCTCACTCATTATGATCATTTCTAGTTCAATCCATTTGTTGAGCATTTCTTTAGGTGTTTCTCAGCCATTCGATATTCCTCTGTTGAGAATTCTCTGTTTAATTCTGAGCTCCATTTCTCAATTGGGTTATTTGGTTTTGGTATTGTTGTGTTTAATTTCTTGAGTTCTTTATATATTTTGGGTATTAGATCTTTGTCAGCTGTAGAGTTGGTGAAGATATTTTCCCAGTCTGTAGGCTGTCGCTTTGTTATGTTGACAGTGTCTCCTGCCTTACAGAAGCTTCTCAGCCTCATGAGGTCCCATTTATTAATTGTTGACCTTAGCACCTGGGCAGTTGGTGTTCTGTTTAGGAAGTTGTCTCCTGTGCCAATGTGTTCCAGACTCTTCCCCACTTTTTCTTCTAACCAATTTAGTGTCTCTGGTTTTATGTTGAGGTCTTTAATCCACTTGGGCTTGAGTTTTGTGCATGGTGACAAATATGGGTCCAATTGCATTTTTCTATGCATAGGCATCCAGTTAGAACAGCACCATTTGTTGAATATGCTATTTTTTTTCCATTTAATAGATTTGGCTTCTTTGTCAAAAATCAAGTGACTATATTGTGTGGATTCATTTCTGGATCTTTGATTCGATTCCATTGATCAACCAGCCTATTGCTGTGCCAGTAGCATGCAGTTCTAATTACTGTTGCTCTATAGTATAGCTTGAGATCGGGTATGGAGATTCCTCTGGAGGATCTTTTATTGTATAGGATTGTTGTAGCTATTCTGGGTTTTTTGTTTTTCCATATGAAGCTGAGAATTGATCTTTCAATGTCTTTAAAATATTGTGTAGTATTTTGATAGGGATTGCATTGAATCTGTAAATTGCTTTTGGTAAGATGGCCATTTTTATTATGTTAATTCTCCTGATCCATGAACAAGGGAGATCCTTCCATCTTCTGATGTCATCTTCAATCTCTTTCTTCAGAGATTTAAAGGTTTTTTTTTTTTTCAAGCAAGTCCTTCACTTGCTTGGTTAGAGTTACTCCCAGATATTTTATATTGCTTGTGGCGACCCCTTGGCCTCTTTGGGTTTTCACTGTGATAGTTTGAGGTGAGCTCTGTGGCTCACTGCTCTGACTTCCAAGGCCGCCTCCCTTTTGCTAGCTTTCAGCCGAGTCTCTCCTTTCTTCGGCTCCTTAAGATCTACAGTTAGAGCCGGGCATGGTGGCACATGCCTTTAATCCCAGCACTCGGGAGGCAGAGGCAGGTGGATCACTGTGAGTTCGAAGACAGCTTGGTCTACAGAGCGAGTTCCAGGACAGCCAGGCCTACACAGAGAAACACTGTCTTAAAAATAAATAAATAAATAAATAAATAAATAAATAAATAAGAGCCACAGTTAGGTTATGAGATGAGACTGTTCTTCTAATGCAGGCACTCAAAGCTCTGTTTCTTTCTTTTTTTTTTTTTAATTATTTTAAAATTACATTTATTTGAGAGGAAAGACAGAGGGAGGAAGGGAAGGAGGGAGAAAGGGAGAGAGGGAGGGAGGGAGAGAGAGCAGCAACAGTATGCACAAGGAGTTCAGAGGATGACTTAGAGGAATTTGTTCTCTTTTTCTACCATGTGGGTTCCTGGGATTGAACCAGCTTGGTGGCTGGGGGCAAGCAGGTTTACCCACTGACTCTCCTCCCTACTCTTTTGCCTCTGTCTAATGTCAAGGCTGGGTGTGCTCTGTTTTTTGTTTAGCTTTCAGTGTTGTCTAGTTTCCCTCGTGACTGATCTTTGACTTACTAGATATGTAAGAGGGTGGTATTTAATTTCCTCATATTTGTGAATTTGGGTTTTTCTTCAGTTACTAGTTTCTAACTTTATTCCTTTACGAATGCAAAGGATAATTGGTATGATTTCAATCTATTTTAAAGATTTATTTAAAAATTATGTATATGTGAGTGTGTATACATGAGTGCAGGCAATTGTGGAAGTCGAAAGAGGGCGTCAGATTCTCCAGCACTGGGCACACGCAGTTCTGAGTGCCCAGCATAGGGGCTGGGAACCAAACTCCAGTCATTTGGCAGGAACAGTTTACACCCTTAGCCACTAATCAATCTCTCCAGCCCCCAATATCAATTTCTCAATATGTGTTAACTTTCTTCCCCTAACATCCAAAGTAATATCCAAATCGGGGCTTCTCCGGTGCGATATGCAATCTTGTCAACCTGATTGGCTTTAGAGTGCCATGAAAATAGCTCCCTGGGTAGACTCACAACAGTTTTTAGATGAGATTTCCTTGAGATGGGAAGACCCGCCTGGGGCAGCATCATTCCATGGGCTGGGATCCTAGGCTGAGTAAGAAGGAAATGACAAAACTGAGTACCCAGCATTCAGCTCTCTGCTTCTTGACTGTGGATACCATGTGACCAGCCACTTCCTGCTGCCATGACACTCTAACTGTAAGCCAAAATAAACCTTTTCTTACATAAGCTGTTTCTTGTCAGGTATTTGACCCCAGCAATGAGAAAGGTGATGAATGCATCCAAGATAGCCTATGGAGAATGTTCCATGGTAAAAATGGGGTTCCTGCAGTGGTCTGTGTGTGCACATTGGGTCCAGGTTTGTTTGAGTCTTCCTGAATCTTCTCTGACTTTGATTTGCCTTCTAAGTGTGATGGCATCTCCTGACATCATTCCAATCTACCCCTAAATTCTGACAGTTTGTTTCATGTATTTTTGGATTCTGTTGTTTGGTACATATATGCTCATAGCTGTTTTATCTTCTGTTGAATCACTGATTTTGTCAACACATAATGTTTTTATTTGTCTCATATAAACGTTTGGTCCTAATTAGTTTTAATTGTCAACTTGACACAGCCTAGTCATTTGAGAAGGATTGCCCAAATCAGATTGTCCTGTGAGCTATCGGTTGGGGACTGTCCCGTGAGCATGTCTGATGGGGGGACTGCCTTGATTGTTAACTGATGCAGGAGGGCCCAGCCCACTCTGGGTGGCACCATTCCCTGAGAAGGCTGTTTGAGGTGCTCCCCTCACTTCCCTCAGTGATGGACTGTGACCTGGAAGTGTAAGCCAAATAAACCTTTCCTTCCCCAAGCTGCATTTGGTCAGAATGTTTTATCACAGAAACGGGAAGAACACTAGGACATCTTATGTAAATTGTCTGGAATGACTGTTCCACCACCCCAGCTCTCCTTTGGTCATGGTTTGCAGGAACTAACTCTTCATTCCTGCCGCTCGCAGCATGTTTGCCTCTTTAGTACAAAAAGGAAGGTCCTATATATTTCCTTCATGTCTAGTTAGGTGGTGTTTTTTCCCCTCAATTCGGCCCGTCTCTGCCTGTCTAGGAGTTTAACTCCATCCACATCTAATGAGGATATCTTTCTGGCTTCTGGGATTATGATGATGAATTTCCTGGGAATCCCTTAGACATGATAAGTCATTCCTCTCATGCTGTTTCCAAGATATTCTCTCTCTCTCTCTCTCTCTCTCTCTCTCTCTCTCTCTCTCTCTCTCTCTCTCTCTCT
>OU015757.1:21661198-21679211 GCA_907169655.1 Acomys percivali | reverse complement strand
TCTCTCTCTCTCTCTCTCTCTCTCTCTCTCTCTCTCTCTCTCTCTCTTCTCTCTCTCGACTGGAGAGATGGCTCAGCAGTTAAGAGCTCTCACTGCTCTTCTGCAGAGCACATGGTGACGTAACAACTGTGTAACTCCAGCTCTGAGGGCCCTGATGCCCTTCGCTCGCTTCTGTGGGCACCTTCACATGGTATAAACAGAGAGAGAGAGAGAGAGAGAGAGAGAGAGAGAGAGAGAGAGAGAGAGGTGTGCCGTTCACATCTCCTCTGGTGGGTTTTCTGTAGATGTGTTCTTCCATCCCTGGTTATATATAACACACTAAAGATGTAATCATGCCAAACCAATGCCAATCTAACTTTAATAGCATGAAACTCTACCCATTATCCCCTATGTTACTGGTGTCATAATTTTATCTTTATAACCTTGTGTACTCAATACTTTCTAAATTAGCTGTATGTATTTGTCTTCTAAAGCCTGCTGAAAATATAAATGTAGTGCTGGAGTTACAAACCAAAATTATAACAATACTGGCTTTTGTATTTGTTCACGTATTTAGTTTCACAGAAGATATTCATTTCTTGGTCCAGCTTTGAGCTGGTGTCTCATGACCTTTTATTTCCACCTGGGACCTCTGGAGGATTTCTTGCAGGGCAGGTGTGATGACAGTAGACCCTTCAGCTTCTATTAATCTGAGTATTCCTGACTTCTCCCTATTTTGCTAGAGTCTGGTCTGGTAGCCCAGCATCTGGACCCAACCAAGGTCAACTTACATTGTTCCTGAAAACAGGCCATATTTCCTTGTTTCTTTATAAGCCTTATGATTTTTATATAATAGTTTGTTAATACTTGAGAATTTTGTACATGTATACAATTTATTTTTATAATATTCACTTCCCTCCCCTCCCCCTAACCCCTCTCAGATTCATGCCCCATCACTCCACCCACTCCCAACTTTATGTCCTTTTTTTCTTTCTTTTGACCCATGGAGTCTAATTTGTACTTCCCATACACTCCTGGATATGGTGTCATTCACTTGGACATGTTTGACCTACCAAGAGTCACATCTTTGTTTTTTTGTTTTGTTTTGTTTGTTTGTTTGTTTGTTTTCTGTCTTTTGAGACAATGTTTCTCTGTGTAGCCTTGGCTGTTCTGGACTCGTTTTATAGACCAGGCTGGCCTTGAACTCACAGTGATCTGCCTACCTCTGCCTCCCAAGTGTTGGGATTAAAGGCATGTACACCACGCCTGGCTTTTGTTTTGTTTTGTTTTTTGAGACAGGGTTTCTCTGTGTAGCCTAAGCTGTCCTGAACACATTTTGTAGACCAGGCTGGCCTCGAACTCACCTGCCTCTGCCTCCCGAGTGCTGGGATTAAAGGTGTGAGCCACCATGCCTGGCTAAGAGTCATATGTTGAAATCAATTTTTGTTAAACTCTAGTTTCATTAAATTGTGTCTCCAGAAGTGTTTTTGACAGATGCTTCTCTGAATTCTAGGGCCTCCTCCCAGATTTTGCACATTGGCTCTGCGCTGAGGCCTCCTACAACACTGCAGCCAAGCCCAAAGCTGGGTGGATTCCTTGTGGTGGATCCTTAGCACATAGCTGCTTGTGGATGCCCTCCTTTCTCAAAGATGCCTCCTCCAGTTTGCTCAGGGCTTAGATGGTTTCCAGCTGTGTTCTTTCCCCCTGGAGGCGGTGGGCCTGTGGTCTCTAGAAGCATGTATAAGCTGCGCCAGCTGCTCTTCCTGCTCCAGTTCCCATCAAGCAGAACAAGGGCAGCAACCCAGACACCCTGTACATGCTGGTTGGTCAGAACACGTGCACACAGTACCCTTCAGGTATCCTTTTCTTGTTCTTCCTGCATGTGGGGAGATGGAAAAGGCAGAACCCTGGTGTTCGGTGCTGGATCCGCCAGCATACAAGCACGGACCTGTGACGCTGTTTTGGAGATGGAGTCTTCCTGAGTCTTTGCTTCATTTCTGGAAAACTTACTTTCTTCTAGAGGCCTGGCTGAGTCAGTTTAAGCAGAGTCTTCTTGCTTTTGCCTGATCCTGGCATTTCTATGGAGTAAGGAGTCTTGCTGACCGAATAATTCCTTTAAAAATTATGAAAATAAAAAAATCGGGGTCCACCCAGCTCCCAGTGCTGACAGACCTGGGCTCCTCAGAAGTGTGGTGAGAGAGAAGCAGTCAACGGAAAGATGCATCGCTAGTCATAGTGCTGTGGACTGAACACTCATCCCTAAACAGGACATCCGTACCACCACCCACTGCCGAGGTTCAGGGAACGCCGTGGAAGAAGAAGGGGCAATGTTAGGACCAAAGGAATGGAAGGGGTGCTGTAAGATGCTATCTTCTGGGCACAACATGGCTACCATAGTCAAGAACTCCCAGCGCTAATGGTTCTCTGCACCAGATCAAGCCAGACAAAAATTTGACATAAGGGGGGTCTTACCCCATACTGAAGAGATACTGGCAGTTGATAGCACCTGAGGGGAGGAAGAACCATTCTTCCTTAAGGATGTGGCCTCTGGTAGGCTTCCTATGCTGCAGCGGATGCTCCACACCTATGCAAGCATGAACAGCATTAACTGG
This sequence comes from Acomys percivali, assembly GCA_907169655.1. Classification (NCBI taxonomy): domain Eukaryota; kingdom Metazoa; phylum Chordata; class Mammalia; order Rodentia; family Muridae; genus Acomys; species Acomys percivali. The sequence goes on along the minus strand of OU015757.1, from coordinate 21,676,620 downwards.
ACTTGGTGAGTTATCAAAGCGAGTGAGGGAGAGGGAGAGAGACAGAGACAGAGACAGAGAGAATAGATATGATTATTATATTTTGTTGTTTATGTGTGTGAAATTCTTAAAAAATAAATAAAAATTTAAAAACAAATAGGACGAAAATCTTTCCTACAGAAGAAAGCCATGAAGAAAAGGAGGAGGGGTCAGAAACTTCTGGTGGGTGCCACTCAGGCAGAGCCAGGAAGGACATAGAGGGAGCAACTTCTCACTAGGGAAGCTTTGAGCCAAGGGATGAAGACAATTGTCCTAGTGACAGTTCAGTTGTGTGTGGGGGAGGGACATCCCTGGACGTGAGTGGAAGTGGACCAGGCCAAACCCACGTCCCTGTCTGGAGCACATCCAACCTAACATGAAGGGCAGATGTGGGGTTATATGCAGCAACCTGCACCTCTCAAAAGGACATGGGTAAGAAAGACAGAAGCAGGGCTGGGGAAATGGCTCGATGGCTAAGATCAGGTACCACACCTGCTGAACCCATGTGGAGCAGCTCACAACCACCTGTACCCCAGTTGTGGGGGATCCGATGCCTCTGGCCTTGAACAAGAAGAAAGAAGAAACAAGAAGCATTGAAGACATTTCCCGGATCGAAGGGACTGCATGCATGCACTTCTGTGACTCTAGCCATGAGTCAACAGCTATGACAAATGCACCCACAATGCCTGGGGGGGGGGGTCAAAGCTTTGTTAGTAGCTCTCAACAGTAGGGTAGCCTGGCCCTAGCATAGATGAGCAGGTTGGGATGTGGGGGACATGTGGGGGAGGACAAGAGGCTCAATATAGATAGGAGTGAACAGCTGTGGTGACAAATGCAGCCACGTGGCAGAAGTCCCACGGGTCTGAATGGTGGCCTTGTGGCCAGGTGAACTCCTCTGGTGTGACCTCCGCCCTGTTTCCAGGGGGATACTCCCATATCTACCAGGTGAAAGGCACATTTTGTAAACCCTGGTGGTTCAAAAAGAAAGGAATATGTACATACACTGTGCGTAAGCAAAAGGTGACACAGACAGGAAAGCACACATTGGTGAATCCAGGGAGGGGTCACATGGGAGCTCTTGGTTCTATTTTTGCAACATACCTGGAAATTCAAACCCTATCACGATTAAAAGTGTCCCTCAGAGTGTCCTGTGCTAGCTGTGAGTTGAAGATTAGGTAGATGGGAGGGTCGCAAGCAGCAGCCACAAGCCTCAGCTTGACGTGGATGTCCAAGTGAGGTGTAGACCAGGGCCAGGGAGAAAGCAGCGGCTCAGAAGAGGGAATCAATCACCTCCAGGGTGAACTCCAGGAGAGGGTGGCACGGGAGTCTGACAGCCAATGGATGGGGCAGGTGTTCCAGGTGGATGAGGCAGGTGTTGCAGGTGGCTGGGGCAGGTGTTACAGGTGTCCCCTCCCATTACCAGCATGCCTACACTGGGCCAAGGCCTTGTGTTGTCTCTCAGCAGTTAGGTAGCCCTGTGCTGGCACAGATGGGAAAGTTGGGACGTGCGTGGGGTTGGTATAGAGAGAAAGGCGAGAAGCAGCCCCCTGACACCAGGTTTGCTCAGGATTAGACAGATTGAGGGAGAGCAAACAAAAGTGGGGCCTCAGTGTCCTGTCTCTGAACAGAGATGCCAAGTGGACAAACAGGCCCTTCCCTCTCCTCCAGGAACCCTGTTGTTGACTCGTTACCCGCGAGGTTTGCTGAGAGGCCTGTGGCCTCCTTCCCCACGGCCCTGTGCTGAGAGAGATGCCTGGTAGCAAAGCCAGCTGGATACCCACACCCAGGCTGCTTTGGCTTCTCCCCAGCAGGCTCGTACCACCTAGCCACAGGGCCCCTGTGGTGACTGAGCTATGGAGCCCCAACCTAGCCAAAGGACACACCCCCATGCAGGTTTGGGCACTGGGAAAGGAGAGGCATAGCCTGACCAGTACAACTGGTCTCTCGTAGGAGACATAGGCCCAGAAAACCCCTCCACTATCGTATTGTCCAGATGCTTCCTGACCCAGGGTCCCTCATGTCACCCCATAGCAGGGATACAGTCAATGCTTGGAAAGGAGCAAGGAGGAAGCGCATTCACTGTTAGTCCATGCTCCTGGGGGCACAAGGACAGAGCTTCCTGAGGCCAGTATGTTCTGAATTGTCACCAGGGGTGTCGTGAGAAAGCCGAAAGGACACAACGGAGACCTGAAGGGGTGACTTAGACACAAGGTCTCTTGCCCATTTAGCTCAGACTCCTATGTTTGGAGAGGGGCTGCCAGCTGCATCCCACAGATGGACCAGAGCTACTGCCACATCCCTCTTTAAGAAGAGGGGTAAGTGTGTCACTGTCTAAGAGGAGTAGGTGTAGAGGGAGTTCCTTCCTGCAGGGCCAAGCCTGTCCAGGTGAGCCTGAACATACATAGGTCCATACAGCAGCCTGGGACCTACAGGTATGCCTAGGCACGCCCCCACATGCAAACAAGTGAGCAATGACACTGAGCTCTCTAAAAGAAGAATTTACAAAACCAAGCCAGTCATCAGTGCAGAGACCATTCTGGGGGTGTGGATACAATCTCAGGACAGCTGTTTAACATCCCAGTTCTCAAGACAGCTGCCAAGGACTTCCTAAGCCAACACAGGCTCTGGTCCCAGCAGGGCCACCTTAGCAGGGTAGTGGGAACAAGGACCCAAAGCAGATTCTGAGTACATGGTTTCTATACTGGGGGGAGGGGGGCTTCTCCCCAGGGTCCCCAGGGCTCACAGAAAGAAAGGGAGTCTCAGGGGTGCTCATCTTTCGTGGAGCCTAGAAGCTCAGGAGTTGCCTGCTGAAGATGGGCACAACCTGAGACTGCGGAAGCTTGTCTGGCAGTGGGCCAGTAGGAAACTGCCCTACTCACAGAGGAAAGCCCAGACCCGGCCGGCTTCATGTTGAGCAAGGCTCTGTGGGGAGGAAGCTGCCCTCGCCCATCCTAATGGAACTGGCTGGGGTACAGGAAGAAATCCAAGTCCAGAGACGGCAGACACACCTGACCCCCTGAGCTGTGTTTCAGTATGTGAGGTAAGGTGTCCCTCTTACCTTGGAAATGTCAGAGGCACGGGACCCTTGGGGGCTCCGTCGCTCCCTGAAGCACCACTGAGGTGGTGCTCTCTGGGCCAGGTGGGGCTCCTCTGGGTGGAAGGAAGAGGATGGAAGCAGAGTGTGAATAGACTGTGGTTGTCCTAGCAGGTGCCCCTAGACACATCTATCCTCCTCAGCATCCCCTGCCCAGACTGCGATTGATGGAGTTTGCACCTCTAAGGCTGGAACCCTTTGCACTCTTAACAGGAGAAATGGGCTGAGACACTAAAGAAAGCTATCATCAGGTAGGCCTGAGCTGGGCACAGGCCTAGGGACCTGTTGATGGTAAAGTGGGCTTACTCACTGCTTGCTGGCAACTGACCTGCAGTGTCATGGAGTGCCTGACCTGTTTGCCTTAAAGGAAGATAGGTTTACACTTGGCTGTGTCAGCTGTGACCTGTCTTAGGGACATTTACATGCTTATACTCTACATAGCATCCCCATCAAGCCACAGAAATCCACCACTCAGCAATGGGGACCTCAGGGGTCGACCTAAGCCTGGCCTATAGGTGGGTTTGGGGATCTGAACAACCGCTTCGGGGTGGGGGTAGGCAGATGGCGATTAGCAGGTCTGCACGTGTCTACTCGAGGGTCCACTTCTGGCCATCTTATCTTGGGACTTGTGGATTGCAACACTTTTTGCTTGGCTGTAGAAACAATGAGGGGCTCCCCCCCCCCCGCTTCTGGACATAGACATAGCCTCAAACACCAACTCACCATTATCTTAACCTTTGGAAGACCACAGGTCAACTAGAATTAGGCCATGAGACTTGAAGAGGCCTCTGACCTCTGACCCTTAATGGACTACATGCCCATCCTAGCTTTGTGCTGCACCCTCTTGCCAATAGAACCCTAGACAAGTGTTCCTTCCCCACCTTGCCTTCCTAGGACTGTCACAGGGAACTGTACTTGGCTCTGGCCTCAGACCAAGCAGGCACCCCACTATGGGTGAAAACAAGGTGCTGGGGATGCCAGGTGAGGGGTCAGGAGGAGCCTACCCTGCCCTCTGTCCATCTGCATCTCAACTTCTCATCTTTTCTCTCCCAAAATATAGAGGGTGGAACTCAACTTTGTGCCTCCTACAAGGCTCCTAAAATTAGGCCTTCTCAAGACCTCCTGCCTTCCGGGGTAGCCAGGGCCAGCCTAAGTCTATGAGGCCTTGTTCTGATATATCGGCAGCAAAAGGTTTCCTTGTCCCCTTCTGTGTAAAGCCCAGGTGTGGGGTCAAGGGGCTACCCCTGTGGTCAGGGTGGAGACTACCACGGAGGTGTGTGGGGCCTCTGTCCAGCTTTTTGGCTGTTTCCAGAAACAATGCATTGCACAATCTGGCTGACGAAGTGGTGGGCAGGGTGTCCAGGTAAGGCGGGTAACCACTTCCACTCTGGGGCATGCGATCTGGTTGCTTCCTGCCAGCACACCTGCCATGGTCCTAGGCAGAAGTGACGCAGAGGGAGGACCTCAGCCTACGGGTACTCCAAGAGCTAGAGGATTAGTGACCACCACACTACCCCGCTCTAAGAGGAAGAGGCGGCTCTCTGGGATACCTGATCCTCTCCAGGGGCAATGACACTGATTAGAGACTGGCGGCCACTAAGAGGTCAGTGGGGTAAGCAGGCAGCAGAGCCTGCAGAGCCAGCCAGCCTCAGGGGTCACAGGATATACTTCCTGTTTGCACGAAAGGTCACAGGGTCTTAGCCAGGGAGTGGTCATGGATAGGTGTCAAGCCCCAGTGCAGGCCATACCGCTGGAGGTAAATAGCCCAAGCAACCAGGGAAGCTGTGGGACTCACCTAGGGGAGTCTGTAATCCTTAATATCTTGATGACAGGACTTTTCTGCCTGAAACCCAACGCCAGGCATATTGTAAGGCCTGCCATTAGAACAAAACCCTTTGTGGCCTGGGGGCCTGATAGGGACGGGATCTGTCTCTGATTTCCTACACTTGAAGACTACATTCAAGCAGGGTGTACCTGAAGGTGCCTTGGCAACCAGCCCAGGCCTTGATTGGCAGGGCAGGCAGGCAGGTGGAAGGACTATGGTTCCCCAGCTAAACCCAGAGCTTGCCTGTCTAGTGGGCATGTTCGGGAAAAGCCAGAGAGCTGCCCTCACACTCTCCCTTAGACCCTGCAGCCCTGAGGCTCTGGGAAAAACACCTGTCCTCTCTAAGGCTTCGTGCTGTCCTCAAGGGACAGTCCAATCCAAGAACAAAAGCCCAGATCGAGAGCATTACAAAGGTGCAGAACGGAGCTTGCGCCACCTTGTGGTAGCTTTGAGGAACACAACTGGACTTCCAAAAGCTGAACTCCCAAATGAAGGCTTGCAGGCCCCTGGGCCCCAGACCAGAGCCAACCAAGCCTGTTTCTACTATCTGAGGCAGTATGAAATAGAAGCAGTGGCCATTGAATTCCCAGAGGCTGGGCTCGGATACATGAGTCTGTGTTCCGATGTGCACACTATGCCAGCCAGCAGCATGCTTCCTTGCTAGGTGACACAAAGACCCACATGGGAGCCGTGTTCCTCCCTCGTGCCACAGCAGAGACATTTAGAATCTGACTGCACCCGACTCTATTCGCTCCACACATGGTCAGCGACCACGGGCGGGTCTGAGGCCCCCACCCTGAGCTCCAGGATGCCTCCAGGGACCCAAAAAGGTCTAGCTGTTTATCTCCTGTCCTGTCAGGTTGCAGTTCCAGCTTCCTAGCAAATGTCTGGGTCCAAAAGGCTGACACGTCACCCACCAGTGTCTGCTCTAGAAATGCTTGTCCTCCTGCCCTCCCTGTCTCTGCTCTTGATGAGGTCTGGAACTCCTGAGCACTGAGGTGTGGTATGTGTATGGGCTGCCCATGGGCTACTCAGCCTCCCCTTCAGGTCTTTGTGGGCAGTGGGACATCCAAACTTGCTTAGCTCAGCCTGGATGCCACCAGGCCCCTCTCATTCATTCATAAATTCATGCACTTACTCATTCACCCACTCATTCAATCAACATCTTGGCCATCCATGCCTTCTTGCACGCCCACATTAATCCACTCATTCGTTCATTTCATTCATTCATTCATTCATTCACTGGCCACTCATTCATTTACTCACTTTCTCACTCACTAATTCATTCACTCATTTATTCAGTCATTCATCCACTTACTTCCTAGTTCACTTACCCATCCACGTAGTCATTTGTACATTCGATCACTCACTCCCTCATTCAAATGCTTTGTTACTAGTGCACTAATTCACCAATTCCATCAGTCACTCACTTATCCACTCATTCATTAATCTCCTCAGTCTCTAGCTCATTCACTCACTTACACACTCATTCACCCACTAATTCACTTCCTCACTTCCTCATTTATCCACTGATTTTCCAACTCATTCAATCACTTCCCCATTCACCAATTCACCCACTCATTCACTACCCCGCCCCATTGTCCTCTCCCAGGATGTCTCTGACTCTGAGCATCAGCCAGGCTCTTGTTAGCTTCTGTGTAGTGACTGTCACCCTTTGGGACAAATCCTCTCAGCAAATAGATGCAGAGGACTGACTCCCCAGTGGCGCTCACTGGGCTGCTAGAGCCCTAGTGAACAGCCTGAATATAAGCCCTCTAGAGTTCAGGCTTGTCAGTTCCTGTATCTATGGACATGCTTTGTTTTGTTTAAGGAAACACACACACACAGAGAGAATCCACAAATGCTCTGAGTGTATTTATAAAACATATTGGTCGGTTCCTGAGGCATGATGAGGGGCACAGGTGCAGGGCTGAGGTGAGAGTGAGGCCAAGCATCTGATGCCTGCGTCCAAGTGACTGTCATTCATGGAACCCTTTGGCGACAAGGAAGTTCTTTCCAAAGGAGCCCGTGACCCTCATGCTCCTAAGTGGTGGTGGGTAGAGGCCTCTCTCACCTCCAGAAACAGCGGAGGTTGATGCCATCTTGAAGAGGAAGTGGTGGGTAGGTAGAAGGTCTGGAATTCAAGTCACTTGGACAAAAGCGCATGCCCTGCTGGCCTCGGGAGGACTTCTCGGTGGTGTGTTGGGACAGCAGTGCAGCTCCGTTTACTGGGAAGGCTCAAGAGCCTCCTCTCTGGCCCTGAGTGCTGACCACTGGTCATGTTCCTTACTTTCTCTGGACTTGAAATCTGGTTCTGTGGACTCTGAGTGGCTTGTGTCACCTGGAGCATGGCACAGCTGGCCCAGGCAGCCACACTTCTCAACCTGGGTATAGCTGAAGGTAACACTGGAGCCATCATCACAGTGCAGAGTCACATTCCTCCGCGAGGTTTGCAGCTCCTGGCAGCACTCGCACTTGTGCTCCACCGTGTTGGCCTCCAGAGAGTACCTGTGAAGAAAGCTGCTCAACACCAGGCCTTGCAGGAAGCTGCCTGCACCTGCCACAGGCCCTGAGTCCAGCAGGCACAGTGCTAAGTCCTGAGGTCCTTGTCACCCTGTGTTCAAGACCCTACTGGCTCACTTGCCAATTGCCCCGGGGGCAAATGTTTCTGCCACAGCTGCCCTTGGCTACCAGGTGTCTTAAGTCTGTAGCCGGATGCCCCGCAAGTCATTAATGAGTAATCAGGACTGTGTCTCTGCGATACTTCCACAAACAGAAATAGTGCTTTAAAGGTAGTCAGTATACCCCAAGTGTCTTGGAACCCTGTTGACACTACCCTGAGATTCCCGAGTTATCATAAGGGTCTCCTCTAGGAACCCCACACCCTCTTTCTCATCCTCTGCATCTGCCCTGTCCTGCTCCTGGGTCTGAGTGCACCATACACCCCACTCCACCCCACCCCACCAACTGCATCTCTGAACACTCTCCCCTGGGGCTCCCTGAGGCTCGTACATAGAGGTGCTGTCACCGCAGTTGCCCTGGCAGTAAGAGAGGCTCACTGGACCCTCAGAGCGGCAGTTTTGTTGACGGATGATCTGCTGTCTTTCATGCACCACGCATTCTGAGAGGACAGGAAGTGAGGCAGAAGTCAGTGTCTGTTCAGTAACTTCCTGGGTGCTCAGGCTGGGATTGACCCCTCTTTGTCAGATCCCTACTCACTCTGCTGGGTCATGAAACAGTCATAGCAGCAACCATCTTCTCTCAGCCGAGCCTGGTCCTGTGCCAATAATGGGCCGTTGTGAGTGCCAGCAGCAACAAGGCATTGAGAAATGGAGGAATGAGACACGAGCCCAAATGCACACATGAAGACTAGGGAGCCTCTCCACTCTAGGAGATAAGCCTCCCCCTCGTCTCCAGGTGAGCTGCCTCCTTAGCTGGAGTGGGGAAGCCTCAACTTACCTGCGGGCAGTTCAACTTGGGGCACTCTCTCTTCGTTGTCACAACCACGAACATATCTTGGAAGATCTCACACTTATGAGTCACACATGGGTTCCCAGGTTCTGGCCAGGACTCACCAGGCTGAAAGGAGGCCCAGCCTCAATAGTGAGTGCCCATCCTCTGTCTCCCCACAGCCTATTAGCCTCCAGAGAGACACTGGCATAGGCCAGGTATATGTCTACCAGATTTAGCTTCCCCAGTGCCCCAAGGTTCTAGGACCTTTTTGTTCTGGAATCCCCGAGACCCTGCCTGGTCGTCCCCGAGTCTCCAGGATTTAGGCCAATCAGGGTCCAGTACCCCCAGGACCCTGTTTGCTCAGTTCACAGATACTCTCCTTTTCATGCTTTCTGTACATGGGCCAGGGACGTTGTAGTTCTTTGGGGGGAATGTTGTGGCTTTGACCCACCCTGTGTGGAGCCTTTGCAGAGCCTGTGGTCTGCTGTTCCCTGCATCTCTCCTCTCCCTTCCTAGGGTTCACCTAGCATAGTCCCAGCTACTCACAAGGTAGAAGTACGTAGAGTTGTTGGTTTTAAAGGGGCAGGTCTTCGGCACACAGTGGCCACAGCACTGCCCTGGCTTGACCTGGTACTCAAAGCCCTGCAGGAAGAATGGTGTGCTGCCTGAGTTCAGGCCATTGGCACAGGGTGCTGAGAGCAGAGATGGGACCAGTGCTCACCTTAGCACACTGGGTGTTACAGAGCTCAGTTTCACAGTTGACCACGAAGACACCTAAAAGGGGATTGCTGGACGCCTCACACAAGCATGTTTCACATAGGCTGGAGGAGACCACGGCACCAGGCTAGAAAAGTGAGAGTTGGGTATTAGTGGGCTCAGGGGAAGAAGACTTCCCTATATGGTGACCTGCTGGTTGCCCTGGCTGCCCACCAAGCTGACCCATTCCCTAGAAGATGATCCTCGGTGTTACCTCATCATGAAGAGACCGTAATTGAGGCACTGTCACAGGGTAGAGAACAGACATATAACTGTCTCTATGTCAGGTGACCCAAGAGACCACACACTGGCGTGGGGAAATTACAGATGGGGGAGGTGTGGTACAGGCATATCCAGTATGATTTCAGTGGGTATCAGAGCTTCTAGAATCCTGATGGCCCCAGACCTCAGGTATTGGCAGCTTCAAGGAGACGGGAGCCAACTTTAACTGCACTGCTCTGAACTATGTCTACAGAGGCTTGGGTCGCTGATCTGGGCAGGAGCTCTGTGCCAGGGTCTACAGAGGCTCAAGAGCTCCTCAGCTTCTCAGATGTCCACCTAAGCTCCAAAGGGCTGGTGGGGAGCCCCAAGTGGGAATTCAATCCCTGTAGGCTGTAAGGCCTGAGCACCAGTGGTTCCTACCTGATAGACAGTTCCGTTGACTTCACAGCCCTTCCGACCTGTCCAAGAGATACATTGGCTGTAGCCCGGGCCTTGCAGGGCACAGCCTGACCGCTGCATCAGTAATTCCTGCTCCTAGATACTAGCGCACATCAAGCTCCCTTCACGCCAAGGGCTCCCCCGCAAGCAACCACCCATCTCCGACCACCAGTGGCTTCATCTGCTTGTCCCCCTGGGAAATTTCAGGCCCTGGTGTGTCTTACTGCAAGGGCCAGGGATACTCACTGCTGCAGTTTTGTCTCGGGCAGCAGGCTCCCTCCTCATACGTGACCATCAGGCTAGAATTCTCCGGGCAGCGCAGAGGAGGAGGACAGTAGCTGGAGTTGCAGACTGTGGGTAGAGAAAGCTGTCAGGGGCCAGGCTCACTCTGTATCTGCTTCTTTTCTGCTCCAAGGGACTACCCCACCACAAGATGTCATGACAACACCCAGGATCCCACAACCAGCCTCTTCAGGCTAGGCAGAGGAGTCCTCACCACACACACCTGAAGAACACATGCTAGGAGGCTGCCAGATCAGGACACAGCAAGGTCCCTATAATCAGGCAGTGTGCAGAGCCTGGGAGACCGTGGCTTCTCCTCCCAGCCTCCTGGGACCATGCTGATGTAGTGCACTCATGACTCCCCAAGAGACAGTCCTACCCATGGGCATGGAGACGGTAGCAAAGGCTCACCACAGCTGAACCGGGGACAACACTGGCCAGCTTCCAGGGCTATAGGCACTGGCACCAAACCAGGCTCTGGACAGGTGGGCTCTGGGCAGGACTTCCTTTGGCAGGTCAGGGTGGCATTTTTGCAGATGCAGTCCTGGCAGTCGATGCTGATGGTATGGCCCGGCTGTGGGAGAAGGATACATGAACCTAACCAGCGAGTGAGCTGCTCAGCCCAGGGGCAGCCGCAGGGAAGCCTCGTAGTCAGGTCCCAAATGTGCTGAGGGGCTGTGCAGCAAGCCTGGGAAAGAGGGCTTCAGAAGTGCAAAGCCTGAGGCACTGAAGGCCAGGCACAGAGGCCAGGAGCAGAGTTGGGAGAGGGAGATGGTGTGCAGCCTTTCCGCTACACCTCATCACATGTCTCTTCAGGATAAAAGGAGTCCCAGGAAAGAACAGGGCTGACCAGGCCTCATGAGACACCCTGCAACTTCAGAACACAGGCAGAGCAGGCCTTCCTGGATCCTGTTTAACTGCACTGCTCTGAGCTGTGTCCGCAGAGGCTTGGGTCGCTGATCTGGGCAGGAGCTCTGTGCCAGCGTCTACAGAGGCTCAGGAGCTCCTCAGTTTCTCAGATGTCCACCTGAGCTCCAAAGGGCTGGTGGGGAGCCCCAAGTGGGAATTCAATCCTTGTAGGCACTCTCCCTGCCTTCCTCTGGCCTTTCCTACACTCAGAGAGCCACACCCTAGCCTTGCACTATCTTTGTTTCCAGAACTTTCTGCCTCAAGCTTTTGCCCCAGAGAGCACCACCATTCATACCTACCTCCACGGGTTCCCCATGAGGCCCCAGACACCCTGTAAAGAGAAGTCCTGTCATTTTGGGTGGCCACAGGGACAGGGGCAGGAATAGTACCCATGTTGGCCACCGTAGTGGGATCTGGGGTCAAGCCATATCCTGCCCTTCCAAACCCACACTCCATGCCCTTGGGACATACACTGGCAGGAAGGCACGCAGATCGAATCATTAGTACTGAGAAGTATCATGTTGTCTGGACAGAAGCAGCCCTCTGTAGATGAGCCAGCCTCTTGAAGGATCCTGTGAGAAGCAGAAAGTAAGAAAGAATCCAGCCTAGGAGAGCCAAACACCAGACTTGGGTACCCAGGGTTCATCAGCCCTGTGAGCTGACACTTACAGGCTAGTGCTGATGTCATCATCCCTGTGACAGTAGTAAGGGTTGGATGGGCCACAAGGCTGGTATACTTTGTTATCGGGGCAGGTGAATGCTGCATAGAGAGAGAGAGAGAGCCACACCTGAGAAGCCATCTCAAGGCCCCACTTCTGGGTTCCTCCAAGGTCCAGCCATTGTTGAGTGCTGACACCAGCTCAAAAGCCTTCAGCAGCTATCTGTCTACAACCTCCCATCTGTCCAGGTCAGTGGCTCTCAACTTTTCTAACGCTACGACCCTTTAATACAGGTCCCCAGGTCCACACAATTATTTCATTGCTACTTCATAACTGCAATTTTGCTACTGTTATGAATCATAATGTAAGTATCTGATATGCAGGATATCTGACATACGACCCCTCCACATACCAGTTGAGAACCACTGGCCCTACTGAGAACAATAAGTTCTATTGCTTGTCCAAGACAGCCAGCACCCTAGGCCTCAAGTCCAAAGATACCTCAACTTGACAGCCCCCTTTCTCACAGACAAGCCCAAAGCCTTTCCCTCCAGAGAAGACTGCCCCCCCCCCCGCCTGGATGTCCTTCTCCTCACTCAGGCCATCTGCCTAATGTCTCTAAATCAATCCGCACAGCAGAGGACAGGAAGGTGACCCGGCTGGGCACTCACGACAGGTGTTGTTTGTCTTGCTTCTCCAGGGGATGCACACGCCACGGGCTGCACAGAGTGATGCATAGAGCTCTAGGCCTGAGCAGACCACCTCCAAGTCCAACACATGGCAGTAGTCAAAAATGCAGCCATCATAGAACGGTATTGGAGGGATGACATCGTGGCAGGCCTGGAAGACTCTGTGGGTTGGGCAGAGACAGACACAGTGGTGTGTGGATCCATTCCACTCACAGCTGGGGCTTCCGGATCTGTGATGACCCCTTGGAGGTGAGGTCCTGGACTGTGACTCGGCAATATGAGCCTGTCTTCCAAGCCAAGGGACATCCACCTCTGTGTGTGCCAGGAAAGGTATCAACCAGATCATTGCTTCCTCCAGTGCCTCTGCTCCCAGCCTCCCCTTCTTCTGAAACCCTAGGTATTGCCCAGGTGCAGGCAATGACTGATGGCCATATCAGTGAGAGGAACTGGCAGAGGACTTCAGAAATTAGCCAACCTGGCCACAGCCAGCTCTGCGGGAACATAACAGCAACAACCACTTTCTGACAAAATCCCCAGAGACATTGCCCAGCGCTGGAATAAGGCTGGTCTCATTTTTCTCAGAAGCCTTTTAAGGACCCAGTAGCTTTTGGCAAATGGGGGGACCCCATTTCCTGGAGTCTTACTCGCTTAGGATGAGCTGACAGATTGGCGATGGTGGGCACGGGACAGGTGGTGGCTTAGGTACCACTGAAGTTGGTGTTGGGTGAGGCCCTTGGCAGAAAGGCTGGTTGGGCACCTTCCAGTGGAGGGACATCTCAGAACAAGAGGAGGCTATTGCACCTCCAGGCAGGCGACACTCATCTTTCTTGTCGTTGGTACAAGTGCCTACAGATGAGACAAGGGTCAGGCAGCTGGGTGGCAGAGCTGTGCCCAGCGCACTCTTGCTGAGGTTCAGAACTGGCACCTTGTCTCACAGCCACCTGGGAACAATCAGATGTAAACCAGATGTGTGAAAGGCCTGAAGTCCCTCTAGACCCTGGGGAGGCTGCCCCTAACAACCAAACAATATCCAGAGTGGAGCATACCGCATTGGCCCTCTGTGTTGTTGGCAAACAAGTTGAAGGGCACCTCGACAGAGAAGATGAGGCCTGAAAACATGACCTGGACACCAATCTCTTGGATGGTAACATACATCTTGATGCCCACCCTGGAGGTGACAATGCCATTCTGCTGGAAGCCAGGACTGACTACCTTGTTGTTGAAGAGGATCTGGATACAGAGAGCAGAAGAAAGTTTAGGATAAGGGTCCCTATGCCAGACCAAACCAAGCCTGCCACAACACCCCCCCACACACACACACACATACACATATGAGGGCATAGCCACCTGGTTAGTCATGACCCCGCCAACTGGCCTGCGGGTCAGCACCACACGGTCCTGGTGGTACTCAACAATGATGGACTGTGGGCAGGAAACGTTGTCTCCCAGGTCACAAAAGTAGTTGTCAATGAGCACACGGAAGGGTCCAAACACGGGCACAATCTGCTGCACCAGCACATATGTGCAGTTATCCAGGAAAGTGTAGTAGGTGCCATCAAATGTGATGTAGTGCGGGTCACCCCAGCCGCTGCAAACACCTGTGGGTGCCAGGTCGCTTAGAGCAGGGCCTCCATACCACCTGATGAACTGGCTCTCACCCAGCTGGCTCAACCTCGCCCCCATTGCCTGCAAGCCAGGAACTCCTGAGACTATTGTGACATACATGGATGGTCCCTTCAGCCTCCGCCTGGCAGGTCCTTCATAAGATTGTGAGACACAGAGGACCCTCCTCTCCTCCCACTGGGCTCTATGGCTCTGTGACTCAGTTCTGCCCGCCGGGCATACCAGGTCTTTCCTGGTGTCACCCCATTCTCTTCTCTGCCATGCCTCCCCTTGCTGAAGCCTCTTCCCACTCACATTGGCACTGGTAGTGCTGGCAGCAACCATCCTGGTCATCCACTTTCAGGGGTGGGTAGCCATTGGCGCAAGATGGTGCCTTCACCTCTGGGCACTGGCGTGGGCTCAGAGAGATGACATTGTTGCCCTTACAAGTGGCTTGGGAACAATTAGGCATGGGCCAGGTCTCCCCTTTCTGCAGAAAAAAAAAGGAAGCTGTGGGTCTGAGTCCTTGGGCCATGGGGTCACCCTACAGTTCCCAGGGTTCTCTACGCTCATTCCAGCCCCTGGCCTCACTCTAGCCCTGCAAAACTATGGAACTGCCCCTCCCTGTATGTCCCCCCTTTCCATGTGCCAGTACATCCATGGGGTGTGCCATCTTCTTCTGTCACCTTCACTCTCACTGGGGGCAGTTTTAACCTCCAGCCCCAACACACAACTATCTGACAAGAACATCCATGCCCGCAAAGCATGGACCAGCCCTGGAAAGCCATAAAAGAACCCTGCCCAGTGTTCATCCTGTGTCAACCGGGGACTGATGATCTTCATGAGAACTTAAGCTGGCATCTAATTGCAGATACCCCGAGGCCTTCACAGTGGCCATGAGTGAGCAGGAAGAATGGAGGATAAGCTTACCATTCTTGGAGGAAACACATTGCACCGATCCCGCTCTGTGACAGGGGGCAACGTAGACGTAGTTGTGGATAAGGCTGGTGTAGGGGATGGCATGGTGGATGGGCAGTTCTGACTAACCAATCGGACCACCTGGCAATCCTGGCTGCACAACGCATAGTAACAATGGCCATCAAGGTCGGGCTGTCTGTAGATGATGGATCCTGCAAGATTGAGAGGTGTGTAAAGTTGGGGAGGCCCTGGGAGAAAAGTCGGCTTCCTAGACAGTGAGGTGTCAGCCTCAAGACTTTCCACTCAGTGAAAGAAGAAGACTGGAAATGTTTGAAGGCGGGCTGGAGAGATGGCTCAGTGGTTAAGAGCTCCACCTGCTCTTCTGAGGTCCTGAGTTCAATTCCCAGCAACCACATGGTGGCTCACAACCATCTATAATGAGATCTGATGCCCTCTTCTGCAGATAAAGCACTCATATACAATAAATAAATAAATCTTTAAAAAAGAAAGAAAGAAAGAAAGAAAGAAAGAAAGAAAGAAAGAAAGAAAGAAAGAAA
>OU015757.1:21629526-21660807 GCA_907169655.1 Acomys percivali | reverse complement strand
ATCTCCTCTGGCCGGTGACAGATCTTCTCTCCCCTCCTCAGGATGTTACTGTAGGTTTCCAGGTCCCCTCCATGTGGACCAGGCACCGGGAAGTCAGTGTCAAACCACTTGGTCCAGTTGCACTGTGGCTGGCAGTGGCTGGTCCCTGGACGGGTGGTTGTGTGCGGACTGCCTGTCGTCCAGGTTTTTGTGTGTGCGACTGCTGAGTGAGTATTGGTATCCTTGGTGGGAGAGGAATACCTACTTGTGGTCCAGTTGGTCTTTGTTGTCATGGTGACCCCAGGTGAGGTGGGATGTTTGGCAGCCGAAGGTGTGGCGCACCGGTCTACTACAGTGCAGCACTCTATCCGAATCTCATAGTTGTAGCACATGGGTGGCAGCTGGTTCTTATTCAAACAGATCAATCCTTCCTCTCGGTTGCAGGTCACATCCTGCCCCAGCTCCTTCAGTGGTGTGTTGGGAAAGAACTGAGCCCTGCACTCGACGTTTCGTGGTTTCTCACAGAACTTGTACCCTTTGGATCTCAGGTTTACAAAAGTGTCAAAATCTCCACTGTTTCTGTCAGACCCAGGGTAGCTGCCATCTATCCACTCAGTCCAACTGCAAAGCTCCTGTTTACATGCATGAGTAGTCTCGAGGGAGACCATGGTGGTCCCCGCGGTTGAGATGGACACAGGCGATGTGGCTGAAGTTTTCTCTGGCACTTGGTTAGTGGTGAGCAGAGTTGTTTTAACAGTCATAGAGCTGACTGGGGCAGAAGTAGATGGGCCTGGAGCTGATGAAAAAGGAGCAGAGGAAGAGGGCAAAGGTCCTGGGGTCGAGGGGCCTGAGGTAACTGTGCTATCTGTGTGGTCAGTTGACATGACAGGAGCTGAGGAAGTTGTGGGTCTCTTTGCAGTTGTCCTGGAGGCTATCAGGTGGGTGGTCTGGGTGGGCCCACTGGAGGATGTACAGTTGATGAGGATACAGCACTGAATTCTGATCTGGTAGTTGTCACAGAGCCCTGACACCTGATCACGGTTGTGACACGTCAGCCCTACCGTTGTGCTGCACTCCACGTGCTGCCCTGCTGCCTGAAGAGGCACCTCGGGGGTCTTCTCAGCACGGCACTCCACTGCTCTCGGCACTTGGCAGATCTGGTAGCCGTGGGCACGGAGGTTCTCCAGAGTGTCAAAGTCACCACTGTCAATACCACGTCCAGGACGGCTGACATCTAGCCAAGGAGACCAGAGGCACTCCTCCTGGCAACTTGGCATGGTTAAGGTGGTCACAGTAGACGTGGTCACAGTGGAAGCTGGGGCAGGGGTCGTCACAGATGACATGCTGCTGGTTGTTGATGCAGCTCTGCTTGTGGACCCTGAGTCCACTACACTTGGGGTAGGGCTAGGATGTGTGCTGGAGGGTCGTATTGAGGTCATGACTGTGGACAAAGTTAACAGGAGTGAGTGATGGGGCCTTGGGGTTGTCTACCTGGTCCATGGGCACCCCCTCCTTCCTCGTGCATCAGCAGCCTTGTGGGTCTCACCACCCTGGTCATAATAACTTTGAAATCTGAACAGTAGAACCATATCAATAAGTCTATCCGCTCAGAGCCTGCCTTTCAGTGAGCCTAAGTAGAGTATAATGGGTCCATAAACAGACAAATGAATCTCTGCTAAAGAGAATCTACTCTGGGCCATGCCCTGAGCAGAACCTATAGGCCCCTCAAAACCAGTTTGGGGGGACTCTGACAAACCCCCAAAGAGGGTGAGACCACAGGGATACCTATTGATCCGTGCACTGTAAGGCAAGCAGGCAGCTATGAATTCTGGGAAAAATCTCATGTTCATCTGAGGGCTGGCCTAGGACCACTTGTACATTGAACCTCTAAGCTCCCACACTCCCTGGAGATCAGGGCCCGGTAGCTACAGAAAGCAATACCATGGACACCAAGCCTGCCAGCGTGAATCAGGGAGAGTAATCACTTCCTGCTGTGGGATAAAAGCAAGGTACTCCTGTCCCCGGCGCCCAGCTGCTGGGCCTCTCCTTGAGCCTCAGGGCCTACCACCAATATCCAGAGCTAGCCATTTACCTAACATTAGGCAAGAGAAGCAGTACCAATCAACTGGGTGAAGGGCACCCCGCCCCCCGGGAAGCCTAGCCACCAGTCACATCTGCCTTACCAAGCAGTGTGGAGAAGGAGAAAGTGGTCGGGGGTGTGGGAGTGGTGGGGCTGCAGATGTCAACAGTCCTCTCGATGGTACCATTGGCCCTGCAGTGTGCAGAGATACAGCCTCCCATGCCGTCCGTCGTGTGGTAGATGACATCCCCCGGACGGAAGTGTTGCCCATTGTAGATACAGACACAGGCTGTGGGGAAGAGATGTTTAGCCTGTCAGGGGCTGCTAAGGCACTGGCAATGATCCTGCAACCCCATCTCCAGCTCAGGGAAGAGGCTGCAGATACTCACCAGCAGCATCAGGAAAGCAGTGCACATCGTTACCTTTCTTGCAAATGCTGTCAAGAGAAAGAAGAAGTGGGGCTGAGTGCATGGGAACTGGAGCTGTCTGCAAGAGCACCTGCTGTGCTCAGTGCTGGTGACAAAACACCCCTGTCACAGCCCAAGCTGGAGGCGGAGGTCCCTCCCAGGTCCTAACCTTCAGCCTTTCAGGATCTGCTCCACTAAGGCCTCACACTCTCAAACATCACTCCTGCCAATAACCAGTGGGGACAACGTGGACTCGGATGAACATCATCCCCTGGTCCCTGGGAGGACATCTTGGCTAAAGACACATCACCGTCACATATATTAGGCCAAGGGTGTCCTCCCTCCCCAGATGAGCCTTAGGCCAAGGCATTTTTTTTTCTTCTCAGCTGAGTCCCAGGCTGAGGTTGCCCTCCCTTCATCTGAACCCCAAGCTAAGATCACCCTCCCTCCCAGTGCAGCCTCAAGCCAGAGGCACCTTTCCTCTCAACTGAGCCTACAGCAAGAGTTCTTCCTCCTAGCTGAAGCTCACCCCACTGGGGTCTGGCAGGTGTGCATGCAGGGAGCCCCCAAAGGCCTGGTAGCATCACTCTCCTCAGCTTCACCTCAGGCTGAGGGTACTTTTAGACCCCAGGCTGGCACAATGAATAACGTTGGCTTGAATTCCCCAGTGTTTTAGGGTTCTGCCTCACTCTGGCTGAGTGACTTACCAAGAAAAACAGTTCTTGTCTGAAGGTACGCTGGCACCTGGTCGGTACAACTTTCCTTTGATGCGGCAGGGAGGTGGTGGTGTAGGCGATGGGGTGACCGTACAGTTGGGTACACACTGCATCATGCCCTCATCAAAGATGGGGGCTGTTGGTGGGCACTTGGGGTAGCAGCCTGTGGACCAAGAGACCTGAGTCCCAGAAAGAGTCTGCCACGAGCCCTCTCACCCCAGGGTCCAGCCTCATCTACAACACTAGTGTTTGAGGTTGAAGCCATAAAGGCTCCTAGTGGGATCAGCAAGAGTTCATCCCAACCAAGGGTCCTCTAAGAAGACAACTCCCAGGCCTTAAATCCCAGGATAGACCCCAGCCCTGATCCTAGGAACCGAACAGATCTTGCCCCTCCCAGCCAGTCTTCAACCTACCTTCAAGACCACGAAGATCTTGTAGGCACTCTCCACTAGGGTTCTGGCAGGTGCGCATGCACGGGGCCCCACAAGGCTGGTAGTGCCACTCACACTGACCCTCTGGGTTATAGTAGTCACAGAACAGTGCTGGAAAATGGAGAGATTTACTGGGATGATTTACTGGTCTCCTGAGCCTTTTCCTACCCCACCTGGAGAAAGGGTAGTTCAGGCAAGGGTTCCTAGCTAGTAGGATTGCCAGAGGAGCAACCTTCAAATGGGGCTCTCCAGCGACAGCCACTACCCCAGCCATACTCCTCCCTCTCCGTTTCACACCCACTGTGCATAAGAATGTGTGCTGAGGCCTCCATTGTAGACCGGTTTCCTCCTCCCTGCTGCTCACCCTCACTTCTGTTTCACTTTTCTTGGGAAACTATTGGTCCTTCAAAGCAGCCTGGTGAGCATACAAAGCTGGCCTCTCCTGCCTGGAACCCTAGTCCACAGGAGATTTTTTAGCCTAAAGCTGGCAATTCCTAGCCCTTGGACCTGTTGAGTGACCACAGTGTTTGTGTATTTGGATGTGCAGGGCACCTACAGATACACACACACACACACACACACACACACACACACACACACACACAGATACAGACATTGGAGGTGCATGTGTGTATCCGTGTGTGTGTGTGTGTGTGTGTATGTGCATGCGCATGAGTGTATGCATGCATGCATGCATGAGTGCGCACGCCCGTGCATGAGTATATGTGTGTGTGTGTGTGTGTGTGTGTGTGTGTGTGTGTGTGTGTCTGTGTCTGTGTGTGTGTATGTTCTGGCCAGAATCAAGACAGGAGGAGCATAGGAGACTGTCACCCACCTCATCCCCAGCCCCACCCTGCAGCAATACAGCCCCACTCACGGCAGATATCTGGTGTCCTCCAAGACACACACACTCCCACTTCATGGCAGGCCTGGGCATAGGCAGCGACAGCAGTGCAGAAGCACTCACAGTCGCCCCCTGAGTCGCAGGCACACGCGTCACTCACGCAGGCCTCATAGTACTTGGCAGGCTCCACCTAAAAGAGACAAAAGGCTTCAGGCTCCAGAGACTCTTGCCTCCCTCTGCTCTTAGTACACACACTGCCCTAATAATTTGGACCATTGTCTACCAACATTCATGGTGATAATGTATGGCCATCATAGTGTCCGCAGGCTTGTCTTGATCATGGAGCTGCCTGAAGTTCCTCAGTCCCTTTTCAGAATTAACAACCTCCAAGCAGCAGCCCATTCTGAGGTACGCACATGAGTCCCAGAGGCCCAGACACCCGCACCCTTGGCTGATGGATTCTCCATCCTAAGGTCCAGAGACTTCCCAGCCCCACTGTCTTACATGAGCATGGCAGGCGGCGAAGGTTGCACTGTTGATGATGCTGCACTGTTTTTGGGCCCAGGACTTGCGGTAAGGGTTGGCGGTGCAGGGGTCCTTGGGCACCAGGGCATCCGGGCAGGATGGAGAGAACTTCCAACTATTCCCAAACTCCAGCACATCTCCTACCACAGACTGGCTGCGTGTAGTGAAGTCGTTGATGGCATTGTCATCAAAGTTACCACACAGGCCACAGACCCTGCCCTATAGAAGCAGAGAAATCAAAGGTGTGAGACAGAGCCCTCTTTCTTTACACTGATATCTGATCAACTCTGTTACCACCCAACTTCCTGAAGGATGAGCCCAGGAAGAGCAGGAAGGCACACCCCGTAGTGTACACTGGTGATGGATGGCACTTGTGCCCATCTGTGTCTGCCCTCAGGCCATAACCCCTGCCCATGACATCCCAGGAGGCCTGTGAGTCCCTCAGCTTGGCAACCCAAGAAACTTCTTTCTCCATTTTTCCCTGGAGGCTGTTTGTCTTTCTTCCCTCTCTATTGCCCTTAGTGGCAGTTCTCAGTCACTTTGTAGGGTGAGTACAGAGCCATGGCAGTCAGCTTAGAGCCTGTCTTGGATAGCAGTGCAAAACACTGCAGTGAGCTGAGCAGAGGTCCCGTGTTTTCTTCCCCTGTTCTAACCCTGGGCGTTGTGAGTGGGGTCTTCTTAGGAGCAGAATCTTCGAAAATGTATTCAAGTGAGATGAGGCCCCACTAAGGCAGGCTGGGTCCAGTGTCCCTTGTCTAGTGTCCTTATTAAAGAGAAAAATATAGACAAAACCACACACAGGAAACCAGGGGACAACAGACGTAGAGAACAGGATAAATTAAGCTACAATCCAAAAACACTTGGAGCCCAGGAGGCCAAAGAGGCAAAAAGGAACCTCCTGAACCCCCAAAGGGATTGCAGCCCTACTGACATCACTTGGGCTTCTAGATTCCAGATACAAAGGAGAACTGGCCATCCAGTTTGTGGCCATTTGTTACAAAACTACAAGACGCACACAGCACGGCATCTCCTCGCTGCTACTCTAAAAGTTCTTCCCTTCCATCCCCCCCCCCTCAAACATTTATTACACTAATTTTATTGTGTGTATATGTGCTGGATGCACGTGCCACAATGCTTCTGTGGAGGACAGAAGACAACTAGAAGAATTCAGCTCTTCTTCTACCTTGTGGGTCCCGGGGATTGAACCTTAAGCCTGAGATCATCAGGCTTGTCGGCAAGTGCCTTTACCCACTGAGCCATCTCCCTGGCCCTTCTGTCTCTGTCTCTCTTTGCCTCTTTCTGTCTCTGTGTGTGTGTGTGTATCTTCATCTCTCTCACTCTCTGTCCATCTCTATCTCTCAATCTTTCTGCCTCGCTGTCCCCACTCTCTGTCTCTCTGTGTGTGTCTCTGTGTCTCTGTCTCTATGTGTGTGTGTCTCTGTGTCTCTGTCTTTCTTTGTCTATCTGTCTCTGTGTCTCTCTTCTGTGTCTGTCTGTGTCTCTGTGTCTCTGTGTCTCTGTCTCTCTCTCTGTCTCTCTCTCTGTCTCTCTCTCTCTCTCTCTCTCTCTCTCTCTCTCTCTCTCTCTCTCTCCACCTCCACACCCCCATGATTGTCGCAAGTCCTTGAGAGGGGTAACAGCCATGCTTCATGGCTCATCCTCACCTTGAAGTCAGGGCTGAGTCTGAGAAAGATGCTTGTCTTCCTGTCCCACAGAAGCACCAGGCCAAAGTCAGTCTCCACCACCAGGTAGATGCCCATCTGGTGGACATAGTAGGGGGGCTCCTGCCCGACACCCTTCTGGATCACCTCCACCTTGCCATCACTCAGCTTCAGCTCATAGTTCTGCGTGACAAGAGGTCCTCAGGGCCTGCTCAGGACCTTACACCCCACCCCACCCCGGGTGCCCTGAACAGCTGTGGAACCCCCAGGGTGCTCTGCCAGCTCCATTTCACTCACCCCTAGAAAGATCTTGATGTCCTTGGAGCAAGTGGTTCCGGTGGTACCACAGGGGACATTCTCGGTGACAACACGAAAAGCGTCCTGGGAGCTGCCATTCCCACCACAGTGGTTCTGGAGGAGCAGAAGATCATTAGGGGACAGGGAAGGGTAATGAGTACATGGGCTTTGTGTGTCAGCAGGTGAGGCTGCCAGCCAGGCATACCTGCAGTAGTGTGTACTCGCAGTCCCCGCTGAAGCTGTAGCGCTGCCCATCAAAAGTGAGGTAGTGGCCATCCCCGTACACAGCGCAGGTGGCCAGGCAGGGTTTGTCTGTGCACTGCCACATCCTATTCTCACAAGTGCTACAAAAAAAAATATGGAGGTCATCCATGGCTCCCACATGCATGAGGACTCTCCTGGTGGCTCTGATGGGGACCCCCTTATGGGAAGCTGAAGCACAGAGCCCAGACGCCTTGAGAGCTTGGGCTTAGTCCATTCCTAACAAGAACCTCTGTACTTGATGACCGCTTATATACCCAGCTCTCCCACCGTGAACCCCCCCCACCCACATACCAGTTGTTACATCCCACTCTGATGGTCTCCCCGGGCCTGTAGGTGGCCTCATTGTGCACACAAGGGCAGTCCTCAGCAACAACGCAGCCTCCATTGCCATCTGCCACCAACCCATCTGGGCACACACAGCCAGGCACGCACTCAGAGATGTACTGTAGGACAAATGGACAAAGTGAGTGGAATTGGAGATGGATGGATGTCTGGGTCTGACATGTCCTCTTTGTCTGCAGGACTTCAGGTGACATAGGAGCAGGAAACCCAAAAAGCAGGGTGGCCAGAGGGTGGCCCGCTGCTCTGTGGCCATGAAGAAACCTGATGGTCTCCACAGACACCATAGCAAGAGATATCAAGGAAGTGAAGGGGTCTTTAAGAAGGTCCTAGGGAGGGTGATTAGGGAGTGACCAGGTCACTTACACAGGTCATGTCCAGGGTGTGACAACTTTTCTGACATCCCGCTCCAGTGTCCCCAGGTGTGGCATTGCGACAGTCAAAATAGATCATGGGTGCATCACACACTAGAGAAGGAAGGGAACCAGTGAGGTGATGCCATCCACCCCTGCCAAGCTTTCTCTGAGGGAGGTGAATGCTGTAATGTCTGAGCCTTTTGTTTCCAGACAGCTATGCATGTGACTGACCTGTGGTGCAGGGCAGAGTGCACATGTGTTCTACTTGCACAAGTGTATGTGAGTGTGTGTGTATTGTGTGCGCTGAGAATGCACTGTGTAGCATAAGGTTATTGTGTAATTCAAATGCTCATTTCTGTACCCTGATATATCTGTTTGCAATCCTTGTTCTGAGACTCTCCTGTCTCAGTGTTGTGTAAACACTGTTACCTCAATTGTCCCTTGATATGCCAAAAAGGTAGATTATAGCTAATCCCTGAGCAGGGGAGAGAATGAGGCTGTATTTCCTGCAAGCCATGGGAGGAGACATTAGGAGAGAAAGTAGGGGATTAAGCCAGGAGCAGAGGTCCAGGAGACAACATCAGGAGAGAGGTGCCAGAGCAGGAGAGCTACAAAGTGCAAGTGTCTATGGAATTTACACTGGGAGGAAACCAAATTAGCTTATAGGGTTAAGAATGGTGTAATAACTGCTCGGTTCTTATGCTGTGAAGCTTGTTAAAATAATATAATGGACTCTCAATTATTTGTGTGATAGCCAGGTTAAGAGAGAAACTAAGAAGCAAACACAGTTTTATAAAAATAACTATAATAGCACGGAGGGTTTTCATGATAATGTGTGTACACTATCTACACCCTTGTCTCCTCTGTTCTTGAGCCCAAGGGCATGGGCACAGACTACACCACAACAGTAAAACTGATCACTTGGCATGGACGTCAACCCTGACACCTCTTGAGAAGTATTCTCCCAGAGTTGACAAGCTCACCTGGAGTTGGTGCAGGACCTCCGATGCAGGTTAGTGTTCCTTGGGTGCAGGTGCTATGAGTAGAGGAGTGTTAGAACATCATCCACTCTGGGCCCCGTGAGTCCCTACCATGTCCTCCTTGTCTGCACAACTTCAGGTGCATAGGAGCAGGGTGACAAGGGGTCCTCTGGGAACACATTCCACCTGGCCTAAGGGTCTTACCAAATGGCCCCACTGTCATGCACAGACTCGCCATTGGGAACTGTGGATCCTCTGTGGTAGCAGGGGCAGCTGGTGGCCTGCACACACTTGCCCGTATCATCCAAGAAGGTGCCTTTGGGGCAGGTGCAGCCATCTACAGGGATGAAGTTGACATGGCAGGTGACATCTTCCTCATTCAGAGCACGGCAGGTGGGCTGGCAGGTGCTGATGTGGTATTGGTAGGTCATTGACTTTGGGCAGGTAGTTGTAGGCTTTGCTGTGTGGGGGCAGAAGGAGAAGATGCTTAGGACACTGGTGGACACATAACCCAGCAATCAACAACAGAGAGTCTAGCAGTTCAAGGTCTTTCCTCCTCCCCCAGATTTTGTGTGCTGATTGGTTCCCTTGGTAACAATGGTTTGGGTCTCCCTTAATTTCAGATATTGATGTAGGGATAAGTCCCTTGAAGTATCCAATCAACTGCTGGGCAGAGGGTGGCTTCCCTGGCCTGTAGAAAAAGAGAGCCCAGTTTGCCCCACAGAACACTCACTGCAGACGCCATCTCTCCAGCCACTGAGCAGCACGCCTTTGGCAGCACAGGCACGCACATAGGAGGACAGGGCCGCACACATGCAGTTCTCACTCTTCTCACAGTTGCATGTGTCAAACATGCAGTTCTGGGGGTGGGGACATCAGAGTATCAAGGACCCAGCCTCACATCCAGGAGCCTGGCATCTGACTGTCCTCTACATCCCAGCATATTCCCACCTTCCTTGCCTTCCTCAGGACACTTCCCCATCACCCATTCCTCTGGAGTTCATTTTAATATTGAGATCTCACATGTAGCCAACCTTTCCTCTAGGACATGGATTCTGGAAAGGTGTGGCCCTTTATCTCTGTGACCCACCAGGTCCAGCCCTGGAATGCCTCATCTTCCTTACTGTTCTATTACTCATGTTTCTCAAAAGTTTCGTGTTTAGACTTGTTCCTAGTGTAGACCAGAGGCTTGATCTAAACTCAGTGAACATGCAGTGAGTGAATAAGTCAAGGAACATGAATGCCAGGAATGAAATCGGAGATGCAGACTTGGAGAATGTTCCTGCCACCTTCTGCTTATCAATTGGGTCCCTACAGTTTCCTCTGATATTCCAAAGAGGGGGCACACAATGCACTGTTGGAGTCCTAACTAGCTGAAGAAGCAGTGAGTTACCGAGAAGTAGGTGCTGGGGTTCACGATGGCATGGCACTGGGAAAATGGGCCATTGGCATCAGTCAGCTGAGAACACCAATGCTGAGCATACTTCTCTGTGGACATAAGGAAACCCATCAGCCATTTTTTCACCTGGGGTCATGAGGCACGGAAAAGCTATGGTGACTGTTTCTCTTTTTTTCCTATGGCCCCAGAGCCCTCACCTCCTAGGAATGTGAGTGGCCATCTCTATGGAAAAATAGTCAAGACTTCTGGACTAAAATACAGAGGAAAAGAGAACAATACCAGAGGATACTGAACCCCACCTCCTCAACCCTACTCAGGGGACCGGACAGTGTCACGAGCATATTAGAGTTTTACATTCTTTTACGCTGAGTCAGGCCCCCTAAAATCCAATGCCCTGTGTACAAGGTGCAGCAGATAAGGTCCCTGGCCATCTGTGAATCTGTCATGGGGATCTTTCATGTCCTCCCTGCCATCTGGTAGGCATGGATACTGGTCACCACCCTTCCCTGGAATATACACACTTGTTTCACTGTCTAAATGGCAGCAATATGCTTTTCTGAAAATACCTCTTGCTTTCAATAAAACTGAACAAAAGCCAGACTCTGGCAGCTATCGTTTAAGACAGTGTACTCAATCTGCTGTCCTACTGTGTGTTCAACCTGTTCAAGTTTAGCCTAACTTTAAGAGAATAATATAACTGAACTTACCGGGCCTTGGACTTCCTCTGTAATTTTCTTTTACAACCTAAATGTATAGTTTTAATCTTAAATTGTGTACATTTCCATGTCCCTGACTCGGAATAATGAAAGTGTGTTACGATAATCATCTGCTGAAAGCATCCAACAGGTTGAAAGCAACATTATACAAAATAAATATCCTATAAATGTTGGAAGCAATATGCAGATACAGGTTGATAGTCTGGGTGTAGTTCAAGTGCTATTCTGGGTCAGCTGGAGTCAGTAAAGTAACTTTTTCCTTTGTAAAACTATTTTTTAAACTTCTATGGAAAAAAATCCCTCATTCCTTCCTCATCCTATATTTTCCATGCTGCCCAATAAATATGAGTCAAAACCCTTTGTTACAGAACATTAATAAGGACATATCAATGCAATAGACAGGCCACTGACTACAAACTAGATAAATGGAAAACACCGGGCAAGAAATGGAGAGTCCAAATTTGCTCTCATTTTTAGTCAAACTATTCCAAGAGGAAGCTTCCTTTTTTTCTTTCCTCAATATGGCATCTACACATTTTGAAGCCCTCTCTGGGGTTTCTTTCTTTTTCCTTTTCTTTTTAAATTTATTTATTATTATGTATACAGTGTTCTGTCTGCATGTACACCTTCAAGCCAGAAGAGGGCACCAGATCTCATTATAGATGGTTGTGAGCCAACATGTGGTTGCTGGGAATTGAACTCAGGACCTCTGGAAGAGCAGTCAGTGATCTTAACCTCTGAGCCATCTCTCCAGCCCCTCCCTGAGGTTTCTTTAATGTGTGATTGACACAATACACTACACACTAGTTTGCCTATTTACCACTTCAGGTTGGACAACTGAACACCAGACCAGGTCAGAGTTTGCTGAGACAATGCTTCTTGGGAAAGTAACCAGCTCAGAAATGGAAGCAAGAAAACCAGCCCTTAAGCATTCAAAGAACATAGACTGACAGCTATGCTCACCATTCTCCACGCTGAGTGAGCAGGGGTCCTCAAAGATATTCTTGACATTGGGACAAGCTGCCTGGGTCTTGAAGGTGTTAAAGAAGGCAGCTGCTGTGCCCTCTACAACCCCACTGATGGTCTGGTAGTCATCTGCCTGGATACTGTTGAAGTTCCCACAGAGTCCTGGAGACAGGAGAGCAGGTTGAGGCCCCATGTGGCCTTTAGGATGGAATGGGCTCAGGCCCAGCATCAGTGCCTCTTACCACAGGTTAGCCCCCTGAGCGCAGGTGCCAGCCGCACAAACACCTGCATGATGGGCACCAGCTGGACCTCAAGCTGCACACCCACGTTGGTCTGGGCAATGATGAAGAAGGTTGAAGGCCGGAAGAGGGTAACATTAGCTGTGGACAGAAGATGAGGGCTTCAGAGTGGGGCATGTCCCATGAGATGAAGCCACACAGTTCAGACTCACAAGCAACCCTCACCTGTAGACACTGGCAGCTGGGTATAGATCTGGTTCACAAAGACCTCCCCAGTGGCTTTCACCGTGACCACCTAGAAGCAATTCCAGAGCAAATGGGATCAGTATGGGACTGAGGTAGTGTCTACCCCACTGTTGTCTCATAGCCCACACAGACTGTGAAGTGTGCCCACTAGGTCTGGGAGAACTTGGGCTACAAAGCTGTAGTCCTCATGAGGTAAACTTATGGTCCAAGATCTGTCCCCCATACTTACCTAGAATTCCTAAACTTTCAATGAATCATATATTGTATAATATAAAAACAGAAACTTAATATATAAAAATGACTTCAATGGAGAATTTGTACTAGATAGATATGCTTGAGTCCTCTTTCCTGGGGCCAGCTGGTATAATCATAGGGTCCCCAGAGCCAAACATCTGCAATGTTCCACTTAAGGGTAGTCCCCAGAAAGAACCCACAAATAGTTGCTGTGCTCAGTGTTCAGGATGTCAATGCAGGGACTGGCAGAGACTGGGCAGAGGAAACTGGTGATGTGAATATGTTCTTTCCACATCCCAGAATCTGCCCCTTCCAGAGTCCCCTCGTTTCTCCTTGTGATACTCACCGTCTGCCCCCCACCCAGGCTCAATGTCACACTCTTCAGGCAAGTCTCGCTGTCAGTCAGTCCACACTTTCGCAGTTCAGCCAGCACAGTGAAGACATTGCTGTCACAGGGCTGCAGGGGCAACACAGGTCTTTACATACTGCCCACCTCATCCTCTCTCTCCTCCAACCCATGCTACCATCCCTTGCTGGAAGTTGCTGCTCCACCACTCTCATAGACTCTAAGAAGCAGCCATTTGATCCCAGGAGGAAGGTGCTCCTAAGACTCCATGCCATGAGTCTCCTTAGTGCCCAACAAGGGGGCTCAGTGCGCCTACTGAATGCAATAATTCTAAAAGTTGAGGGGGAGATGTGTTGGGGGAGACTGAGGAGAGTCAGGAAGGGAAGAGAAGGTGGATGATCAAAATACATTGTGTTTATGAATAAAATTTTCAAAAAGTAAATAAAAATATTTTAAAGGAAAATGGTTTTGTTCTGTTCTGTGTATGTTTGTTTGTCTTAAAGATAATTGTTTGCAAGGTAGGGAGGGAGATGGTCAGGTGCAGTCTAGGACGGTCGGTATGGTGAGCTACTGGATAATACTAGAGGAACAGATACAGGACAGTCCACATTTGTCAGATCCTGGGGCGTGCTCGTGAGTGACCCTGATGATGGACACTGCCATGGCCTGATGGACACTGACTGCTCTTCAGCATCGGTTGCAACCAATGCATCATACTAAAGCAAAATGTTAGTGCATGAACGAGTGCTGGAGTCAGCCAGGCTTGGGAATTCCCTGGGCTCTCTATTTAATTTATTTGTAGACATAAAACTCTTCCAAAAATAAAATAAGACAGGGCCTGGAGAGACAGATCATCGTACTGCTCTTGCAAAGGGCCCAAGTTCAGTTCTTAGCGCCCACATCAGGTGCCTCAGAACCATCTGTAACTCTTAACTCTGGGGAATCTGATGCCTCTTCTGGCCTCTGTGGGCACCATGCACATGTACACACAGAGACACATGCGTACATAAAACATATATAAATAAAATAATAAGTCTCTTTTTTAAAGACAAAGTCAGAAGGACCAGAGCGATGAGTAGGGGCTGTTCTGTTCTAGAGGCTCAATCAACAGCCGAGTGACTCCACAGAGCCCTGGACCAACAGGTAGAACTATTTCCTCACAGTCTAACCATGAAGTCCCCCCAAGGTCTCCCTCTCCCCTGGTGCAGCAATGATAGGAAGCCTAGGCTAGTGATAGCTGGGGAGGCCCATAGCTTGGTGCAGCCCTCAAAATTAAAGACCCCAGTACAGCATAGGCCTTACCTTGCTCAACACATAGCTGCAGTCCCCGTGCACTGTGTACTGCCTTTCATCAAATGTGGAGAAGTGGGAGCCTCCCAGCACTGAGCAGGTACCAGGGCATGGGACATCCTGGCAGCTCCACCGACCTCCAGAGCATGTGCTATGGGGGGAAAGAAGGATATTTTGTGTACTAGCCCCAGGATTAGCAGTCTTGTTATTTTTGCCACCTAGACTGAAGGCTCTTGTCCTGGGACGTTGGCCAGCAGTCTGGGACCTAACCAGTCCACATATCCTGGGTAAGTAACCCTGGCATGTGTCAGGGTCTTAGATGGGGAACCCAAGACCTACCACTTGGTGCAGTCAGTAGAGTAATTGGTACCCGGTGCATAAGATGTCCCATTGTACAGGCAGGCACACTGAGATACAGGGACACAGCCAGTCTGGTGGATGTCATCAAGCACCATCCCTAGAGAAAGCAAGTCCATGTGATAGGTGCCATCTAGAAGCCTCAGTAAACAACAGCAGCACAGAGACACTTTGGGCCAGGGTCGCACGGACCTTTCGCCCAGCCTGAACAATGGCAGCATGACTGTCCATGTAACTGTGTGCTTTGGAGGTCCTGTGTTGGGGTTGATCAGGTAGAGACTCCATCTTACCCTCAGGACAGAAGCAGCCAGCAACACAGTGGTCCTCACAGACCTGGGAGCGCTGGGGGTTGGAGCAGGTGTCCATACAGGGTGAACCACATTCTTGGTGCTGCATGTTGAGGGGGCATGTCTGGACTGCAGAGAGACCAGAAGAAAAGGGCCATATCAATCCAGGTCGCACTTACCTGATGGATGATGTGATGACGGTGAGGAGGTGGGGCTGAGGGCACTCACAACAGAGGTCGGGACTCCGCCAATCCTGGGGCTGTCCTCCAGCATGGGCACACTGACGGGAATATTCAGCCAGGGTATGGCAGATGCAGCTGGGTAGGTCAGGGCTCTCACAGAGACAGAGGTCCTGCCGGCAAGCCTCCAGGTAGCTACTGATGTCCACCAGGGCCGCACAGTCAGAGAACAGTGGACCTTTCAGAATCTCTTCACAGATCCCCTGGATAAAGGCAGGGACCCATGCTGAGTTCAGACCCTGGGGTCTCCTAGAAGCACCTGGGTCCTCCCTCCCATAGCCCTTCTCCCCACCCTGCCCACCCATTCCTCTCAAGGCTCACAGATGTGATGGAGCAGTTCTTCTGGGGCACAGGAGGGGGGTCCTGGCATTGCTCTGTGGGGCCATCCATCTTCTGAAGATTGCCAAACTCAAGGGGTGTCAGCTCAGCATCTGCAGGAAGCCCAGAGAATCTCTGTCTGCCAGTCCCAGGCCCCCAGTCCATCATCCCCACAGCCAAGGCCAAAGGGCTACCCACTGAGAATGCCCATGTGGCCCTGTGTCCTGTGGTCCTGTGGTCCTGTGGTCCTGTGGTCCTGTGGTCCTGTGGTCCTGTGGTCCCATGCCCCCTGGCCCAGTGTCCCAGGGAAGGAGGGAAACGCTCACCTTGGTGCAGCCTGGAGGACTGCAGAGTGAACTTCTGACATCCCACCAGCCCTCAGATTCTGCCTGGCCTGCACACCATGTGGCCTGACAAGGCCATTCATATGTATGGGCAGGCTCTGTCACCCACAGCTTATATGGGACTTAGAGGGAGTGACAGAGAGAGGGGTGCTGGAGTATCGGGCTGATGCAGCCACATTTGTGATGCATAGTGGTAAAGAAACATGACCCTCCCAGGCCTGAAGGAAACAGGGATTATTCCGTGTGAGGGTCTGTGTCCCCAGCATAGGGGTACCAAGAACAAGAGCTCTGACAGGCATCTTGTTCCCTGCATGCACCTGTGTGAGGCATATCAGCGTGCCGACAGTGTACATGTACATGAGTGTGGCTATGTGCAGGTGTGTCTGTACTTACGTATGAGCTAGAACTGTGGATATGCACCCATGTGAGCAGCAGGCAGTGTGTGTGTTAGAGAAAGCATTTGTTTAGATACACATGGAGATATATGGTTTGAGAGATTAGGAGACTGAGTCTCCTGGGGCCCTGGGGACTTACTGTGGGAGAAGAACTCGCTGGAGTCTGGATTGCCATTGAAGTCTCCACAGAGGCCACAAGTTTTGTTGGCATATTTGTTGTCCAACTCCAACTGAAATTAGAGGAAACCTCAGGTATTTGCTCCCTCTGTAGACACCCCAGGATGTGAAGTATAGACTCTCAGAAGGGGGGTGAGGGCTCCCAGAGGAGACACAAGCCCAAAGACCCTCCCTGTAAGTCATATGAAGCCCTGGCTTGGAGAAAACATTCTGTATCCGCTGGACCCATATCTGGGGGTGCAGCCCCCGAGGCTCTGTTAACATCTGGATGCCCACCTTCTCTAGCTATGTGGGGCTTTGTCTCCTCTCCTGACCTACCTCCTGATCTCACTAGGAGGCTCTACCTTTTGCCTCCCCCCCACTTTTCCCACTTTTCCAGAAGGCTTTGCCAACCCGCACCCCGATTCCCCACTTCCAGAATGTTCTACTCCCTCTCACCAGAAGACTGTCATCATCGTTCCACATGAAGACCAGCCCCAGCCTGGCTACCACCTTCAGGTAGCCACCGCTGACCTCAATGAGGACCCCAGACTGGCTGAAGGGCAGCTGAACCCTGTAGAAGAGAGTTGGGATAAGGTGCTGAGGGCCAAGGAGATAAGAGAGACCCGGCATAGCAGCCTAAGGGAAGAGCTGAAGTGGGGAGCTTGAACATGGGGTGAGGGAGTCTTGCTGACAACCCCAGTGTCTCCCGCAACGCCGATACACCACTTTGCTCTCACCACCCAGCACCTCCCTCACCCCCGACCCAATACTGTCCCAGACTCACTGGTGGTTATTGACTAATACAGAGTTCTTGGTCAGCTCAACGACTAGGCCATCAAGCTTCATGGTGACCCTGCTCAGCGTGGTGGAATTGGACTCCCAGCCACGACGTAGCTGGATATTGAAGTCCTCGTAGGCAGCCCCACAGTGTGCGGAGAACACATAGTTGCAGAGGCCAGGGAAGCGGAAGACCTGGCCGTCAAAGGTCTTGTAGTGGAAGTCTCCCCATGTGCTGCACACCCGCCCGGTGTGTGCTGGATTGAGGGCTGTGGACCAAATGGCAGGCTTTGAAGGCACTATTCTGGTCCCAGATCCCTGACATGTCCTTCCATGTCCTCCTGCCTTTCACACTGGGTATCTGTTTTCCATGTGGCACTGGGATCAGACAGGCTGCTGCCCACAGTGAGCGCCTGAGATCCCATCTGACTTAGGAACCCTGGAACCAGCTCACAGCAGCTTTGAATGCCTCGCTAACCTTTCTTATGCTTATTAAGCATTATTCAGCAATCAGGGACCCTTTTCTAACTAGCTCTTCAGGTCTAAGAGAGGGTACCCCAACTAAGCTAGGCCACTTTCCCACATATGCTTTGGGGTTCACTCACCTTGTACCACAGGGGTGGTCTGCCGAGGTGGGATGATTGTCACCCCATGGAGTGGGGCCCCTATGGAGACAGGAGATTGGATTGTGGGGTGCACAGTGAGGGTGTGAGGGGGTCATTGTTGTCCAGAGGAGGAGGCTAAGGGCCCAGAGGCAGCAGAAGCAGACTCCCAAGTCTCCAGTCCAGCTGGGATGCTACTGCCTTTTGAGACCGTGGTGGGGCATGGCCCAGCCTGAGGCCTACAGTCAGCATTCCCTTCTCTCGTTGTCTTCTGGAGACCCTGAGGCCATCAACCTTAGCACCCACAGAGCCCAGAAACCTCTGTTTGCACTTGGGGCTTGAGTCCTGGTCCTCTCTAATGCTGGAGCATAAGCCACCAGCTCAACCTCTCAGGCTCTCTTTTTTTTTTTTTTTTAACCAGTTTGAATGAATGCAAACTGCAAAGTGCCGGCTGCCTCCCCACCCCAAGGCCCCACGAGACCCCTGGCTTAGGCATGTGTGTCTGATTCCCCGGCTCCTAGGGTCAAGACTCAGAAGGTAAATGTGATGTTGAAATAGATAAATCAAACCCAAGAGAGACAGAGGTAAGACCTAGATAAATGGAAAACTGAGCTTGGGCTACAGAGAACATAACCCAGCCAGCCTGGCAGGCTCTACAGATCCCTCCAGAGCCTGAGCATGGATGCCCGTGGCACCTCCGTGGGCTGGATCAGTTAGGAACAGGGGACAGCTGACCACAGCCATGTCTACCGCTATACTCCAATTCCAGGTTCTGTCTCCTCAGGGTGCTAGTTGAGGAGCCATAAAGGTAAGAAACCCTTGGGGAGCCAAGGTTACATTCAGGTAGAGTTGGGGGGACATGGTAGGCAAACTGGGGACAAAAGGCTAAGACTCACCTTCATGCCCTTGAAAGAGAAAAAAGTCAGAGTGATGCTCATGGTCCGAATTCAGAGCTTCCTGCTGGGCCTGGCCTGCAGAAGAAGAGATGAGCCTGAGCTGAGAGCAGGACAGATGCCCCAGGGCAACCCAGACTGCTGGTCGCCAGTGTGCTGATGGAGAGAGGGACAGCCTGTGTCGCTGGTTAATG
Organism: Acomys percivali; assembly: GCA_907169655.1. NCBI lineage: Eukaryota > Metazoa > Chordata > Mammalia > Rodentia > Muridae > Acomys > Acomys percivali. The sequence continues at coordinate 21,641,927 of OU015757.1, read as the reverse complement.
GCCTGATGTGCAGAGTCAACATGATGCTGGGAGGATGGCCCACCCCCATACCTACACAAGAGGGTTTGAGTAGGTATGACTGGCTTATGTAGGTAACCTGGGACTGGCTTGCACCCTAAATCTAGTTTCCAGGTGCCTGTATCTGTTACTAGGGCGTGGCTGAGGGAAACCACATTCCCAGGACACCCTGCTGTGTCTAAGACACCTGCAGCCCATAGTTTTGAAGCAGGTATGACAGCCCACAGAGGGTTGTGTTGCTGGGGAAACCGGCACAAATGGTGCACCTTAGAGGAGCGAGAACCTACCCTAACCAGTGAGGGGGGCTTTGAGATATAGCCTTCTGCTCCTCGACATACTGGATGCCCAGCCCCAATCCCCTGCATATCAGAGTTACTTCCTTGCCCCTTAAATCAAAGACCATTTGAAGCTGACAAATTGCAAGCAAGGATTGCATGGCAGGATGTTCTCATAGACAAGCTTGCCAAGACCCAGATAAGACTCTGAGCTTCGCTGCCTACCTGAATCCAGGGCATGGGGGAATGAAACGGCCTCTCCAAATGGCCCGGAAATGCTAGACATTAGATCCTTACCTGTGCATTGACTGCAAGCCAGGGCCAGGGCTAGGACCCAGAATGGGACCAACTTTCTCTGGCCGACACCCATGCTGTGGAGCATGGGGAAGTGTCCCCACTGGCAGCCTCTGAGGAGAGACTCTAGTCACCAGCTGCCTTTTGTAGTCCGAGATCTGGCTCCAGCCCCAGTGGCTTCACGTGGATGGGCGGGGCAGGCCTGTGGTTCCCCTCACCCAGGTAAACAGTGGGCACTCAGTCACTTCAGACTGGTCAATGGCAACAGTCAGAGGTGGGTGTGCCGGCAGGTGGTGCCCGGTTTCCCTGAGGCTCCCTCAGGTTTAACCTGTGGAGTCCTTCCCCAAGCAGCCCCCACCCAGACTTTTCCAGGCCACCTTCTAAGCTATGAGTTCCTGGTACCTCAATAGACACATCTTCCAGGACTGTACAAGACTGCCCCGGTGGCTGGAGAGATGGCCCAGCGGCTAAGAGCACGGACTGCTCTTCCAGAAGTCCTGAGTTCAATTCTCGGCACCCACATGGCAGCTCACAAGTGTCTGTAACTATAAGATCTGACACCCACAGACATACATGCAGGCAAAACACCAATGCATATAAAATAAAAATAAATTAATTTTTAAAAAAAGACTGCCCCAGGCTTGTCCTGGGCAGCCATCCTCTTTTCTTTAGAGCTCTGTAGGCACCAACTACCAAGCAAGCAACAGAACTAACCCCCAGGGCAACTCTCAGCTTCATGCTCCCCAAAACCTGGGTTACACTCCAAATTCCCAGGCCCAAGAGAACAATTTCAGCAGAGGCCCAGTTCTGCTCACTGGATACCTCCAGATGCCAGAAGCCAAGCTATCTAGTGCCCACTAAGCTGGAGAGATGCTACTGACCCTGGCTAGAGGATCCTGTACTCACCATCCTGATGCCCAGATGAGACATCATACATGGGCCCTTGACCAGATCAGAGATGTATATGATTCTAGGCTCTGTCTGGGCCACCAGGAATTGAACTGGACACTGCTCCCCAGTAGCCAGGCTCCCTCAGCCAATGTCAGCAGCACTGTTGCCCACAAGGCAGACAGAATGAAAGACCCTACCAAGGGAGAGATGGCAGTAGGAGAAAGAAAGCTGAGCCCTTCCTTGACGGAGAAAGGTCAGAGGTCAGAGAAAGACCTCCATTTGAACTTTCTGGTTGCCTCTGGCTTCCCTTAGGGGCCATCTCAAGCCTACCCTGGTCACACGGTTCTCTGAGCTGTGCTTTGCTTTGTGCCTGCCATGCCTTGGTCCCAGTGTGAGAGAGAAAGAGAGCACTTCACACATAGCAGGAGTAGGGAGGCCCAGAAGAACCATGGATAAGTGAATGAGTGAATTGGTGAGCAAATAAGTCAGTGAGCAAGTATATGAGTGAGTGAAGGGATGGATGAATAAGTGAATCAGCCAATAAGCAAAAGCAAATGAGTGAACAAATGAATTAATGAACGCAAAAGCGAGTAGACAATTGAGTAAGTGGATGGATGGATTGGTAAACCAATCAATCAGTAAGTGTGAATGAATGAATGAATGAATGAATGAATAAATGAATAAGTGAAGAATGAATGAGTAGATGAGTGAATATGTGAATGAGTGAGTGTGTTGAGGGAAAAGGTGTGGGTGGTGATGGGATGTATGAGGTAGGCAGGCTGGGGCTTAGATACATGACAATCCCCCTGCCCCAACCACTAACTGTTACAGAGCTGGGGCTGGCCTTAGCACTGAGCAGTGGAGCCAGGAGAAAAGTCAGTGGTGAGGCCTTGCAGTGGGGCAGGCTAAGTGGACAAGGCTAGCCATGGCTGGGTGTCTTGACTGTGATTTGGATCCAGTGCCTCTGACAAATCCACTGGTGGTGGTGACCAGCTGGGGAGTGCATGACCGTGGTCATGCCTTCCTCATACCCTAGGTAAGACAGGAGGCTCCCTGGCTTCCAGGGTCCATGGCACTAGCACAAAGAAACAGGCCCGAATCATATCTTCACTCCCTGGGCCTCTGAGTTATCAGCCTAGCTTTGGTGAATATCACACCCCATGTCTGATACTGGGTTGAACCACAGCAAGCTGACCCCTTGACCAGCTCAAAGGCCAGACCATCCCTAGGCCATGGCACTCAGGATTCCAGGACTGCTCTGGGGACCAGGCCCATGCGACTGCCTGGTCCTGTCATGACCATGTAGATGCTGAGCTTCCTTTAGGACCCCATTCTGGTCACTTCAGCCACTGGACATCAGCTACCAGCCATGGTGGCCATTCTCATGTAAATCCAACCTAGATGGACACTTGGCAGGGCCCAGTATTCTCCATGAGGATTACAGTCTCAGCACTCCCGGATTCACAAACCCACCCTCCAGTGGCTTCTGAGCCCCGGGCCCTCCAGCCTCCACACTGACACCTCTAGTGGGCCCAGTCAGTCCAGCTGGCTCCTGGCCCCTTCTTTCACCCTGGGACAGAGCCTTGTCCAGTTTCTGATCCAGGACAGGTTGTGGGAGCCCCTAGAAACCAGGGTGACAAGGCCTGATTTGCAGGATTGATCCCAGGTAGGGCCTGTGGCTCAGTTGCTGGAGCCTGAAGGACACTGTTCTAAAGGACATACAGGAAAGACCCTGGGCACATGGAGGTAAAGAGAATGGGGTCAGGGCACTGACCCAGAAGCCTTCCACTTGACCCCTGAAGCCACTCAGCTCTGGGCTGGGCCTGGGCTGGGCTGGAGCCCTCCCTTCAAGAGCTGATAAGTGAAAGACTCACTACAGTCCTTCAAGGAAGGGCTGGGATAATACCCCAGCTGTTGCCATGGAGTTAGAGAAATGTTAGGGACCAGAACAGGGCAGAGGCCATGGCTATATTCCAGAGCATCACTGCCACGCTGTTGTTCGACTCTTAGTCTCACTTCTGGCTCCCCAGTGTGGGACAGGAAGCCAGTATCTGATATCCTCTGGATCCTGGCAAGCTAGCCTGGTGACTCAGTGGAGATTAAGCCCCATCCAGCTGGATCATGTTGGGATTGGCCCCACAGTAGGGCAAGAACTAAGCAGTCTGGACAGCCTGGAGAATTGAAGGTATATCTGGGAATGTCAAGGCTCTGTGACCCTCACAGAGAGACCCCCTCATCTGCAAGTCTAGCCCTGCCTTGGAGGATGCTTTGTGTTTGGTGGGGCAGTACACTCACTCCAACTCCCTTCTCACCTGTAGCAGGAACTGCTTAGAGCTTTGCTTGTCATAGGCAAAGCCCCAGGCCCGCACCGGACAGACATTAAGGTATGATACCCACTCTCCTGGCCTCCTGCCTCTCTCAGCCCAGCCACAGTTTGACTCTTAGCCCATCCTGTCACTGGCCCATATGATCTCATCTCAGATCTCAGCATGTGAAGCTCCAGGGCTGGCATTCTCCCACTGCCCTCAGGCATAGTCCTGAGGCCCTCATGTCAGCCTAGCTCTACCCAGAAGTCCATGTCCCTGCAGCAATGTGCAGGCCTGAGATTCCTCAGGCTTCTTGCTCCTTCCCACGGGTGAGCGGTACATGGCTCTCCGGGGAGTCCAGGGGTGCACTTAGCCATAGGGTTTGCTTCCTGGGCAGAAGATGGCATCCTGCATGTGGTACCCAACAGCTATGTTGCCCTGGACCAACCCAGCATCCTCTCCGTGCCCCAGGGTCCTCATCTGGTTTTGGTTTGGTTTGGTTTAGTTTTCCAAGACAAGGATTCTCTGTAGCCCTGGCTATCTTGGACTCACATTTGTAGACCAGGCTGGCCTCGAACTCACAGCAACCCTCCTGTCTCTGCCTCCCGAGTGCTGGGATTAAAGGCATTGCGCCACCATGCCCGGCTCAGGGTCCTCATCTGTAGGAGTTAATGTACCATGAGCCACCAGCCCAATGATGAACTGAGCCTAAATCTGCGCTGCTTCCAGTCTCTGGGAAAGTACCCTGTGACAGTCCACCACTGTCCTCCCTAGGAAGGGGGCACTCCCCATTTCCCAGAGACTTGAGGCCAATCAAGTAGCTTGAAAGCGTCATTGCTTCCTCATCCACAAAACAGGCACTTCCTAGCCTGTCATTTTCGCAAACATTTGCTTATCGTGGCACATAAAAACTCAGCAGGTCTTAATGATTCCGATGGCTTCTCGTCCAGTTCCATCTCATGGACATGTGACACATGGGTGTCCTGAGAGCCTAGGACTGGGGAGAGTCTCCTGCCAAGCCATGAGCTTGATTACAAGCTGGCATTTTGGGGTGGGGATAGGGGACCACAGCTTCTAGTTTGAACTTTCTGGGGGCTTCATGCAAAAGACCATTCTTCAGAACTGGCAGGAAGGAAGTGGTATCAACTGTGGAAGGGGACAGCCCTTAGCGTGGTTGGGCAGTCCTGTCACTTTCAGGAATTACCTCTGGTGTTGACAGAAGGGGCAGGCTGCACAGTGGGTCTTTACCAAGCCAGGAACTTCCTTGAGAAGGGGGAAAAGCATCTTAAATTTCTCCAGCCTTTCACATGAACTCTGGTGCCCCATATTTGACCATGTCCCCTGGATGGGGAGGCCTGGGGGCACTCTGAGGAAGGATAGCAGGCTAACAAGAAGAGACTTGATATCCTATGAGCATATACAGGGGGAGGAGGTCCCCCTCAGTCATAGTCATAGGGGAGGGGAGTAAGGGGAAAATGGGAGGGAGGGAGGAATGGGAGGATACAAGGGATGGAATAACAATTGAGATGCAATATGAATAAATTAATAAAATATATTAAAATTTTTTCTCCAGCTTTATTTGGGGGTGGGGGGCCCAAGGGAGAGACGTGGTGAAGCAATGGCTATGGGGGTGCTGTTTTGCCCTGCCCAGAAGGAACTGAGAGCTGGCCTAGCCTGCCTGAGGCCAGGGACTGCACCCCAGCATCAGAGGTAAAAGAATTAGCGTCAATTTGATTTTGTGGCGGGGCTGCCGTGATTCGGAGCACTCCTGCGTTTGTTTGTTTCTCTGAATCATTAGGCAAACAGAATTCCTCCCAAGATCTGGGTGGCAGATGAAGGAAGTCCTAGCCCCTCTGGCCCTGGATCTAGCCAAAGGGCCAGTTTCCTGGAAGTGTCCACAGCAAGGACCACAAAGATGGCCACTGAAAGGGGCCAATACCAGCCTCCCATGTGGCTGATACTCCCCAACAGCCCGCTTGCTTTGTCTGAAAGCCTACAGGCCTTCTCCTACTGTCTCTGGGAGTCAAACCTCCTCTCTTGCTCTGTAGCCCTTCCAATCAGTAAGAGAACCTGTCTCAAAAACTCAGCTTCAGAGTGATTGAAGAAGACACTTAACAACAACCTGTGGCACACACACACACACACACAGAGAGAGAGAGAGAGAGAGAGAGAGAGAGAGAGAGAGAGAGAGAGAGAGAGAGAGAGAGAATCATATCTGTTGAAATTTGTATTCATATAAAATTACTGCTTCTGGACGCACCCCTAAGATCAATGGGAGGGCTCGCCAAGAGATGCATGTATACCCAGGCTCACGGCAGTGCTATTCACAGCATCAAAATACACTAGTACATGCATAAGTCATCTTGTGTCTACACACCAGAGTATTACTCAACACACACCTGTAATCCCAGCACCCGGAGCCTGGAGCAGAAGGATCACAAGTTTGAGGCCAGCCAGAACAACATAGAAAGATAGTCTGTCTCAAAAGACAAGGGCAGGGCATTGTGGCATGTGAGATAAATCAGACGTAAAAAGACAAATTCAGGGTTGCACTTGGCACAGCACACCTTTAATCCTAGCACTCAGGAAGTGGAGGCAGGTGGATCTCTGGGAGTTTGAAGGCAGTCTGATCTACATAGCTTGTTCCAGGACAGCCAGAGCTACATAGCAAAAACCTTTCTCAAATTAAAAAACAAACAAACAGACAGTCAGACAAGCCCTGCAGAATTCCACTCACAGAAAGTCCCTAGAATTGTCAGGTCCACCGAAACAGAAAGCAAAATGAAGCCGGACACTGGCGGTGCACACCTACAGTCCTGGTACTCAGGGAGGCAGAGGCAGGCTGGTCTCTATGAGTTCCAGGCCAGCCTAGTCTACAGAGCTAATTCCAGGACAGCCAGAGCTATACAGAGAAACCCTGTCTCCAAAAAGCAAAAAACAAAAAAAGGAAAAGAAAAAGAAGGAAGAGGAAGAAAGAGAGAGAAAGAGGAGGAGGAAGAAAGGGAGAAAAAGAAGAGGAGGAGGAAGAGGAAGAGGAAGAAGAGGAGGAGGACGAGGGGGAGGGGGGGGGGGGAGGGGGAGGGGGAGGAGGCAGAAGGGGAGGAGGGGGAGGGGGAGGGGGGAGGGAGAGGGGAAGGAGGCAAAATGAAATGACCGGAAGTGGGAAGGGCGTGGAGTCAGTGTTTAACGCAGTTTCAGTATAGGAAGGTGGGATATTCTGGAAGTGGATGATGGGGATGGCTGAACCCCGTGACACAGAATGAAGCACTTAAAATGACTGGGACAGTTAGTTTTTCTGTCAGATAGGCAATTGCCTGGAAGAGAGAGACATAGTGAAAAATGTCTGCACTGGTTTGCAGCACACATGAGCACATCCATGGGTAGTGAGTGGGAGCATTCCGTGGAGTCGGGTCCTGGTGTGTAAGAGTAGAGATAGTGAGCTGAGTGTGGGCATGTGTGCCGCCGTGCTCTCTCTGCTCTGGACTGTGCATCTAATATGACTGGCAGATTCAGGTTCCCGTGGCCTTGACTTCTCTGCAGTGACAGAATGCAACCATTCTTCCCTACATTCTAACATCTCTGTCTCCTAAGTCGCTTTTTGTCAAGGTGCTTTATTTCAGCAACAGAAATGAACTTAGGATGATGAAGGAGGCAGGTCTTGTGTGATGTATATTTTACTATAATTTATTTTTTAATGAGAGGGAACATGGCAGCCACATTTGCTTCTCTGGGTTGAGAACTGTGTGTGTACTCTCCCAAGCCTTGTTGACCCTGACAGGACTGTCCTCTTTTTTTTTTTTTTTCCAAGTTTATTTATTTATTATGTATACAATGTTCTGCCTGCATGCATGCCTGCATGCCAAAAGAGAGCACCATATCTCATTACAGATGGTTGTGAGCTATCATGTGGTTGCTGGGAATTGAACTCAGGGCCTTTGGAAGAGCAGTCAGTGCTCTTAACCTCTAAGCCATCTCTCCAGTCCAAGGCTGCACTTTTTTGGCTGCTTGGCTGAGCCCCAATCCTTCCTCACCCAGAGGCACTACTGCAGGGCCAATTTTCCCAATTCATATAAACTACCGCTATTGTCCCTGGAAAGCCTGAGAGTGAGGTTGAGATCACCCCCAAAACCTGCCTCAAGAGTAGCCATGTCAGGGATACTCATATTTTAGAGTGAGGGGAGCCACCCTAACACCCAGCTCTGAAAGTACACAGGCTTACTCCACACCTTGGCCTCTGAATACTGAGCAGGTAAACAATCCATAGGTGCCATGTGTGCACAGCTCTGAATCACTGCCCCCGGGCCAGGTCAGGGGCGCAGCAAGCCAGCCAAGCACTACTGTCCCACAGGGGCTGGACTCTGCCCTCCCACCCCATGTGCCTCCCTGTCAGCCAGACAACACTTCAGTCAGAACCCACACAGACCAACCCTAACCTGCCTTGTTTAACTAGGCCTGATGTGCTCATCCTAGTGCATACAAGAGTGGCTAAGTCCACCCAGAAGCACCAGGAAAGTAGGAAAGACAGGCCCTGCAGCGGGCAGTAGCCCTGGGAGATGGCACCATGTAAGGGGCAGTGCAGACTCTCACACATAGCCCTCAGAATTATTTTTTTCCCCGAGACAGGGTTTCTCTGTGTAGCCCTGGCAGTCCTGGACTCTCTTTGTAGATCAGGCTGGCCTCAAACTCACAGTGATCCGCCTGCCTCTGCTTCTGCCTCTGCCTCTGCCTCTGCCTCTGCCTCTGCCTCTGCCTCTGCCTCTGCCTCTGCCTCTGCCTCCCGAGTGCTGGGATTAAAGGTATGCTCCACCACTGCCCAGCCCAGTCCTCAAAATTATAGAACTATAAAGAGGAAGATGAGGAAGAAAAGCAAGGCTCAGCCCTAGGGTCAGACTGCGGCCAGATGCCTAGACAGCTCCACACCAGCTGGGCAGAACCACAGCTACCTGCACGCATCTGGATCAGCCTCCAGCAGCGCGGTCAGGAGGGGCCTCTGGTCGTCAGGAAAGCTGTGGCTCCTTCCCAGCATACTCCAGAGGCACGGACATGGGGGCCTTCCTGAGGTACAAGCAGCAACTATTCCCTTAGAACTCAGGAGTTGGAGAGCTGTCGGGTTTATTTACAGCCTCTGGAAACCTAGCTAAGATGTATTTGTTCAAGCCTTTTGTCAAGTCTTTTTTTTAAATTAGCGTATGCACATCTCAATAGGGAAGTGTTCGCCAGGCAAGCGTAAGGCCCTGAGTTTGATCCCCAGCGCCCATGTAAAAAGCATAGCACTGCTGGCCCAGTGCTCTACCCCAGTGCTGGCAAGTGGGGCCCGGAGGATCTCTGGGGTCCCCTGGTCAGCCAGTCTGGTTGAACTGGCAAATGCCAGGTTCAGTGAAAGACTGTCTAAAATAATAAGGTGGAAAATTATTGAGAAATGACATTTGACACTGACTTCAGGCCTCCACACACTTGCACATGCACACCTTCACACGCACACATGCACACACACACATGCACATACACACATACACAAATAATATTTTTTTTAAATGAAATAAGGCTATAGAGCTGTGGGCCAGAGGCTGGATGATTCTGAGGCCCAGGAGCCCTCCTGGTTGACCCCGGGATCCAGTCCAGCAGCCCTCCTTGATAAGTCAGGTAGGACCGGAAGCCAGAGGCTGGAACTATGTGTTCCTAGTGTCCTGGTAGCTTCCTCATGGAGGCGTGTAGAATCGTGGGCCTGAGGCTGGAATTCTGGGACTGGAGGGCTGGAAGGAAAGCAGGGGGATGCATCAGGATGTAAAGTGAATAAATAAATAAGTTTAATAAAAAAAATAAAATAAAGCCGGGTGTGGTGGTACATATCTTTAATCCCAACACTTGGGAGGCAGAGGCAAGCAGATCGCTGTGAGTTCGAGGCCAGCCTGGTCTACAAAACGAGTCCAGGACAGCCAAGAAAAAAGAAAAAAGAAAAACAAAAAAAGAAATGAAATGAAAAGAAAGAAAGAAAAAGTAAAATAAAATTGATCACTTTAATATTGATGAAGTTATTATATTTTTCACTACTGCTTACCTGCATGTGAGTTCTCAGGGTATGTTGTTTAAGTAATAATTCTTAGTCCATTTTTAGGTAAAACATATTCTGGTCATTATATTTGCCACAAGGTCTTCTATGAGCACTTGTGACCAGCTAAATGTAAACCTGTCTATAGGTCAGACAGTCTCCCAGCTCTGAAAGTTGGAACTTTGAGTAGTTTAGTCCAGTAAACTGGGTTGTTTTTTGTTTGGGTTTTTGTTTGTTTGTTGTTTTTTGATGACCTACAGTATAGAGACCATTAATGCTAGCATCACCATTGCCCTATCTGCAAGAACTAAACTTTAAGTTAAAAAAAAAAAAAGAAATAAAATTGAGGTGTTCCTCCTTTTCATATAGGTTTATAAGTGTTCTTTAAGTACACATTATATAAATCCCCTTTGGAAATACACTGAGAACTCTTTAATTGTCTTTTGATGAAATTCCTGATTCAGGTGGTATCCAGCCTATCAGTTCTCTCTCTTATACCCAGTGTCTTAGTATTCTATTCAAGTAGCCCTGGCCTAAGACTTGCTCTATTTTAGGTCAAGCAGAATCACCGCCGTGTTTTCTCCCAGGATATTATTGCTTATGTCTAATTTTTTTTTAATCCCGCAATTTATTTTTCCTTCACTTGTTTATTTAATCACTTTACAGCCTGACCCCAGCCTCAGCCCTCCTCTCCTCCCAGTCCCACCCTCACGGCCCCTCCCCCACCCCGCTTCTTCTCAGAGAAGGGGATGCCAGGATATTACTGGCCTGGTTTCAGCTGTAAGGTAATGAGCCTCTCTAGTGAGTATGTGTGGGAAGGGGGTGGGGGGGGGCGGATAATAATATAACATCTAAGCCAAGACTTCTTATTATTCACTCCCGCTTGCAATTTGCCTCTGAGCTGCTGTTTTTCAACAACGGCCTCAACAGTGAGTCAAGGGCCCCGCCCGGATGACAGTGTGCGTCTGGGCTCCTTTCTCGTTGCACCTGTGGTCACATCAAGAGCACTCCATCTTGATTAAGTAAAGGTGTTGAAAACAGTGTCCTCTAGCTTAGCTCAAGACTTCTCTGGCTGTCCTAGGCACCACAGGCCCATACAGCTTTCAGAATGACTAAGCATGTCACTGTCTAGAAAGAAATCCGCTCATCGGTCACAAGGAAAATGACATCTCAACCATCGTGAGTCATCTTCTCCTCTCCTCTTGTGTCATCTCTAAACTTCTTCTGCTTTCTCCAGGTTTCTCTAGGGGGGAGTCTTGGGCATATTTTGTTAAATCTACTCCTAGGTTTTGTGAGTCAGCTGAAGACTGGCCTTTCCTTGTAGGCTGCTGACAGTCTATAGACGTGAAGATCTAGTGAACATCATGTTGTTCACCAACTGTGTTAGTCTCAGTAATGCCCCAACCTGGAGTTTATATTAGTTACTAATTTTGCCGTAATGACAAAAATCCCCAGTAAAAGGAAGGAAGTGTTTTAGTCCATAGCTTCAGAGTACAGGCCATCCTGGAGGCAGGAGCACAGGGAATCTGGCCACACTGGAGCCTCAGCTGGGAAGCAGAGGTGAGTGTTGGCGCTCAACTCAGGTTTTTTTCTTTCTTATTCAGTCTGAGACCCCTATCCACGGGACAGTGCTGACCACACTTAGGGTGAATCTTCCCACCTAAATGATCACAATTCACAGGCATCATGATTCTAGACCTGCCAAGTTGACAGTCACTATTAACTGTCATGGATGTCTGTGTCCACTCCCCGTGCTTGGGTGCAGTCCCTGCCCTGACAACTGTAAGAAGAGTCTTGGGTTAGGGTGAGTGTTTTGGGTTTCCTGGTGGCTCTAAGGTGATCCTAATAACTCTCACACAGTGATAGATGAAGAAGTGAAGAAGGGCTCTAGGGACAAGGAGGAGACAACAGGCAAGGGACACAAGTGGCACTGGATGATGGGACACGAAGGAAATGGATCCTCCCAAGAGCCTCTGGGAGTAATAGGGAGCTGTAGACCTCCAGCCTCCTGGCCTGTAGTGGCGCATCAGTGTTGCTCTGGGCCACCGAGCCTGTGAGTGTTACCAAGTTCTCTGTGTTGAAGATTCATTGACCAGCAAGAAGTTTGTGGCTGTGGAGAGATGGAGAGTTGCAGGTAGAGAGCCAAGTTCTCTTGGGCTGTCTTTAGTCCCGGAACAGCCATTTCTCATCTCTAGACCTATCTACTGCCCTTTCAACTGTCAAGTAGAACCCTTGGAAGGTACTGGCTTAGCAGACGGCTAGCTTCAACCAATTTCAAAGCTAAGGATGTCATCAGACAGTCACTGAGATGTAGAGCAGAAATCGTCTGTTTTGCTAGTGGTGATAGGCATCCCTGCTTCTTCCTGGGAGGAAGCAGAAAGCTTTGGCCTCTCACCATTAAAGGCACAGTTATTATATGTGCATTGCATGTGTTTGTGCATGTGTGTGCATATATGTATTCATGTGTGTGCACAGGTATGCTCATGTAAGTGTGTGTGTGTGTGTGTGTGTGTGTGTGTGTGAGAGAGAGAGAGAGAGAGAGAGAGAGAGAGAGAGAGAGAGAGAGAG
>OU015757.1:21617644-21629516 GCA_907169655.1 Acomys percivali | reverse complement strand
GAGAGAGAGAGAGAGAGAGAGAGAGAGAGAGAGAGAGAGAGAGAGAGAGGATCTCTCATTGGCCTAACTTCACCAAGTAGATCAGGCTGGCTGGCAAAAGAGCTCCAGTGATCTGCCTGTCTTTGTCTCCCCAGTGCTGTGATGAGAAGTACATGTCATAGCCAGGCATCATGGCGCACGCCTTTAATCCCAGCACTTGGGAGGCAGAGGCAGGCAGATCACTGTGAGTTCAAAGCCAGCCTGGTCTACAAAGCGAGTCCAGGACAGCCAAGGCTACACAGAGAGACCCTGTCTCAAAAACAAAAACAAAGCCAGGCGTGGTGGTGCACTCCTTTAATCCCAGCACTCGGGAGGCAGAGGCAGGCAGATCGCTGTGAGTTCGAGGCCAGCCTGGTCTACAAAGTGAGTCCAGGATGGCCAAGGCTACACAGAGAAACCCTGTCTCGAAAAAACCAAAAAAAAAACCAAAAAACAAAAACAAAAACAAAAAAAGACAAGTACACGTCACCACACCAGACATTTTCCCCACCAGGGGCTGACCGTAGCAACTGAGCCATCTCTTCACCCCCACAACAGGGTTTATACAGAAGGCTTTTCATTTCTTTGAGATGATTTTCTGTTTTCCTATTTCCCTGGTGTTTGAACTTCCTAAGTGCATTCTTCTCTGGCCATGGATTACACAGACAACTGCTCCTGGTTATCAAGTGTTTGGAGGTTCTCTTGCTGTTTTCTGTCCTGCTTTCTGATTTTGTTCTACTGTCATCAGACTCAGTATGTGCAGGTTTGTTTGAGATCCCAGGACATGGAGCACATGTGCCCCTTGCATGGCTTTTTCTGAAGACATAAAGAAGCATTTATTCATCTCATAAGGAGGGTACCAGCAGACCAAAGAAGAACCTGCCCAAGTCCAGCCTAGTGAGTACAGCAGCTATGATTTTCATATCTGACAAGAAGCATCTCAAGGGAGGATGGATTTGGTTTGACTTTGCAGTTTAAGAGAGTACAGTCCAGGGGAGCATGGAGACAGGAGCAGCTCAAGGCTCTGGTAGTGGGCGCTTGCTCATGTCTGCCTGTGTCAGGAAGCACAGCTAGACTGTAAATCTCAGGGACCGTCACCAATGCCCCACTTCCTCCTAACAGAACCCACCTCTGAAATGCTCCACAACCCCCCAAAAATAACACCTCTGGCTGGTGACCAAATTCAAACACAGGAGCTTGCCTGAGACGTTCCACTTTCAAACTCCAACAGTAAACCAACAGTGAGTTTATTGGTGTTACTGGCAGGAGTCTGGGTGACTCTCAGGCAGCTGCATCACCATAAATCCTCCACCCCAACCAACCCTCCACTTCTTGTATACTCCAGCGCCCATCAAGACCATATAGAGCTGGGTCCGAGGCCCCTCACAGGCTCAGCTGAGGCAGAAAAGAACATCAACTAGAACCCCAGCACCTGTGACTCTCCCTCCACATTATCAGCCCCATTGCTGATAACTCCCACCACAGTATCAGCTCTATTCTTCTGCTCAGGCCATTGTCATAACAGCAGGCCAAGGCTCTTTGTACGTCACTACAGTAGCCCTGCTTCCAGACAATGCTGCTCACATAAGCTGGAGGAAGCCGCAACTTGACAATGGTCCCTGGGCATTTGAGAGGAGGGTGTGTTCCCCAGGGTGGGGTGCCCTCAGATGAAGGCTAGGTCCTGTTAACTGATAGCATTAAGCTCTGCTACATCCTTGTTGGTCTTCAGTCTCATTGTTCTAACAATTGTTTAGAGAGGGGTGTCGGCGTCTATAACTATAACTGTAAATTTGTGTTTCTCCTTTTGTTCCTATCAGCTTTGGGGCATCGGCTTTTCAGCTTTTAGTCTCTTCCTCTAAGAAGGTCCTGACCCCTCTGTTTCTCAGGGTTGCCCTCCCTGGAGTATCATTCTAGGCTGGGGAACAGCTCTTCCCACACTTGGAGGATGCCCTGCCACCTTTGAGCTTCATGGTTTCTGATGAGGAATCTACTGTCAGCGGAGTTGGTGCTTCCTGTAGGCAGCATGTTTCCTTCCTACTGTTCTCAAAACTTGTTCTCTTGGGTTTTCAGACATTTGGCGCTGATGTCTCCATGTGGCTTGATTCTGTTTGAGGTTCACTTGGCTTCTTGTGCCTTTTAGTGTTTTTGCTAAACTCAGGAGAGTTTACTTTTTTTAAAGTTATTTTTATTTTCAGTTGTGTGTGTGGCCATCTGTATCTGTACGTGTGTGGTGTCTGTACTTGTGTGGTGTCTGTACATATGAGGTCAGGTACCTGTGGGGGCCAGAAGCAGGAGTCAGATGCTCTGGATTTAAAGTTACAGGCTATTGTGAGCTTCAGTATGGGTCTTGGAAACCCAACTCAGGTCCTCTGCAAGAGCAGCAAGTGCTCTTAACTGCTAGGCCACCTTTCTAACTCTACTCAGGAGATTTTCACACACACACCCCTTTTTTCCAGCACCTTTTTTCTGCCATACCTTCTTCCTGTTCTTCCAGGATTCCCACAGCTTTGTGAGTCAGCTTTGGTTACTATGGCCAAACACAAGTACCTGAGCTAGTCATTTCAGGATAAGAGTGGACAGTGATGGGGTTGGTTTGGGGCTTAGGGGGCTCATGTTTTAGAGGTTCTAGACCATGGTTGTTGGGCTCATGCATGGACCTGTGACAAGGCCACACATCGCATACATCACACACATCACAACAGCAGTGTGTGGTGAACCAAAACCTCTAGCCTCAAGCGTGAGAAACAAATAAAAGAAAAAAGGAAAGGCTAGTATCTCAATAGCCCCTTCATTAGCATGTTCCCAGTGTGGTGGTTTGAATAAAAATGAAACACACACACACACACACACACACACACACACACACACACACACGCATAGATCCTTAGGGAATGACACTATTGGAGGAAGACATTACTAGGGAGTGGGCTTTGAGATCTCAGAAGCTCAAGCCAGGCCTAGTGGCTCACATTCTTTTCCTGCTGCTGGTGAATCCAAATGTAGAACTCTCAGCTCCTCTCCAGTGCCATGGCTGCCGGCTCACTACCATGATTTCCATCATGATGATAATGATATAAGTCTCTGGAACTGTAAGCCAGCGCCAGTTAAATGTTTTCCTTTATAAGAGTTGCCTTCACTCAATTTTAGTCATTGGTAGCTATCAAGAACATTGTCCATTTCATATAGATATTCAAATTTTGTGGCACATAGGCTTTTGAAGTAAGACCTAACAATTCTTTGGATTTCCTCAGTGTCTGTAGTTATGCCTCCCTTTTCATTTCTGATTTTGTTGATTAGAGTATTCTTACTCTGCTTTTAGTTAGTTTGGCTAAGAGTTTGACTATCTTGTTATTTTTCTCAAAGAATCAGCTCTTGGTTTCATTGATTCTTTGAATTGTTCTCTTTGTTTCTACTTTATTGATTTATATCCAAAATATATAAAGAAATTAAACACCACCAAACCAAATAAGGCAATTAAAAATGGGGTATAGGACTAAACGGAGAATTTTCAACAGAGGAATATCAAATGGCTGAGAAACACTCAAAGAAATGCTCAACATCCCTAGTCATCAGGGAAATGCAAATCAAAATGACTCTGAGATACCACCTTACACCTGTCAGAATGGCTAAGATCAAAAACTCAAGTGACAGCACATGCTGATGAGGATGTGGAGAAAGGGAACACTCCTCCATTGCTGGTGGGAATGCAAACTAGTACAACCATTTTGGAAATCAATCTGGCACTTTCTCAGAAAATTGGGAATAATTCTACCTCAAGACCCAGCATATACTCAAAAGATGCTCCACCGCACAACAAGGACATTTGCTCAACTATGCTCATAGCAGCTTTATTCATAACAGCCAGAATCTGGAAACAGCCTAGATGTCCCTCAGCTAAAGAGTGGATAAAGAAACTATGGTACATTTAGGATCTCAACTGGCTTTGCACTTCAGTAGATGAAAGGGAGATTTTTAAGTTGCATGAATGGACCAGACTCTGTAGACTTGCTCCCCGGCTCCTCTCTGTGGTGTCCCCAGATTCCTAGGTCAGGGTCTGGCAGCATTGTGCCTGGGCCTCAGCCTGCACTGTCTAGCCAGCTGCTGCCTTCATCTTGAGCTCTTCCTGTCGTCAACTGGCAGACTGTGGATAGAAACACCACAGTTTGAATGAGAAGCCATACACCATCCTGTGCCCCGCCCCCCTGCAGACTCATGTGGTAAGCACATATAGCCAGCTGGCACCACCGTTTTTAGGCACTCAGCTAGAGCTCTGGTCCTCTCCCTGAAAACTGGAGCAGCTCCTACAGGGGAGACAGCTGCCGTAGTCTGAATATGAAACCCTCACCTCCCACTCCCCCAGCTCATGTGTTGAACACATGCTCCCCACCTCAGAAGGTTCTGGAAACATTAGATGGAGCCCAGCTGGTGGAAGTAGGTCACCGCCATGTGTCTTTGAAAGCGATACCTCCCCTCTCTGCTTCCTGTCAGCCATGAAAGCAAGAACTTCCTCTACAACACACTTCTGCGTAGAGTCCAAGTGACCATAGACAGAACAGAACCCTCTGAAAACATGAGCCAAAACCAGCCCTTCCTCCTGTAGGTCATTAATAGCAGGCTTTTTACTACAACAACAAGGAGAGCAGGTACTACACTGGTCAAGTGTTCACACTCCACCTACTTCCTTGTACTGGTTTGGATCCCCTCTGATACTGTCCCCTCTCTCCACGTCCCAGTCTTTAACATAGGATCCTTTCTATGCTGTCTAAATCTGTGCCTGTGAATGGCAGATGTATCCATCTCAAGTGAGCCACTCCTCAGCCCTGAAGGGACGTCCCACCATCTCTCCACCCTCTTTTTCCCTGTTTATAGGGAGCCCTCCATGGCCCCTACCTACCTTACTCTACTTTATAATGTGTTTTTCTCTCTGGATATTTTTCATGGGTCCCAACCCAGCCAGGTGTGTGTGTGTGTGTGTGTGTGTGTGTGTGTGTGTGTGTGTGTGTTGCTTGTATCAACATGGCCTCCTTAGCCTCTGTAGCTCTCCCTAGGGTCTTCAGGTCACCTGACAAGCCCCATAAATCATCATTTGGTAGGTCCCAAAGCCTGTGGTTTAAAGGACCAAAGGGTGCTCAGGTTTCCCAGTATGTCCACTGTGGGCTCACTGGGCCTCTCCCCTGCTGACAGAGAATCTCGGGCATCACAGCAGAGAACAGAACCAGTGACAACTGAAAATCTTCCCAAGAACATTGTGAGAAGCACTCATTTTCCATCATTTTATATTCCCCAGGCAAGAACCATAAGCCTGAATAAGTGAAGAGGTGTGCATATAATATGCCAGGGGGTGGTGCAGGGGCCTCAGCCTGGAAAACAATGGCTGAAGTTTTTGGACATGGACCCCTAAGACCGTAGGAATTGCAGTCACATACAGTGACTTCACGGTGATAGTAGCAGGGGTGGAGGGGGAGGAGGCAGAGAAGAAGACAAGAACATTGTCCAGAGCCCAGCCCATCCATCCCTGCACTGACCATGGTGTCCAATCAGGGCCCAGGGGCTCTCACTTCAGGAAGATGGGCAACAAAACTGAGCTTGGCCTCAGCTGTCCTTCCTCCAGCCTTTGGGCAGTCCTTCTTAGGATTGCTGAGGTCCAGAGAAGCTCAGAGCGCTGGCTGGAGTTGCACAGAACTTGCTGGAATCCTTGCCCTCCCTGCCTTCAACCAGGGACCCAGAAGTCTCAGGGACACCCAAGCTCCTTCACAGACTGCTTCTGCCTCCGCCCAGGTGCCCTCACCCCTGCCTCCAGGTGGGGACCAGGTTGTCAAGACTGTGAGGCTCCTCAGCCCCCAGCTTTTGTCCCCAGAGTGCCTGGAATAGAAGAGGAGGCCCCATACAAAGGCCTGTTTGCCTTTCCCCCAGCTCTGGGGCAATGCTTTGGCTGTGAGCCAACTTTGGGGCCCCAGGCCCACAAGCTAGATGTTGCTGTTGTTTGTCAGCTTGAGGATGAAGGGTGGGTCGGGATTTGCTCTAGAGGCTGCATTTCCTGGGGAGAGGATAGGGGCTTTATGGGGTGAGTGGGTCTTAGACATAGAGCATTCTGATAAGCGGGCTTGGGACTCGTGGAGGACACGGTGTTGCAAGGGGCCTATATCTCTGGCTCAGACTCAGAAAACATGTAGGATGTGATTGGGTGGAACTTGATGATTCTAGGTCTCAGGTGGGAAGCCAGGCTGGCTGGGGCAAGACTGGGCATGGGTGGTCTCAAGCCAGACTGGTTTGGGCATGGCTGGATGCAGGTGAGCTCTGAAACAAGACAAAGGAGGAAGTGGACTGCATCCACCCTGCCCAGCTGCCCAAGATCTCCATTCGATACCCTGTGCCTCCCTCAGTATTGCCAGGACCCCTATCATGGGCCATCCATACCCCAGCCCTTCCAGGCTATCTAGACCACATACACACACACACACACACACACACACACACACACACACACACACTTCATATGGCCCTTCTCCCACCATCCCATCCCTGCCACCTACGAGCCAAGCACCCCGGGCTTGCCATTCACCCCGAAACCACCCGATTCCATACTGTGTTTCTCTTACACCATTTCCATGCTGGCTTTATTTTGGGTTCGGTCATGGGTCACTGTAAGATTCCCAGACCTGTCTTGGGATGAGATCTGACTGCACAAGAGGCAGCAATATTCCCCAGGGCCAGTTCCCTTACTGTGGGTGTAGTCTCAGGAACTGATCAGAGGAAACACAGGGACGTATTTGGTCCCAGAGGTGCTCAGGCTCAGCTACAATTCCTAGTGTTTGAGGCTGCTCCTGACGGCCCCCTCCTCATGGGCCTTCATGCTCCACACACAGGGGATACACACGTGATGAAGAAGGCTGCCTCTGAGGATCCAACAGGAGAAGAAAATGTCAATCTTGGCTCCCATCCGTCTTGGTCCCTGGGGCAGAAGGCCCCTGGCCTGGCCTCCCTGGCCTCCCCGGCCCTCCCCCACCTCTCTTGGTAGGAGCTAGGCAGTGCTGCCTCTCTGCAGCCTGGGAACACCTCTCCCCTGGGCCTGCCCAACTCCACCTGAGACAACATCCTGGCCTCGATAAAGCCTAAGGGCGCACGCCAAGCTAAGCAGCTTATCTACCACAAGGCAACCGCACCCAAGAGGAGCCACATGAGTGTAGATAAGGGGGCAAGTTGGTGAGTGGCGTTCCACATATCCATCAAGGCCAGTGCCAGAGCCTGGCAGGCCCCTCTGCCACCTTGCAGGGTGGCAGTGGGGGCACTAGGGTTTCAACCCCTCTTTTTCCATACATTCAGAGGTTATTGTGAAGATGTGCCCAGATGCAAAACAGCTGCCCTGGGTGCGTGGCCCACCAGTAGTGGCAGTAGCTGAGCGTAGAGGTACCCATCTGCTGGAGGGGATCACAAGGTGCCTTGATTGCCTTTTTCTTCCTCTTTTTAGACATTCAACTGTCTGTGCTCCCTGGCCAGGCCACACCAAGCAGATGCCTCTAGGCAAGGCAACAGGGTGGTAGGTGTGAGCCCAGCTCTGATAGGATTTGATAGATATCTTAAGGTCTTGGTTTCCCCAGCCACAATGAGGATGTTGGGGTAGGCACCATACAGTCCTCTGATGTTCCCTCGGGCCAGGGAGTGCCCCACCCCTGAGCTTACACCATCTTGAGACACTTGTAATAGTGAAGGAAGGAAAGGTTGAAGAAGGTGAGCTTCCATGGCTACCAGTGGCCTTGCATGGTGGATACTTCTCGGCTTCCACCAGAACCAAAGCCTATTGTAGCCAGTGTCAGGGCTGACTCACTGGGAACTGCCTTGTCCAAGGGCATATTCTGCCACCAGCACCCTGCTGGAAGGAAGGCACAAGACCAGTGCTGGACTCTCTGGAAATCCACAGTTTATCTTGTACCTTGTTCTAAGGGTAACATCCTGAGAGTGTCCAGTGAAACCCTGCCCACAAACGTCTGAGCTCCACTATGGTGCCCTTGGTGCCTGTACAGATGCAGGCAGGCCATGTAAGAAGCTTCTGCTTGTGAAGGGCATGGCGGATAGTGGTCTTGACTGAAGAAATGGATCATGGGGCAGCAGGTGCAGGTTCCCTCCTCTGAGGCTCACAGTAGGAGGTTGGGGTCAGGGAGCCAGGCATCCCAGCCTCCCCCATACTCAGGGACCTGTCACTGGTCATCCTCATGCCCCTGATCCAAGCTCATACCTCCTCTCCCTCTTCCCTGCCCTCTTGAGGGTGCTTAGTTAATTACACATCTCATTGACTTGATTCGGACCCTGCTTGACAATTGTCTTTCCATGTTGCTCTGGCCTCTTAACTATGACGACGACCCCTCTCTCCCCTCAGCCAGAAGGCTTGATGTGTCACTGGGCCCAGAGTCCATGAAACCCTCTCTCCCATTCTTCTATCCCTCCTGCTGGCCAGACAAGGAGCAGTAAGCTGTAGGCAAGCTGTGAGAAGGCACACTGTGTGAATTGGGGGTAATTGCAACAAGATCTGAAGGGCTTGGCACAGGGCAGAAGACAGCTGGGTGCCTCCACAGGTGCTTCTGCTGTGTAGGGTATGGGGGCCTGGCTGGACCAGGGCCCTCACTGCCATGCAGGGAAAGGACGGGCCATCCATGAGAAAGCTGGACAGGGGTTCCTAGGCATGTTGTTTTTCTTGTCGGTATGACAAAATGCTTGACAAAGGCAACTTAAGGAAGGGCTCATTAGGGCAGCCATTTAAGGGGACCATCCATCCTGGTGGAGAAGACACAGCAGCAGGTGCATGAGGCGGCTGGTCACCGCAACAGGAAAAGGAGAGCTAGAGGAACGTGTCCTCACTGCTTACTTTCTCCTTCTTCAGTCTAGGACCCCAACCCAAGGAGTGGTGCACCCACCTTCAGGATGAGTTATTCCACCTCAGTTGACCTAATCTAGAAATTCCCTCACAGATGCCCAGAAGTGTGTCTCCTGGGTGGTTTCAACTCCCATCAAGTTGACATTAATGTTAACCACCACAATGGCGATGCCTCATTTCAGGATCACACAGACCTGTGATGCTGGTGGCCTCAGGAATGGGGATCCAACTATATATACTAAATTGCTGCTCCCTACCCTGATACACCTCTCTCTAAGATGCACCTGTCTGGGAGGACTGGAGTGAGCTAGACACTTGGAGCGGTGGTCACTGGTCCTGATACACAGCATGCCACCCAGAAGGGTTAGGGAACTAGTCACATGGAATGAAGATTGCCTTGTGCCTGCAAACAGGGCCAGAATGGGTGGAGGCAGCACAGTTTAGTTTACAAGAGCTTTGGTAGTTCCAGATGTCTTGGACACAGACATCCGGAAAATCCCATCTTGGTCAGCCTACCGGCCTACCATGCTTGATTCTAACAACAAGCCAGTTTTTTGCACACCTTGGTTCACATGGCTGTACTGCCAAGATCTAAGATGTGGATACCCAAGTATCCAACAGATAACAGGACAAGCAAAGTGTTCCTCTTGCCTCATGTGTGGTCATCCTCATAGGATGACAGTACTCAACCTTTATAAGGACACTCACCATGGTTGACTATCAAGGATGCTGCACCATGTCTTGAGGGTCCCCATAGTTGTCATGTTCATAGAAACAGGGGTGAAAAAAGATAAGGTGTTGAGTGCTGAGAAATCTATGCTTGACAGGAACAGGGTTTTAGCTTTTTTTTTTAAATGGAAAGTTCTGGAAGTGAATGACAGTGACAGTTGTACAGTATTGTGAATGGGATTTATACCACTGGAATGTGGACTTACACCTGGGTATGAGGGGACACTGCTTCCCCGAGCCCTTCTGTTTATAACATGTTCTGTAATGGATGAAGTACAGAGCATGAAATACACCCATGTGACCATGTTAAGTGCACAGCTCTGTGTCCCTGGGTCCATTCACATGGCTGTAGGACTATCACACAGTCATCCACAGAGCTTCCCAGTGTGCCCAAAATGGAGACTGAGGCTGGATTTGGGCTATAGTGGTGCTGCTGGCCACTCACAGTCAGCACAGGACAGAAAACGTCCACTATCTGAAAGGACTGAGTAAAGACCCAGACAGAAATATCATCCCCCTGCCTGACATTGTGCCAAGTGCACTTATCAACGAGGGACCAGTAAAGAACTGGTGGAAAGGGGAGAAAGAGGGAAAGAGAGAGGAAAAGAAGAAGAGGAGGGCAGAGGGGGTGAGACATGATCGCTGAGACTTATGGGTCCAAGTCACTGTTCACCACAGAACTCAACCTGAGGCCACTTGAGTAAGAGAGCTGGGGCCCTTCCATGAGCCTGTGGTGGACACATGTGCAGTGGTGGCAGTGGTTTGAGCTATTCATTCCTCCTCCGATTCAGCAAATATTGATGAAGCCATGACCATGGGCCACTGGCCACTGTGCCCCTGCAAAGCTCATTCAATGTGAGAAGATCCTTCTTACCAGCCTATGGGCTATGCATATGGGCTATGCCATCTGAACAGCTTAACACAGGTTGCCTGGGGGAAAGCCCAGCCCAAGCCACCAAGCTACCATTGTTGGTTGTTGGTAAGTAATCAGGTACTTGGAAAATACACTGTAGATGATAAAAGTGTATGGGCTGATGCTGGGGCTAGCCTAGGATTTCTTCCGGCTGAGATGGGTGGTTCCAAGTTCCCTAAGGAAGCCTGAGTCATGGGCTATAGCCCAGCCAGGTTCCAGGGGCTATGAGCCGTGTACCTTGGCATGTATAATAGCAAAAGACGCACTTATTCATAGAAAAGGAAAATATCTTCTCCTGCCACCCTCCTCCCTCAGAAAACAAACTTTGGGTTTATCTCTCCCTGGGGCATGGGAACCAGCACTGGGTGGAGAATGCATTCATCAGACAAAGGACAGACTGGCTCAGATCAAGAACACAGAATGAGACCAGCACCTGCCAGGAAGGTTGACCAGATAACTCTGCAGCCATGCTCAGGCCCTAATCCCACTTTAGGCCAACAGGAAAGGTAAGGGGATGGCAGAGGACAGTAGAAGACCCAAACTGATGGACACTCTTAGAAATTACACCAGGACCAACTATGAGGCCTCCACAATCCAATACCTTTCTGAAGTGGACTCCAGAGGAAATGTGACTCAACTTCTGTCCTTTACCCAGCACCTCTGGAGAGTCTTAGGTCTCTTCTGAACCCATGAAAGAGAGAAACTATTCACAGTCTCTTAGCACTTCTAGCCAAAGCCTGGGAGGACAGTGGCCACCACCCCCAGGCTAGAGAGAATGATGGACCAGACATAGCGTCATTCTCTGCTGTCTCCTGAACTAGAGACCAATGGCTCTGCTTGATTGCCTGAGGACATCTGGTATCATTAACACCTCCCTGACCCTAAAGACGTGCTACAGTGCTAGGACCATGCCTGGAGCTCGGGGTGCAGGTATGAGAGAGGGGCCAGACCTCAGTTCACAGGAAGGGATGACCAGCACATCTAGTGACCACACAAGGTGAGGAGTGTGTAAGTAAAACTGATGGTGGAGGGGGATTTTCCTGGCCCTTGGAGGTGGAGGGTATAACTTAGCTACCATGAGTAAAAGAAGGCAGCCACGTGACAGCAGGAAATATGGGGCAGCTGAGAAAACAGAGCAGGGGCAGGTCCTGAGCCATGGGCAGCATCTTCCCTCAGGGCTCTGGCTGGGAGCATGTCAAAAGCTGCATGAGCTGAGGGTTTATAACTGGCCCACATTTAGTTCCACAGTCCCACAGTCCTCCCACAGTCCCACAGTACTCCCACAGTCCCACAGTCCTCCCACAGCCCCACAGTCCTCCCACAGTCCCACAGTCCTCCCACAG
>OU015757.1:21596369-21617634 GCA_907169655.1 Acomys percivali | reverse complement strand
CTCCCACAGTCCCACAGTACTCCCACAGTACTCCCACAGTCCCACAGTACTCCCACAGTCCCACAGTATTCCCACAGTCCCACAGTTCTCCCAGCATCCCACAATATGTCCCTAGTGCCTATGGTACTCCCATGGCCTCTAGCACAACACACCATACCTGCCTTGGAATTCAATGTGGATGCCATAAATCCATCTCCTCAGGCTGTGGTTCACCCATACCTTGCTACCTATCACTCTGTGTGGCTGCCACACCATTAATTCAAGTTGCCGATGTGTGCACTCTGCATTCTACAACCAAACAGGAGCAGAGTCACAACCAGAAGATAGGACTCCTGACAGCCATGGCCAAGGCCCCAACCAAGGACCCGATACCACAGTGCAAGTCTGGAGTGTGTGAGCCTGATGTGGGGTCTTCAGACTCACATCCTCTTTGGGGACCTTTAAGGCCCAAGCCCAGTCCCCTCCTGTGGCTGCCCTGCATTCTCCTCAATGAAAGCAGCTATGAACTGGCTTTCAAGTACACTGTCACTCTTCTGGTCTGAGAGGACTCTCAGAACTAAGCAGTGTCAACATGTGGCTTGAAGGGAAAGTGCCAGAGCTCTAGGTACTGAGACAGTCAAGGAAGGAGAGAAGATTTTCTCTGTTCCCACAAACAATGGGGTAAGGTTGCCAGATGTACCATGTTTGTACTCAGGGTAGACCAGCGGCCTTATGTAAAATTTGTTGGGTTTAGCCGGGTGTGGTGGCTCACGCCTTTAATCCCAGCACTTGGGAAGCAGAGACAGGTGGATCCCTGTGAGTTCAAGGCCAGTCTGGTCTACAAAGTGAGTCCAGGACATCCCAGGCTACGCAGAGAAACTCTGTCTTGAAAAATCAAAAAAACAAAACAAAACAAAACAAAAGATTGGGTTTTAATTAAGCCACATCTAGTGGTGCCATCCCCATTAGATGCTCAGCATGGTGGGGCATGATCCCATGTTCCCTGGAAACTCCAAGTGCCCAGCAAGCCTCCACGCCTCCAGATTCTAGCCCTCTAGAACCAAGGTCTGAGCCCACAGACTACTAGCAGGTCCCCTAAGTGCTGAGTCTACTTAAAAGAGCCTTTCAAAGTCCCAAGTATCTAGCGCTCTCCTCCTGCCACCCCCCACCACAACTCCTATCTACCTTCTCTCAGCCAAGATCCTTCCAGAAACACAGCCTCCGCCTTCTGCTTCCACTTCACTGATAGGCCCTTCATTTGGCCTATCCCAGCTGGACAGCCAGTGGCCTTCACCCTGACACCCATCCCCCTCCTCCGATGAACCTTTTCACCACTCTCATCCATCAATCTCATCCCTATGCTCTTCTGACAAGGTCTGCCCCAGGTCCAGACCTGAAGGCTGTCCAGGAAGCCCTCCCTGTTCCTACTGGGCCTCTGTGTCACCAGGCTTGCCCACCTAAGGAGACTACAGGACTCTGAGCAAGAACAGTGATGAGAGCAGGCTGGAAGCCTTGCTTCTCAGACACCAAACATCCTTATATTCCAGCCAGACCCACTGGCCAGGGAGTGGTTAGGCTGTGTGGACTGATCTGGGGTCAGCCTAGAAAAGGAGTTCCCCGTGAAATGTCTGTAAAAGACAAGTAATAGGCTGGAGACAATGATCTGTGCCTAGGTTACTCCTGTGTCTAGGTTATTCCCTCACAAAGCAAGAGGGAGAGTCAGCTGGACCTAAAGGCAGGTTACCCCCTTCACACTGTGGCACATCTGACATCCTGTCCATTCCTAAAGTTTTACCATACAGAAGAGCACATAGCATTAGGACAGCCCAGGAATGGAGGACTCCTGTGTGGACCATGCAGGTATCACCCTGGTGGCTCCCTTGAATGTGATCAGACTGTTCATCTTTTCCATAGCTCAGGGTAGTTATTAGTCTGAGGTAGCGGACAGCTGATTTTCACCCTGGCAGCACCTGCACCTGAGAGGCCAGAGCAGCTACCAGAGCCTACAGTGTGCCTCACCCCAGAAATCCAAGCACTCAAGGCCGTGTGCGGTTGATGGAGAGGCTGTCTGTGTGGTTGGTGGAGAGGCTGTCTGTGTGGTTGTGGAGAGGCTGACTGTCTGTACAGTCGGTGGAGAGGCTGTCTGTGTGGTTGGCGGAGAGGCTGTCTGTGTGGTTGTTGGAGAGGCTGACTGCCTGAGCAGTTGTTGGAGAGGCTGTCGATCTGTACAGTTGGTGGAGAGGCTGTGTGGTGGTGGAGAGGCTGTCCGTCTGTGGTTGGTGGAGAGGCTGTCTGTGTGGCTGGTGGAGAGGCTGTCTGTGTGGTTGTTTGAGAGGCTGTCTGTGAGGCTTTGGAGAGGCTGTCTGTCTGTGTGGTAGTGGAGAGGCTGTCTGTGTGGCTGGTGGAGAGGCTGTCTAGCTAGCTCTGATTCCGGAGGAACCCACAGGACCCTGCAGGTGGTTGATGAATGACAATCCCATGTGGGCTCCCACACCAAGGGGCTTAACTCCTCCAAGGTTAAGAAGACAGGCTTCCTGACCCCACCACATCCTCTGTCAGCCCCAGGAGGACAGAGAAGCAAGTCTAAACCTGTCTGTATCTAGGCCCCAGGGAAGAAGGGCTTTAAGACCCTAGGACCAAGGTGGAGCCTTCTGGTACCCCAGGAACCAGAGCTGCTGAGCTACAGTGATCTGCAGAGACCACAGCTTGCAGTTGGCAGCCCACTCTAGGGCTCCAGAATGGGCTGAGGCTCAGGATCATACAAGGAGGGCAGGCAGGGAACACCCACAACTCAGTAGTTACAATGAGAGTTCCTCAAGGAAGCTGGATCCCAAAGCCTGAAGCTAGGCCTGGTGAGACCAGGGTGAAAACACCAAAGAACACCCTTGACCCTCCACCATGCCTACGCTGCAGAAAGAAGTGGTGTGGGAAAAGATGAACACCAGGAGTGAGATAGACAGGAACACACAGACAGGCAGAAATACAACACAGTGGAAGAGACAGAAACAAAACAGAGACAGGGATACAGGGAGGCACAGAGATGGTGATGATGAGGAGGAGGAGGAGGATGAAAAACAACAACAACGACACAGCGACAGAGACGAGAGACACAGAGATCAAAAGCTAAGGAGATATAGGAGAGTAGCACAGACAGAGAGACGGACAGACATAAGGAGAGACACAAGTGGAGACATATAGAAAAATAAAGAGACAGAGATAGTTGTGAGGATCTAGAGTCAGAGAGACAAGAGGAAACAGAGAGACACAGAGGCTGAAAAGTAAAGAGGGCCTAGGCGACACAGGAGCAGACAGACAAAAGCAGGCAAAGGCAAAGAAAGGGGAGATGCAGAGATTGTGCAGCGGGTCCCCAGCATTCACACTGACATCACTAGCTGAGGCCGGAAGGTGGCAGTGAGGGCGGCAGGAGGAACCAATACAGAGAAGACCTGTGTCTCTCCTGGAGTTCTGCAAGAAGAGCAGGGTTCCGGGGAAGATGTGTTGGCCTCACACAACATGGCTGCCCCAAACAGTTGCATTGGGAGCGGCTGTTGCATGTTTTACCACCATTTCAAATTGTCCAGTTTTAATGGAGTAGAAAACGTTAAAGTCATAATGGATATGGTTTTCCCACAATTAAGGGAAAGGGGGGCTCCAATGAGGGCTTGAGAAAGGTAAGCAGGAAAGATGCCCATGCATGACACCACACCTGAGACTCCAGGAGCCAGTTTGAGGGGCTCCTACCAGCACCCCAGACTGTTAGGTGTGTCCAAATATGTGGGCACAGTTCTTCATGAAAGCATTTGGCCTACACAGGACCCTACCCCACACTCCCAATTTCCTTGAGGAAGCAGTCCAACCCACTCAAACCACATGTGTGGACATTATAGCCACCATGCCCCTAACAACCAAGAACTATGCATGTCGGTCTGCCAGCCCATGGGACACAGTGCCTCAGACCCACACCTTCAAGCACAGAAATAGGTAGTCTCAGGTGGCAAGCAGGATCCTGAGCTCCAGGTGGGGTGGCTGGTCCTTCCCAGGCTGTGAAGAAATATGTCCGGCCGCGCAAGCTCCTGGTCATGGAACCAGGAACTGCCTCTGCCTTTCCCCTTCCATGGCACCCTCCCTGACCACAACTTTCTATGACGATGACGGTCTGTCTTAAGGTTCCTGTTGCTGTAATCAAACACCATGACCAAAAGCCACATAGGGAGGAAGGGTAGTCTTCATCTTACAGCTTGTACATCCAGGGAAGTAAGGACAGAGACTCAGGCCGGGAGCCTGGAGGCAAGAGCTGATGCAGAGGTCATGGAGGAGTGCTCACTGAATTGTTTGCTTTGTTACACAGCCAAGGACCACCTACCCTCAGATGACACCACCCGTAATGGCCTAGGCCCTCCCATATCAATCACTAATTAAAATGTCCCCAGAAGCTTGCCTACATCTGATCTTATGGAGGCATTTTCTCAGCCGTGTTTTCCTCTTCTCAGATGACTTGGGACAAGTTGACAAATGTAAATATCACACAGACAGACTGGGTTAGGACTCACCCTCCTGGCCTTATTTTAATATGTTGACCTCTACAAAGATCTATCTCCAAGTAAAGTGGCATTCTGAGGTTCCTGAGGAGTCTCACACCAACATATGAATGTAGGGAGAGGAGACAGCTTGGGCATCATAGTGGGAATAACAAAAATAACAACAGTAGAAAGAATAAATAACTATGATAGGAGCATACAGTGTGATACCAATGGGGTCTGCACTTAAGATTTAGAAAACAGGAAATATAGAAAAGGGGAGAGAACCAGGGTGGCTTCAGCAGAAGTCTGGGTTCTCGGACTGTTCTGGATCTCACCTGGACTTGGTCACATATGTGCACCTGTGAGGATGCTCTCACCTGGCCATGCACCTCGGATGCCTGTGAATTACAAGGCTCAATTCAACTCATTGCTTCATTTCTGTTGCTGTGATAAAAAAAAAAACACCTTAGGAGATACAATGATTCATTTCAGCTTTTCACTTCAAATTACAGTCCACAATTGAGAAACAATCAAAGCAGGAACTTAAAACAGCTGGCCATATCACATCCGAATTCATGTGTGCTCAGCTCCATTTCCCCACTCATACATTTTTTTTTTTTTGGTCTTTTGAGACAGGGTTTCTCTGTGTAGCCTTGGCTCATACATTTCATAATCCTCTGATTAAGGAATGATACTGCCCACAGTGGGCTGAATCATCCCACATTGATTAACTTAGTTAAGACAGCCCTCCCCCAACAGACCTGTCCATAGGCCAACCAAATTTAGACAATGTTTGTTTGTTTGTTTGTTTGTTTGTTGAGACAGGCTTTCTCTGTGGTGTAGCCTTGGCTGTCCTATGCTCACTTTGTAGACCAGGCTGGCCTCGAACTCACAGTGCTCCGCCTGCCTCTGCTGCTGGAATTAAAGGTGTGAGCCACAACACCCGCCTAGACAATCCTTCTTAAAAATCTTTTCCCAAGTGATTCTCTGCTGTGTTTGGTTGACAGTTAAAGCCAGCCACCAGAGAGACCTATCAACACGATCAACTCAAGGTCCTATGGTCTGGGGAGACAAGAGGAAATGTTTTTCAAGTACTGAAACAAAGAAATTGATACCAGCATTCTAAAGCCAGATGACTTGTTTATTTTTCTCATTGCTATGACAAAATACCTGATGGAAGCAAGTTAAAGGAAGAGGAAGGTTTTGTCTTTGTTTTTTGTTTTCTGTTTTTTGAGACAGGGTTTCTCTTTACACACAGCCTTGGCTGTCCTGGATTCCTGTAGAGAAGGCTGGCCTCGAACTCAGAGAGATCAGCCTGCCTCTGCCTCCCGAGTGCTGGTATTAGAAGTGTGTGCCACCACACCTGGCTTGAGGAGGGTTTTTAATCACAGTTTCGAAGCTACAGCTCATTACAGCAGGGAAGCGTGGTAACTAGGATAGCTCATCCATGGGAGAAGACGTTTACAACCCAACTTGTTTGCCTCTTGAGTAAGCAGAGAGCTTAGAGACCAGAAGAGGCTCTACCTTTAACACCCACCCCCAGTGACTCACTTATGGCCCCAAAAGTGTCATAGCCTCCTAAAACAGAGCCGTAAACTAAGGACCACTTGTCAAAACACACGAGCCTATGAGGGCCGTTTCACATTCGACACACATCAGTCTAACGGTGTTCACAAAAGACACAAGACACAAAACTGGCCCCTCGTCTCTGAGGCCGGAGGAGGGTTTGGCAGAGGGCTGAAAAGCCATGAGGCGAAGCATACCCTGACACCTTGCAGATGTGTAACAGGCAGAGTGGAGAAAATGCCTCCCCAGTCGGTTGCCATTCCCTCCGAAAGGGGAGACCTTGGGGAGCTGAACCCGGAACTCATGATACATCCATCACCCTCTCAGAGGCACTAAGGGTGGGTCAAAGGTCAGAGGCAGTAAGAGTGGGTCAAAGGGCTTGGAAACACTTCTTCCAAGGAAAGAAAGCAATGTGCTGCCCCCAGACTTCCTTGGCTGCTGCTGCTGGGACCCATGTCCAGCCCTTAGGATTCCCCACCTGCTCTGTATGTAAAAGTACCCCTGGGGTTCTGGGCAGCACAGCCACATGGTCATCTGTGGAGTTAGCTTGGCCACATTGGAATAAGTGGCAGCCACACCTCTCTCAAGTCGGAAGGGTGTGACTGGCCCTAGGAGAGGGCCTTGTGGGCTCCAAGAGTGAACCCAGCACCCCGAGTCCTTCCTGTGGACTCTGACCTAGCTTATCACTAGGCTCTACCACAAGGGGGGGGGACAGGAAGCCCTCTCTGTTCCTAGATAAACTTCTGTGGCCTGGAGCATGGCCCACTACACACACACACACACACACACACACACACACCTGGCCAGAGCTCTGAGGTCCTGTGATCTGGCTGAGCTCTGCTGTTTTAAGTCTGGGTTCAATTTAGCCTCTGATCTCATGGACAGGAGCATCTGGGAATGCTGCTGTCCAGTACAGCATGTGCCTCCTCTGCCTGGCACCTGTGACCTGGTCTCAGCAAGGAGGGGCACATACCTTATCCAGGGCACAACATGAAGGAGAGCCACAGCGCAGCCCCTGCAAACAGACTCAAGCTCAGTTTGCCCTGGAGCCCTCTGTCCTGACTGTGGGGAGTCCGGGCAGCATAAGCCTGCTGATCAGGCCACGTTCCAGGTTTCCCTAGGGCTTTCTGTGAAATGGAAGCCCCATCTAAGCTGAAGCCACTACACAGAAGCAGAGTGGCCAGTAGAACACCAGTGTATCCAGCAACGTCCCGTACAAGGCAGGCAGGGAACCACAGCAAACCAGAGAGGCCAAAAGGAAGACTCTGTATTCCTTCTGATAACCTGGCCAAAACTGGTCTCTGGTCCCCTTCTGTAGGACTGGCCACACTCTCATCCTGTGAATGCGTTTCCTGGTGTCTATGTGAGGGGCCTGCTCCACAGACACTGTGCTGACCAAAACTGGCTGAAGCTAAATCAACTGGTGGGAGGGGCCCTGGTTACAACTGCCTTAGCTCAGGCTCAAACCACAGGGCCCAGGATCAAGGGGTCAGATGACCTCAGAACCCTGTCTCTCTCTAGAGAGCAAAGATCATGGGTGCAGAGTCACAACGAAGCTCTCTGCATCCCTGGGGCTAGCAGGGGCCCCTTTGGTCTGCACAGTAAGTGTGAAGACAATTTGGTGACTCATGGACCTTGGAAATTGCCAGGTCCTGATAAGCAGCATTTTGTGTCCTGAGGACAGCCCCTGAAATGAGAGGAGGGCCCCCAGGTTTGCCACCAAAAGGACACCTTCCAACAATGGGCAATGGGAGCCATCTTGTTGGGGACTTCTTGGACAAGCTTGTGGAGAGGCTGTGTGAGAGTGCCTGAATGCTAGGATCATGCCAGGGTCAGACTTGGCTTTGGGCCTGAAATAGCCAAGTGACCCCCAGATTCATAAGGTGGACATGGTCCTGATCACAACCCCATCTATGCAGTGGGGTACAGCTGGATCAGTCTGAAGCTATGAGCAATGAAATGACAACTCCAGCTTCCTCGTGGGCAGTGGAATAACACCATAGGCTTCCACAACACACCCAGGCTTTCAAGGACCATCAGGCGTCTGGGAACAATAGTGACCCCTGAAGCAGGGTGGCCAAGCAGTCCCTGCCATCCTCCAGCCCAATGCCAGGGTATCATGGGGTTGCTGGTCCATCCACCCAGTCTTGTATCTGTGACAACCCCCCTGGACACTGCTGAGAAGGCAGTGAACACTTTGAGTAGTGTGTCCTCAGCATAGGATCTGGATACAGTCCCCCCTTTTAAAAAGTCACTTTCATTGTCTCTTCTAGCTCCTCAGGGGTACAGTTTCCCCCATAGGAGTCCTTATGGCATCGGCTAGACATCTCCATGGCTTCTTGGGGGCCACATTCCATGCACCTAAGTTCCCTGCTCCCAAACAGCATCAGAGCTGAGTATGTGAGAGTCAGGTCAGGGCCCTGTGGTAAAGCAGCAGCCAGGGTGCCATCACAGGGCTGGCTCTTCCTGAGGAATCACTCCTTGTCTTAGAGTGTCCTTGTGTGGTCATACTGTGTGTCCGTGTTCTGAACCTCCTTAATCAGTTAGATTAGGCTCCATCATAATGGCTTCATTGTGATTTATCTCTTTAAAGACCATTGAACGGTTCCTGCAGAGGATCAGGGGTTCAGTTCCCATCCCACACATGATGTCTCACAACTCTCTGTAACTTCAGTTCAGGGGACTCCAATGTCCTCTTCTGACATCGGAGAGCACGGGGCATGCAAAAAGTGCACATATATACACTCAGGCAAAACACTCAGACACATAAACTAAAAAAATATTCAACTCTCAAAGAAAAGACCTTCTTTCTAAACTCACATGGTATATACTCACTTATAACTGGACACTAGCCCTACAGGGATATCCCCTGAAAGTCTTCACTTACCAGGAGATTGGGATAGATGCAGGACCTCCTATTGGGACTCTAGATGAGAGAAGTATGGGAGAATGGGGAAATAGAAGGATCCAGATGGTCCTAGAAACCTACAAGAAGAATATCATGACTGGCAGATCTGGACCCAGGGGAATCTGCTCAAAATACTGCACCAGCCAAGGGCAATACATGCAATAAATATTGAACCCCTGCTCGGATCTAGCCAAGGGACAGGTCATGATCCACAGTCATGTGGAGAGAGGGGACTGACTCTTACATGAACTCTGGTGCCCCATATTTGACCACTTCCCCCTGGTGGGGAGGCCTGGTAGCACTCAGAGAAAGAATAGGAAGGCTACCTAGATGAGACTTGATAGGATGTGACCATAGGGTGGGGGAGGAGGTCCCCTTCTGTCACAGACCTAGGGGAGGGGAATAGGGTGTAAGAGGGAGGGAAGGAGGAACGGGAGGAGACAAGCAAGGGGATAACAGCTGAGATGTAATCTGAATAAATTAATTTTTAAAGAAAGACCTTTTTTCTAAACCACCACTCAGAGGTGTTAGAAGTTCAATGCATTTCCACATATCCAATTAGTACAGTTCAGCCTAAAGCGGACACAAGCCAAAGCGAGAAACGGCCTGAAGTCACAGGGGAAACCTGTGTCTCTCAGGGCCACAGAAAGAGGGTGGGCTGCTAATGTGGCTGACAGAATCCTGCACAGACTAGGTCTGACTGGACCTCATTCCTTCTGCAATTTTGGGGGTTCTCTCCATGCTCTGGCAGCAGCGTGACGTTTTCAAAGCCCATTTCCACTACACGGGCCCTGCTTATCTCAGAGTCTGGTTATCCGTGTTTGGCTCAGTCTGGGCAGCTCAGGCCATGGAGGAGTTATCCATAGAGGCAAAAAGACTAGCGTGACAAGACCTGGCCCAGCAGAGAAGAAAGGCAAAGGACTGGAGACCAGGTGGCCTCAGGATCACCTGCTGGTACACACTCACTGGCTCCCCAACTGGCTTATTTGGTTTGGTTTGGGTTAGGTTGGGTTGGGTTTTTTGGGTTTTTGTTTTTTGTTTTTGTTTTTGTTTTGTTGTTGTTGAGACAGGACTTCTCTACATAGCCTTGGCTGTCCTGGACTCACTTTGTAGACCAGGCTGGCCTTGAACTCACAGAGATCCACCTGCCTCTGACTCTGTGAGAGTGCTGGGATTAAAGGTGTGTGCCACCCACCACCGGGCTCCCCCAGCTGTTTTTAATGAAGAGATACTTTAAACCTCACCACCCCTCAGATTAGCATGTAGTCAGTTTTACTTTCAAATGTTCTTCCAGTAGGGAACATGACATCACAGTCTGTCACACAGACGTCAATCCTGCCGCAGATGCAGCCATGGTCCTGAATCTAGTGTTTCCGTGTGTGTGTGTGTGTGTGTGTGTGTGTGTGTATGTGTGTGTGTGTGTGTGTGTGTGTACACAGGTGTGCATGTGTGCCACAACACACATTTCAAGCTCACAGGACAATGCCTAGAGGTCAGTGCTCTCCTTCTACTATGTGGGTCCCAGGGAGTAATCACAGGCTGTCAGGCTTGGTGGCAACTGACTTTACCCCCTGAGACATCTTTTTTGTTTTGTTGTGTTTTGTTTATTTGTTTGTTTGTTTGGGGGGTTGTTGTTGTTTTTCAAGACAGGTTTCTCCGTGTAGCCTTTGTTCTGGACTCACTTTGTAGATCAGGCTGCCCTCAGACTCAGAGATCTACTTGTCTCTGCTTCCCTGAGCGCTGGGACTACAGGCGTGTGCCACCTGTGCCTGGCTTGCCCTGAGCCATTTTACTGAACTTCAAGTGGTTTGTGTTTGTTGCATTTGCAAATCGGTCAAGTAATGTGCTACTGTTTTGCCTTTATAGAAGCTAACAGACAACACCATCATCGGAGAGATGGCTCAGTCAGTAAAGCTTGTACACCAAGCATGAGGACCTTTACTTGATCCCCAGAACACATGCACAAAAAGCGGGGAGACAGAGACGGGAGATCCCTGAAATCTGCTGCCCAGCTAGCCTGGCCCAGTCAGCTCAGGGAAGAGACTCTGCCTCAAAAACAAGGTGGACACCACCTAAAGAATGACACTCAATCCAGGCACAGTGGCACACGCCTGTAATCCCAGCACTCGGGGAGGCAGAGGCAGGTGGATCTCTGTGAGTTCGAGGCCAACCTGCTCTACAGAGTGAGTTAAGGACAGCCAAGGCTACACAGAAAAACCTTGATTAGAAAAACAAAAACAAAACAAACAAACAAAAATAATAACACCAAAGACTGACCTCTGCCCTCCATGTGCACCCACACATGTGTACACACACATACACACAACACAAACACAGACACATATATACAACTATCTGTAATTCCTGCTCCAAGAAATTTAATACTCCTGTCTTGTCTCTGTACATATACAAACACACACATACATACATACACACACACACATACACACACACACACACACACACACACACACATTTTCTTTTCTCAAAAGAAAAGGTTTGATTTTTCTTGCATCCAAGAGGCATCACTGGAATCACTGGACAGCCACCAAGTGTCTCTGGCTCCCCCAGCTGTCCAATGGTAGTATTACAATCTCAGCACCCAATGTGTGCTGAGTGGGACCACTTGAATGAAGAGTGGATTCTGAGAAGACCCCTAGGCTGGCTTTAGCCACCACAACAGAAGAGACCTTGGAGATGAGAGCTTCCCTATCATCCCAGGCTCTAGGCATCTCAAGCATGCAATATGATGCCAGCCAAGCTGCAGCATTTAAGAAAGTGTGAAGAGGATGGACCGCACGCTGTTGTAAGCCTCCGACACTTGGCAGTTTTTGTCATTGCTGCATGGCAGAGTCCATCCTGACTAACACACATTAAAAAGTTTCCTGTAGATAAACCCTATTCATAACCATTGGGACACTGGATAGGAGACAGAGCTTCATAGCATCATCCCTGCGCCCCTCGGTATTTGAACCAATGCAAGCTCAAGCTAAGGGAGTTGACATATTCCCAAAAGCCCACATAAGCTCATGCTGGTAGGTCCATGTGGTTTGACAACTCTGCCCAGCAGTCTTTGAGGAGCCATGTTATGGTTTGTGTATGGAGTACTCCCCCCCTCCCAAAATAAGGGCTTACAGATTGAAAGGATGTTATTTGGGGAGGCTCAAAAAACCTCAGAGGTACGACCTGGTTAAAGGCCCTGAAGGACTGAGTCCTTGGAGGATATTATCCCTGGCCTTTTCCAGGCATGCTCAGTCAGATTCCTGGCCAGCCATGCTGGGAGTAGCTTGTCTCTATCCCACGTCCCTGCTTTGGTGCGCTTCTTAAATGCATGGGGTCAAGCAATCAGGGCTTGAGCCACCAGAACCCTGAGCAGTGTTTCTAATCAGGTATATTTATCACAGTGACACAGAGGCAAACAACACAGTTTTTGTATTGTTTCACTTTGCAGCAGAAGCCAATGCCCTGGCCCCTGTCTGCGGCCTGAGACAGTCTCAGGGACATGCTTACACCTCACAGGCACAGACCCCACGGCAACACACTTGTGTGTGTGTGCACACCTGTGTGCTCACACCTGCACACACCACACACTGTCCGCATAGCACTTGGACAAAGTTCTCTCCCACAGCAGAAAACTCTGGGGAGGAACTTGAGGGCCTTTTCACTCCTAGTGAGGAGGGGGCTTCACCCAGCCAGGGCTCTGAACAGACAGAGTCTGTTGATGGCAGAGTCACATTGTGTCTGGTGTCCAAAATCCAGTAACTGCACCCCGGGAGTCCCTGAAGAACCCTGTCCAAACTATCTGGCCCAATTCCCAGAAGCCATCCACATAGTGGCCAGCTCAGACTACTGCCGAACCGATTTAAACCACAGCACCAGAATGGCTATGCCTGAGTTTATTATGAGAAAGCAAAAGAGAAAAACAGAAACACTGAAAATAAATATCTTCAGAGCAGAAGGCAAACTAGAGTGGAGGAAGCTCAGAGAGTCAGCAGGATGGTGAAGGCTCTACATGTACAGTAGAAATCATTCACTTCCTTCCCAGAAGCCGGGGACTGGAACGCCTGACGCGGCCTTGCTGGGCCTGTGGGAGCCCGCAGACGGAGTCCTGGCACAGACAGCTATCGATGTGTGTGTAGGTATGGATCAGTTCGCTGCCATCTGGACATTCCAGGGTCACCTTGCGTTCACTGGTCCTCTCCTCTTTACAGCAAGAACACCTGTGATCCAGATCCTGGGCCTGGGCAGAGTACCTGGGGACGACGAGAAGGGCAGAATGAGTGCCAGCCTCCCTGGGACCAGCATCAGTGTCCCTCCCTCCTTGGGGCCCCGCCCTTAAGCTCCTCTACCCCTCCATCTCACATTGGCAGCCTAGGACTCACATGGCAAAAGTCCCACAGGACCCAGTGCAGTAGTTCATAGAGACATTCTTGGTGCAGCCATTGTGGGAAATCTCCTTCATGACAGGGATGGCTGAACAGTGGATGTTGCTAGTGTTTGTGATGCCTGTGGA
The DNA here is from genome assembly GCA_907169655.1 of Acomys percivali. Classification (NCBI taxonomy): domain Eukaryota; kingdom Metazoa; phylum Chordata; class Mammalia; order Rodentia; family Muridae; genus Acomys; species Acomys percivali. The sequence goes on along the minus strand of OU015757.1, from coordinate 21,604,148 downwards.
AGGAGATGCCGGTGCAGGGGGTTGTCTAAGACTGGCACTCAAGCACTCTCCCCCCCCCCCCCCCCCCTCCCCCCCCCCTTCCCCCCCCCCCCCCACTCCCTCCCTCTCTTCCACTCCCTTGCCCTCTCTGGTGTTGTTTCCTCTCCCTTCTCCAAGCAGTTCCGCTTCCCTTTTAGGAAATGAGGCCCAGCATGCAGCTGGGCTCCACCCAGCCTCTTCCTGGAAGAGAACTCAGATCCCCATACACCCACAGGAGTGTAGGAAACACAGCAGGGACAGGAGTCCTGAAGCTCCCTGCCCGTGTGTTTTCCTGTCGAAGGTTCTGAGTAAAGCCCACCCACCACCCACCACCTACCACGTCCCCAGCTGTACTCACATGTCTTACAGCAGCCGTTAGGCCTGTATGTGATGGAGCCCTGAAGAGAAAGAGGAGTGAGAAGGGAGCCCAGAGCATCCCCAGCAGGGGAGTGTCCCTTCTTGCCATGGGGGGCGGGATATAAGGACTGTCCTACAGGATGGTATGGAACACCCGGAACCAGGCGGCTGATGCTTCAGGGTCCCTGCTCCTGGCAGAGCACACATGGCCAGCACCTGCCACAGAGGTCCCACTCACCGGAACACAGGCACTAGGGTCGAAGTCGGGGCAGGTGATGTTGGAGACCGAGGAGATGAGCTGGTTGTTGATTTTCATGCAGCTGAAGAAGGTGCACATATCGTTGGGGTTTTTCTGTATGTCTCCAGGCTGTGGACACAACACGGTTAGGATGAGGGTGAGCAAGTCCGCCCCAGAGGCCATCCCAGGAAGACGGCTTCACAGACAGGAAGGAGGCTAGCCTTTAGGACCAGAGTCACTGGGCAATTGACACCCATAAGAGAGTCTTGGAGACAGCTATTTATCTGCCTGTGGTCACATAACACAAAAATCTCTAACCTAGGTCTAATCTGTGAAAGAGGAAGTGATTCTCAATGGGAAAAGGATCTTGGAAAAGCTCAAAATTAGAATCTGGAGATGGCATCATCCTCCATCAAGAAGGTCCTAACTCCAAGGACGAGCATCCTTGTAAGAGACAGAAGGGGAGCCAGGCTCAGATAGAAGGGAGGCTGCTACATAGAGACTGCTACATTAGAGGTGATGCAGACACACCAGCCAGTGCTACCTGGAGCCCAAAGAGGAGGAGGCAGGCAGGACTCCCCACTGCTGCTGCCAGCCTTGATCCTGAACTTCAGAGCTCCGTAAGTAGAGCAGCCACACATGTTGGTCACTCACACCAAGCTGTGTGGGAACTGGCATGACTCAAACCCAAAGTCATCCTAGCCTTGCCCTCAGTGGCTGACAAGCTCATGGGTGGAGCCCGGAGCACTGCCCACCGCCTGTGCACACACACACCTTCAGAATGAGGTACTGTTGGTTGGGCCTCTTGATGATACAGTGGGTCTGCTGGCACTTCTTGCAGCACTCCCCAGGGGCCTCCACAAGTTCAAAGCCCTGTGGACACAGAAGAAGATAAAGCTGAGATTAAAGACTTGTCCCCACACCCAACCAGACCTCAGGGGAGGCTTCATATAGAGCAAGACCCGTGGTGGGAGGTAGAGACAGACACAGTTTGACAAGGAAGACTTTTTAAAACTGAAGGCAAATCATGGAAATTAACATGAAACCAACCATGTGCCCCTTAGAAGATGGGAAGAGGGTAAACTGAGGCAGAAAGAGGGGGAGAAGAGAGAAGCCACACTTACAGCACTGCAGGAGATGTTGCAGGGCACGTGGGTACAGGAGATGACGTTGATCTGGGTGCTGTTGTCCATGATGTTGGTACATACACAGTCCTGGCACTTGTTGGAATACACTGGAGATCCGGGCTTTGGAAACAGGCAGAAGTAAGGGAGCAGCATACACCTTCACCCATGTATACTCCATCTTCAGGAGACAGACAAGGGCAATGCCACCCATCCTCCCTGTCCCCTCCCAGCTCAGAACTCACCTGGTATTCAGCGTTCTGGTGCACACACACACCCTTGGGCACTTGGAAGAAAAAGTGGGAAAAGCCATCAGCAGCCATCCTGAGCCTCAGCCTGCCATACACATCTGAGTAGATGCTCAGGGTGGGGTGGATGCACAGCCGTAGCCATGATAAAGAAGCCCAGGGAAAGAACGTGTTCCCTCCACTGGCCCTTGTGCACTGTCCTGCCTGTGGCCTTCCCTTGCCCTACTGGCCTCACTTACCACAGGAGTAAACCGGACAGCATCTTCCAGGAACATGTTCACTCTTCGCTTCAAATCCAAGCAAACATGAGGGGCGCTCTGCTTTGCATCGTTTGGGGTCACACTCTGAAGGCAGAGAGGGAGTGTGGTGACCAGGATGGATCCCACAGGCAATGCCCCACCTCCATCTGCAGAGCATGGGTCCAGGCCTCTGTGGATCCCACTAGGGCCATCCCTGCAGCAGGGGCTCCCAGCCTGATCCAACGCCCACTACCACCACCCTCTAGAGTGAGCTCACCAACGAGGGAGTGGCAGGAAGCCTCACACACAGTAGGCATGCTTGGTCACACTAGGACCCTCAGCAGGACATGGCCCCAGTGGTTTGAGAATGACTCCCATGCCGGGGGGGGGGTCTTACTGCATGAGGTGAGGGTGCAGCACTTGTCTTCTGGGTTGGGCTCCACAACAAGGTAGGTGCCATCCTCCTCGCAGGTGGTCTGGTTCCCCCCAATACATGTCTTTGGTTTGCAGACAATGCCGCTTCCACCCTCCATGCAAACACAGTCCTTGCAGTCAAACTCAAAGTGCTCTCCAAACTGCAAAGATAAAGGATTAGTTAGCACCAGGCTAACCCTACTGTAGCACATCCATGGCCAGCCAGGGAGAAAAGGGCTGGACCAGGTAGCCAGATGAGGGGTCAAGTGAGAAAACCCTGTCTCTCACCACCTGTAAGCTCATAGGGCAGGCTAAGGGACAGACCAGCAGCTGTTCATTCAAGGCCACCAATGATATTACACAGATGTGCCCTCCTCACCAGCACCCACCAGCATCCATCTGGTACACAACAGAAACACCATAAATTGTCTATTGAGGTTTTTTTTTTTAATTGAGCTAAAGAGGACTGGAGAGATGGGTCAAGTAGTTAAGAACATTGGTTGTTTTTCCAGAGGACCCAGGTTCAATTCCCAGTCATCCACATGGCAGCTTACAACTATCTATAACTCCAGTTACAGGGGATCCAATACCCTCAGGCAAAAAACCCAATGCATATGAAATAAAAGTAAATAAATTACTTTTTAAAAATTGAGCTAAAGAGTCAACTAATGGCTGTGAGCACAGCACACACAAGAAATAACACTGAAGTAGTCAATGTGCCATCTCACATTTAGTCAGAATAGTATATGACTGGTGGGTACATAGTTGAATACATGAATATATGGTCTGTCAGATGAACAGATGGTTGGATAGATAGAAGAATGGGTGGATGGTGGATTGGTGGTTGGTGGCATGGATAGATAGCGGATGAGTAGTTAGACGGACGGACGGATGGATGGATGGATGGATAAATGATAGACAGATAGATGCTGGAGGAAAGAATGGACAGATTATGGTTAGGTTTTTGGATGGGTGAATAATGAATAAATGGATGGGTGGGTGGATGATGGATGGATGGAGGGCAGGCAAATGGATGAATGAACAAAAGATGAATGACGGATGGTTAGATGAATGAATCGCACATGGGCAAATGGAGCATGAATGGTTCAGATGGGTGGGTGGTTAGAGATATTAATGGGTAAAGAATAAGTGGGTGAATGAATGAATGAATGAGCAGATGATGGACAGATGGATGAAGGATAATGAATGAAGACTTAATGAATAGATGAATGGATAGTTACAGATGGATGGAGGGTAAATGAGTAATGGATAGGTGACTGTATTGATATAGTTGGATGTATGGGAAAATGTATGGCTTGAATGGATAAATGATGAGTGGGTGGGTAGTGGATGGATAGATGGCTGTTGGACGGATAGTGGGCAGATGGATAGATAAAAGATAGATGAACGATGGATAGGTGGTTATGTGGATGGTTAATAGTTATATGGATTTACAGAAGGATAGTTTGGATGGATGGATGGATGGATGGATGGATTATAGGTGAGTATTAAGTAGACTAATGGATAGTCAGATGGACAGGTGAGTGGAAGGATGGATGGATGGATGGATAGATTGATGGGCATATGCACCAATGGGCAGGTGGATGAGTGCATGACTTATGACTCAGTCCTTGGGGTGCCCAGGCTGCTGCTGTACCACTCCACCCCTCTCATTCCCCAAAGTTCAGGGTTTGGGGCAGAGTTCTCCCAGCACAAGGCAGAACCTACCTCTCTGGGCACATTGTCAGGTCCCACACATCCTAAGAAGAGAGGAAACAAACCAGGTTAACACTGTCATGATATTCTAGGGAACTGGGATCAGCCTCCCAGCCTTGCCTCTGCAGACGCAGAGGAAGCAGGAAGGAGGTGACAGACATAGGAAGCCTACCGCATGTCTTCACACAGACGTCATAGGCAGGGGCAAACTTTGTGGTGCCTTCAGGACAGAAGCAGCCTTCCACCAAGAGTGTGGAATTCTGGGAGGAGCTAGAATGGCAAAACACATGTTCAGAAGGAAGCGGGGGTGAGGGGTGCGGGGGAGTGGATAGATACAAGTTGGGTTACAGCTCTGGGAGTGGGGCTAGAGCTGACTGGGCCACATGAGCAGGACTAAGGATCCAAAAGGACTCTTCAGGCAGCATACCTGGACTGACAGGTGGGTTCTTCTGCAGGGCCGCAGGCCTGGTACTCCCTGTGAGATGGGCACTTCACAGCTGCAGAGAAGCGCAAGAATCAGGAAGGTCATATCCAGAAAGAGAAGCCTGCCCCTCCCTGCAGAAGCAGAGCTACCCAGCCTTTCCCACACAGGACTTCACCCTACGCCAGCAGAGGATATGTAACTGCCCTGTACCCTTGCCCGACCCACAGGCCCCAGCACAGGCCAGTACATGAGGAGAGGTGAGTGGCACTTACAGCAGGCCCCCTGGGTACGATTCCGCCAGTCAACGCAGACACCTTCCTTGGCACAGAGGGAAGCATAGGCCTGTACGCTGGCACACTCCATACCAGAACCAGGCACATAGCAGCTATCAAAGAGGCAAGCTTCATAGTAGTGCTTGGGAGGCACGAAGGGGTGACACTGGGAGAACAGGCTGTGTGGGGGGAGAGATGGGTCACACTCTGGTCAGCACCCAAGCCTCTCCACATGCTCTCCTTGCCTCCCCCTGCCCTACTAGAGCTTTCTCAGAGGCACGTGCCAAAGAGGAACTATGGTTACCACCAGCAGAAGACGGAAAGGGCTGGCTTCTAGGAAAGGAAAGACATACGTGTCTGTGGCATCAGGCATATATAGACATACTGTGCACACCTGAAAGGTCACTAGTTGCCCCTTTGAAAAGTCCTGGCTCACCTAGCTTTGACTTCATCCAAACACCTCCAGGGACAGGGAAAGACCTCCTGGTGCTACCAGAATTTATGAGTCCCTGGCCTGTGTCCAAGCCCAAATCTGCCTCCCTGCTGTGCTCATGCCTTCTGGTCAGCTGATCTACATAGAGTCTCCAGCTCAGCTGAGCCTGCCCCTGGCCAGAATATAAGAGACATCTGAGAAGAAAGAAGGGTGCTGGGCTAGAGGGTGTCAGAGGGTGTCAGAGGAGGGTGTCAGAGGGTGTCAGAGGGCGTCAGAGATAATAGCTAGGGGCTTGGGAAACAGAAGCCAAGTCCTGGAGCCCCTGAGACCCTATCAGTGACATAGCCTCAGCTCTTCCAGCCCCGCACAGGGGCTGCTCTTTGCCTGCTTGGTAGACAGCAGGGACAGGAGAGAGCTGAGACTCCTTGAGACTCTGCATTTTTTTTTTTTTAAGATAGGATCTCATTAGCCCAGGGCTTGTCCTGATCCTATTGCTCCACTTCTCCACTTCCCACAGATTACCTGTCCATGATGAGCTGGCAGACAGGAGATTCGGTGCAGTTACTAAGCAAGTGCCCTGGTGCTGTGGTGGTCGGGCGCTTGGTGGTGAAGCCTCTGTGGGGACAGTGTGGCTTCGAGGGGTCATTCACCAGCCACTCGTCAGCAGCAACCTCACAGTCGGAGATGATCTTCCCATTGGGTAGGATGCAGTCATCCGCAGTATTGTTGGTGCAGGTGCCTGCATACAGAGAAGCCACCCATCAAGACAGCACCAAGCCCACAATATCAGACTCAGGTCAAGCCCTTAGCACCTCTCCTTCTCCAGTCCAGGCTCTGTGTGTCCCACGGGTCAGGCCAGAGAGCAAAACCAAGGCCAAGCCAATATCTGGTGGCTTCTCACAGAGAGCAAACACAAGACAATGCCACAGTGACTGTCCATAGAGGAGCAGAGCGCCCACAGCTGGGCAGCAGGTGCTTGCACCCATTCCTGCCCTCCAAGGAAGGAGGCTGGGGAGACTCACCACACTGGCCCTTTGTGTTGTTGCCAAATAGTTCGTAGGGCAGCCGGATGGAGAAAGACAGGCCGTTGTAGGAGATCTGGGCCCTCAGCTCAGGGATGTCCACCACAAAGTTGATGCCAGACTCATACACCTGTAGCCCATACTTCTTGTAGGGCAAAGCCACTGCCTGCTTGTTTACTTGAACCTGCGATCAACACATCTGAGTCAGGAAGCGTCTCTGAGACAAGAGCCAAAGCCTGCCACCTGTTAGAGGCTTGCCTTCCTCTGTCTTATCCCAGCATGGTTCTCTCTGGAAGCCACATAGCTAACCAAGAAGGCCAACGTGCACCTTGGGATAGCACTGGGAATATCTCCACCCTTATCTGAAAAGGGGAGCCTTCCTGTCCCTCATCTTCTTCTCTTCCCTTCTTGCTTCCTTTCCACCACACTGGGACAGACCTTTGTCCCAGCTCATCTCAGGAGAAGGCAAAGACTTCCCAGAGTCTTTGAAGCTCCTTAATAGGGTCAGGGCTCCTCAGCTGTTTCCATCAGCATCAGAAATGACCCCCAGAAGATAAAGAAGACTCAGCTGGACAGTCACCTCCTGTTTGCCTATCCTCAGAGAGGGAGTTTCTGTGCTCATTTAGAGAGCCCATGAGAAGAGCTGACATGACCCTAAGGAGCCCCAACATGTGCCATGGCTCCAGCCTGGTCCAATGGACATGCAGTCTAGGCATCTGTTGCTGGAGCCCACAGTGTAAGGCCATGACAGACGTACATGGATGCCAAGTCCAAACCACATACCTGCACCTCAATGGGCATCAAGTGCACAGTCTTGATCTGCACTTCCTGGGTCTCATGGCGCACAATAAGCGTGCGGGGGCAGGACACCTTGTCATTGGCATCACAGTGGTAGTTGTCAATGTAGACCCCAAAGTTGTCCACTGTGGGGTTAATCTCCTCCATCAGCACATATGTGCAGTTACCCTGGAAGCTGTAGTAGAGCCCATCGAAGGTGACAAAGTGTGGGTCCCCCCAGCCGGTGCAGTAGCCTGTGGAAGAAACTCCATAAGTTGATGTCACCAAGCCAAAACCACTGGAATCAAGTCATTGTCAGGATTCAAGGGATAAGCTGGAAAAACTAGCAGTATTCAAAGGAGTCTAAAAACAATCTGGTCCCTAGGTTGAGCCTCTAGGGGTATCCATGCTGGAAGAGATCTTTCAAAATCATCTTCCCATTTGGACCAGACACACACACACACACACACACACACACACACACACACACACACACA
>OU015757.1:21564446-21582500 GCA_907169655.1 Acomys percivali | reverse complement strand
ACACACACACACACACACACACACACACACACACACACACACACACAAACCTCAACTGATGCTCCACTTAGCCCCCCTCCCAGCAAGTGGCTGGGCTGAGTCCCTCAGCCTTCAGGCGTCCCCACTGAGACATCGCACATCCACAGCTTTGTCCCGATGGGACAGAAGAGTCCCATGTAGATCCTCAGCCCATTCTCCAGAGGCGCTGTCTTGCTGGAGGTCCCCTACACCTGGAATTGTCCTAAGCCCGGCTTTTTCTAGACATCCAAGGCTTTCCCCGACTCCCAGGGACTCAGCTTCTCATCCACCTGGTGCGGGACCCTCAGCTTTCAACCTCAGAGTGTGGTGAAAGACCTAAGATCCAAGTCCAGCTGGAGTGGCTCTGACTGGGGACCCCCTTCTATTCCAGGAGCCCCTTACTACCCACTCTTGACTGCCCAGCCCTCTGACCCCTCGTGTGCTGTGCCTGTCCGCTTGCCCAGATCACCCAGCCCCTTACCTTTCTGGAGCTCCGAGCCCTCGGCTAAGGCCAGGACTAGGCACACAGCCACCAGGCGAGCTAGTGGCAGCCCCATGGTGGCTCAGGAGGGTGGCACAGGAGAGCATCCCAGGGCAGGGGTCCAGGACTTATATGCCTAACAGGCATCTGAGGGCGGGAGGACAAGGGAGGTGCAAAGGGTGGGTGGGGCATTTGCCAAGTTATCAGAAAAACAGCTGTGGGGGCTCCATGGGTCCCAGTGAGGAAATATTGATTCAGGTTATCTGAGTTTATCTTTATATGACTCCCGGGGTAAACTTGGCCTTCCTCAGGATGTCACAGCCCCAATTATCCTAATGCTAGCACACACCCCGGGTGAACTCCATTCCTTTAAACTATAAGCCAGGTCGGTCTCAGGTTGGGAGAGGCAGGAGGTCCCTGCTGGAATTACATCCCAAAAGCTCTGCCATGCCCCTCTAAATGCCCCCCGGGCCTGCCTCCCCCTCAACACACACACACACACACACACACACACACACACACATACACACACACACACACACACACCACTCCCGCTCCAACATAGCCCAGGTAGAGTAAGGAGCTTTCAGGTGTCTCTTAATGTCTCCAGTCTATTTCTCCATGAGCCTTGTGAGCTGAAACAAACATGATTCCTGAAGCACCTCAGTTCATGCCATCTGGGGGAGACAAGTGTGGCAGGAAATCAAGACTCCAGAGCGAGATGTCTGACCCCATTTCACGATCCACCTCCAGCAGGCAGGGAGCAGTGGGGAGCCAGGAGCCACCTGTCTCCGTGGAGCCTTCTGTACCCTACCACGCCCAGCTAAGTCCACTCTCTAATCCCCTGATTTTTCCAAGCTCTGCCAGTCTCTGGGATTACATGTAATTAGAACTTGGGCAGCCCTCAGCCCAGGCAACAACTCTTGTTGGAATGGTGTCCTTTGGGTGCAAGAGGAAGTAGCTTGAGGACTGGAGTGGCCACTCTGTGGGAATGAGGTCTGAACAGAGAGGTTAGCCCCAAAACCCCAGCAGGTCCTGACCCTGCAGTGTCCCGAGGCTTCTCCTAAGGACAGCCTGTCCTGTTCCCTAGCCACAGCTGTTACTCAGAGGACGTGGTCCTACCCTAGAAAGAACAGTGATTCTAATGACCTTCAGTCCCCTGTTAGTTTAGTCCAAAGCTGCAGCTGCCCCACCAGTGTCTGGAAATGTGCCCCCCCCCCCCGGCCCGGGAATCAGCGTGCAGCATCAGAGCTGGTTAAAAACCACAAACACGAGCCTGCGAGAGACACCAGTTCCCAAGGTCCACACAGGGTGGAGAGGCACAGGCCACCACCCACGCTGGAGCTGGAGCTTAAACTGAGACTTAGAGAACGCCCTCCCCCATGTTTTCCCCTTGCTGAAAACAAGGATGGGTCCTGACTTTGCCCAGAGTACACACAGGGTATTTGGTTACAAGGTGCCTCAAGCTCCATTTGGGTCCCCAACTTCCAGAGGTAAATGAGGAATAATGCGTTGATGGTCACAGACTCCCTAAACTGGGGTGGCATCCCCTTCCTTTGGGTACCATGCTGCACAAAAGCCGTATCTTTTTTTTTCTTTCTTTTTGTTTTTTTTTGGGGGGGGGTTGTTGTTGTTGTTGTTGTTGGGTTTTTTTTTGGTTTTTGTTTTTGTTTTTGTTTTTTGTTTTGTTTTGTTTTGTTTTGTTTTTCGAGACAGGGTTTCTCTGTGTATCCTTGTCTGTCCTGGACTCACTTCGTAGACCAGGCTGGCTTCGAACTCACAGCAATCTGCCTGCCTCTGCCTCCCGAATGCTGGAATTAAAGGCATGCGCCACCACCGCCCGGCACAAAAGCCATATCCTAGGCTAGAGAGACAGCACTGCTGGCCATAGCACCTGTCCTTTGAAGCCACCCCCTGGGACCGCCATGCCATCCCAGCTGGAGTCAGAAAGGGTTCCCATGCACTACAAAGACACCGAAGAGAAAAATGACCAACAGCGTGGGCGTGTGTCAAAGCCGCTCTTCCCATCTCACTGCATCTGTCGGCTCCAGCCGTGTCCTGTCTTCCCTGCTGTGGCTCAGGCACGTGGGAGAACCTGAGTGTGGCCTGAGCCCAAAAAAAAAAAAAAAAAAAAACACCCAGGGATTAGGGAACCAGAAGCAGCTGGGCCAAGGAAACCATTGTTTGGCTTCCCTACGTGGGCCCCTCAGGCTGGCATAATGCCCTGCAGAAACCCAAGGATGGACCTGGCTCCAAGAACCTGTGCTTTTCCATTCTGTGCCCTCTCTCTCTCTCTCTCTCTCTCTCTCTCTCTCTCTCTCTCTCTCTCTCTCTCTCTCTCTCTCTCTCTCCTATGCTGGGAGTCAGAGGAATCTCATCCAGACTCATGATGCCCAGCACAGACCTCTGAGCTGAGCTCTGAGAAGCTGGGTCCTCTCTACATGGAAGAAGTAAGTCTTCCCTGGCTGGAGGGAGTAGGTCCTCCCTGGACGAAGCTGGAGTCTCCCTGGGTAGAGAAGGTCACCACCGCGTTCCTGTTGGATGGAGCAGTGGTGATGACCCCCAAGCTGAGTGACTATGTGACTCTAACAGACCTCTTTGCCCATTGCAGCATCTCAAGTGGCTTGTATGTCAGGCAGCCCAGCACATGGCTGGACATAGTGGTCAAACTGCCACCCTAGTGGTGGAGGGTAAGAGCAAATGGCGACGAAGGCTCTACCAGCTTTGGACTTTGCAGTGCCCTGATGAAGAGTGAGAACCAGGACAGCTTAGGTGGGAAGCCAAGGCTCTACAACAAGATAAACATGAGCTGGAAAGCACTGCGTGGCCACACTGAGGCCAACACACATGTGGGCAGATTCTCGGACCACGCTGAATGTGGCCGACACACAGAGGATGGCTTTCTCCATTTGATCAACCCTCCTCTGTGCTGCAGTCCGATGGGACAGCTACCTATGGGCCTCAAAGCTCAGGTTCCCACTCTCGGCTCCAGAGGCCTCTACTCCACCTCCTTGCACCTTTTCCCCAGGAAGTGAGAGACTATGATGGAAGAGAAAAGACGTCAGTACTTTGAGGAAGCTGATGGGCAGTGCCACTGTCTGCAACAAGGATGTGGTGGCCGAGGAGAGAATGACTGCCCCACCCAGTCACAGGTGGACCCTGCTGGGCATCAGGCTGCCTGCCCCAGGCCTTAAGTTAGACTAGAACAGAAACCAACAGTGGACACGGTCCCAGGCACCCTGGGCCTTTTCCTGGCGGCCCCACACCCTGCAGTATTTACCGGGACAAGACACTGTTCCTGGGAACAGCACAGAATTTACTGCCCTGACTGCAGGGAGGAGGCAGCAAAGACGTCACAGGCTCCTAAAGCGAATGTTCCACTCTGTCCACACACTGACTCATCCGGAAGCTGGAGGGGAGGGGACCAGGGACTACACGGGAGGAGGAGGAGGAGAGAGAGAGAGAGAGAGAGAGAGAGAGAGAGAGAGAGAGAGGAGACAAGATGAGGAAAGGGAGACTGAGGGAGCCCCATTCCCATTCTCTGCGGCCTCCCGCGATGGTGTTCCGTTGTCTGTGAACGTGGCTGAGCCGCAGTAGCCAGCGTTTGGTCAGACATTAGTCTTGATGTCGCCATGAAGGTAGTTTTCAAATGTGAGCCAACCGTCCCCGGAGTGGGGAGTGAGAGCTTTCGAGAAGAGGCTACGGTCTACAAGGCTGAGTCTCCCACTTGCTGGCTTCTGTGCAGGTTTCAGACTTGCATCCCCAACATTTCACGAGCCAACACCTTAAAGTAACACTTGTCCATATGTGTGCACACACACACACGCCCTGACTGCTTCAATTTCCCTGAAGAACCCTGACTAATGCTTCTTGCACAACACAAGCCCTCCTCACTCAGGGTGAGCGGCCGCTGTACAGCCCATCCCTACTACAGCTTTCTGAGCGCCCTACCCCAGACAGCCCCTCTCTCTTCCTTCCCTACCCCGTTTGACCTCCGTGACCTTTACTATGTCAGCCACATGTAATGGTCTTGGGCCAGTCTCCCATGATGCTCCGTGGTCAGTTTGATTACTAGCACCTGTTACAGAAAGAGAAACCGAATTCCTGAGGATCATGTGCCTCAGTTGCTACAACAGCATCTCTGTGCGCAGGAGACAAGGCTCGCTTAGCATCCCTGTTGACCACTGCCTTTGCCTCTTGCCATCCTGGCTGTTCACCCAACACCGGGCTACCATGCCCCCAGATGGCTGGGCTTAATGAAGTGGGAAGCTGGTGATGCCACCGTGGTAAGCAGATGGAGAGTGCTCCAAGAGAAGCCACAGTTCCCAGCCCTGCTGGATTCGTGAAGGAGACCCCAGGCCCAGACACAAAGGGACAAAGCAGCAAGTCCCATGCCTAGGCCCAAGACAGCCAAGCATTTGTCATACAGCCATCTCTGCAGATGCTCCCCGGAAAAGGGAGCAAAGCAAGCTCCAACACTGCAAATGGGCCCCTCACCTGGGCCTTCAAAGGCTTGAGAAGACAGGGAACAGACAGGCCTGGCCACATGTCCCCTTACATGAATTTCCAAGAAGGAAGTCAGCTCAGCACTGGATGTGAAAGCTGAGAGAGGAAGCAAAGAGGGCTTGGTAGGCTCCGCTGGGCAGGTACATCCTGGAGGGAACTGTCTTTGCCCTCCCTCACCCCGTCTGTCAGACAGGCCATTACCTTTCAAGAGTTCAGCCATTCTAGGGCAAGCTCTCACTTCTCCCCTCAAAACTTGGCTCAGTGGTCAACACTCACCGAGGCCACTGTCCTCATCATCCTGGCCATACTGTGTGACCATTTATGATGTGTCAAGGACAACATGGGACACCCTGGCAACATATGCACCCACTGAGTGTTGCTTCTGGACTGGGGCAGGAAGTATAGAGTATGGAAGGGTAGGCCTGTGTATGAATGGTTGGTTGATGGGTGGGTGGGTAGATGTCTGAATGACTGAATAGCAGCAGGTGGATGGATGAGTGAGAGGTGGGTGGTGGGTGAGTATATAAGGGTTTTTTTTTTTTACGTTTTAAATTGGAAAGGATTTTGATTGAGATTGCATTGAACAAATAGACAGCTTGATCAGTCTTCTAGCCTGTGACTCTGCATAGGTCTCTGCTTCCACCTTGGTTCTCTCAGCAATACTTTGTAGCTTTTAATGCGCTACTCTTGTATCTTGTCAGATTTTCCCCCTCAGTACTTCATATATTTAATACTTTTGTGATGGGTATTTTTCTTTATTCCTTTATCAAATTGCTTGGTGCTCGTATATAGAGACATCAATCAATTTTTATTGAAATAGGAAACATGTAACATAACATTTCCCATCTTTGCTATTTTTAGATACACAGCTCAGTGGTATTGAATATCCTGACCATGCCGTGAGGCCATCACCACCACTCACCTTGAGAACTCTTTTCATTTTGAAAAACCTAAATTCTACTCTGGAGAAATGGCACGGCAGTAAGAGCACACAGTTTTTGCAGTGGACCTGAGTTGGGCTCCCAGCAGTAAGTCAATCAGCAGTAACTCCAGCTCCAGGGGATGTCACGCCCTCTTCTGGCCTTTGTGAGCACTGCACTCACACAGGTATATATCCAACACAGACACACACATACACATAAATTAAAAATAAATGAAAAATATCTTGCTGGACAGTGGTGGCCCATGCTTTTAACCCCAGCACTCCAAAGGCAGAGGCAGGTGAATCTCTGAGTCCAAGGCAGCCTAGCCTACAGACTGAGTCCAGGACATCAGGGCACATCCCCTCCCACCAGCCCCAGGCAATTGTCATTCTGCCTTCCTGCCTCCTTTCTCTTGACAACTCTAGGGATTTCTGTAAGTGGGGTCATGCAATGTCTGTTCATCTTCTGACTTATTTCACTGACTACAGAGGCCTTAGCAGCTATCCGTGCTGTGACACACATCAGAACTGCCCTCCTTTGTAGGGCCAGATAATGGACCGTTGTATACATAAGCCACATTTTTCTTATCTGTTCACCTTTTGATGAATACTAGACTTGCTCCCACCAGTCAGCTGTCACTGTTCCTGCTGTCTTCTTTTCTTTTGTTTGTTTGTTGTTGTTTGTTTGTTTGTTTGTTTGTTTGTTTTTTGGTTTTTTAAGACAGGGTTTCTCTGTTTAGCCTTGGCTGTTCTGGACTCGCTGTATAGACCAGGCTGGCCTCGAACTCACATTGATCCACCTGCCTCTCCTCCCAAGTGCTGGGATTACAGGTGTGCACCACTACACCAGGCCATTCCTGCTGTTTTCAACATCAGTGTACAAATATCTCAAGGCTTTGCTTTGGATTCTTCTATTTCTAAACAAATACTAGAATTTCTGTATTATATAGGGATTCTATGCTTAACTTTTTGAAGGGCTGCTGTTGGCTCAATCTTCTTAACAATTATATTTTATTATGAACTTATTAAACAAGCCTACCTCCCTTACAACCCAACTGACCCAAACTATAGGAAAAGGAAATTAAAGAACACTATAATGAAACTTTAAGGATATTAGTTCCGAGAAATGATTCTCCTGGCGTAGTCAGCAGGACCTCAGCAAACCAGCAATCCCACCAAAGTTGCTGCTGGAACCTGGAGCAACCGGAACCTGAAGCCTCAGCTGGAGTCCAAAGTCTTGAAGCTTTCCCTGGAGCAGTTCTCTCTAGGAGCATCTCTCGAAGTGCAGGGATGAAGAGCCAAAACAATCCCAAGTGTCGTCCCCCCCCCCCTCTCTCTCAAACCTCTTGTTTTGGGAATGTATATGTGTGTGTGAGTGTGTGTGTGTGTGTGTGTGTGTGTGTGTGTGTGTGTGTGTGTGTGTATGTGTGTGTATATATACTCTCAGAGTCTCTACTAGGATGTTTTCAACTGGCAACATCCAAGCTCCCCCAGGAAGTGGTTCGACTTCTAAGGGGATAAACGTCCTGCTCGCTCACTCGTCTGTTCCTCATCCTACACTTGGGATCAACACAAAAACATGTTTATCTCCTCTTCATTTAGGGATTCTATGCTTAACTTTTTGAAGAGCTGCCATACTACTCTTATCGTTTTTATACCCTCACCAGAGTGTACAACAGTTCCAATTTGTTTTGTTTTGTTTTGTTTTTCCTTTCTTCTCTCGCCCCAACCTCCAGGTGTCCTGGAACTCAATCTGTAGACCAGACCACCTCTGCCTCCCAAGTACTGGTACTAAAGGCGTGCATCTCTACCACATGGAAGTCCCAATTTCTTAACATTCTTGCCAATATCTTGTTTTTCTGTAGGTTTGCTTGATTGCCCCCCCTCCGTGTGTGTGTGTCTGTCTGTCTGTCTGTCTGTCTGTCTGTGTCTGTATGCCTGTGTGTATATGACAGAGGCCAGATTCCTTGTCAATGGAGTCATGGGTGGTTGTGAGGCATCTATGTGGGTGCTGTGAACTGAACCTGGGTCCTCAGCAAGAGCAGCACATACTCTTAACTGCTGAGCCATATCCCCAGCCTGATTTCCTATTCTTTTTTATAGCATACACCTCAATGTATGGCATTCATTATGTTTTCTAAATTTGTGTTTGTGTGTGAAGTATACATGCATGTATGTGTGTGCGGTTGCGCGCGCGCGTGCGCGCGCGCGCACACACACACACACACACACACACACACACACACACGGCAAGAGAACAACACCAAGTGTCTTTCTCTATTGCTCACCATCTTTTTTTTTTTTCTTGGTTTTTCAAGACAGAGTTTCTCTGTGTAGCCTTGGCTGTCCTGGACTCATTTGTGGACCAGCTGGCCTCGAACTCACAGAGATCTGCCTTCCTCTGCCTCCCCAAGTGCTAGGATTACAGGCATGTGCCACCGTGCCCAGCTTCTCCATCATATCTGTTTGAGACAGTCTCTCTCACCGAGCCTGGAACTCACCATTTCAGGGAGGCTGGTTGGGCAGGGAGCCAGGGGTATCTTCCAGGGTCTGCTCTCTCAGGCACATGCCGCCACATCTGGATTTCACATGGGACCTAGAGGCCCAGGCTCAGATTCTCATGCTTGCTCAGCAGCTGCCTCGCTCACTGAGTCATCTCCCCAGCCCTCGCTGTGCCTTTGATGCATGTTTCTCTGAGAGAAATGGTACAGGAGGTCTCTTCTGTACTTCCTGGCTGCGGACACGTACTCTCCAGGTCTCAGACAATCACAGGAGAAATGTCTATTCAAACTCTTTGCCCATTTCCAACAACCAGTGTTTGTGAATTGATCTTAGGACTCCGGCAACCCTGATTATCTCACCCAGTCATTACAAATTTTCTGTTGTCCGAGATGGATAATCATGTCATCTGCGAGTGGTGATGGCCTCTCATCCTTTCCGATCAGTTATCTGTATTTATGTCCCTTTGTGGGTACGCTGTGCTGGCTGTGATTTCCAGCACAGTGCTGATGAGGAAAGTAGATCTCCTGGCCTTGCCCCTGATTTCAGGGAAACTACTCAGTCTTTTAATGTAATGGCAACTCTGTTGATACCGTTTACCTGAATAAGGAAGTTCTTTCCTAAATTTAGCTCGTGAGTTTTAACAAGGAATGTGGATTGGATTTATTCAAGAGTGCTTGTCTGCCCTGTGTACCTTTGATCTGTCAGTATGTTGAATCACACTGACTGGTTGTGAGCATTAAGCCATTATGCTTTCCTGAACAAAATATATCTGATTACTTTTTTGTTGTTGGGGTTTTTTTTTTTTTTTTTTTTTTTTTGAGACAGGATTTCTCTGTGTAGCCTTGGCTGTCCTGGACTCACTTTGTAGACCAGGCTGGCCTTGAACTCAGAGATCCACCTGCCTCTGCCTCCTGAGTGTGCCACCATGCCCGGCTCTGATTATATTTTTTAATTTATTTTATTAATTGAATTTGTTTTTGTTTTCTTTTTTAATTGTTTTTTTTTTAGATTTATTTATTAAGTATACAGTGTTCTTGCCTGGATGTACACCTGCACACCAGAAGAGGACATCAAATCTCATTATAAATGGTTGTGAAACACCATGTTGTTGCTGGGAATTGAACTTAGGGCCTTTGGAAGAGCAGCCAATGCTCTTAACTGCTGCTCTCCAGCCCCTTGAATTTGTTTTTTTAGACCATTTTGCACATTTTCAATGCATACTGACCATTTTAACCCTCCCCTATCATATTTTAACAGTGTTGGATTTAATTTATCAACATATAGAGTTTTTGCCCCTGTGCTCATGGGAGAGATACTGGTCCAGTTTTTCATCTTAATTCTTTTACACTTCACTATTACATGTGTGTGTGCCTGTTTGCATGTGCATTATGCACGTCCGGTGCCCATGAAGGCCAGGAGAGGGTGTCAGATCCCCTGGAACTGGAGTTACAGGCAGTCGTAAGCCATCTTGCGTGGGTGCTCAGCACAGAACTCCAGTCCTCTGCAAGAGCACGGAGCACTCCTTGTCTTCGAGCCATCTCTCCAGCTCCATTTTTTTTTTCTCTCTTCTTATAACATGTTTGTGTGCTACTGAAGTTGGGGTAATACTTGCCTCAGAGAAAGAATTGAAAGGATTCCAATTGAGTTGTTTGATCTCTCCCCCAAACATTCAGTAGAATTCACCAATGACACCATCTGAGCCTTGAAATTTCCTTGTGAGAGAGGCTTTTGTTGTGGTTTTGATTTGATTTAATTTTAATAACAACTCAATTCCTTTGAAATCTAGCCTTATTCTGGTTCTTTGATACATTGTATCTTCCCAGAACTCTCAGGTTCCATCTAAGTTGCTAAATTTATTGTCATGAGGCCGTTTGTGTTAGTCCCTTAGTGTCCCTCACTGACTGCAGTCTGCAGTGACGTCACCACTTCTTTGTCTTCTCTCCTCTTCTAGCAGTCTGGCTAGAGGCTAATCATGCTTGTTAATCTGTTTAAGGAACTTGATTTGGGTTCCAGAGACCTTTCTCTGTTTTGTTTTGTCAGTTTATCAAAGATTCCTCTTTTTCTGCTACTTTGGAGTACTTTGGTACTGTTGTCCTTTCCTGGTCTGTAAGGTAGAAGGCCACAGGTGAGAGACCTCGCTCCTGTTCTAAGGCAGCAGTTAATGCTGTAAGTCTCTCCCAACACCACTTCAGGGACACCCCACAAGTCACCACACTGCGTGCAAGTGTATGACCCACCCAGGGTCCAGTGCTTTCCAGTCAGGAATGAAAACCTCATCAAGTGGGAGCTAGTGAGGAAAATGACTGCCCAGGTGCTGGAAGAGCAGAGTTGGCTCTGAGGTACCTGGCAAGACAAGCAGACAAAAGGAACTTCTGTTCCCAGTTCCTGGAAAACAAATGAAAGCTGTGGGGCTACTAGAATTTAGGGATAAAGGTAAGGAGGGGCCTCTGTGAGGGTTTAGCAGAATTGGCTCAGGCAGTTTCAAAAGAAGTTTCCTTCCATAGCCAGAAGGACTCTGAAAGAAGTAAAAAAAATAAAATAAAATTTAAAATATCCTCTCTCTCCACCTCTGAACACTGCCTTCTAGGATGCCATCAGTTAGGGAGACTGGAAATTTGTAAAGTCCTAGTCATGAGCACCAGTCAGCTACCACTGTGTAACAAAGTTTAACCAATGGTTTCAATCATTTAGCGGTAAAGACTTGAAAAATAGGTGGACACAGGACAGATGATGTGAGTGTGTATGTGTTATGTGAACAAACATATATGTACAAATGTTTTATAGTTTCTAGCTATATCTTAGATCCAGATTATACTCCTAGGAGAGGAACCAGAACTCTTTGGAGAAGCCACGTGCCTCTGAAAAAGGAAATGACTACTCTGGAGTATTGCATGGTGTCAGAATATGAGGACATGCTCAGAATAGGATGTCAAAGGAAGCCTGGGCCCAGGTGAAGGGGCTCCCAGTGGTCAAAGCTACAATCTGAACCAGAAAACAAAGTAAGCCCAAAGGATAAAATAAATACCTATAAATCCAAACTGATATAAATAATTGCACCAACAACTGAGAAAAGAAATGGTGTATTTTATGTAAGAATTCCAACTGATCCCTGCAGGAGAAATGAAGGTGACAGAAATTCATCGTTTGTGTTAACAGTAACAGTTGCTCTGGGTGACAACTACTGCAGGATCCTAAAAGCCGTGGGGTCATTGTTTGAAGGGGAAGAAGTTATTCAGGAATATAAGCATCTTCCCAGAGGTGTTAATTAATTGATTACAAAGTAGCAAAATAGCGGCTTGTGGGAGCTGTGAAGGTGGTCCAAAGGTAAAGTGCTCACTGGGCAAGCCTAAAGACCTGAGTTCAGATCCCTAGTACCCACATAAAAGACACACAAGGTCATGGAGTTTTGTATCCTTGGCTAGGGGAGGAGGAGATAGGCAGAGTCCTGGAGCTCGCTGGCCGGCCAGCCTAGCTAATCAGTAAGCTCCAAGTTTAGTGAGATACTCTGTCTCAAAAAAGAAAGGCGGGGCTGGGGACATGGCTCCGTGGATAAGAGGTCATACTGCTCTTGCAGAGGATCCAGGTTTGGTTCCCAGCACCCACACCAGGAAGCTCATGACCATCTGCAATTCTAGCTCCAAGGGATCAACTGACACCTAAACCCATGCCACATACCTCACATACAGTCAAACACATATACATATCATTAAAAATAATAAAAAGACAGCCAGGTGTCATGGCATGCACCTTTAATTCCAGCATTCAAGAGGCAGAGGTAGCAGCCAGCCTGGTCTATATAGCAAGCTCCTGGATAGCCAGGAGCTACATAGGGAGACTGTCTCAAAAACAATAGGCAAATAGATAAATAAATAAATATAAATTTTAAATCTATAGTAATTGAGGAAGAGAGTTTGCCTCCACATGACAATGCCATGTCATATGCTCTAACACAGGACACTGAGACGAGCACCTGGCTTCCATGCACTCTTGTAAAAAGTTGCCCAACTACAACTTAATTATTTTTCCTTTTTTTTTTTTTTGTTGTTGTTGTTGTTGTTGTTTTTCAAGACAAGGTTTCTCTGCGTAGCCTTGGCTGTCCTGGACTTGCATTGTAGACCAGGCTGGCCTCGAACTCACAGCGATCCGCCTGCCTCTGCCTCCCAAGTGCTGGGATTAAAGGTATGCGCCACCACGTCCAGCTTTTATTTTTTACTGTTTAATTTACTGGCTGGAGTATGACTGTATGCCACTGTAGGTGTGTAGATATCAGAGGACAACTTGTGGGAATCCATTCTCTCCTACTGAATAGTTTCCAAGGATCAACCTCGAGTCATGAGGCTTGCCCTCTGAGCCCCTTCCTCACTACTGCTCCGGTTTCAACCATGCGCAAATATGCAACAAATTCAGATGGAGCGACAGTCTCCACATACCTGGCCAGCACTTTCTGTGGGTGTCAAGGTCATGGAAAAAGAGGGTGAGGATGAGAGAGGACAAATGGGGCAGGAATAGCCATGTAGCCCATGGTTTGGTGGGACAGGAGACCATTTAGTGAAGTTTCTCAGCTCACCTGGTCATCTAGTGTCCCTGCCAGGTGGTACTCACAAGGCCTAAGGACAAGGCTGGCTTGACAGCATGAAGACCCTGCAGTGCAGTAACCCCACTGACCTGGGACACTGGCACCAGGCTTCCCAGAGGAAGGCCAGCCACCTAGTCCTCTGCATCATGGAGGGCTAGTGAAAGGCTCCCAATAGTATTCCTGGGCATGAGGTTGCTTTTTCTACCTGCAGATATGTACAGCACTGTTCATGTGAGCCCACCAGCATCTCATTTACCTAGCTCCTCCTACATCCAACATAGCTCCTACCCAAAGCTTCCACTCAGAGGCACAGGAGTATAGGAAGGGCTGCATCTGCAAGCTCTCACCCTCCTGCCGCTGGACCGACCCACTGCCCACCAGCAGCTGATTTAGTGTAAAGGGAAAGCCGCAAAGTGTGCTAGATGCCTCCAGCCAAACTGGATGTCTCTGTGACTATAGTAAATAGGTCTGGGGACCAAGGGCTAGAGTCACAGCAGCCCTCCTTGCCACACAGCCAGACACGTGCTCACAGAATCCTGCTGCCCACTCACTGCAGTGAGGACCATTTACTTCCTGGTGGGACACTCATCTAGGGCAGTGATGCTGGCAACGTGGGAACAGAAGCCAAGGGTGCTGCTGAGTTTACAGGAAAAGAGTGTAAAGCCTCTGTGTGGGCCACAGTGTGAGTCCTCATGGTCCTGGCTACCCAGGGGAAGCTGAGAGGTTCCAAGAAACAGCAGGAAGAGAGCAGGTGACATCCAGACAGGGCCAGAACTAGACCAAATGGACTGCAAACCCTGAGCAGTAAAAGACACATTTTGGCTGGGCATGGTGGCACACTCCTTTAATCCCAGCACTTGGGAGGCAGAGGCAGGTGGATCTCTATGAGTTCGAGGACAGCCTGGCCTACAAAGAGAGTCCAGGACAGCCAAAGCTACACAGAGAACCCCTGGAGAGAGAGAGAGAGACAGAGAGAGAGAGAGAGAGAGAGAGAGAGAGAGAGAGAGAGAGAGAGGGTGTTTTTTAGTGTCCGCCCTTTAGACGTGTTCTTTTCCTATTTTTTTGGTTTCTTGAGACAGTTTCTCTGTGTAGCCTTGGCTGTCCTGGCCTTGCTTTGTAGACCAGGCTGGCCTCGAACTCACAGCAATCCACCTGCCTCTGCCTCCCAAATGCTGGGATTAAAGGCATGCACCACCACGCCAGGCTGCAGACTTCCTCCTTAAATAAAATATCTTTTATTTATTCTTTGACAATTTCATACATACATACATATAAACAATGTATTTTTATCATAGCCACCTCATCTTCTCTCCCACTCCCTCAAGCACCGCTGATGAGAGATGCAGGGAGCAAAACTGTCAGTAAACTGGCCCCGAGGCTGTAGATTGTAAGAAAGGAATCTATGACAGGTGGGGTGTTGCACGCCTGTAATCCCAGCCCTCAGGGTGCAGAGGCAGGTGGATCTCTGAGTTTGAGGCCAGCCTGGTCTACAGAGTGAGTTCAGGAAAGCCAGGGCTACACAAGAAAACCCTATCTTGAAAACCAAAACAAAACAAAAGAAAGAAAGAAGAAAGGAAAAAGAAAAAGAAACAAATCTATGCTCCATTTTCAGTGTAGGATACACTTAGAGGTCACCAGAAAGTCACAGAGAAGCAGGAGGCACCAGGCCCCTATCCTTCCTAGCTGGCAACTGTCACCTGCTTGTGTAGACTCTCAGTTCATCCCAGGGTTGAAAAGTCACAGGCAACCAGGTGGTGGTGGCACACACCTTTAATCCCAGCACTTGGGAAGCCGAAGCCAGGGAGTCTCTGTGAGTTCAAACCCAGCCTGGTCTACATTGTGATTTTTCAGGACAGCAGAGCTGCAAAGTAAGACCTTGTTTCAAAAAAGAAAGGAAAGAAGGAAGGAAGGAAGGAAGGAAGGAAGGAAGGAAGGAAGGAAGGAAGAGTGACAGGTAATCTGCTATAGGATGAGAACCCTAAGACATATTCTATGAGGCTTTGTGTCATGAACTAACAGAGTGGGCGTCTGGGGAGGGGGCACACTAGACACTGAGAATGCTGTGCCACCCTGAAAAGCTCAGCCAGGGGGGATTGGGGGGGCAAGGAAGTGTGATTAGGAATTTAAAACATCTGTTTTGTGCCAGCAGCGGTGTGCCAGCTGTTTCTGTCTTCACTCTAAGCTGATGCACAACTCTGCAAAGTAGAAAAATAAAATGCCCCACTTTCAATCTCTGAGGCCCCAGGACTCTTATTATAAAGCGAGGGTCATTGTTTCTCACAAACTAAACTCAGAGTTAGTCAGATGGGGCCCCTCAAAGAAAAGCCCAGAATGTCACTGGAAGTATTGTTAGTTTTCCTCGGGTCTTCCCAACACTCTAGGATAACTGTGTGTGCTGTCAGAGCTCTTGAGGTTCACCAGGCTTGGCTCTGGACACCTCACACGTTGTAGCTCAGGGCACAAAGCGTTATGGAGCTCAGTACAGGTTCATGTTGCAGCAATGCATCCCTGGGTGTCACCCCTTTCTACAGAGCACCCTGGGAGAAGGCAGTGCATAGTCAACCTCTCCCCCTTCCCTCTCACAATGGCCAAGTGGCACTTACCCAAAAACCAAAAGCACATCCCCAAGTTCCCAAGGTTTAATCAAGAAAATACAAAGTAAAATGAGACCCTGAGTTTGCCCCCTAGATTTGCAATGTCTTTTTTTTTTTTTAAGATGGGGGTATTGGTCTCAAACTAATGACAATTCTCCTGCTTCAGACTCCCAAGTGAAGAGCTGTGCTCACAGGCATGTGTCGCCATGCCTAGATGCAATGGCTATAATAGAGTTTGTTTCTAGAGTGTTCCCTTGGGGTACAGAGGAGCATGGTAGCAGGGGCAAGCCAGTAGCGACTGCCAGCACTGTAGAATGGCGCTGGGTATGCCCAGTGCCTCTCTAAAGCTGTCACACTAGGAAGTGAGCAACCAGAAGTGGCCTGAAGCCTTTCTAATCTGCCGCTACCCAGCTGTCCAGCTGCCCAGCCAAAGGCCCTGCATGAATGAAGAGCCATGCAGCTGTGCCATGGAATATTCCAGAGCCATTAAAATCATGTTCCCAGTGAATTTGCTATTGGGGGAAAAGGGCTATAAAGCAATCTAAGGCAATAATTAGTATGGCTTCCGCGCCAGTGGAGAAAGGATTCACAAACACAAATCGTCTTTGCCACCCGGGCAGGTGCACCCATCATTAGCCACTGTGCCTCCCCGGAACAAAGCCGCATCGCCCAGGTGGTCAGCAGCAGCACTAGAACCCAATCCCACCAGACCAGAATATTATCACCACCAGAAGGGACCCCAGGTTGTTGCCTGGAGACCGACCGCAGTGCAGGATGACGAGATGCAGCATCCTTTCTGAGGCTTCCCTGTGCTCCACACGGTGCTCTGGTGCATTTAAGATCCTGTAGACTCAGAAAGTGATGTTACCTATAGAGAGAGTCAGGATGTGAAGCAATCCCTAAGTTAGCAGAGAAGGCAACTTCCTTCCACCTGTGCCCTGCATTGTCCGGCTGCTGCGATGAGCATAGCATTCTACGCAATATAGTGCCATGTCTTGCATCTTTATCTACTCCTGGTCTATGGGTTAATGGCCCCCGAGCATCGCAGCTGTGAAGAGGGGACCACAGGCATCACTCACAAAGAAGATGGGGAGGTCCAGCCTCCTCTCAGGCGTCACCTGAGGCCACAGGCTCCTGAATCTCACATCTTGGTCCTACTTAATACAATTCAATAGTACGATAAAGAAAGAAGACCATAAAGATGGTAAAAGCCTCCCGGAGGCCTGGCACAGCTGCCACATCCCAACCAGCTGAATGGCAGGGCTTCCAGAAGTCCCACTTCCTGGGTTCTGCATCCAGCCTGAAACTGAACTTGGAGTGAAATTGTGAGACGGCACCCTGTATCCCTACCAGACCTCTAGACTTCGTTCAGGACTTGCTTGAGAGAGACGGGGTCCATAGAACCGCTGGGCCCTGGAGAGCTCATAGTAGGCTGTGAGTGCCCTTCTAAGGACAAAGTAGCAGGTTCTCATGTCTCAGACATGATGACACCCAGGGACATGACTCCCTGGAGTAAAGGGACATGGCGCCCCAGGAATAAAGGAGGTAACAAGTGGGGCAGAAACCTGAGGTGCAGGCCTCCAGTTGAGGCAGCAATTGAGGCCTCACCTTCAAACCCCTTTTGGAGTTCAGGACATCTAGTCCAAGGGTGAACTCCAAGCTAGAGGGCCACAGGTCATACACTAATAGTCAGCCGTTGGGGAGGCTGAGAAGATGGCTGGGAATCTGAGGCCAACCTGGGTTACATAGTGAGTTCTGGGCCAGCTAGGACTACAGTGAGACCCAAGAAAAGATAAGAGAGACAGAGATGGAGAAATGAGACAGAAACAGAGAGACAGAAAGAGAGAAAGAGAGAGAAAGTGGGATGGGGTACCAGGACTAAAGTCAGTGTTGAATAGAAGGAGGTGAGTTTCAGCCTGGGACGGTGGAATGTTCTGGAAATAGATGGTAGGGATAGTTCTATGGCATTGTGAGTGTGCTTTATGATAAGTGTCACTGAGGTGTGCAATTCAGCATAATGAACAAAAAGAATTTGAGGCAGGGTTAAATGATGTATCCCTGCTGACCTCTTGCTCATTACTCCTTATGCCTTAGTTTCCCTGCTGGGACTATACGTGTAGTCACCATACCTGAGAAAAACTGGAAAAAAAAAATTTTTTTTTGGTGGTGCACACTTTTTTTGTTTGTGTTTGTTTGTTTGTTTTGTTTTTTAATTATTTTATTTTTGTACATATACATTTATATTATTACACATATATACAATAGATTACCTACAGCAAGAAGAACTGTGACACAATCAGGAATTATATAAATGTTACATTCTTAGCGTTTTGGCTATTTGATGTATTTGAAGAAGAAGTCTTTCCTATCTTGATGCATCTAAATTTCTGAATGAAAATCAATCTCCATCACATATTGTCATTATCAACTGAAATTTTAATATTTAAGTATTTTG
>OU015757.1:21551150-21564436 GCA_907169655.1 Acomys percivali | reverse complement strand
TGTGTGTGTGTGTGTGTGTGTGTGTGTGTGTGTGTGTGTGTGTGTGTAATACCTGCAGCGGCCAGAAGAGGAGATCTAGTGTGATCCATGCAGTGTGGGTGCTGGGAACTGAACTTGGGTCCTCTGTAAGAGCAGCATGTGCTCTTAACCACTGAGTCTTCTCCCCAGGCACCAAAAGTAAAAATCTGAAAGAGAGAAAAGCCATTTAAAATAATAAATAAGTACATAAAATGCAAAGTGGCCATGAAGGAAGCACACAGACAAGGGCAGTTCTGTCACATGGGCACTATAAGGGGCTCAGTCCATCTCCCTAAGATGGAGTCGGACAACACAGCTTACAGTCTTTTCCACCTCAGGACCCTGGGCCACTCTACAGAGTGCTGGTCTTTGGAGTACATGGGCGAGCCCTTGACATTTTTGCTATTGGATGCAAAACCAGAAAACCACAAAATGTGTCATTCACTTTAACTAATAGCAAGCATGTTGTGTATCAGCACACATAAAACACTTTCACGGAAATAAAAATAGTTCTGGGCCCAGGGGTCCTGCTCACACTCTGGCACCAGCCAAGGACAATACGTGCAGTTAAACTTCAAACCCCTACCCAGATCTAGCCAATGGGCAGGACATTCTCCACAGTTGAGTGTGGAGTCTGACTTTCACAGGAACTCTGGTGCCCCATATTTGACCATGTCCCCTTGATGGGGAGGTCTGGTTGCACTCAGAGGAAGGATAGAAGGCTACCAAGAAGAGACTTAATACCCTATGATTATATAGAGGAGGAGGAGGTCTCCCTCAGTCACAGTCATAGGGGAGGGGAGTAGAGGGAAAGTGGGAGGGAGGGAGGGAGGGAGGAATGAGAGGATACAAGTGATGGGATAACAGTCGAGATGTAATATGAATAAAGTAGTAAAAAAAAAAAAATATATATATATATATATAAAGAAAATAAGAATAGTTTTATTTTCCAAGACAAGAATGTTGAGGGGCTGAGAGGCTGATATTACTCTTGTTTTATTTTGGAGTTTTGCATTTCCAAGGCCAGGCTCCCCGCCAGGCCGCTGGGCTCTTTTCTCAGCACCTATTCCATCAACCGGAATACGTGGCCTTGGAGGAGGGGTGAGGAGGAAGTCCACTTCACCCAGGTCTGCAGTGGGAAAGACCACCTTAAACACCTCCTTGGTCATCGAGGAGCCCCATGGGCAGCTGTCAACGTAGGAGAGGGCCCATGTAATCACATGACTGATCTTCCAAATATTAACAACACCAATGTGGACTGCTCAGAGTCACCAACACCATCACTTCTCTCCTCAGAAAGTCTTCAGGCTGGGAAGCCACCTTGGTGAGGAATCCATATTTTCTCTAGAAAGCATGGGTTTATTGTAACCACTAAGCCTATCAGTTGTCTTCACTTAGTCCACTGTGAGAAAGATCTCTGCCAAGAAGCTAGACATAAGCAATCTACACACACACACACACACACACACACACACACACACACACACACACACTACAGCAAGAGGCCCTTTCAGCCAACCCAGTCCCATGAACACCAGGCCACTGAACATGGTGTTCAGGGACCAACCAAAGCAGAATGCAAAAACCCAATGACTTTTGCTGAGCCACCAAGACATCCTACCTTCCTGTGTCCTGTCCCTATAACTGTGGACGTCAAGGAATCTGCCTTGTAGGGGGAACACAGGGTCTGTGCAGGTATCAGGCCAATGGTTTTTCAACCTTGGAAGCAATCTGATGCTCAAGACCTTCCCTGAAGGCTGAGAGCTGTGGAGGCAGCGTATCACTCCAGAGATGATCAGTGTCATCAGGTGAATGTCTGTCCTTAGGTGGAGACTCTGCCCAGTTGCAGCCAGGAGGGAGCCAGAAAAATAAATAAATAAACACTATAAGTTCCCCACTCTGGCCCCCTTTCACAAAACTGAAGCCAGCAAGAATGGCCCTGGTGGCCACCCTATACTTCATGTCCAACGTGAGCCACTGGTTCCTGGTCTCACCTTAGAGAGCTGCCCTTTTTGACCTCACCAGTCTCTGGCAGCCTCTCTAGGCTGGTACCCATGTCTAGAGGGAGAGAGGCAGGTACAGCCCCCAGTCTTGTGAAGGAGCTTGAGGACTGGCAGGCAACACCACCAGCTCTTTGAAGGAACAAACAAGGCCAACAGCTGCGGGCTAGGCCGGGAGGAAAGTTCACCAGGAGGGTCAGCTTTCCACACCAGGGCTTCACCCCACCCAAGTTTATGGCCAGGTCCGGTTGCAGGCACAGGTCCAGCACCACCGCCCTTCCTCCTGCTGGCATCTTTAAGGAACCATAGGACATGAGGCCCCAGGACCTGGGAGCCAGGAGAACTGGCAGGAAAGGGAATTTATTCCTCAGCAGACCTAAGAGCTGGGGCAACATAGAAGAGAGTGGAACTATAAATTAACCCCTAACATATGTCCCTCCCATTCTGGGCTCTCTGGATGTCTTCTGGACAGAGTAGATGTGCCAGGAATGATGAAAGTGGCTAAAGGGGACTAGACCCACTGATTATGTGGCTGTCCATCAGTCCTAGGAATGTAGTCTGTTACCCTCTCTCCAGCAGGAGAGAGAAAGGATGCCGATGTGAGGATGACTTAGGGGAGTGCCAGGGGACTTTATTTATTTTTTGAGACAAGTCTCTCTATTAGGTAGCCCTGGCTATCCTGGAAGTTGGAAGGCCAGGCTGGCCTTGAACTCACAGAGACCCACCTGCCTCTGCCTCCTGAGTGCTGGAGTTAGAGGTGTGTGCCACCACACCCAGCTTGCCAGGGGACTTCAGGCATGGATGTGAGAATAAGGTTGTGGGTCAATGGTCGGGGCTTGGAGCACAAGGTAGACCTGAGGATTGGAAAGATGAGGTCAGGAAGTTTATTTAGGATGTGTTTCTTCTGGGGTTTGTTTGTTTGTTTGTTTTGGGGTTGTTTGTTTGGGGGTTGCTTGTTTGTTGAGACAGGGTTTCTCTCTGTAGCCTTGGCTGTCCTAGACTCACTCTGTAGACCAGGCTGGCCTGGAACTCACAGCGATCCGCCTG
This sequence comes from Acomys percivali, assembly GCA_907169655.1. NCBI lineage: Eukaryota > Metazoa > Chordata > Mammalia > Rodentia > Muridae > Acomys > Acomys percivali. Next base: position 21,561,371 of record OU015757.1, on the reverse strand, counting down.
CCTCTGCCTCCGGAGTGCTGGGGTTAAAGGCATGCGCCACCACTGCCCGGCTTAAGTTGAGCTGATCTGTAAGAGTAAGGACTTGGGCTCAGGGGTCTGGGATGACACTGGAGCCTGGGATGCTGGAGATGCAGGACAAGGCCCTGAAGGGCACAAACCGACAGCTGGGCCACTGGGTATCTATCACTACATCTGCAGGGTTGCCCCATACCTCAAAAAACTCTGCCTGCTGCTTCCCAACCCTGAAGGGCAGTGGGCTCAGCCCTTAGTCCTCCTCCCTGGACAAGGGACAGTGGCTGCACCCAGCTGTTGACTCCGCTCACTGGGAGCCTTCAGGGTCACCACTGGAGACCAGCTACCTTGAAAACAGCCAGATCAGGTACTAAGTGTCTAGCTAGCCTCTCCTGGCCCTGCCCAGGTGGCATCCACTAGGCATTAGAAATACTGTTAAGACATCAGTGCCGAGCCAATCTCTCTGCCCAGGTAAGGGCACCTCCATGCCAGAGTGCAGTGTTCACGCTCACCACTACCCACCCTGCCTCTGCCGCTGACCCGGGAAGGGAGCAAGCACTGCTGGTGGTTTGGAGCCACAGGGCCTCAGTGGCTCTTCAAGGCTGTCTCACCCTCAACATGCTGTGATCACCTAGCTCAAGAGGGCTTGCCCAGACTTCTGGCCTGGGGTGAGGGCAGAGGCAACCTGCCCAGAGCACCAGACCTGCCACTCTGACATCCCTAGATGCACCTTAGTGTTTGAAAATAAAGCAGAGTCCTGAATACACAGCCTTGAGTGGGGTGCCTGGGAATCTGCATACCTGGCCAGTACCCCAGTCTCTCAGAAACCTCAATGCCCCTGCAGTAGACCTGAGCACCCAGCAGGAGTATATCAGGGTTTCCCTGCCCCTGCTGGAGGAGGCAAATGGCTAATTAACATGAGGCCCGTGGGCACAGCTGGCGGCTTGAACAGCAAGGGCTGTGATCTGGTCTGAACAGATAAGATGGGAGGGGAGCAAACAGACTCGGGTGGAGACTGTGTTGGGGTGTGGGTAGCAACAACTATGATGTCTTGTGAGCTCCCAGAGATGCTAAGGAAGTCCTGTCCCTACCTTCAGTCTCCAGGGTGTGGAGGCCCAACTGTCCTGGCCAGCTCTAAAGCTGGGAAGGGAAAAACCTGCACACCAGCTTCCTGTCACGGGTCTAGGGCATGGCCTCTTCTGGAATTGACCAGTAGAGAGGACCACTGGAGAGCCTGGCCTGGGTCATGTTGGCTGGACTTTCCTCCCCAGTGGAGCCTCCAGAAGACCCAGGAGGTGGTCTTACCTGGCTCTAAGAAGGCAGGCAGGTCCAGAGCTTGACAAACTCCCCCCCCCCTTCTTCCCTGTCTAATTCAGGTTTTCCTCTCTGAGTCCACTGTTTCCTTACCCCACCCAAGGCAGCTCTAGTCAACCCACGGTGTAGGAACCATTCCAGAGAGTCCATCCATACCAAGATGCCGTCACTTGCCAGCAGGTGGCACCTGATGACAACTCTATGACCCAGAGGAAGGCTGGGCCCTAGGTGCTGGCCCAGGGAAAAGAAGTATGTATGGGTCTCAGTCACCTCTGAACAGGCCAAACTGGTTTAGGATAATAGAAATCTGAACTGTGGGAGCTGGCTGGGCATCGCTGAACAGGCAGGGGGGACACAGGTGTATGGGCATGTGGGAATCCACAGAGCTGCATGGGTAAGAGATGTGCTAGCCAGTTTAAACACATTGTACCTTGGGTTCGTTTTCTTATCTCTAACAATTTACAGGAAGAAAGGTTTGTTTGAGTTCATGGCTTCAGAGGGCTCAGTCCACAGTCACTTGTCCCACAGTCATTTGTCCCACTGGCAGCAGTGTGTGGTGGGCCACATTCTAACCCTCATGGAAACTGGGAAACAGAGAGAAAATACAGAACCAGAAACCAGATGTGACCTTCAAAGTACCCCACCCCCATGATTCCTCCAGCTATGCTCTGTTTCCTAGAGTTTCTGGCATCTTCCAAATAGCTCCATGAGCCTTGTTGCCGGGAGGGGGCACTTCGTATTTAAACCATAACATAACTTAATAGCCAGAAAAAGTGTGTCTGTGTGTGTGTGTGTGTATATGGGTGTATGTATGCTCACTAAGGGAGGATCCTACATGGTCCGTGTGTGTGTGTGTGTGTGTGTGTGTGTGTGTGTGTGTATGTGTGTGTATATATTTGTGTGTGTATGTGTGTATATGTGTGTGTATATATGTGTGTGTATATGTGTGTTTATGTGTATGTATGTTCGTGTGTATATATGTGTGTGTGTGTGTGTGTAAGGTGGACAAGTATGTGAATACATTTTCTCATAACTATGAGAATAGCTGCAACTGTCACTGCTGTCCACCCTGAGGTCCTCTTGCAGTGGGAACATGGGCAACAGGCCACCCAGTCACTGACCCTGTCCTAGTTTGCTCTCTATTGCTGTGATAAACACAATGACCAAAAGCAAGCTGAGGAGGGAAGGATTTATTCTGGCTTATCGGTCACATGCCATCCTGAAAGAGAGCCAGGGCAGGAGCTCAAGGCAGGAACCTGGAGGCAGGAACTGAAGTGGAGGCCACAGAGCTCAGCTTGTTTCTTATACAACCCAGGATCACCACTCTCACATCATGATCAAGACAGTCCCCACACAGGCCAGTATGGTGGAGGCATTTTCTCTGTTTAAGGTTTCCTCTTTCCAGGTGTCCAGTTGTAAAACAAAACCAAAAGCTAACCGTCACAGTCCATCTCATTCGTAGCGCCTCCGGAGTCCACCCTACTGCCAGTCATCTGGAAACCAGATGGGCAACTGCACAATCTCTAGAAACACAGAGGTCAGAGGTCATCTGCTCTTACTCATCCCACCTTTGTCTTTCTGACCCTCTGGCCTAGAACTTGATATGGAGACCAGGCTAACCTTGAACTCACAGAGGTCGGCTTGCCTTTGCCTCCCAGGTGCTGGAAGTTAAGGTGTGCACCGCCACACTTGGCCTATTTTTAATCTGTAACTGTGTATGTGTCCATGTGGCTATGGGTGAGCATGTGCTCCTGAGTTCAGATGCCTTCAGAGAACAGAAGAGCGTGCTGGGTCTGGTGGGAGCTGGATTTGATCACAAGCAGCTGTGAGCCACCTGATACATGAGCTGGGAACTGAACTCTGGTCCTCTGTAAGATCAATGTGTGCTCTTAATCCCCGAGCTGCCTCCTCACAACCTGTCCTTTTTTGTTTGTTTGTTTGTTTGTTTTTGTTTTTCGAGACAGGGTCTCTCTGGTAGCCTTGGCTGTCCTGGACTCACTTTGTAGACCAGGCTGGCCTCGAACTCACAGCAATCTGCCTGCCTCTGCCTCCCAAGTGCTGGGATTAAAGGCATGCACTGCCACCGCCCAGCCAGACCCTGTCATTTTTTAAAAGATGTATTTCTCCTTTTGCATATTAGTGTTTCACCTGCGTGTGTGTGTAAACACACCACATGCATGCCTGGAACCCTCAGAGGTCAGAAGTGGGCATCGGATCCCCTGAAACCAGAATTATGGATGTTTGCAAGCTGATATACAGGTGCCGGGAATTGAACCAGGGTCCTCTGGAGAGCAGCCAGTGCTCTTAACTGCTGAGCCATCTCTCCAGTCCCCTGTCACTTTTGTATTTTAATTATTTTTCAAATTTATTTTTGCAGTGCTTGGGTTCAAACCCAGGGTATTGTGAGTGCCAGGCAAGCACTCTAACTTTTGAACTGTATCTTCAGCTCTGAAAGATTAATGGTTAAACAGAAGAAAAATTGCCTAAGTAGGTCACTCATAGCTACAGAAAATGCACAACAAAATGACACAAAATATGGGTGGAACGGAAAGGAAACACACCCTGTCAGAGCTTATACACTATTGTGCGCTGTCAGGGTATCTCTGGGAGAGACACTGTGGCCTCATCCACATGTGCTGGGCTGTTAAGGTGTAGACACTAAACTTTAGGCAACAGCTATAATTTTTTTTTATTAATTTATTCTTATTACATCTCAGTGGTTATCCCATCCCTTGTATCCTCCCATTCTTCCCTCCCTCCCATTTTCCCCTTATTCCTCTCCTCTATGACTGTTCCTGAGGGGGATTACCTCCCCCTGTATATGCTCATAGGGTATCAAGTCTCTTCTTGGTAACCTGCTGTCCTTCCTCTGAGTGCCACCAGGTCTCCCCATGCAGGGGACATGGTCAAATGTGAGGCACCAGAGTACGTGAGAAAGTCATATCCCACTCTCCACTCAAGTGTGGAGACTGTTCTGACCATTGGCTAGATCTGGGCAGGGGTTTAAAGTTTACCGTCTGTATTATCCTTGGCTGGTGCCTTAGTTTGAGCGGGACCCCTTGGCCCAAATCTACAAGTCTACAAGTAGAACATTATGATAGGCAGATTTGGGCCAAGGAGAACAGCTATAATTATAATAACAGCAGGGAGTGATAAGCTAAATGTGGTGGTGCACATCTGTACTCCCAGCACTTAAGAGATAGAGCCCAGAGGCTTGGCTCTATAGCGAGTCTGGGGACACCCTGATCTACATGAGACTCTCACCTTTAAAAAAAAAAGCAAGCAAAGCTGGGTGGTGGTGGTGGTGCATGCCTTTAATCCCAACACTCTGGGAGGCAGAGGCACAAAGATTTCTATGAGTTTGAAGCTAGCCTGGTCTACAGAGCTAGTGCTAGGAAGGCCAGAAGTACACAGAGAAATCCTGTCTTGAAAAATATAAAAGAAGGCTGGTTTGAGGGCTCAGTGGTTAAGGACACTGGCTGCTCTTCCAAAGGTCCTGAGTTCAATTCCCAGAAACCACATTGTAGCTCTCTATCACCTATAAAGGGAACTGGTGCCCCCTTCTGGTATGTAGGTGTATGTGCAGACAGAGCACATTTAAAAAAAAAAAAAAAAAAAGCCAAGCATTCCGAGGAAAGGGAAGCAGGGTAACAGATGAAACCTGATAGGCTGTGGTCATATAGTGGGGGAGGAGGTCCCCTTCTGTCACAGGTCTAGGGGAGGGGAATAAGGTGAAAGAGGGAGGGAGGGGGCATAGGAAGATACATGTGAAGGGATAACAATCTAGATGCAATCTGAATAAATTATTATTTTTGAAAATCCAAGCCAGGGAATGTTGGTGCACACACCTTTCTCAGAAAATTGGGAATAGTGCTACCTCAAGACCCAACTATATGACTATATGGCCAGGTGTGGTGGTGCACGCCTTTTAATCCCAGCACTCAGGAGGCAGAGGCAGATGGATCTTTGTGAATTTGAGGCCAGCCTGGTCTACAAAGACAGTCCAGGACAGCCAAGGCTACACAGAGAGACCCTGTCTCTAAAAACCAAAAAAAGAAGGAAAGAAAGAAAGAAAGAAAGAAAGAAAGAAAGAAAGAAAGAAAGAAAGAAAGAAGAAAAGAAAAGAAAAAAAGGGATTAAAAAAAGACACACCTATACCATTCCTGGGCATATACCAAAATATGTTCAACCATACAACAAAGACATTTGCTCAACCATGTTCATAGAAGCTTTATTCAGAACAGCCAGAATCTGGAAACAATCTAGATGCCCCTCAACTAAAGAATGGATAAAGAAACTGTGGTACATTTACACAATGGAATACTATTAAAAACAAGGAAATCTTAATCCCAGCTCTAGGGAGGCAGAGGCAGGTGGATCACTGTGAGTTTGAGGCCAACCTAGTCTACAAAGTGAGGCTAGGACAGCCAAGGCTACACAGAAAAACCCTGTATCAAAAATAAATAAATAAATAAATAAATAAATAAATAAATAAATAAATAAAAGCAAAATAAAAAACCCAAAACCAAGGAAGGAAATCAGCTGGGCAAGGTGGTGCACACCTGTAATCCTAGCACTCAGGAGGCAGAGACAGGTGGATCTCTTGAGTTCGAGGCCAGCCTGGTCTACAAAGTGAGTCCAGGACAGACAGGGATACACAAAGAAACCCTGTCTCAGGAAGCAAAAAATAAAATAAACAAACCTGGCCTGGCAAGAAAATATTTTTAAAAATAACTATTGGATAACTGATCTGACTGAAGACCCACTCCAGGAGATGGAACCCATACCCAATATTGCTTGAGTTACCTAGAACCTAAAAGTAGATATAGCCCAGGGACCTAGGGAAAAATCAAATAATACTGATCTAAAAAAAAAAAAATGAGCCAGATGGTAGTGGTGGTACATGCCTTTAATCCCAGCACTTGGAAGGCAGAGGCAGGACGATTGCAGTGAGTTCGAGGCCAGCCCGGTCTACAAAGTGAGGCCAGGACAGACAAGGCTACACAGAGAAACCCTGTCTCGAAAAAAAAACAAAAAAAGAAAAAGAAAGAAAGAAAGAAAGAAATGTAGTAATTATTCATGATTCTTGACACTGCTATACTCATAGATCAGTGCCTTGTTCAGTCGTCATCACAGAAGCTTCCTCCTGCAGCAGACAGGAACAAACACGAAGACCCACAGCCAGAGCGTGCAGAGTAAGAGGTCTTGGAACACTCAGCCCTAACCGGGAGCTCTCCATCAACTCCCTCCCCTCAGAGCTCAGAGAATCTCTTGGAAGAAGAGGAGGAAAGAGTGTAAGAGCCAGATACGATGGAGGACACCAAGGATTGGAGGCCCCCTAAATCAGCAGGAGCCAAGCTCACGTGAACGCGCAGAGACTGAAGCAGCACACACTGGGCCTGCGGGGTCTGTGCCAGGTCCTCTGTGTTTGTAGTGTGGCTTCCAGCTCACTGTTTGTATGGGATTCCTGAGTATGCGAACAGCTGAGTTTCTTGTGCCTTCTCCTAGGCTCTTGCCCTTGTGTTTGTCTTATCCAACTTCGGCATGACAGTTTTTGTTCTATCTTATTATATTTTATTTCATTATATTTACAAATAAACAATGAATGAATGAATGAAAACCTAGTCACTAGGGTAATCGAACTGTTGTTTTATACCTAATAAAAGAGGGGAAAACAGTTTTCTCCAGTGGAATGATATTGGGTATATCAAACCCTCCAGGCCAGAGCTCATGTTCAGGAGAAGTTGACCAAGAAATAATGGACTCCACAGGTTTTTTTGGTTTTTTTGTCTTGTTTTGTTCTGTTTTTGTGTGTTAGGGGGACGGTCTTGTGCACTGTGTATTCAGATGCTGATTTCTGAGCCCCGAGATCTGGTCGCAGTTAGGACATGGGCATTGTCATTTCTGTCTCAATGTTGTGTTAAAAAATATATATATATATATTGTCCTCCATCATCCCTGATTGGTTAATAAAGAGCTGATCAGCCTATAGCTGGGCAAGAGAGGACAGGAGGCGGGACTCCTGATCCCAGCCATACAGATGAGAGAGAATGTAAAAGAGAACGGGAAGGTCACTGGGAGCTGTTAGGGGGTTGCAGGGTGGGGTTCGCCATAAGGACAGGCAGAAGGAGCAGAAGCGGCCGGGGCAAAACTAAGATGGCAAATAGCGTGGAGCACTAGCTGGGAAGTCGCCTGGCTAGGACAGTATCTGCCCAGCTTAGTGCTTTCAACTGTATTAATGAATCTAAAAATATAATAATAATAATGCAACCAGTGTTGGTACACACCTTTGTTTTGTTTTTGCTTTTGTTTTTTTCGAGACAGGGTTTCTCTGTGTAGCCCTGGCTGTCCTGGACTCACTTTGTAGATCAGGCTGGCCTTGAACTCACAGTGATCTGCCTGCCTCTGCCTCCCAAGTGCTGGGATTAAAGGTGTGCGCCACCACACCCGCTTGGTACACACCTTTAATCCTAGCACTCATGAGGCAAAAGCAAGTGGATCTCTGAATTCAAAGGCAGTTCTGGCCTACAGAGTGAATTCCAGCACAGCCGGAGTCACACAGAGATCAGCACCTGTGAGCACTGACTGCTTTTCCAGAGGACTCAGGCTCAGTTCCCAGCATCCAAGACCCAACAGCCTCACAGACATACATGCAGACAAAATACCATTGCACATAAAAATAAGAATAAGGAGAAAAAAGAAAGAAGGAAATACATATTAGAAAAGAAGGCAGAAGAGACAAAAAAGGTACATGCCTGGACTCCAGTCCTCGCTGCACACTCATATTTTTCTAAACATACATTTTATTTTAATTTTTTACATATACATTTATATTATTACACATATATATAATTAACTACATACAAGAAGAACCACAAAACAATTATGAATTATATATACATATACATATATGTGTGTGTGTGTGTATATATATATATATAACATTCATAGTGTTTTAGCTATTTGTATTTGGCAGCCTTGAAGAAAACATCTTTCCTATCTTGGTAAGTCAAAAATTCTGAATGTTAATCAATATCTATCATATCTCATCTCTATCAACTTAAAACATCTATCTAGACCTAAAAACATCTTAACTCCTAAACAACTAAGCTTAGTTGTGAAACTAAACTATCTGACCAAGAAGAGACTTGATACCCTATGAGCATATACAGGGGGAGGAAGTCCCCCTCAGTCACGGTCATAGGGGAGGGGAGTAAGGGAAAATGGGAGGGAGGGAGGAATGGGAGGATACAAGGGAGGGGATAACCATTGAGATGTAATATGAATAAATTAATAAAATAAAATTAAAAGAAAACAAAAACAAAAAAAAACCCTAAACTATCTGGTCTTCAACCCCATCAGAGACTCGAGAAGGAATAAAATTAATTGCTTGAGTAAGCAGGAAGTGCAGGTTAGTGGCTTCCAAAGTTAAAAAAAAAAAAGACAGTTTGCTGCCTGAACAGTCACCCAAAACTGTCTATAACGTTCAGCCTTCTGGCCCATTATATCTGACAGTCATATTTGTGAGGCAGGAATTATTAAATTTAATTTTAATACATTTGGTATAAAATTAAAAATTAATATTATTCTTCACACACATTCTATATGTGTATATTCTACTCTAAATTGGGGTATTGTACCATACAACTCTAGTAGACTACAAGGCTTATTCCCAGTACTTTGAAAGTGCTATTGCAGGCTGCTTTGGATAAGTAAGTTATACAAGTTAATTGTTAGTTGATCAAATCACGGTCATGTCAACTACTAGTCTATTTATATTACAAGAATATACATCCTAGGTTTAATAGATAGATATGATTCTATAGATAGATAAGGTAAAATAGCTAGCTAACGTCTTCAAAAACCTCAGAGACCTACAGAATATGGCATTTAATGATTTTTTTTATTATTTTAAGGATTCATTCACACTTGTATTTTTGCTCAGTACCATAGTAGAGGAAGAATGGGAGGGACAGAACATGAACAGCAGGTGGCAGACTTTGGCCTAGCCACATCAATAGCATGCCAGTCACCTAAGCGCACTATAGCAGCCAAGCACGATGGTGCACGTCTGGAATCTCAGTATCATGGAGGCTGAGACAGGAAGATGTTACATGGAAGGCCAGACTAGGCTATACTGCCAGACCCTCTCTCTAAAAAAAAAAAAATCATTATAAAGGACAGATAAGTTATTTAAAGGATAGAAAAGGATCTGCCGCCAGGTGTGGTGGCGCATGCCTTTAATCTCAGCACTCAGGAGGCATAGACAGGTGGATCGCTGTGAGTTGGAGGCCAGCCTGGTCTACAAAGCGAATCTAGGACATCCAGGGCTACACAGAGAAACCCTGTCTTGAAAAAAAAAAAAGAAAGAAAGAAAATAGAAAAGGATCTGCAGTGCTGATGGGAGGGGCAGAGTTCAAGGTTACCCCAGATTCAGCCTTGGATCACCTGCCCCACCTGGGCTACTTGAGATCCTTCCTCAAACCCACTGTTGGAACAGAAAAGCTAGTGATCCTCTTACTTCTAGAAGAAAGTGTGCCAATATTAACATCAGACAAAACAGGCTTTTGAGCAGTGACGTAACCATGAGCCTAGAAGGCTACTTAATAATGACAGGACTGCTAAAGATGGGTGGCCCCCAGAGAATTCTTAGTTTCCAACATTGGAAGCATGGTGTTAAACCAGACTGTCTAACTGAAGGGCAACTGCTCTGTGAAAGACGTGACACAGTAAAGAGACGTCACAACCTCACTAAGTTTGCACTAACAAAGGACTTGAAGGACTGGGGACATAGCTCAGGTGGCAGAGTGCTTGTCTGGGATGCATGAGGCTTGAGTCCAATACCCAGCACACACACACACACACACACACACACACACACACACACACACACAC
>OU015757.1:21527536-21551140 GCA_907169655.1 Acomys percivali | reverse complement strand
CACACACACACACACACACACACACACACACACACACACACACACACCTGAAGCAACTAGTTCAGAAAAAAAATTGAGAAAATGGTAGACAGGGGAAGCCCACTGAGAGCTGCCTTTACACAGCACCGCACACAGTGGCCACTGTGGACTGCCGTTCTGTAGCACTGTATACAGTGGCCACTGTGGACTGCTGTTCTGTAGCACTGCACACAGTGGCCACTGTGGTCTGCCACATGGCATCGCAGACCACGTCCCTAGGGAGATATGAAGGACCTAGAAGTCTCTCATTCCCCAGTGGGACACAGTCCAAAGCCATCAGCTACATGGCCATGGCAAACTAGATCATAGCAAAGTGTAAGCATCTGAAACTCTACACACTCATGGTCCTAACAGCCCACTTACGGTTAACTCACGCTGGAAACAGGCGACGTAACCAGCAAAGGAGGTGAGCCTGTGCCTAGCTCCAAAGCTGAGTTGGGACACAGGCACATGGATACTATATTTATTTTCTTTTTCTTTGTTTTATATTTACATTTTATTTATTATTATTATTGAATGGAAGGGCAGACAAGCCACAGCGTTCATGTGGAGGTCAGAATAGGTCTTTTGGGAGTCTGTGCTTTCCTTGCACCATGCATTCTAGGGCTCAGGCTCAGCTGCCAGGCTTGTAAAAGCACTTTTATCTGCTGAGTCACTTTGCTGCCCCTGGACATCATGTTTCCTTCCTTCCCTAGTGCTGAGAACTGAGTCCACGGCTTTATGCATACTAAACAGGTGATGTACCACTCCGCTATATTCCCAGGCCTAGGCCTTTCATTTCTAAGGCCAGTCTTGCTCAATCTGACACTGGGCAGGAAAGGCTAAAGCCTCTGATTCTCCCCAGAACCCCAGAAATCCACCTGTTCCCACAGAGCGTCTGCTTGACCCAGCCCTCCTCAAGTTATAACCACCTACTGCCAATGTCTACAGCCCTTCTGTGCCCAGACCTTCACAGGCCACACCCACCTTCCCCTTCCCACTGCCAGGGATCATCCTTGAGTTCCTGAGGATGGCACTATTCTGACTGTGATGGCCATGCTTCTCGGGGAAGAGGCCACAACTTTCTAAAAATTCCATGTAGGATCTGTGGCCTTGGGCCTGCGGCCTCCGTGCATGTCTGTTTACCACCGTGCTGGCAGAGCCAACAAATTGTCCCCAAACTCCGCTGAGACACCTTACCTAGACCCCATGTAAACACACTCTGTCCTCTTTACTCCCGTGGCTAGTTCAAAGCCCCTTCACCATGGCCAATCCTCAGGCTCAGTTACCCATTTCTCCCAGTTGATTCTAGGTCCAGGACACTTGAGCATCTGCTGCTGGCCACACCTGTCCTTCATAGTCATGGCTCTGCCCCAGATGATCTGGTAGCCTCCTATAACTCTGGGCTTCTCTTGTCCTGCTCTGAAATGCACCCGGCTTCAGAGGCCACCTGGCTTGTATTTCTGGGACCCTGCTGGATCCCTAACATCACCCATCTATGATAGCGACTAAAGATGCCTGAGAAGTGGCTCTGTGTCCCTCCAGCTCAACACTTGACCTCTAGTCTCCGAAGTCACCCACACACAGTCTAGGACCCTTCTGCACTTCCCAATTACCCCTCTATAGCTCCCAGCAGTGGGCAAGTCTGCATTACCTCTATCTGTCCCACATGTGCTAGCAGAGCTGAAAGCAGCCCAGGAAACCACAGCCTGATGGGTATTGGTCCACAGTGCCACCTGGGGCAGCCCAGGGGGTTGAGCCTTGTATCCAAGTCAACCCTATCTGTTTTTTCACTCAACATCCGTTGATCAGCACTGGAGGGCATGAAGGCAGCTTGGGCAGGGCTCTCTGGCAAGCCTACATTGCTCTCTGTTTGCCAGGCTGAGGGCACCCTTACATGTGGCCTGGAAGCTGGAATTGTGTTAACATGAGCCACGGTTGGATACAGCCCATCCTTAGGGATCCTGAACTCTCCCCGGAGTTAGGTTTGCCGGTGCCTGTGTGATTTTAGCTTATTGCTCTGAGCAGGATGGGGATCCCCATCCTGGAAGGCTTGCTGAGGCACCCAGACAATGGGAAAAGCCTCCCCCATGGGCTTCTGTCTGATGGTCAGTGAGGACCAGGGCTCCCCACCCTCCCAGGGGTGGGAGGAAGTCCAGCACAGGACTCACGGGTGCCTTGTCTCCCGTGACAGAAGGGACAGCTGAGCCAGAATCCCTCCTGTCAAAAGGTGGGCGCCTCAGACCGGGGGTGCAGCACAGTAGGTAGAACGCTCACCTAGCATGTTCAGAACCCTGAGTTTGATCCTCAGCACCTCATAAATCAAGTACGGCGGCTCACACTAGGAGTCTTAGCCCCTGGGAGGTGGAGAACGGAGGAGCAGAAGTTCTGGTTAGCCTTAGCTACACGGCAAGTCAACACTAGTCTGGACTAAATCAGACCAGATCTCAAGAGGGAAAAAGAAAGAAGAAGAGGGGGGGAGGGGAGAGAAAGGAGGAGGGTGCCCAGCTGCAGCCATCGTCACCCCAGGCTAAGACCTGTCCAGATCCACCTTGTACCCCTTTTCTGATGTCATCCCTATTATCTGTGGTCCCTCTGGTAGGCACCAATACAGAACACCCAGGAACAAAAAGGAGTAAGGCCCCCAGGCAGGGAGCACGGTAGTGAGCTCCCCACCCATTTCAGAACACAGCTCCACCCCACCCAGGCAGGACCTCGGGCAGTCACTTCCCTGCCAAGGCTGGAGGCCAGGCAGGGCCCATGTCCAGAGGGAGGAGCTGATCACAACCAATCTCAGCCCAGGGGCCAAGGCCTGAACATGCAAGTGCTGGAATCTAGGCACCCTGCCAGGTAGAAACTGAGGAACAGGCTCTGGAGGGGCTGTGGAGGTCACATACAGCCTCTAGCTCTGGGCCTCTGGCCGTAGCACAAGATTTGCTGCCTTCATCTGAGCTCAGGGTAAATTCTCAAGAGCCAGAGAAACAAGAGTTGGCTACAGTAGCAGACCAGGGGCCAGGAGTTAAATAGGATCTTGGACATTCTGTAGAGGTAGTAAGGGCATATCCCAGCATGGCTCCAGGTAGGGGTACCAGCCAGTAGGACTCTACTGTAGGAGTTGCAGGTCCCTGAAGAAGATGGACCAGGCATGCTTTGTCTCCTATGTGCCCCCAAAGCAACTCCTATGTGCTCCCAAAGCCAGGGCACATGAGAATTGGAAGAGGGGTCACCAGAGGTACTTGGGGGCAGAAGGAGAGGAGGGCATAGCTCCTTCTGGGACAGCTAATGAAGTCCAGGCCCCACGGAACCACAGAGCCCAATGCCGACTGCCGCCTACTACACTCAGGGCATGGCAGGCATGGCTCCGGCCCCAGGGCTTGAAGCCCCTCAGCCACTTGGGTCAAGGGTCACCAGTTCTCATCCTCTCCCCGAGCAGTAGGAGGCCTTGAACCAGCCCTGACGCTCACTGGCCACCAAAGGTACAGACAGCCCGCTCAAAGCCTTCAAGAAACATCAGGCCCAAAAGCCCCACACTTTATACCCAGTCCTTGGGAACTAAGAGCTACATCCTCCAGTGAGTCCACACTGGCTGGTCAGCCCTGGCTCACCCGGGCCACAGCTGGGTCCCCCCTCCTAGAGCATGGCTGGACCACAAGGGAGAATTCCTACTTCTGGTGTGGACGTCTTTCCCAAACTCTCTCTAATTTTCATCAGATGATGTGCAGCTGCCGAGCCAAAGGGTCTAGGGAGACACCAGCTCTTCCCCCTGGGAATGTCACACCTGACCCAAATGGGCCCAGCAGTCAGGGACAGGTGGTCCAGATGGGCTGACTAGTATGTCCACTCCTGTACCTCTATGAATGAGACCTAGGAAACCTGTGGCAGGAGTGAGGACCCAAACATGAAGAAGAGCTTTGGATGCACCTGCTGAGGACAAATGCCTTCAAGCCTACACAAAAGCTTACTTTTAGCTGTACAGGATCCTAGACCACCTCTCTCTAGGCCAATATTTCTCAACCTGTGGGCCTCAACCCCTTTAGGGGGGTTACACAACTTTTTCACAGGGGCCACCTGTGAAGAGGCCATCAGAAAATATGTATATTTATATTACGATCTGTAAGAGCAGCAAAATTACAGTTACGAGGTAGCAACGAAAAAAATGTTAGGGGTCACCACAACCTGAGGAACTGTAATAAAGGGTTACGGCCTTGGGAAGGTTGAGAACCACTTCTCTAGACACTGGGATCTAGGACTAGAGATAGGCTTGCGACCCCCTCACTCCAACTTCATAGCCAAGCCTAGGTCCCAGGAGCCCGCTGTGCACAGCTTGGCTACACTAATGAATGTGGAGGGCAAGGGTCTGAACTGGATGCGAGAGTGGACAATCGTACACTTGTCCAGCTGTAGGTTCCGCTTTCCTGGCCCGCCAGCGGGACCCGAAGCTTATCGCTGTGATTGCTGACGGAACAATGGCGCACACACACACACTTATCTCCCAGTCAGAGCTATCTCCGCCCTGCAGAGCTGTTTGCTCAGTGCATTCGCTCTCCCAAGTCAGAGGACAAAAACGCTATTGAGCCGTGATTTCCCGCTAATCCAGTGTGTTGTGGAAGGTGGGCCCTGATGCCCTCCTGTGGCCCCTCCTCACCAGGATGGAACCATCGACCCAGAAAATGGCAATGCCGCTCCCTAGAGCAACCTTTCTGGCACAGGTGCGCGCAGCCCAAAACAGCCCAGAAGGTCCTGGAAGGCAGGGCTCTGAGCCACTAATAAGTCTGCACATGCACACACCCTGAAGACTGTTAGACAAGCATAGACAAGCAGCCAAGCAGATGTAGGGCTCCTAGCCACGCAGGGTCATAAACCCCTTCTGCGTGACCACCCTGTGTGAGGGCCTACCCCAAGTCCCTCCTCACCTGCCCAAGCCCAGCTGGAATCTGCACTCAGAGCTAGAACAAGCTCCATTTGTGTCACTCTGGGTGAAAGCATCACTCTGTTCCTCAGTTTCTCAACTGAGTGAGTGCTGGTGAGTTCTAAGAAATTGCTAAAAGGGCTAGTGAGGTGGCTCAGTGGTCAGGAGCACTTACTATTCTTCCAAAAGACGAGAGTTTGATTCCCAGCACCCACCTGCATTGAGCAGCTCAACACCACCCATAACTTGAACTCCAGCTCCAACTCTGATTCCTGTGAGTTTGAGGCCAGCCTGGTCTACACAGAGAGTTCCAGGACAGCCAAAGCTACCCAGAGAAACCCTGTCTTGAAAAACCAAGAAAAAAAGAAAGAAAACTAAAAGAGAGAGAAAAACCACTTTCACTAAAAGAGGCTAGAGAAACAGCTTGGCCATTAAGAGCCCTTGTTGATGTTTCAGTGGTTAAGACCACTAGATTCCAAAGAAGCAAGAGTCAATTCCTAGTACCCACACCATATATAATTCTAGTCCCAGAGAATTCGATCCCCTCTCTGGCCTCTGCGGGTACCATGTGCACACGCGGTGCACAGACATATATGCAGGCAAAACACTCATACACATAAAATAAAAATAAATAAACATTCTTTTAATAAAAGGAGTGCTTGTTGCTTTTGTTGATAACCCAAGTTTAGTTTCCCGCACCCACCTGAGAGCCCACTGCTGCCTGTAACTCACTCAGGTTCCAACCCTTGTCTAGCCTCTGCAGACCCCTGCATGCACATGGTGTGCACGCGCGCGCGCACACACACATTAAACAAGATAAGTAAATATATTAGAAAAAAGGAAGATGAAAGAAAGAAAGGAAGGAAGGGGGAAAGAGGGAAGGAAAAGGGGAGGGAGGGAAGGGAGGGAAGGGGGGATGGTATGGTGGCACATGCCTTTAATCCCAGCAGAGGCAGTCAGATTGCTGTGAGTTCAAGGCCAGCCAAGGCTACACAGAGAAATCCTATCTTGAAAAAAGAAAAAGGAAGGAGGAAGGAAGGGAGGGAGGGAGGGAGGACAAGAGCAATAAGAAGAGGCCACCCAGAAACACACGTGCATTAGATGAGCACTCTTCCCACTGAGGCTGAACTCACAGGGTTCCTATAAAGATTATCTTTTTTCTGTTTGGTTTGGTTTGGTTTGGTTTGGTGGAAATGGGTTGTTGGGGTTTTGGCGTGGGTGTTGCTAAGGTCAAACCTAGGGGCTCAAATATGCCAGACACACGCCGTGCTACAGTGCCACAGCTTTAACAGGAAGCACAAACCATCATGTTGAAGCTGAGGTTTATTTACAGAAATCAGCGTCCGCTGCTTTGTCACAGGATCGGCTGCATTTGCTCTGAGCCAACTGAGCACAGTGTCTGCGAGCTCCCAGCGTGCAAGATGGGGGACCAGAGGAGACAACCCAGGTCCAGGCTAGGGAGCTTGACCTAGCTTGGCTGTGAGACACAGGCCCATGTGAGGACCCAGAGCTAAGCAAGGCTAGAGCCAATACCAAACCTTCAGTGAACACTGGTATGAGGCTGGTCCTGAGCTCCCGCAGGGCTTCAAGGAGCATCATTCAGCACTCACCGGCCCATAAGTGGCCAAAACCACCACCGGGAGATCCCTGGGCCTCACTGCAGACTCCCAGCGGGACTGGACAGACACAGTGGCTCATCTCATCTCCTGGCTGAGAGACCATCTCAAGGAAGACCCTGCCCTTTCCTGACCACAACCTAAGCCTTGACTCCTGCCCTCAGCCTGCCCTTTGTCCGAGCCCTAGCATTAGCCTCTTAAGGGGCTGGCATGCATGCAACCTTTGGCCTCTGCCTCTCGTATTCCCAGGAGCCCATATCCCAAGTAGGTTTGACCAGTTGTTTAAGGGGACCCACAGCTCACTCGACCCATGGAGATGCTGCAAAAGTGAGAAGTTCACCCACACCCACAGAACAAGAGTTCAAAGCACAAAAAAATAGTGCCAGGGAACCTCCCCAGCAACTACTTCCTAGGTGGTCTTTTACTGGAGGGAAAACTCACAATAAACTGAGTAGGCCCAGAAAATAAGTGTCTCTGGTCGGGTACTCAGATCCAGGGTGGAGCCCAGATTACCTGACAGAATCAGGAGGAGGCCCAGCCTCTTCTGATATCCCCCTGGACCAGGCCCCCCACTTCACCCCACCTCTCACCCAGGGGACCCAGGTGCATGGCCGATGGTGTCCACAGTGATTTGTCACTTACGGCAGGCTGTGGCGAGACCCACCCTGGCCGCCCAGAATAGCCAAGTGCAGGAGGTGCCTGTGGGCCCCTGGAGTGCATGTGTCAGCCCCCCACTGGGCGTGGGAAGATAATGGGGCCACAACAACCATTACAGAATTTTCCAAAGTAGTCTGAGTCCTGATAAAGCAGAACCCCATATCCTGTTTGGCCACCGCTGTGCCCGGCAGGCGGTGGTGATCACAGGCCGGGAGTATGGGGCACAAGTAGGTGCGGCCAGGGAAGGGCACACCAACCCTATATAAGCTTTAGAGAGCTAGACACTCGAGTCGCAGCACAGGCAGCAGCAAGACTGCCTGAACGCCCAGCAGTAGAAGACCAGCGCTGGTGGTCACCTCTGTTCCGGGAGTGCCACCATGCTCAGGATTCAGCTGCTGCCGCTGCTGCTGCTGTCGCTGTCCTTCAGGGGACCCCTAATCAATGCTGGTGAGTGGGCATCTGCCAGGCTGTGCCCCGTGGGCGGGGTGGAGTACCCAGTGCCCTCCACAGGTCCCTGTGCACAGGGAAAGTCCTCAGGGCTTCTCGCCCTGTTGACTCTGCCTGAGGCAGGCTAGCCACATGTACGCTGATGGATGGGAGGAAGGAGGGGCCCCAGCCAACTGCTCAAACCTGTTCACCTCCTGAGAGCTGGGTCTGGTGGCTCATCTGAATGGGGGGGGGGGCGGGACAGGATTCTCTCTTGCACAGTCTCAGCAGTTTTGGTGGCAGCAGAGTACAGTGGCTAGCAACAGGACAGACCTGGTACTCTTTCTCTCTCCCCCTGGCTTGGGCCTGAGGGGTCTTTGAGATGCCCAAGGCATGTAGGGACAGGGGCAAGCCCTTTGGCTCCTTTGTGGAGCCAAAGTCCCAGGCAGGATTCAGGCTCCGCTACACGTCACCTTGCCTCACTCACTAACAGAACTATATTGTTGGCTCCAGGTTTCAACTTCCCTTCTGTATATGTGGGAAGACATCTTGTGCCGCCCCAGCCCACACCTCTGTATGCCAAACACAGCTATCGGGAGCCTCCCCTTGGGGGCGGAGGAGGGGGAGGTAGGCCATAGAAAGCCCACTCTCAGATTATACCCAGCCTGGGGGCACAAGTTAGGTGGGTCTCAGACTTGAAATAATGTAATGAACTTCCCCCAACAGGCTGCTCTACCCCTCTCTCCAGAAATTCCCTCGCCACTAAATAGGACCAACTGTCCACACCAACAGTAGCTGTGAAAGCCATAGAGCAATGCCTATAGGTCCTACAAGGTCACCCTGTCTTGCCCCTTACACAGCATGCCTGGCAGAAAGAGGAAGGGTAGCTTACTGGAACCAGGTTCCCTGGGCCCATAGCCAAAGACAGGAGAATAAGCCACAGGAGGGACTAATGGGAGAGGCATAGAGGAGGGTGAAGAGCGAGGCTCTAAAGAGTGTTGGACTACAGGAGGCTGAAAGGATGGCGCTGCCTCAGAGCAACAGACAGCGTGTTCAAGTATCACCTCTATGGAGACTAGTGGGAGGGCAGAGGTCAGACAGGCCAGATGGGACCTGAGGCTACGGAAGCTAGGCAGGAGATGCCTGAGGCAGTGGGATTAATTCAGGACAGGTGAGGCGCCAAACAAGCCCAGAATCCCCATGGGCCACAGTTGAGGAGTCAGTTAGCAAGAAGTGCAGGTGGTCCCAGTGGGAGGGACAATGATGCTAGCCATCTCCTGAACAGTTTCAAAAGGGTCTCCAGTTCGAGGCCAGCTCAAAGTAAAGCAAGGCAGCCAGTTAGGCTGGGACCTGGGAGAAGGGAGCAGTGGGGCAGGAGCCTCTTAGGAGCACCGTAGACAGAATAATGAGGCAACAGAGCCAGACCAAGGTCTTGGATCAAGAAGGGCAAGTAGCTGAGCCTGTGATATTCATACCTCATAGAATGGGCTGGACCCCAGAATCTCAATGCCGTCTGGAAGACAGAGAAATCCGAGCTACAGAAGGTGTTACTCACAGAGCCTGCCCCATTCTCCATACTCGAAGGAGTCACTGGGCAGGGGCAGGTGCTAGTGACTCTCTGGACTTTAGGTCTTCACTTCGTTTGCTGGCTCCTGAGGAGGGAAAGGGTGATGTGTGGGCATGCACCGGGTTGGGGCTCGGTGTGAGTCCTACTCCTGCTCCTGCCAGGTCCTCACTGGATTGCCAGAGGGGGTTCATGAGCTAGGGCCTAGGTCCCAAGGAGCACCCGCCACCACAAGCCACATGAGCTCTCAGCTGGCCCATCTCTGTTCTTGGTGTCATTCAGAGGTGCACATACCCTAGAAGAGACTGACAGCAGTGAGGGAGAGACAGCGTCTTGTCCAAAGCTCTTGAGATGATGTGAGGGTTATCTGACTGTGGGCATGTATCACCCCATAATGGCAAAGGTGATTCTTGCCTGATCTGGCTGGCTAGGCAAGCCTCGTTGAAGTTACACTTGGCGGGGCTGGAGAGATGGTTCAGTGGTTAAGAGCACTGGCTGGGTTTAATTCCCAGCACCCACATGGCAGTTCACAATTACCTGTCACTCCAGTTCCAGGGGACCAAGCACCCTCATACAGACATACACGCAGGCAAAACATAGTACATGTGAAATAAAAATAAATAACTTTTTTAAAAGTTGCACTTAGTTCAGGAGGATGCCCTTCAATGACAGAAGACTAGTCTTTGATCAAGGTTATGTATATGAGAAGCAGTGCTCCCCAGACAGAAACAAACACTCCAAACTGAGGAGAGCTCAGGGTGGGGCTCAGGTGGAGAACTGCATCCCAAAGGATGCAGTGTCTGGTCCAGCTTGTCAGCAGGGCAAAAGTGTGTCAGGTAAGACACTAGCAGAGGGGTCAGGGCATCATAGTACATGAGAAGTCTGGAGAAGTCTCCCTCACACAGCCATCTTGTGGCTCCCTGGCCCTGCCTGGAGGTCACCGTGACAGATGCTATTTGGCCCACCATGGCTATCTTGGAGGTTGCCAAGGAGGAAAAGGAGAAGAAAATTGCATGCATGGCCCTAGATGGGGAGGTAGACAGCCTCTGGATAGTTTAAATAATAGACCCACAGGGAGACTGGGCAGCCAGATCAGGAACACAAAGGGGGTGTGGCCAGGAAGAGGGGATAGCCAAAATCTGTCTCAGCCCTCTGTCCTGTCCTAGATTGCTGCCTCTCAGCACACCCCAAGGCCACTCTTTCAGAGCCTTACTAAGAGCTTCATGAAGATGAGCCATGCACAGAGCAGGTCCCCTAAGAGCCTGTTTCTGCGTTTAGATTCTCTATCTGCTGAACCCTGCAGCCTGGCTCAACTGAGCAGTGACTAGGGAGCGTTGCTGGCAGACAAGCATCAATACCCAGGACACTCCTAGCCCCACATGGCACGCGCGCCCTAGGGATGTCCTGCTAGCTCTACTCCACTCCCTGCATGTCCCTCCAGCATGCTCTAGACTAGAGTGCCCCTAGGCCCTTTTCCAATGCTACTTCCTCAGAGAAGCTGCCCTCCCGTTCCAGCATGCACAGCACCATCTAACTGCTCTTCCTTGCTCCATGCGCTCATCACTGGAGTTCACTCCTGCAAGCATGTGTGCCGTGTGAGTGAGTGCCACATCTGGGGCCTTGCAGGAACAAGCCCTGGGTGATGGACCTGCATCACCTGACATGATGACAGGCACCAAGCAGGAGCCCCATGCAGCCAGGCTAAGGCAAAGATGGAATATATGAATGAATGAATGAACGAACGAACAAACCAGGAAGTAATGAGAGTGGGAGAGGTGTCACAGCTGGGGAAAGATGAGCTGAGATGCCAGGGTTTGGGCTGGACTCCATCCTTTGTCCTCCTTCAGAACGTGCTGCCTACTACTCAGTTAAGCGTGCTGCAGACAAGCGTGTGCTGCTGCAGAGCCGGGCACTGCCTGCAAATGATGGGCAAATGAGGGCGTGTGTACTTTAGCAGCTTCGGGTAGAAGTCAAAGATGGCAGTGGGGTGGAACAGGTTGAGATAACAGTCCCAACAGTAAGCATGGGCCCGCCCATGCAGGTTTGGACGCCATCTCCTTTGCCAGCCCAAGCCCCTGACAGCTGAAGAACATTCCAAAGACAAGTGGGAGCCATCGGAAACTACATCACTGTCAACCAGAGTACCAGAGGCCCAGTGGTCCAGTGTGCAGGAAGGAGGAAGCCACACCTCAACACACACACACACACACACACACACACACACACACACAGCATGCAGGCCTTGGGGGTGCTGTGGTTTGAGGTCTCCACAGGAAGGATCCAGCAATGAAAGAAAGTAACAGTTTACACTTCCACCAAGAGTTTTCATCCTAAGCACTAGCTGAGGGCTGTGTATTCGGGAGCTGCGATGTCTATGCCTATTCCTGCCCTGACTAGAGTGGCTGTAGGAACTATGCTAGGGCATGCTGAGCTGAAGCTTCCTGCCTTACAGGTGCCTGGACCAGAGATGCTACAGATAATGACACCGAGGATAACCTGCAGTCCTGAAAGGCTTAGACAGAAGGCAGAGCCCAGGCCAGAGCTGGGTGGCCATGTGGGGTTGGGGCTATAGTGGGCTCTCTAGGGCCACAGCTTCTGGACCAAGCTGTCCCAGATGTGCCCTGCCTGGACATAAGAAACAAGACTGAGACTGTATCATTTTCTTTGCAGCCCCAGAAAAGGGGTGGTGCTCCACATGGGGCGTTGGCCACTTTTCCACCTTTGACGGCCATGAGTATAAGTTCAAAGGGATGTGCAATTATATCTTTACGGCCACCTGTGGGGATGCCTTCCCCACCTTCAGCATCCAGTTGCGGAGAGATAGCGATGGGAACATCTCCCGGATCATCATGGAACTGGGGGCCTCAGTGGTTACTGTGAACAAAGAAACCATCTCTGTCAGGGACATCGGGTAAGCTGGCCAGGGCAACCGGGGTCGGGGAGGGGCAGCAGGGGCGGCAGCTAACTTGTCTTACCCACAGGGTTGTTAGCCTGCCCTACACCAGCAATGGCCTCCAGATCACGCCGTACGGCCAGAGCGTGCGCCTAGTGGCCAGGCAGCTGGAGCTGGAGTTAGTCGTCATCTGGGGTCCAGACGCCCATCTTATGGTGAGAGCCATGAGCTGACAAACAGCATCCAGGAAGGGCCCTCCTCAGACTGAGTCCCAGGAGCCCTGAATGGCAGGACAGCACTGGCTGCTGTCCAGCAACCCAAGAGGACCTGTGAGCTTAGATGGCAGCTCAGTTTCCCCATTTGAAAAGGAGGAGGGGGCTAACAATTAAGATGTAATATGAATAAATTAACAAAATATTAAAAAAAGAAAAGGAGGAGGATCTAGCTGGGAAAGGAAACACAGAGAGAGAGGGAGGGAGGGAGAAGGAGAGGGAGGAAGGGCCAAGTCGGGGGGGGGGGGGCACCTGGAACCTTGAAGCAAGAGTCAGAGAGATCTCCAGCCTGGGTGGGGAACTTCTCAGCGCATCCCCACAGTTACCAACATTGCCACCGGCAGGTCCTGGTAGAGAAGAAGTACACGGGCAAGCTGTGTGGGCTCTGCGGGAACTTCGATGGGAAGACAGACAATGAATTTCTGAGTGAGGATGGTAAGGCGGGTCAGGGGTGGATGGCCAGGCCCCAAGCCCCTGTGTAGTCATTTCCCCATGCTGATCTCTGTCCTGTGCCCCAAGGCAAACTTCTGGAACCCCACAAGTATGCTACACTCCAGAAGCTAGATGACCCAAACGAAATCTGCGCCCATGAGGCCATCCCCAGCCCCACCATCCTGAAGACCAGCTATGTATGTGAGGTGGCCCGGAACAAGGGCCAGAATGTGGCTGCCACACGGGGGGGGGGTGCTGAATAAGGGTCTTGGGGGGCAATTTGACCCCCCCACACACTTCTGGCTTCCCAAGCCCTGGGTATGATACAAGATGTGGCTTTACCCATATGACTTTGAACGGCTCTCTATTCAGGCCGGGATCTGCAACCAGCTACTGACCCTGGTGTCCCCTGAGTGTGACGTGCCTAAGGAGGCACTGGTGCTGAGCTGCCAGGCAGACATGACTGAGTGTGCCCAGCCAGGCCAGCGGAACTGCAGCTGTGCCACACTATCTGAGTACTCCCGTCGATGCAGCATGGCCGGCCAGCCTGTCCACAACTGGAGGACCCCCAAATTATGCCGTGAGTCCCAGGCGGGGTGAAAGGAAAAGCTACTTCCGGAAGGGGAAAAAGGCTAAGCAGAAACAAAGTGGGAACTCAGGAAGTTGGGCAGGATCTTCTTACCAGACCCCATGTCTGCTGCCTGCAGCCATGAGCCAGTGCCCAGCCAACCAGGTGTACCAGGAGTGCGGTGAGGTCTGCATCAAGACGTGCTCCAACCCACAGCACAGCTGCTCCAGCTTCTGTACTTCCGGCTGCTTCTGCCCCCATGGTGAGGACGTATACCAGCATCCACTCTGCCCAGAACTCACTCGCACCATGCCCCCAGCTTGGCCTAGACAATCTACCTCTGAGTCCCAGGGCCAGGCCTTACCTCCCCAAAACTTCCAGTCAGCTCAGGACTCCATGCAGAGTGAGGTGCAGGGAGGAGGGGTCTACAGGCGAGGAGAGGTGGGCTTTGAGTTGTACAAGGCACCTTCCCCCCCCACCCAAGGCTGGCAGGATGAGGGAGGGGCAGAGCCTGGGACTGACTGACTGGGGAGGAGTCCCCACCGTGATACGTAGGCTGCCCAAGGGACATCCGCGCCACCTGCGTCCATGCCCTCAGGTACACTGCTTGACGACATATCCGGAAACCACTCGTGTGTGCCAGTCAGCCAGTGCCCTTGCATGCTCAATGGTATGCTCTATGGGCCTGGGGAGATCACAAAGACAGCCTGCCAAAGCTGGTGAGTGCAGAGGACAGGAAGTTCTGCTGGCATGGGACCTGGGGGAAGGGTGCTATTTACCTTGGGCCTCACAACCCACCGGGGACTGCCCCAATGCCCACCTGCAGCCAGTGTACCGTGGGCCGCTGGACGTGCACAAAGCAGCCATGTCCTGGCCACTGCTCCCTAGAAGGCGGCTCCTTTGTCACCACATTCGACGCCAGACCCTACCGCTTCCATGGCACCTGCACCTACACTCTTCTTCAGGTAGGAGGCGCCCTAGGGCTGGGGGAAAGGGGACAACCAGTCCGTCCATGTCTAACCTACTCCTCACTTCTCCAGAGCCCACAGCTTCCTAACGAAGGCACCCTCATGGCTGTGTATGACAAGTCAGGTTACTCGCACTCAGAGACCTCCCTAGTGTCCGTCATCTACCTATCCAAGAAGGTAAGGCCACCTGCCCTGAATCAAGCACATGCTGTGGCCTATTTCCTGCAGGCCCAGCATGTGGCTCCTGCTTCTCTTCCTACTCCCTCTGTCCCTCCAGGACAAAATTGTCATCTCAGAGGATGAAGTGATCACCAACAACGGGGACACCAAGTTGCTGCCCTACAAGACACGTAAGTCCTTCTGGGGCCTGGCCCTGGGAACTTAGTGTTGCCACGCCTTTGGGACACGGCAGCAGGGACGGCCTTCTTAGCCCTGGAATCTTGCAGGCAACATCACCATCTTCAGGCAGTCGTCCACCCACCTCCAGATGGTGACCACCTTTGGGCTGGAACTTGTGGTCCAGCTGCAGCCTGTCTTCCAGGTGTACATCACAGTCGGGCCCCAGTTCAAAGGCCAGACTAGAGGTGAGCCGCTGTCCCCCTGGTCACTCCCAGAGTCAGCCTGGCTGTCCTCTCTCCACTGCAGCTAGAAGCAGAGAGGACTCAGGAGTGCCTTATACTGGCTCTCCACACCAAGGGAACCTGTGGTCTTGAGGCCAGAAATGATTAATCAAAGGGGCACAGCTGGAGAGAGGAGAGCTCCTGGGTGTGTGGAGGAACCGGATGGGAGGGGCCAGGGCTCATTGCTCACAAACCCCTGCCCACACAGGGCTCTGCGGCAATTTCAATGGGGACACGACGGATGATTTCACAACCAGCATGGGCATCGATGAAGGCACTGCCTCACTCTTTGTGGACTCCTGGCGTGCAGGGAACTGTCCGGCTGCTCTAGAGCGGGAGACTGACCCCTGCTCCATGAGCCAGCTCAACAGTAAGTTTCCTGCATCCCTACTCTCAGCCACCTGAACCTGTTGGGATGGGGTAGAGAGGGAACAGGACAACCCACAGGTTGTGTCCCCAGAGGTGTGTGCTGAGACCCACTGTTCCATGCTGGTGAGGAAGGGCAGTGTGTTTGAGAAGTGCCACGCTGCAGTGAACCCCCAGCCTTTCTACAAGGTGGGTCTAATGGGCATTGGAGGAGGAGATGAGGGGACATGGTAGCAGCGGATGCAATCCCTAGACGCGTGGGTCCCGCCCTTCCCACAGAGATGTGTGTACCAGGCCTGCAACTATGAGGAGACCTTCCCTCACATCTGTTCTGCACTGGGGGCCTATGCCCATGCTTGTGCCTCCCGAGGCATCCTGCTCCGGGGCTGGAGAAGCAGTGTGGACAATTGCAGTGAGTGCTGACTGTAATGACAGGGGGTAGGGGTGGGGGTCCGAAGGGGCGGGGTTGTGGGCATAGGTGTAACGGGAGCCTGAACAACAGCAGGGCCCCTGTGGTCGGCTAGTGGTCCTAGGTCCTTAACCTCTCTCAGCCATTCCTCTACGTAGTAGTCATTCTATCCCCAAGGCCCGGGCCCTCCCCACACACAGCTTCCTGTCCTGAGGAGCGGACCCCTATTCCCACAGCTGTTCCTTGCACTGGCAACCGCACATTCAGCTATGATAGCAAGGCCTGTGACCGTACCTGCCTGTCTCTGTCGGACCGTGAGACCGAGTGCCATGCGAGTGCTGTGCCAGTGGATGGCTGCAACTGTCCTGAGGGCACCTACTTGAACCACAAGGCAGAGTGCGTGCAGAAGGCTCAGTGTCCCTGCCTGCTGGACAGCAACAAGTTTGTCCTGGCTGACCAGTCAACCATGATCAATGGAGTCATATGGTAGGAAGGGCAGGGCTGGCCAAGGCCCGGTGAGGGGTGGGGGTGGGGGGCAGCTGAACTCCTGTGAGCTCATGTGCCCCTGCCCCTTTTCTGACAGCTACTGCACCAATGGGCGCCTGAGCTGCCCACGGCAAGCAGAGATGTTCTTGGGTAAGCGCATACCAGGGGGTGGCCATGGGCCCCTGCACCACCTGGGTGTCCTCCAGTCCACCTGACCTGTCCTCTTCATCCCCCGCAGCATCCTGCCCAGAACCCAAGACCCTTCAGTCCTGCAGCCAGTCATCAGAGGACAAGTTTGGAGCTGCATGTGCCCCGACATGCCAGATGCTGGCCACAGGCATTGCCTGTGTAAGGAGCATTGTAGAGAGGGTTTCCTCAATCTACAGGAGCCTCAGTTCAGGGCAGGGCCACGCTGAACCCATGGTGTCCCTCTTACTGTGTCTCTGTCTTCATAGCTAGTGCTGGGTATTGAGTCAGGAGCTGAGTAGCAGCTAGGTAGCTAGAGGACAGGATGCTCATCTGTGCAATTCTGTAAGGACACTGTCTGGCTCCCAGCTTGAGAACTATGGCCACCTGTTCCTGTTCATGTGGCAGCCATTCTGATACGCACACACACATACACACACACACACACACACACACACACACACACCACTAGAACATTACTGAAAGGGTAGCTCCTCTAGGAGCAAAACCCAGCTGCCTACAGAGACCTTAGAGATGGCTGGAGAAAAGGAAAAACAGGGGGAGTCTTAGCGGGCGCTGGAGCTACTAACCCTGTCTCCCCACCAGGTACCCACCAAGTGCGAACCCGGATGCGTCTGTCCTAAGGGGCTCTATGAGAACAGCGACGGGCAGTGTGTGCCTGCAGAGGAATGCCCATGTGACTTTGCAGGGGTGTCCTATCCTGGTGGTGCTGAGCTCCATACTGACTGTAAGACCTGGTAAGACGTGCCTTACCCTGAACACCCAGGCTCCTAGGGCCATTTGGGTAAAAGTACGTTGTCCCAGTGTGAGGTTCCCAGAGATGGGGTGTCCTAGGGCCACAGGCCAGGTCCCCAACCTCCTTGTATGGAAAGATTGCCTATAGCCAACCACTCCTTCCCTCCCATCTCCCCAGCACTTGCTCACAGGGAAGGTGGACCTGCCAGCTTAGCACACAATGCCCGTCCACCTGCGTCCTCTATGGCGAAGGCCACATCATAACTTTTGATGGACAGCGCTTTGTGTTTGACGGCAACTGCGAGTACACCCTGGCTACGGTAACCACTGGGCCCAGTGCCAAAGGCTGAAAGGAGCCGGGGTGAGGACCATGAGAGCTTCTCTTCAACACCCTTTCCCTGCAGGATGACTGTGGTGCCAACAGCTCACAGCCTACCTTCAAGGTCCTGACAGAGAACGTCATCTGTGGGAAGTCGGGGGTCACCTGCTCCCGAGCCATCAAGATCTCCCTGGGTGTGAGTGGCTGGGCCCCACAGGGTGGGAGAAGGCTGGCTGTATTTTGATCATCAGCTCCCAGGTCTCCCCAGCTTCCACCTTCACTGAACAACCCTCCCCCCATTCCCCCCTCATTCGTATGACAGAAAGGCGTGGACAGAGATCGGTGACCAACTGGGTAGTGGCACACTCAGAGCAAGTGGCCACATGGTCTCCTCCAAGTTTCCCAGGGCTGTTATAGTATTTCGTGGGCAGAAAGAAAGCTGCTTTCCAGGAAGATGAATCTGTTTCCCACACGTCTAGAACCTTCTGTCCAGAACTGTCTCCTAGTAGTTACTCCTATACCTATCTTTGACCGCTGTTTTGAGACAATGTCTCGTGTAGCCTGGCCTGGTCTCAAGATTATCATGCATGTTAGGCTGGCTTTGAACTGATCCTCACAATTATACTAATTTACACCTCTCCCTTCCAAATAGTCAAGTCACAGGCTGACCTGGGTACTAGGGTGGGCAGGCCAAAAAAAAAAAAAAAAGCAAGTGGTGACAGCCCTCCCCCCACAGGGGCTATCCATAACAATGGCAGACAGAAACTACACAGTCAGCGGTGAAGATCCCCTGGTGCACCTTCAGGTGAAGCCCAGCCCCCTTAATCTCATCCTGGACCTAGACATCCCTGGAAAGCTCAACCTGACACTCGTGTGGGACAGACACATGAGCGTCTCTATCAAGATCCGCCGCACCACCCAGGTACTCACCACACCCTTGCCAGTGAACCACAGTCCCGGCTGATCTCAGGGTAAGGAGGGTAGCCCACCATAAAGCCTGCATGGCTCCCCAGCAATTGTTCCCTATAGGATGCCCTCTGTGGCTTGTGTGGCAACTCGAACGGGAACATGAAGGATGACTTCGAGACTCGCAGCAAGTACGTGGCGTCCAGTGAACTGGAGTTTGTGAACTCATGGAAAGAAAGTCCACTGTGTGGCGATGCAAGCTACGTGGTGGATCCCTGCAGCCTGAATACCTTCCGGCGCTCCTGGGCTGAGCGCAAATGCAACATTATCAACAGCCAGACCTTTGCCGCCTGCCACAGCAAGGTGGGCCCTGTCCTCCGAGATGGGGGCATCAGACACAAGTCCTCCTGCCATGGGGCTCCAGGTTGACTGGAGGGATCAGGTGTGGAAAAGGGAGTGCCTACAGCCTGAGGCCAGGCCCATGCACAATCGAGAGATGGTTTACAGTGCCAGACCTCTGCCCACTTGACCATAGCAGATAAGACAGCGAGTGAGTAAAGTGCTGGCTGCTCTGAGATGCATAAACCACAGATGAGCTCTTCAGTTGTAAGTGACCCAGCCATGGGCAAGCATGGCTTTTTGGACACAGAGCATTTAGTACGGCCCATGATCCTTGGTGCTCAGTAAAAATGACAGGAGGCTACCCCCGTGTGGTGCAAAGTCCCTGTAGCCAAGGGCAATCTGAGGTGTCTAGGGAGACTGGAGAAGGGAGTAGAGACTCTGAGAGGGTCAGGCATGCAAGCAAGAGACACCCAGGCTTGGTGTGCCACACCCTGGCAACAGAGACCACAGGTCAGGGTTGACTGAGCACCAACGGCACTCACCTCTGGAAGGTGGTGGTCACTGAAAGCTGCAGCTTATACTAGAAGAAACTCTCTCAGGGTGCCAGGGCACCCCCCTCCTAGTGCCTATGCCCCAAGGCAGCAAAGTCTAAACTCCACCTTGCCACCACCGCAGCAAACACTGACATGGCACCCTCCGCTCCACAGGTATACCACTTGCCCTACTACGAAGCCTGCGTGCGTGACACCTGTGGGTGCGACATGGGCGGAGACTGCGAGTGTCTGTGCGATGCAGTGGCTGCCTATGCTAAGGCCTGTCTGGACAAGGGCGTGTGTGTGGACTGGAGAACCCCAGACTTCTGCCGTGAGTGTCTCACCCCATGCCCAAACCTCCTCCACCCAAGGGCCTACCCCAGAAGCCTTCTCTCCAGAGAGGTACCAGGATGTACCCTTGCAGGGCAACCTTCGGTCACCCGCTGTTCCCCAGGCTTTCCCTCCCCAGACCCACCTGGGGCCTGGAGACAGGCTCCAACAGTATCCAAGCCCTTTGTGCTGGCACTTCGGCCTCGATGCCAGCTGATGCACACCCTTCCTCTCAGCCGTCTACTGTGACTTCTACAACATCCACACGCTGGTGGGCGAGAATGAATACCAGTATGCTCAGGAGGCCAACTGCACATGGCACTACCAGCCCTGTCTCTGCCCTGGCAGCTTGGGAAGCTTCCCGGACACAAACATTGAAGGTATCGGGCACTGGGATGCACAGACCACGCATGTGGCTTTTGTTCACTCAGTGATTCATGGGTCCATCTATCCATCCATCCATCCATCCATCCATCCATCCATCCATCCCTTTCAAGTGCACATCTATTCATAATGCATTCATTCATTGGCACACAGATCCACTCTCATGCATTCACCCACCTGCACATTTACCCCTACACATACTCACTCACTCCTCACTCACTCACTCACTCAGCAAATGTGTACTGAATTCCAGGCCCTGTTCTTGATTGGAGACCAGGCCTCACACGACTAGCCCTGCTCTCTGGCCTGAGAAAGAGCCTTTAAAAAAAAAAAAAAATTAGGAATTAAATAACTGTCAGATGCCACACCTGCCACGGTAGAGGTTAAAGCAGGTGCCATAGGAACACCACAACTAGATGGAGTGCTTCTGCTCCAGAGAGTCTCTGACAGGGGGAGGGTGTCTCCACATCAAAAAGAGCAATTAAGCCAGGCGTTAGGCCTTTAGTCCCAGCACGCAGCAGGCAGAGACAGCCAGATCTCTGTAAGTTCAAAGCCAGTTTGGGCTACACAGTGAGTTCCAGGTCAGCTGGAGCTACATAGTGAGATGTGTCAAAAATAAATAAATAAATAAATAATAAAAAAGGCAGTTAAGACACAGGAGCCAAGAGCCAAAGCAAAGACACACGGGGCAGAGTCTAGGGCCCAACAGGTAACTGCAGAAGCTGGTGTAAAGTGAGAGAAAGAAGGTGGCAGCAAGTCCCTGCAGGCACTCGGGGCTGATGGGTACGCAAAGGAGTGCTGAGCCTGACCCTTTTCCACCCCAGGCTGTTACAACTGCTCCCAGAATGAGTACTTCGACCACAGAGAAGGGACTTGTGTACCCTGCGGTAAGTCTAGTGGGTGCCCCTGCCACCATGTAGCGCAGCCCTTGTGTGGGTGACACGTGAATCACACCTGTCCAGCCCCCTTCCTAGATCCTCTCCCTCAGGACACTGACTCACAGGCTAGAACAGTGTCAAAGTACACAGCAGAAACAAATATGCAGTGCTGGTCCCCTTGACCTCTGCTCTATTCCCCAGCTCAGCCATTGCTTAGCCACAATCCCTAGGCCAGCCAGGGAACTTAGGTACACAATGGGAATTTTCCTATGAACCCAACTTTAGACACGAACTACCCTGCCATGGCACCCTGGCTGGTCCCCTACTCTCCCTGCCATGCTGACAAGAGAGGGAGGAAAAGAGGCAGGAGACGGGTGGAACAGTTCAGGGAGAAACTTTCTAGGCAGCAGTCCTGATGTCTGTCTTCTCTTGCAGCACTGCCCGCTACCACACTACCGCCAACCACTACAGGTGATTGCTCACCCACTTGGTACCACAGGATGAAGGCTTCCTGCCTAGGGCTCACCCCAGCTCCAATGGACAGTTCTCCCCACCCCACCAGTCCAGCCTTTGCATCTGCAGGGTCCTGGGAGGGTGGGTAATGTACCTTGCAGTCCTAGGTCACAAGGGCAACAGCACACAAAGCTTAGCTCCTAGCCAGCCACTGATTCTGGACACTTGACTCACTTGATCTATGACTGAGCCGGAAGCAGGGCCTCAACAGGTAAGTCTCCCAGGAGTCCACGATGCCTTTATAGGTCTATGAGTCACCCTGTCCCTCTGCCCCTCAGCAGGCAGGCCCATCTCTTCCCAAAGGGGCGCCCAAGCCAGATCCGGCCCATCCATGGGAGCACATATGTCTCACACAGGCTCACAGCCAACCACAGCAACCCCCATCAACACTGAGTTCCAAAGTTCCAGCTCTGCAGCCACACCTGTTGGCCCCTCCTACTTGCCAGGTCTTCCGACGCCACCACCTTCAGCCCCATCCTCCACTGAGGAAGTAACAGACTGGACCACCCCCAAGAAACCCACAGTCTCCTCAGGAGGTAAAAAGGGGGTATGCAGCCCTAGGGCTTGGAGAGGGCACTTATTGTCTTCCCACTGAGACATGCCTGAAGGCAGTGCCTCAGCCCAGAACTCCCTGTACATGAAAGGCAGGGTGGAGATTTTTCTGAAAACCTAGCTGGTCAGTCATTGCGGCCATTCCAGGCTGTCTGAAACTTCCACTAGAATACACATGGGAATTGCTGGGCCTCCACCCTGCAGCCTGGCCACTCTCACACAGCAGCAATCCCAGAGGCTGCTGGGGACACTGAGGAGAAAGGAACTTCAGTCTAAAGAGCTGAAGTGTGAGTAGGGAAATGATTAGTGGCCCATTAGAGCCTGTCACCGCCCTTGAGGTGAGCCCACTCCAGCCAGATCGACTCTTGCAGGCTGGGGGAAGGGACAAGACTGGTGTTGATCAAATTATGAAGAGGCATCAGGAAGTATCCTGAGGTCAGGAGAAAGAGCAGGGGACTCAGATATGCATCTGGGAAAGGCAGGTGGGAAAAGAGGTGTAGCCATGACTTTCCTCTACAGAATCTCCTCCAACCACTGTGGCTACCACACCACTGACATCATCACCTCTGCCTCCTACATCCATACCGAAATCAACACCCACAAAGCTCCCAGCGACACAGGCCACAACCAAGCCCACAGCATCTTCCCTCAGCTCGTCCACAAAGACCACAGCTCAGTTCACAGAGAGTACCACAGTGACACCGCTAACCTCAGCAATGCCTGGGATGTCCACCAGCCAAGGTGAGTCAAGACCCATGGGAAGCCAGGGCACTCAAGCCACATGTTCAACTCTCTGACCCTCAGTACAGAGCATCCAACTGAGAAAGAGGGTCTGTGTACTCGAGGAGGAGCAAGAAGGGGAGCTGACAGGGCACAGAGGCAGCGGGAGGAGAGGGAAACCTCCCAGATCCCAGGCACATCTCAGACCATAGGAGAGGTGGGTACAGGAGAAAAAGGCTACATCAAGGTAAGTGCACAAGAAGGAAGAGAGAGCTGCAGGAAAATGCCCCAAGGAAGACAGAGTATCTCAGTAAGCTGCAAGAGTAACAGGCAATTCACACTGGCTAGAAAGCACAGAGAAGGTCCAAGTCTAGGAACACATCACAGTATATATAGAGAGAGGACTGTGAACATTAACTGAGTATTGTTCACTGCCTCGATCCACAGTGACGCCAACCCAACAGGAAAGTCACCGTCCAGCCACAACAGCAAGCCGAGCAACTGAGAGCACAGAGCCCCCTCTCTCAGCAAAGACTACCCTGACCACGCACCAAACAGACCAAAGCAATAGCCTCCCACCAGCTACTACTAGTACCCGGAACACAGTATCTCAAACTAAGCCCACGCTCGTGACGTGGACCACCTGCCCTCAATCCACCACTTCTTTCCACAATACAGAACACTCCACAAGAGCTCCCCCAGAAGCATCTACCCAGACGACAACCCCATTTACCAGGACACAAAGCTCCCTAGCTTCTGTAAACCCAACATTTTCTACAGCAGCTGTGACACAAACAGTGACCCAGACTACTTCACACATGGTCCCACCACCTACCATAGTAAACCCATCTACCACCATGTTTAAAACCACCACAGTCAAGCAATCAGAAATAACAAACACATTAACCCAAGAGACTTACACGACCAACTACATAACCCAGACCCAAAACTCATTCTCTACAGAAACAAGCTCAGCTTCCT
>OU015757.1:21442410-21527526 GCA_907169655.1 Acomys percivali | reverse complement strand
CCTCATCTGAGATAGTTAACACTCCAACCAGCCCACACTCGGTATCACTGGCCTCTACCTCCATGCCACTGACTGTCCTTCCCACCACCCTGCAAGGCACAACACCTTCTCATACAGCAACACCTGCCATTTACACAACCAGTGCTACCACACAAAGCAAAAGCTCATTTTCAACACACAGGACCTCTACTGCACATATCTCAGAAACTTCCTCACTGACACCCACTCAACCATTAACCACATCAGTTCTAGCTACTACCAACCCTGTTCAATCTACCATGGGGGTAACTGGTACCCCAGTGGTCCACACCACCTCAGGCACACCAAGCAGTGCCAGTACTTCCCATACCACACACTATCCACCCACAGTGTCTTTCTCCAGCACTATACACACCACAACTCACCACTTTGGAACGTCTGAGCAGCCCTCCACCGTATCAACACCACCAGGTCTTCAGACCTCTTTAGTCACAACACTCCCATCACTTCCTGCTTCCTCTGTGACACCAACTTATGAGATACCAGTCACCTCAAGTATCCCACATACAGCCTCATCGCTTTCCACACCCAGGCCATTGACCACCAGCCTACAAACCACAATAGAAGAAACAAGACCCCCAATGACATCCATACCTGTCACTTACTCAACCAGTGCCACCACTCAAGCTCAAAGCTCATTCTCCACAGAAAGAACCTCTACTTCCCACCTTTCACATCCTTCCTCCATGACTGCTCATCAATCCACACCAAGGCCAACAACCATATTAACTAAGCCCACCATGGGTGAAACTGGTACCCCTGTGGTCCACACCACATCTACCACCTCTGGTCCACCTAGCAGTCCACATTCTATGAATTCCACACACACCCCACCCACTGCTGTTGAATCCAGCACAACAGGCACCACAATTACCCCCTTAGCAACATCTGTGAAGACCACTATTGCCTTCCCAACACCATCAGGTTCTCAGACCTCTTTGGCCACTATATTGTCATCATTATCAACTTCTTCTGTGACACCAACTTCCAAGATACTTAACACCCTAACTAGTCCACATGTAGTCTCATCAGCTTCCACATCTAGGCCGCTGAGCACCTTTATTCCAACTACAGTCAAAGGCACAGGGACACCACAAACATCAACACCTGTCATTTACACAACCAGTGCCACCACCCAAGCTCAGAGCACATTCTCCACAGGACGGACCTCCACTTCCCACCTTTCTCAGCCTTCCTCCATGACTGTCCATCAATCCACATCAGTTCCAACTAAGTCCACCATGACTGTATCTGGTACAGTGGCAGAGCGTACCTCCTCAGGCAGTCTCCATACTACACACATCACACACCCTTCATCTACTACTGCTGTCTCCAGCACAATACACACCACAAGTCGTCCCTCAGGAGCATCCATGCAGACCACCACCAACTTCCCAACACCATCAGGTCCTCAGACCTCTTTGGTTACAGCTCTGCCAGTTTTTTCAACCTCCTCTCTGACACCCACTGCTGAGATCCTTCATACCTCCACAAGTGACCACACAACATCACCATCTCCCACATCCATGCCATTGAGTACCATTCTTCTCACTTCCCCAATGAAGAGTACAAGTTCCCCCCAAACACCACCACCCGTCCCTTTTACTACATCTGCCGTTACCCAAGCGTATTCTTCATTCACAACAGCAAACACTTCTCCCTCGGAGTGGAACCCATCTTCAGTTCCCCACAGCTCCACTGTCTCCACTTCCTTTTCATCTCCATCAACTGCCTTCTCTCTCCCAACAAGCTCTCCATCCACTTTGGTTTCTCTCACAAATATCCCACATTCTCCATTGGTGACATCACCCATCTCCCTCCCACCTAACTCTGGTCTCACTACGTCTTTTCTTCACTCTTCAACATCTTTTCCATCTTCCTCTATGACATCCCCTTTCATACCTGCTTCAAGTTCTGTAGGCTCTACTCTACAGTATACACCTGCTTCCAGCTCAGTGTCCCATACCTCACCATTTACTAAGCCTACCATAGTATCATATCCTCCAGCTGGTTCCGCCTTTGTGTCTCCAACTTCTGCCTCTACACCTGCTCATTCCTCCACTTTGCCTCTTATCACCTCATCTTTTTCTTCCTCTGCTCTCCCCACCATCCACATGACGCCCACTCCATCTAGTAGGCCAACCTCCAGTAATGGCCATCTATCTACTTCCAAGACTACATCTCATGTGCCCACATTTTCTCCACTCTCCTCAAAGTCTACCACCTCCCATTTTACCTCCCTTACTACCCAAGCCTCTACGTCAGGGCTGTCTTCAACCATGGGCATGACAGCCTTCCCAAGTACTCCACACACCAACCACACCACTAGGCCTCCTGGTACCAGCCCACTGCCTACATCTGTGTTCCTGAGCAGCCCTGCTATGGCCACTGGAAGTTCTTCACCTTCTACCCCAGTATCACCCTCCAGTCCAGATTCCTTCATCTCCT
The DNA here is from genome assembly GCA_907169655.1 of Acomys percivali. Lineage (NCBI taxonomy): Eukaryota > Metazoa > Chordata > Mammalia > Rodentia > Muridae > Acomys > Acomys percivali. The sequence continues at coordinate 21,525,039 of OU015757.1, read as the reverse complement.
CTCCACCCACTCAAGCCGGTAAGTAGTATCAGTAGCTGGGTCCTTGGTCCCTAGGGTAGTTAGGTTCTATTTGTTTACTCCAGTCTGCTGTACAGTATTTTCCTCCCATTGCTTCATAGTGCCTCTAAGTAGGCCTCATTCTGGAGCTTCTTTTGGGTGTTTCTAGACCTAACTGCAAGGTCCTTTCTCTTCAGTACTTCTCAGGCACCCTGTGTTCACTCAGACTGGCTGAATTAGGGACTTGATCCCCATACGTTTCAGGCCCATTTGACTTCTCTGGTCCTCTACTGTCTCCTGCAAGGGGCTCACTTGTGCCCCATGTGCCTCCTATAGCTTTGACTTACCTTGGTTCTAGTATGTCTAAGCCGCCCTCCACACCTGCCACTTGGAAAGCTAGCATGTGAGGTCTGGGTGGGCCCTCAAGTTTAGACATGCAACCTACCTCAGAGCTGTCCAGGCATGCAGCTCATCCCAGGTGACATGCAGGAGGCGAGGGGTGTGGGTTCAGATGGACCAGGCCTTATTATTACACTTCCTGCTGCCCATGGTTTCCACTAGATCTCCTACCCAACTATGACCAGGGCTCACCAAAGGACAGTGATTCCCTACAATGTCAGCCTGTATAGCAGCATGATTCAACATATATTCTGAGGACACCCTTGATCAGAGTGTTCCTCTCAAGGCGCCCAACTTGGGGTCAGGCTCCCCACACATGCTCTAGGCCTCACTCATGTAAAAAAGTCCTCTCAAGCCAGTTATCTGTGGTTATAGCTTGTCACTCTAAGTTCAGGCTGTTTCCCGAGAAAATGGCCTCAGGAAGGAGAAAAAGCATTAGTGTTATAGGACAGGAACAGACCACCACCAAACCTCTTGGAGAAGCAGGGCAGGAACAAACTTGGGCACAGGAGATATGGGGAATATCTGCCGCCCACAATAATAAAATAATAATAATAATAATAATAATAATAATAATAATTATTATTATTATTATTATTATTATTATTATTATTATTATTATTATTATTATTATTATTATTAAAGACAGGGTTTCTCTGTGTAGCCTTGGCTCTCCTGAACTCACTCTGTAGACCAGGCTGGCCTGGAACTCACAGCGATCTACCTGCCTCTGCCTCCCGAGTGCTGGGATTAAAGGCGTGCTGCACCATGCCCAGCTGTGCCCACAAATCTTTTTTGTTTTTAAAGACAGGGTTTCTCTGTGTAGCCCTGGAACTCACTTTGTAGACCAGTCTGGCCTTGAATCCAGAGATCCACCTGCCTCTGCCTCCTAAGTGCTGGAATTATAGGCGTGCACCATCACCACCCTGGCTCACAAATCATAACTTAAAACTATGTGTTGTGTGTACAACTCACAGGAGCCAGTTCTCTCCATCATGTGGGTTCTAGGTACCAAAGGGTCATGAGGTTTGCGGCTGGTTGCCTTTACCTGATGAGCCATCTTAACCTGCCCCAACTTTTAACTTTAACCCAAGTTCCATGTGGGCAGTATCTAACCCAGGCTCTTCTTGACTCAGGTCTTCCTACGTACGCTTCCTGAGTGCTGATTGTACAGGCGCGTACCATCATTCACTGCCCACACTGGCGGTTCAGAGGTGCTACCTGCCTCCTGAGGCATCACTACCACCATTTGTCATTCGCTGTCATGGCTTCTGAAACCTTTCCAGAAGCCCAGAGGGAGAGGCTTTCTCTGCTGTCCCCCTTAACCCAAGTGGCACAATGCTTATTCTCAGATACTCTATGTTCTCTTGTGAGGGATATGGACTTTCTCCTTTGACATCCTCCTTGACCCCTAACATGCCCTACACCTAACAGGCCTAAGACACCTTTACTGGGGACTACAGGTGACTGACTCAGATCTACCAGGGTGTGTCTCAATGCCAGCTCCTTTTAAGAAATCCTGGAATACTGGACGGATAAAGAGCTAATAGAGGGATGAGGCAGGTGGGGATTGGTAAGTGACTGAGACCTGTTCTTGGGCCTCCATCCACAGAGGCTTGCAGCTTGCAGGAAGAGCAGCAACAGATTACCTACCAGGGCTGCGTTGCAAATGTGACTCTAACTCGTTGCCAGGGTTTCTGTGACTCATCTGTCAGGTGAGTTACTGGCAAATACCCTTTCCGCTGGGGCCAGAACCCTCAGAGAAGCTGGGCTCTCAATGTCTCCCAAGCCTGCTCTGACCAGCAGAGGTCTAGGCAGGTCACTCTGGCCACACTTGCCTTGCCAATGAGCAGGTCCTGGCTCCAATCAGCTAGTGTTTTTTACCTAGGGGCGGGGTAGGTGGGTGGGGCAGCAGGGCAATCCTGAATCTGTTTGTCTCTACTTCTTGACAGTTTCAATAAGGATACCCTGCAGTTGGAGACCCGCTGTGGCTGCTGCCAGCCCCTTAGTACCTACAAGAAGCAACTCTCACTGCCCTGCCCAGACCCAAACACACCAGGTCAGCAGCTCACGCTCACCGTCCAAGTGTTCAGCAGCTGCACATGCAGCCCCCTGCAATGCAAGAACTGAACAGCGGCAACTGGTTTCTGGGCACAAGGGGTCGTAGAAAAAAAAAAAAAATGCCATTCCTGATATGCCGCCCCATCCCCAACAATCCCTTTACTGGCCACGGGCATGGCCTCAAAGAGATCTTGGATATGTTGTCAATGCAGGGTCTCCCACCACCTACCTCCTACAGACCTTAACCAAGCAAAACAGGCCTTTAGTGGAAATGACATCCCTCCAACCTTGCAGCATTTGGAATTCCCTGTTCACCTGCATAGCACCTCCCAGCCTCCAGCTGTGTTAGCCCAAGAGATCCGAGAGCAGCAGAAGCAGATACTGAGAAGGATGGGCAGGGCACCTGGGGAGACATGGGGAGTAACAGGAGGAAGACACAGAGGCATGAGCCTTAATGAGGGCAAGCAGCAAGGTAAGCACAGAGACACACACAAAAGGAGTCTCCCTAGAGGCAGGGAGGAACAAAAGGCATTGGCACCCACTGGGCAGGCGGCCACCGCCCAGCAGCGAGCAGATTCTAAATAAACTGGTTCTTTTCAAGGCAGATCCTGGTGTACACATGTTGCTGCTGTCCCCCAGAACCCTGAGCATGAAGTCACTAATACTTGCACAGGCCAGGCCACCAGGACCTGGAACTGTGGAGGCCCATATGCTAGGTGGGGCTAGTCTTGCTCTTGAGCAACTCAAACCCAGAATTTTGCCAAGTCTATGGTGAAACCTACCTCTTCCAGGCTCCCCAGGCAAGGCCCATCTCTCATGTGCAGCCACAGCCTGGGCAGAGAAGAAAGTGCTGACCCATGGACCCTATGTGTTCAGACCGAAGCTTCCAGATACAGGACTTCAGATACAGGCAGCGTGTGGACCCAGGCTAGGTTCAATACACCCAGTATCACACAGACAACGCTAGGACAATCATTTCCTGAGGTACCCCTCAATTGAGAGGCAGAGAGCACTCCAGGGTCCTTGGCTGAGTTGTACTCAATTTCACAAGGCAGGCCAAGGGCTGTCCACAACACTCCCCACAAAGACCACACATATCCAGTTTCCTAGCATTTATTATTTTTTTCTCTGAGAACAAGCACACTGTATTGATGGAGGCCCAGGAGTCACAGAGGGCAGGCTTGTGCCCCGGCAGCTTCCGTGTACTGGGGCATTACTGATCCAGACACCATCACTGGGCAGCACATGGTACATAAGCCACAACCACACAGGTTGAGCTATCCACATGGTCCATGCAATAGTGCATGGACTGCACGTAATGGACAGCCACACTGTCCAGCTACTAGAGCAAGGGAACTTGGGAGGCTCACTATGGCCACAGCTAGATCATCCATCTGCAGGGCAAGCCTGTGCCTTGGCAGGTGTGGGTCACAACACATAACAGGCAGACCAGGGGCTTCATGGAACATGAGGATCAGCTCAGCAGATGTTGCTTGTCCTGAAACTAACTGCCTGGGCTGTACAGTGTGGGGCTGCAGGAGCTTGAGGAGGACAGAAGCCCTGTTGTAGTCCTCAAACCCACCATGGCAGGCCGGTAGCCTGAGGCTGAGGCACAAAACCCTCGTGCATATGTGAGCATGCCTAGTGCTCCAGTGAGCACGGGCACTGACACTGCTGTGTAAGTACAGATAAGCCTGTACAGCTGTGTGCACAGCAAACCTGGGCACCATCTCAAGACAGAGTGCAGGGTCCCAGCCCGGGCTCCCAAGGCTTGTGATGTGGCCTACGTCTTCCCCTGATGGGCTGCACATACAGTCCAATGCCCACAAAAGGTTAACTAACCCATGAACCGCCAGTGCTCAAGAGAGGAAGTCCAGGGCATCCATCCTTTGCGCAGCACTGAGCTACCATCCTCAACCCAGCCTCTCACTCCATTGCCGCACTTAGATTTCCCTTTTCCACCCAACCACGAGGGCTTCATGGCAGTGAGGATGCAACACTAGGGCACCAACCAAGACCCTCTGGAGAGAAGTACACCTTATGATTACTTCACCACCCACCCACTTAATCTTCAAGTCCCCAGAATGTACCATAGGGACAGTACATTCATTAAAAATGAAAGATGGGTGATGTCCATGTCTTCAAAGTCAAGAGGAACCCCTCTGCCCACTGTGCTGCAAACCTAAGATCTCAAGTAAGTGGGAGAATGTTGAAAAACTGTCCCTTCAAGAACACTGGTATGCTAGGCACAAGATATTGCCATGAGTGGGGCATAGAGTTTGCCAAAAGTCATACAGGAAGTACTTCGGCACCATCAGGCAGTGCTACAGCAAACTCGATAGACACTGCCCAGCCCGTGAGGTCACACACCTCTAAACCAACACAGGCCTGTGTTAACCCTGTAAGCACATAGTGCTGTTTCTATATTACCCAAAAATCTGAGATTAAGCCAGTGGCATTTTAATAAAAGTTGAACAAAATTTCCACTTTCGTTCAAACTTCTAATTTCCCTTTAATTTGTAGGTTGACCCATAGGGCTGCCTTGATTTTCCAGGCCCAGGCACCCTTCTTTGATGGGGCAGGCCTGCTGCAGCCCTTCTCAAACTGTGTCCTGCATTTCCTCCACACCCAAGGGGCTGGCTGTAGGTGTAGGACTGGAAGTGCCTTGAGTGGCAGTTTTCAGACAAGGGGTGTTTATCTGCAGTGTGGTACAAAGACAAACAGTACAGACAAGAGAGACGCACAAACAAAAAGCCTGATCTTCTGGTCTGTGGATTAGAACTGTTCCGACAGCAATTCACATAGCCTCTGAGAGACGGTGTCTTTGCTGGTCCGCAGGGTGAGTCGGTACATCTGAAACAGAGAGCAAGAGGGTGAGTGGGCACGAGCCCCTGGCTAATTTTAGCAGGTACATTTGTGACCCAGGCCTCACCATTCATAGCAGTCCTTCCCAAAGTGCCACTGTTTCATCAGTAAAAATAGAAACATCTAATAAAAGCAAATGTTTGGAGCATGGGGAGTGGCTGTTAATGGAGGCTGGAGTCAGTCAGCCACTCTAGAAAGCTCTTTTGTTTTGTGTTTTGAGACAGTTTTACTGTGTAGCCCAGGCTAGCCTTGAACTGTTATTCCTCCCACCTTCTCTTCCTGAGTACTGAGATTACAGGCATGCACCAGCATACACAACCAACTTGGCAGCATCTCATCCAGTTCACTATGTACCACCCTGAGAACTCCCCAAACTGCCCAAGCCTTGTGAAAACAAGTATCCATACACAGACTGCAGTCTCTAGAGGAACACTGCTGAAGCAAGCAGCAACATGTAGCACATTCAGAGAGGGACGCAGAACAAGACAACACCAGGAGAGCTGCTTCGACACAGTTCAGGGCTAGGTTGCTGCACAGGCACTGCAGTGGCATGCCAGGCCTTCTGTGAGGAGATAGAAATACTATGTGCTCTGTTGGCCAGTCACTGTCTTAGTGTCTGCATTGTCACCATAACCAACAACACTTAAGAGTCTGAGAATCTCTAAAAGAAAACTGCAATGAAATAAAAAACAACACAACATATCTATTCTCCTGCTGTGGCAATCTCACCTGAGCTTGCAGATTTGGCTCCAGGCGCAGCAAGCAGCCGATCTGGGTGGTTTTGGTATGTATTATGCCAGCACCCACAAAATTTGCAGGGTTTGGATCAACTTCCTCAAGAAGTGCAGAACCAAATCCAATAATCTACAGAGAATGAAGAGGCAGGTCAGGACTCACTGGTCACAGCACCTGCCTCAGGGACATCACCATACCCCCCTTTACCTTTGCTTTAGTGATCTCTGTATCCATCGGATGCTTTGCTTTGAAGATATTCTGCACTTCTTGCTGTGGACTACAAAAAACCTGCATGTTAGTTCTAAAACCCATGCTGAGACCCATAAAGCACCCTGCCCAGGGATTGGCCCCTCTCCCACTCCCCTCTGCACAGCTCACTTGCTCAACTGCTTCCAACGCTGAAAGAAATCCTGAGAAGCCATTTCTGTGGGCTGGAAAAATTTGTTGAGAGTAATAGGAAGCTTAACAGACACATTCTGGAAGGTTCCACCATACCTGTAATAATAGAGTCATGTTATGGAGAATGAACGCCTGGCCAAAATGCTCTAGTTAGTGGGTTTTGGGGCCTTAGAAGGGCCATGTGGCTACCTACTGTAATAATAGCCACAAAGACTGCATACCAGCAGTATTCCTAGAGGGGCTAAGCCACATCTTTCATCCATTCCTCCATTCAGAGGTGAGCAAGGGACTAAGCCACTGCTTTGTGCCAAGTGTCAGAGGACCAGTTCCTTTCAGTCCTACTCCTTTGGCAAATGAAGACCCAGGACAGGCTCAAGTGGAGCGCCTATCAAATCAATTAGCCTTGTAGCTCCCCAACAAGGAACCACTGATCCCATCCACTCTATACTGTTGTCATTAAAAAAGGAAAGAAGGCTACATGTTATGGTCCAGAAGTCTGGCTCCAAACCAGGTACCCTCACTTCTCCATAAGCTGTCCTTTTTATCCAGCCTTATCAGACAGCACAGAAAGCCAGGCTCTCTGCCTGCTAGGGGGTAGACCCTTCCATTTCTCACCACAAAATCATCAGGGTCAGAAATAGCCCAGCCCACAGTCCACACAGAAGACTCAAACCCTGTGGGTACCATGTCAGATAGAAACCAGCTCCCTCTTCACTTGTTCCAATACTCTGAAATTCCAGGCCTGGCAGGACTGTGCACACAGGCACAGTGGTACAGGACTAACTAGTAGACTCCCTTGAAGGAAGAACACAGGAAGCACATAGCACTCACCTGAACTGGATGTTGAGGACAGGAGCCTCTGTGAAATCAGATATACACTCAATGTTGACCACCTGTTGCACCTGAGCGCCCCCATCCACCGTTGGGTCCACAGGCTTGGTCTGCAGGTTCAGATGTGCGTGCATTAAGGAGTCCAGGCTGGCAAAGAGAGTGGGCCTGGCCCAGCCAGCCAACCACAGAAAGCAGCGGTGGCCCCCACACAGCACAGCACCTTGCCAACATGGTAAATCAAGGCCCAGAACTGTTGCCAGCCTGCCCTTCCACCATTCAGCATGTCCCACTGGCCCAGACCACCCACAGCCGTATGTACCTGGCTTGTCCCTTTCACTAAAAGACCTTGGAATCTGTACACTAGCTGCAGACTGGCCTTAGCACTGCAGAACTGAGCTCTGAGACTATGTGATGACTCCCACTGTGCTCAGCAGAGGCCATGCCTGCTAATTCAAAGGCTTTACACCTTACAGCTTTACACCTCAGTGCAGAGACTGCAACATCTGACCAGGAGCCTCTAGGCTCTCTATGGCACCTTTGCATCCAGGATCCATGCAACCAACACTGGACATGGGCAGTCTCTGCTTCCCTCTGCATTTGTGTGGTACCATGTGCCCACAGCTCATGGCCCTACGGAGCCCAGAGAAAGGAGACATATAGAAGACAGTTCTGTACCCATCAGTCCTCTGTGTATAGCAGGGGTTGCTGGAGATGGAACCAGGTTCTTGCTTATGCTGCAAATGTGTGTATTCTATCACTGAGCCACATCCCTGAACACCACACCAGTGCTTCTGACTTGTTTCCAAATGGTTCTACGTTTAAACAGATCATGGCCAAATGAACACAGATCTATTACAAAGAAGACACTCATTGCCCTACACACTATGACCTGGGCCCAAGGCATGCATCCCTGGCTGTTGTGGATCTACTCTGCATGATGCAGCAGACCCCAGGTGTCTCTCTCACAGCCCCTCAACTGAAGTAATCCAGCATTCCTGACGGGCCACACGGCTCCATCCTCTACCTGAGCAAAGAGCTGCTAACGCACACATCAGTGCAGTAGCCATAAGATGCTCTATACCAGCTATTACCACAGGATCACTCTGCCTTTGTCCACAGCTCCTTTTGGGGGATTTCATAGGGCAAAGGACTGATAATAAAACAAGCAAAGAGAGTGGGTGACTCACAGAACCAGATGAAAGGGACAACGTGTGGGTGGTGTCTGACGCACTATCAGATCAACTCAGAGGGAAGGTCCCAGCTTTTACCTAGCCACTGGAAAACACTGCCAATAAGAACAAAGGCATGACTCCTGGAAACTTCCTCTAACCCCATTGTTGGTCTTTCTGAAAGCCTATAGACAAGCAAGGATATTAGCCTGAAGGTCGTCAGCACAGATTAGTGTTGGAGTGAAGTTTAGGAACTGTGTAGAGGTCTTGTTACCATAAAATATGAACATTCGGCCTAGGAGGAAACAGAGGTAGTTTATTTTATACACTATATCACAATTATCATGAACAGTCCATCAACAGCGGTGCCTGCAATTCCCAGCTGAATGTATTTACTGTGAGCTATGACTGTTGCAAAAATTAAAAACAACTGTTTTCTAATTTTTTGTTTAATCAAACAGCTGTTTGGTTTCACTATGTAGCTTACTCTGGCCTAGAACTCCCTATGTAGCCCTGAACTCATGCCAGTCCTCCCATCTCAGCCTTCCAAATGTTAGGATTACTCACATGAGCCATCATACCAAGTTTCTAGTTTCAAAGTAGTGTGGCTGGCAGGCACTGTACCAGCCACCTGTAATCCCAGCACATGAGAGCTAGGAGCAGGAAGATCAGGAGCTCAAGACCAGTCTCAGTTGCACAGTACATCTGAGCACAGCCTGGGCTACATGAAAACTTGTTTCAAACACAAAACTAAAGCCAAACATACAAGTAAAAAATAGCATGGCAAGATTAGAAATGGGGCTATAGGGCTATATTCTCTTCTGCCTCTCAGCCTGCCCTAGAGCCTCCGTCTTATGTAGTTATTCAAGGGTGAAAGCAACACTTCTGCAAACCAGAACCAGAATCACAGACAACAGGTCAGCAGGTTCAGTGGCACGAACAGGTCACGAGGGACCAGAAGACCAGCCTGCCCTCTGCTGAAGCACCCAGACACATTCCCGTATCTCCATCTGTGTCTGCCAGCAGACTCACTGGCTAATACCAACAGCTGGGACTGTCTATCCTTCAAATGTGCCATGTCCCTATAGTGACCAGCCAGACCCTATACCAGCTGGCCAGATCCTATAGACACTTAAACATCCTTAAGGTTCAGAAAGGAAACCACATACCAAAAGCTCTGGAAAAGACAGCAGTTTAGCTTCCCGCCTGGTAAAGTCACTATGGCAAGGGGTAAAAGACCAGGCACAGAGGGTCATATCAGCCCTGCCTCTCTCAGAGAAACACTACTGGTCCTCAGCATCCCACAGCTCCTGCGTGGCAGGCATGCTGTTCTAAGTTTTCCACACTCCCACTCCCTTTTCATAGACTTAGAGGCCACCTGAGTAGCAACCCCAGCAGTTTGGTGGGAAAAATGTTTTGACACTCAAGAAAATGTTTTCCTTTTTTAATTGCAGTAAAGTACATATAACCTAAAATACATCAATTTAACCATACTAGGTGCACAGCTTAGTAGTGCACAGCCATCCTCACCACCTAACCTTCCATTGTACTTGTCAGTGTATGGATTACAAACATTTCTTATTACAAAATATCCCCCAATTCCTTTGGGGGCTTTCCTTTTCACGTTTATTTTTTGAGATAGGATCTTCCACTATTGCCAAGGCTGGCTGGGCTATGTATAGAAGCACCATGGCTCACTTTGTTTGTTTGTCTGTTTGTTGAGACAAGGCCTCTCTGTGTAACAGTTCTGGCTGTCCTGAAACTTACTATGTAGGCCAGGCTGGCCTCAAACTTACAGAAATCTGCCTGCCTCTGCTTCCTGGTTGCCATAGCTGGCTTAAAAAAAAAAAAAGTTTTGTTTGTTTTGAGGTTTTTCTTTTGGTTGGGGGAGGTCTCACTATGTTACTTAGGCTTGCCTGGAATGTGCTATTTAGCCCAGAGTACCCTCAAAGTCCCAATTCTCCTGTCTCTGCCTCCAAACGCTGGGATTACAAATGTGTGTCACCATGCCTAGCTATTTCCAATAATTTCTAAAGAAACTTTTATCAAATAAAACACATACCTAAATTTTGCCGAAATTCTGACTTAAGTCCAATTTGAAGCAGCTGGTTTTCAAACAATACACCATTGTTTTTACAAACAAACCTAGGAGAAAAGGAGAGGTGACCATCACTCAGAGCCGCCGACAGGAAGTGGAAGATTTGGGGGTTTTTTGTTTATTTTTGTTTTTGTTTTGGAAGATTTGTTTTTAATAGGGCTTAAAAAGTGTTCTGGGGCTAAAATATTTCGGTGGAGACAGAAAATACAAAGTGGAAAAGGTTCAAGGGCTTTATCGTGGCTTATTCTGGGCCTGTGGCAAGCCTCCGGTAGCCCTCAGAAGCAGACAGTGTCTCCTGTGACTGTCACCCTTGGAGGTCTGGGGTTGAGGCTAGGAATGGGTGGTATGCAGACAGTACAGTTGGACCTCCTCTGTGCCTGAGACAGTTGCATGTGGCAGTACACCTAAAAGCCACAAAGGCTACCTGAGTAGACTAAGGAGTCAAGATGAATAACCTTTGCCCTAGATCATACATCAATTAATTCAGTGAACTTTCTCACAGTTGTCACCCTAGGACATGTAAGAGCTATTTCCTTGCGGTGAAGCCACCATGCTGTACCTGGTACTCAGGGCCCACTCTGCACAATACCCACATGGGCAATGGAGACAGAGACCCCTGTGAACACACCAGAGACCTAAGTGCCACCAGTTCTTCCAAAAATCCAGGTCACAACCCAACATCTATCTGTCCAGCTCTGGCAAAGGTGAGATCTCCCGAAATTAAACAGTCTATTCAGTGTACCAGACCATTTTCCCAACACTTCTGAGAACATGTAACAACACACATGTAAGTGACTGTTAACGCATAGGATGTGGCTAGGCATTAGAGCCTGGCCTAAGGCTCCGAACACTAGCACAAGATCCCCTCACCCCAGGCCAGCACTCTACGCAGGCAGAGCTTGGATGCTACTTGAGGAGCCTGAGCAGAAGTTATGGGGCTCACACACTTGTATCTGCTCATCAATCTACTATCCACATGTCAGAGAAGCCCCTGACATCTATGCGTGGCTGGCTAGCTGTTTCCAAAAGGTCACTTACACTACATCTTAACCCAAGGGAACTCCTGGGAAACAGAGTTATGTTAGGCTTATGGAGGATGCAACCTCTCTCGTGCCTGCTGCACTGCCCAAAGTAACAGGTCCTTCCACCGTGCACCAAGTAAACATCATGTGGTAACCCTTTTTGGCCACATCAAACCAAGACAGGAAAATCCCTGCACAAGCTAGTGTCCTGAAGAACGACCCTAGAACCCTAAGAGATTGTGTCCAGGAAGAGGCCAGCACGCCAGGATAAGGACAAAGTAAAGGCGTACGACCTCCTGGAGCTGGGGAGCAAACACCGAAAGCTTACACCAACAGAGGAAGACTCAAGCCTGCAAAAATGACTACCACCACGTTCCCCACCCCCTTCTTTACCAGACGCCAGGGAGTAGCTGACACAGGGCCTATGGCTGTCATGGAGAAATGACAACAGAGCAAGGCTAAGGTATTCCTGGATGCAGCCCCTGTCAAACTAGGTTACATGGCTGGATCCCCACATTGCCTCTGCAATAAGAGCCTGGGAAGCTGGTTTGTTTTTTGGTTGATTGGTTTGGTTTTTCGAGACACAGGGGTTTCTCTGTGTAACAGCTCTAGCTGTCCTGGAACTCGTTCTGTAGACCAGGCTGGCCTCGAACTCACAGAGACCCACCTGCCTCTGCCTCCCAAGTGCTGGGAGTAAAGGCGTGCGCCACCACTACCACCTGGCTTGGGAAGCTGGGTTTTCCACAGCTCTTATACACCAAGCTTAGCAATTCTTAAGCCACCAGAAGTCTGCTCACAGCCCAGAGGCAGCCTACTCCAAACACACATTTCCTAACAGGAAGGAAGGATCATGTGCAAAATGAATACAAGGAAATGAAAACTCTAAAACCACAAGAATCCTGGTATCTCCAGGCAGGGAACAAAGGCCATCCTATGATGCACTCTAACCTCCCCGGGACAGAATTCACTGTCACTGGAGGGATACAAGTAAGGAGCTTCCACACCACCCATGAATCATAACAAAAGCAGGGTAATGAGCAGCAAGGAAGCTGGCAAAGACAGCCAGCACGAAGGAAGGAAAGTGATCCCAAACCTTTATAAATAGAAAGCTAAACAAGGGGCATGGAAGCAGAAGACACCTATGGAGTCAGCAAGAAAGCCAGGCAAGCGCCTGGGACTGTGGTAGTAATAGAGCTGAAGGGGATTGCCTTAAAAAGGGTATATGCCAGGAAGCAGACAAAACAACCTGATAGAGCTGAAAGCACAAGGAAGGTGGGGTGTGGGTGCGAAGGTAAATGGGAAAGAAGAAACAAGCTCAGGGTATTTATCAAATGCCCCAAGGAAAAGAATAGTAGAGGTACCATCAGACTCCAAAGCAAAGCCAGCCACCCACATGCCCCCTGTTTGTAGGAACACCAGACCCTCTCTAACAGTGTCCATTAAGTGCAAAGCCACCAATAAGGTGCAGCTCCCCCATCCCCCAGGAAGCACCCCAGAACTGGGCTACCTGGCAAAGTTGTCTTCAGAGCCGGGCGCAAGAGGTGCAACTGCCGAAGCTGAGTCTGAGAACACGTCCACCAGTAGCCCACCGCCAGAGGAGGGAGGAGGGCCTGTGGGAGCAGGGGGAACGGCCCCCAGACCCAGCAGGTCTGCTGACGGAGAAGGTGTAGACTGGAAGAGAAAAAAAGGGAGCATCATCGTGGAGATACTTGTATGCTTAAGACCCTCACAGTCCTGTGTCCACTCGCAGGGAGGGGTCAGTGAGCAGTCCAGAGAGCGCAGACCAGCCAGTAAGGGCTGCTGGTCCCCAACAAAGCAAGCCTACCCCTGAGTCCAGATGAAGACATTCACCTCATACCACCATAATAATTTCACACAACTAAAAAATTGTCTGCATTTTCTCCACAAATGCCTGTTTGAACAAAAATAAAGTTCTTAAAAAAAAAAGTTTTGGGGGGGGCGGGGGAAAAAAAAAAAAAAGTTTTGCCATCTAAAAGTTTGAAATGCATAGCTTAAGAAAGAAATCCATGCACATGACTGTCAACTATTAAAAAAATAAAGTTTGCACATGATGGAAGCAGGAGTTCGAGGTCATCCTCTGGTACATAGCAAGTTCTAGGCCTGCCTGGGCTACACAGTGAATCAGGTTATAATATGAATATTTGGTTTCAAACAAAAAACAGAAAAGTTTTGGTATGCGATCTACTGAATTTAACAAGGGCCGTCTGTATAACCATGGGTTTGGAGCTATCTATTGGAGCCTGGTGGGTCCAGCAATGGATGCACAAAGGAAGACAGTGACTGCCTCTCCCAGAAGCTATCAACGCCCGAAAGTTCATCATTAAGGGTTAGAGCCCTGTCAGTCCTTCCCTCATCCACAAATGATTGTTGACAGGAATGAAAGAAAAACCGTGTAGGAAGCAAAGTAGGCAAAGGGGGTGGAAGGGGAATAAGAGGGTGGGAATAGAGTGGTTAGTGTGCATTCTACACATGTATAAATTACCAAGGGAAAGCTGGGCGTGGTGGCGCATGCTTTTAATCCCAGCATTCGGGAGGCAGAGGCACATGGATTGCTGTGAGTTCGAGGCCAGCCTGCTCTTCAAAGTGAGTCCAGGACAGCCAAGGCTACACAGGGAAACCCTGTCTCGAAAAACAAAAACAAACAAACAAAAAATTATCAAGGAAAAAAGGCCTTGAAGCCAGGCAGTGGTCGCGCAGGCCTTTAAGACCAGCACTTAGGAGGCAGAAGCTGGGCAATCTCTAGTTCAAGACTGGCCTGGTCTACAGAGTAAGTTCCAGGACTGCCAGGGCTACACAGAGAAACCCTGTCTCAAAACAACAAGCAATTGAAAGCCCTTGAAGTCACTACATCACACAGAACAAGGGCACACCTTGTCACCCCGCATTCATTCCCCAGACCTGACTTACCCAAAGGTACCACTGCCACATCACAGTTGATTCACACCCTTGTGTGTGCAGCCCACAGTACTCCCCAGGCTAGTCTATAAATGTGGGCTGCTACTGGCATGAATGATACCCTGCCTTCAAGAATCACTTTGAATGACTTTTGAACATCCTACTGGTCATTCACAAAGGCAAACATCCTGAATCCGTTCTAATACAGCATATCCTGTGCAGAGCAGGTGCTCAGTGGCTACATGTACCCTGCACACAGGTAGCAATGGTCTGTCCCATCCACAAGAACTCCTTCAAATAGGACCAGGCCTCAAAGTAAGCCTCAGCAAAGAATGCTGAGGTGTGGAAATGTATTAGCAGGGAAGTCGAAATGTTTATCCTTTGAAACAGCTGTAATATGCTGTTTTTTGTAAATTCATGTGTAGGCATGTGACCATGTATATGAATATTACTTCAAATAAATGAGATGCTGAAAGTTTTCATCATGCAAGGGGCATAGGTATGAGTGACAGCCACTCAAGTCAGGAACGGGTCTAATTGTTGCTGCTGGCCAGCACAAAGAAAGGAATGGGATGCTGGGGACAGAGTGAGCTCCTAGGCCCCTTCATGTGGTTGCATAACTCTTTCAGAAGGGCCACCAAAGGCAGCAACACAGACGTCCTGTCACAGGTAGTCCCCCCAAATGGGACAAGGCCACAGAGGCTGGCCAGAGAAGAACCAGAAAAGCCTAGGAGGACATCTGATGCTCCACTCTCCCTGCTTTAGTTGGAGAAAGGCAGTAGCGAAGCCCTCCAAAAGACATTTCCTACCAATGAGTATACTTCCATCCACAGGAATATTCTCATTCTGCCACATAAAGGGGAAGTTTGTCCTACTTCAGTCACTACAGGAAACCTCCAAGAGACAAAAGGCAAGCCGTTCTAATTGATGGAGAACACCCAGCTTCCTACAGAACTGTGTCTCAGGTCTAAAAACAAATCACTACAGAGAACCACAGGTGCCAGGCTGGTCCCAAGAAGCCATAACATGGCTTCATAGAAAAGGCTGTCCCAGAGATCCTAGGCTCAGGGGCACACACAACCACATGTCCAGGGCTGGTCCCTAGCCGACTCGCAGTACCTAAACATAAGCTTTTCTACAGACACAAGCCTGTCTCATCCCAACCCTGGGGCTATGGGGCACCATGGGCTCCAAGTACACAGTGGCAGGGACCCACCGCAGCACTGGTGCTGGCTGGAACAGGCTCAGGGCCCCCGTTCACATCGATGCTTCGCTCACGCTTGGTCTCCTCCAGGTCAGTCACTGTGCTCGGGCCCTTCTTCTTCTTCAGCTTGGCCAAGATGGAGGACTCTCGCTCAGGGAAGGGTGGCATTTCTTCCAGGACAGTTGCCTGTTGAAGTACTAGAGGTTAGTGTGGCTATCCTGGCACCCAGCACCAGCCCAGTGGTCCCAGCACCAAACAGCCCAGCCAGGAGCCCGCACCAGGATGTCAGTGCTGGCAACAGTGCTTAGCCGCAGGTACTCCACAGCCCGCTGCTGCAGCTCCACATCTGCGTTCTTCAGCTGGCTGTCACTGCGCAGCACGTCCTGAATGGTAGCCTTTACCTCTGGAAAGAGGTTCACGAACTTGATGTAGGTGGATAGCAGGAGTGCCCGGGTAGGGACGCTGCACAAGTGGAACTTGGAGTGGAGCAGGTTGAACTGGATCAGAGGGCTTGAGAGGGGCAGAGAGCACAGACGGGGAGTCACACTATCTCATCTGTCCCATGTGCTGCCTTGTGCTCAGCCTGTACCTCTAGTGGGGACCCTATGCTAAAGCAGTGCCTCCTTGAGGGGGACACACTGCCAGCTCCCAGGGTAGGGGAATCCTCCTCCCTCAGGCTGTCAAAGCAGTGTAGGGAGTGGGGCAGTCCAGTTCCCTGGGGTCTTTTACCTGGATCGTGGGTCCCCAGCTATCAAGTTTCCAAACTCCCCCAGGATGTAGCCGCCCACTTTGACCAAGTTCTCATGACACGCTGGAGCCTGCAATGCCTGTGAAACAGGAACAGCAGGAGCTAGGCCACAGGAAAGGCAGCTGACATGAAGTGAAGCCACAGCAAAGACAGCTGGGACCTTCATCACAAGGCGTGTTTTTTATGTCAAGGAAAGCCTCCCCTAAAGCCTTGGCAGACCCTGGCTGGCTTCCTACAGCTGGCTATGGTGTCAGCAACAAAGAGGCCCACCAGGGGGGCACAAGGCTGTCCCTAGGAACTCCCAAGACAAAGCAGACATATGATGCCCCTCATGCACAGGATAGCTAGTAGGCCACTCAACAACCCAAGTGGCTGAGCCCTACTATGATTATGGAGATTAAGGTGAGAGGAAACTGTGGCGTGGTGGTGGTGGTGGTGGTGGGGGCATCAGTGCAAAAAGGGCAGAACTGTAGGTGGGAGCAGGACGGAAGAGAAGCAACACCCCTGAGACCCATCTCTGTTTCCTCAAGCTTAGGCACCACTGTCCTCAGTAAGGGTACCCACCCTTCCCCACCATACCTCAAACACCGTTTTGGCAGCATAGCCCTGTACATCGTCACGGTTGATGACAATCTGGATGACACGGTACCACACCTCTTCGCTCACATAGTCCCCTGCAATGCGGATGAGGTTGAGGATGGTGTCCACATACCAAGTGTAGTCCACTGCATACTTCTCAGCCAGGATGGCCACCTTCAGCACCTGCAGGGAAGACAGGGCCCGCAGGCAGATGCTACCCAGGACACAAAGCATAGGCTGGCACACAAGCCCATTCCAGGATGCAGAAGGACCTAAAGCTTGGGGTGACCAGGCAGCTTTCGGATCAGAGACCACAGCCCCTAGAGTGTAGAGAAGCTGGCTCAGGTGAGAAAAGCTCCAGGGACACAACAGTGCAACTGGGCACAACAGCTACACTTGGAACAAGATACTAATACTCAAGATAATCTGCTGAGGTCAGCCATACTCCAACCCTGCATCAGTTTACCTCCCTGACTCCATGACACTTCCAGAGTGTAGTGGTCTGAATGAGCCTATATATGGTGTTCATGGTCTTAATGTTCGAATGCCTCATCTCCAGTTAGTGGAACTGTTTGGGGTGGGTGTGGCCTTGTTAAAGAAGGCGTATCACTGGGGGTAGGCTATGAGGTTGTAAAAGCCCATGACAGGCCCAGTCTGCTTACAACTTGCAGGTCATATGAACTCTCGGTTACTGCTCCCCTGCCATGTCTTCCTGCTCCCCTGCCATGTCTTCCTGCATGCCACAACAATCTCCACCATGGTGTTCATGGACTAACCCTCTGAAACTGTAGGTAAGCCCCCAATTAAAGGCATGGGGACTAAAACCAACAATTAATAAACAGGGCCCCCTAAAGCTTAAAAGCTTCCGTATGGCAAAGGCACCATCATTCCTGCAAAGTAGCAGCCTATAGAATGGGGAAAAGTCTTTGCCAATTACACATCTGATAGTATGTATCTCAACTATATGAAGAACAAAGACAGGAGGCTGAAGAGATGGCTCAGTGGTTAAGAGCACTGCCTGTTCTTCCAAAGGACCCAGGTTCAATTCCCAGCACCCACATGGCAGCTCACAAACTGTCTGTAACTCCAAGATCTGACACCCTCATACCAATGCACATAAATTAAAACTAAATATACTTTAAAAAAAAAATAACAAAAATAGAACCTTAGAAAAAACAAATAATCCAATTTAAAAGT
The DNA here is from genome assembly GCA_907169655.1 of Acomys percivali. Classification (NCBI taxonomy): domain Eukaryota; kingdom Metazoa; phylum Chordata; class Mammalia; order Rodentia; family Muridae; genus Acomys; species Acomys percivali. The sequence continues at coordinate 21,506,819 of OU015757.1, read as the reverse complement.
GGGATACAGAATGAAAGACAGTTGAATATTCAGCATCCTTAGCCATCTAGGAAGCGCAAACTTAAACTACCCCATCAGAATGTCCAAGATCAATAAAATAAATAACAGCCCATACTGGCAAAAGTTCAGGGAATGGAGAGTATTATTCACTGCTGGTAGGGGTACAAACTTATACTCCTACTAAGGAAATCAATGTAGCAGTTCCTCAGAACCTCAAGAAACTGGAAATAAATAGATCTACCTCCAGTTATGCAAGGCAGGCCTGGTGGTGCAAACCTTTGATCCCAGTACTTGGGAGGCACACAGGCTGATGTGTGAGTTGGAGGCTAGCCTGGTTTACACAGTTTCAAGACAGCCAGGGCTATGTAGAGAAGGCAGATCTCAAAAAACCCAAACAGAGCCAGCTATACACTCTTGGGTATATTCCCACAAGATTCTGCATCCTGCTACTAGAGATACTTGTTCATTCATGTTCACTGGGCGCTATTCATAACAGCCAGAAACTGGAAACAGCCTAGATGTCTATCAACTGATAAATGGATAATGAAAATGTGGTACATTTACACAATGAAATATTATTCAGCTGTTAAAATGAAATTATGAAATTCACAGGTAAAGCTAGAGAAAAAAATCATTCTGACACATATGCTTTTACTTATATCCTGATGTTATAGTTTTTAGGCCTTCAATATGGGATACATATTGCTACAATCTGAATAACACAGAGGTCAGGTACCTAGTAAGTATCCTAGGAGTAGGATAGGACTTCCCAAGGAAGGGAAATAGAATATATGAAGAGATAAAGAGGAAATGAAAATAGTACAGTTAAATAGGGAGGAGGGAGTTGGGCCTGATGGTGCTTGCCTGTAATCCCAGCACTCGGGAGGCAGAGGCAGGTAGAGTCTGTGAGTTCAAAGCCAGCCTGGTCTACAAAGTGAGTCCAGGACAGCCAAGGCTACACAGAAAAATCCTGTCTCAAAAAAACAAAAAAAAAAAGGGAAGAAGGTGGAAGGGAGGGTGGAGGAGGGAATATGGGAGGGACAACTAACACTAAAGGCCATTTGAAAAAGCACATTGAAGCTTACTGCTGTAAAAACTACCTAAAATACATACATATAAAAGATATCTAAATGAAGCACCAGAAGCAGCAGGGGACACAGTGTCCTAGCTTTACTTCTTGAGCCACCAAGTAAAACCCTCAGTGCCAGGAATGGGCTCCATCTTGTCGAGTTGTTAGCCAAAGGGGCCTGTGGGAAGGACTGTAAGCTTTGTCACAGGTGAAAGCAGTCTTGGCGGGCTTGGCTTTGTCCTTGGACACACCACAGATACTCCCTGAGATTAACCTTGAGATAGACTGGGTGGAGCCATCCTGGGCCTGGAATTCAGGAAGCAAACGACAGACTCCACCTGGACTATTATTGTGTTTCTATTATTATGTTCCTCCCTCGATGGGAGGCGGAGACTGCCCCTTGCACGTGAGAGACAGGCAGGCGGAGAGGGGAGAGGAGCAGCAGGTTCAGACCAGGCTTGAGCGCACATGGATCGGGAAAAGGCTCAGCGAACAGGTGGGATCAGTGCACAGGCCAGAGACACCTAGGGACCCGTCCCATGGAACAGATACCGAAAGGTTCACTCTTGTTTCCCTTTAACCTTTAATCTTGTGTAAGATAGTTGGGTTGTATAATAAAGTTTAATTGTTAAGAAACAGAGCCAACAGGGACCCCATGGAAGGCCCCAGACATCTACTGGTTGCTCTCCACAAACAGATGGTAAGGCCCTGTTACTGAAGACAGCACTCACATATCTCTTCAAACGGAGAAATCAAGCCGACGCCTAACTAGAAGCTTCACCCCTGCTGACTCGAAGAACACTGTGGAAGAGGAAAAATCCTAAGAGCCAGAAGATGGGGGAATTTTCTGTGAGACTGTGTTCGTACTAATGTCCGAAGCTACATCCATAAAGTCTCACCAACACGACTGCTTAAATGTGCGCTGAACAAGGAGGACATCAATAGACGTGCCAAAGTGGACAAGGAAAAGCCCAGAAGGCCTCAACCCTACAGAAACAACTACAGGCAACTGAGGAAAACTGGAAGAGGGAGAGGTGGTATTCCCCAGGGAAAAGCACGCTAACTGGCTGTCCAGTGCCAAAGGGCCAGCCCTGAAAACATAAAAGTAGTATTATATGTACTTATAGGTCATATGTAGGAATAGATATGTATTTGCATACACATATACATGCAATAGCAATTAATGAAAAGAAGCCATGAATTTGAAGGACAGAGAAGAGTACACGGGCAGGTTGAGAAGGAAGAAAAAGGGAAAATGTAATTATAATCTCAAAAATTAAAAATAAATAAATTAGCGAGGTGTGGTAATGCACGCCTTTAATCCCAGCACTTGGGAGGCAGAGAGGCAAGTGGATCACTGTCAGCTCAAGGCCAGCCAGGGCTAACATGGAGAAACCCTGTCTTGAAAAACATAAATAAATAATAAATAAATAAGTTAAAGAGAGAGAAAATACATAAGGCTGGGTAGTTGGGAGGTGGGAAGGATCTGAGAGGAATTAGAGGAGGAAAATATGATCAAAATATACTATATGTAAAAAATATTGTTTTCAATAGAAAACAGAAAAGGGGGTAGAGGGCAAACCAACACAACTACACTGACAGATTCCACTGCCACCTCGCTGGAAACACCAAGAGCAATCTAATGAAGGTGACTGAGAGTCTGGCCACCACTACACCACTCAGGCCTGGCCAAAACTAAAAGCCACATGTCTAGCCATATCCTGCCTAAGGCCAGCCCTTCTGCCCTTCTGCCCACCCACACTGCCTGCCATAGGAGGATCTTAAATGTCCTCCAATGTTCAAGTGTTAGAGGCGTGCACTCCAGGGCAGTACAGGAGGTACTGGTGAGACTTTTAAGGAGGAGATCAGTGGAGAGTCTGCTGTTATCAGGAACTGGACCCTGGAGGGGGACTGTGGACTGCGGTCTCGTTTTGACTCTGTCTCCTGGCCACAGTGTGAGCCATGTGCTCACCATTAGTTCCCAGCTACTGTCACATGCAGCATGTTGAAGCATGTAGACCCAAAGCTTTGAGTCTATCCAATCTTGGGCCAGAAACTCCAAAATTGGAATAGAAAATAAACATTTCTTTTACAATCATCTCAGGGAAACTAGCAAGATGGTTCAGCAGTGGACAGTGTTTACTGCCTCATCTTATGACCTGAGTTTAATCCCTGAAACCCACATAGACGAAGGAAAGAACCAACTCAACTCCTGACCTGCGCACACATGCCAGAAGACATATATGTGCACACAGATAGAACAGAAAACAAAACAACAACAATAAAAACCCTCCAGAGTTTCATTATAGTGGCAAAGACCAAGCCACAGACCCCAGACCCCAGCACCTCCTCCTGGTGTGAGACAGTGGCTTCTAACCCCTCGTGGACCCTTCCCCTTCTAGCACCTCATTTCCTAGGCAACAGTTCAGCTAGAGGTGCTGCCTCCAAGAAGCCTTCTTGACCTCTACTCTCTCCGGCCCTTCCCGGGATCATGGCACAGTCACGAAACAACTCAGTGTGAGCACCTAGCCCGCCTAGCCCTTCCTTGCTGCAGGGCCCTATGAGGCAATCCAACCAGTGCCCACATTGCCCCATCTCTGTACTGGTTCTCAAGGAAGCCTCACATTGCACTCTGCTTCCAGGAATGACACATGAGAAAATATTTTCCACAAGATAGAGCAGTAGAGAGGCTGTGCTCACAGCAATAGCTGCAGCCCCACTCTCACCCCGTCTGCTGTCACTATGGTACAGAGAAGCCATGGAGAGATAAGTGAAGTAAGCCAGAGCCTCTCGTCTGTGGTGACACATGCCCGCTTCTTCCCTAAGACACAGTGGTTTTTAAGTAAGCAGTCTGCTGGACTATAACAATGGTCACATGTGCATGACCCTCTGGCTGACCACAGCTTAAACATTAACCTCTAATATGCCAGGAGACACCAGGAAAACGAAAGCTGCAGCAACTCTATGTTCAAAGTGTAAGAATATCTTGGAGAAATTTTCCCTTAAGAATCAGCTGGTGCTTGCCTGGCACAGGCGACTACAACCTTTACTGTCAGATGTATGCATTGGAAGGCTAGAGAGAAACAAAGGCTGATGTCAAGGAATCTTTTATCTAGTTTCTCACAGACACTCATGCAAGCCTTCCAGCCACTGGAAACCACGCAGAAACCATCCACTGGAACGCATGTCCACAGTAGGGAGCAGCTTGGGCAGCCCCTCAGGCTACAGGACTCACAATTTCCTCTCGGATGGAATAGTCAGCCGTCTCTAGGTAGCTCAGCATCTCAGCCACAATCTGCTGGGCATTGCTGCGGTCACACATGGCGTAGAGCAGATCCACCGCCCGCTGCCGCACACTCACGTCTCGTTCCGTCTGGGAGAAACAAGGCAAAATCAAAGCCACTCCTGCAAAGCTGTTGATGGTCAGTAGCTAACCACTGCTCTGTGTGAGTTCATGATAAGTCATGGCGACCCAGTTCTAGCTCTGTTCACTCTCCCACCACTTTGACCAGCTCTTCTGAGGACCACACTCAGGCCTAATGAACAAGTCACTAAGACCTCTCCATTGTGTGGGCACAGACCAAGACCTTCCATGTTGCCTGGGAGCTGGTTCCGAGGCAGGTTCTTAAGCTCCTCTCCAGGTGGCATGAGAAAGAGACTCCAGAACCTACCACACACGATGCTTGAGAAGCACAGTGCAGGAGTTGTAGCCCCCTCCCTGCAGTGCTGGAGAACAGTGTAGGGTGCCCAGTGCAGGACAGAGGACACCTAACAAGTGTTAGAGAAGCTTGAGATGAGAGATGTCTTTATGATCCAAGGGGCTAACTAGAATAGACACTGAACCAGGACTAGACTAAATCTAAAATGCACCTCACATTCAAAAGAGACACCAAAATGCCTGTTGATTTCGACAAAACTATAGACCATGGTGCTTCACTACAGCTAAAGACCCATAAAGAAGAAAGGTCTACATCTGTGGTTCCCTAATGAACTAATCTGACACATGGGTACAGTAGATAGCAAGTGCCATGCCAGAGCCAGAGGAGCACACTAATAATATCACCCTCACACTCAGAGACACGAGAGCAGGTAACCTCAGTCAGGCTCTTTAAATTCTGGGATTCTAGTTCTTAAAAAAATAAAATAAAAAATAAATAAAAAATCTAAAATCCTTGACAAGAAATTTTGGTTTGTAAAATGTGAACCTTGCTAGAAAGAAGAACAAAATATTTCATCTTTCTGTCAAAGAAAACTGTTTCTGTTTACTGAACTATACTGTCTTGGACCCCAAGCAAGTGTCACATGACATCCTACCATGGAACAGGGCTGCTACAAGACATACAAACTCCACTAACGGTCCTTGGCTAGAGCTCTGTTCCCAGGTGCTATGTCCTTGGGAATAGCAGGGCTTCACTGCAGGAAGATGGACAGCTTTCTCACCCAGTTGCCACCTTCACCCCACAAGTCAGCAAGTGACAGGAGGCAGGCAAGCACTCTAGGATCCAAACTAAACAGTTTGAAGGGGCTCCCACAGGAGGTACCTCCTAGTCTTCCGGCCTGCACATAAAGGCAGCTACACATGACCAACAAGAAGCACACCTTCAAGGCATTGATGACAGTCTCAATGTGGGTCTTGACGGCCTCATGAGAGAACTCAGAGCTGGCCAGCGTGCACATGCTCTCCAGAGCCAGGTAGCGCAGGTTTGTCTCTCGGTGCTGCAGGAACTGGCCCAGCTGGTTGCAGGCACGGACAAGCAAGTTTGGCTCACTGCAAGGAGCAGGGGACACGGTAATGAGGGGAATACAGTCAGGGAGGACTGTGAGCTACAGACGAGTATAGAAAGGAGGGGATACAGCCGGGCGTGGTGGCGCTCACCTTTAATCCTAGCACTCGGGAGGCAGAGGCAGGAGGATCCCTGTGAGTTCAAGGCCAGCCTGGTCTACAAAGAGAGTCCAGGACAGCCAGGACTGTTATACAGAGAAACCTTGCCTCGAAAAAACAAAAAAGAAAAAGGAAAAAAAGAAAAAAACGAGGGGATGTAGTGAGGAGGGCACAGTGAGGAGGCAGTGCAGTGAAGGAGGAAGAGAATGAGGACTAGATACAGCAGGGGTTGGGGAGGATGCTGGAGCAGACAGTACAGTAAGGAGGGATACAGTAAAACAGAGGCACAGTAAGGATGAGGTTCAGTAAAGAATGGGTACAGTGAGACGGGGCTCAGTAAGGAGGCAGCAGAGTAAGAAGTGCAGTGAGCAGTGGCAGAGGAAGGAGTACAGTAAAAGGTTGTTGTAAAGAGAGGTGGTACAGTCAGTGAGGAGGAGCTGCAATGGAGAAGCGGGGACTTTTCTTTTCTTTTCTTTTTTTATTTTTTGAGACAGGGTTTCTCCATGTAATAGCCCTGGCTGTCCTGGAACTCTCTTTGTAGACCAGGCTGGCCTCAAACTCACAGAGATCCACCTGCCTCTGCCTCCCAAGTGCTGAGAGTAAAGGCATGCGCCACCATGCCTGGCTTTCTAATGAATCTCCCCTATTCCAGAATGGACTCTGGAAAGCTCTGGTAGGCCAAGGTTTCACTTTCTTCAAGTTGTGTCTAAAAAAGTGACTTGGACAGCAGCCAGCCTTGAGCAGAGAGGACTGTGCAGGAAACCGGAGTAGGTTAAGTAAGTGGTGAGGGCTATAAATGCAGAACACAGGCTAACCCATTTAAAAAAAAATAAAACTACTCTTCCTTACTTAAGTTTCTTCGGGACCTTTTGTTTGGTTTGGTTTTTCAAGACAGGGTTTCTCTGGTTAGCCTTGGCTGTCCTGGACTCACTTTGTAGACCAGGCTGGCCTCGAACTCAGATCCACCTGCCTCTGGCTCCCTGAGTGCTGAGATTATAGGCATGCACCAGCATATCTATCTGGCTTGCAAGTTTTGTTTATAATAGTTCATTCTTGCCCCTGCTCCAGATTGACAGACTGTTTTTGTCACAGCAACATTTTTGTTTGTTGGTTGGTTTGTTTGTTTTTTGAGGCAAGGTTTCTCTGTATTGGCTGTCCTGGAACTCTATTTGTAGACCAGGCTAGCCTTGAACTCAGCGATTTGCCTGCCTCTGCCTCCTGAGCACTGGGATTAAAGGCGTGCGCCATCCCTGCCCAGCCTGTCACAGCAACATTTATCTAAGTGACGTATCAAAAGCAGCTGGTTCCAAGCAGGCCAGAGCTCTGCCTGCTATGCCCTGCTCCTGAGCCGCATGCTTCTGGCAGAGACCCAGAGAACAGTGCCACAGGCACACACAAAGACACACCACCACAGCTGAGCATGAAAGACCAGAATCAAGCCTGTGCTGTGTAAAACAACCACGGCCTGTGGCCACCCACGACCCTCTATGACAGCTGGGGTTGTCACTATCACTGCCCCAGGAGACCCCACAATACCGGAGTATGCCTCCCTGAGCAGCAAAGCTAACAGCACACAGATGCCCCTTCCTTTCAGAGAAGCCACTTGGAATACTCAGAAGCAAGATGCAGCTCTAGAGATGATGACACAGGCAGAAACTTATCTAGCAGGGATGCCCTGGGGCCAGAAAGGGCACATGAGCTGGAGAAGAGGAGTAAGTGGTCTTATCCCACAGAGACGAAGACTAGAGGAGAGGTCACCTGTCAACATCTGCACAAACAACAGACCCTGGGCACCTGCTGTCTCTGAAAAGGATGTGCTGCTGATAGTGGCTCACCTGTCATGGTGGATGATCAGGCTGATGGCCTCAAATAGCACAGCGTTCTTGGCATTTGAATGCTGGACCTTCTTAGACTTGGGTGGCTCCTGGGCCTTGTTCAGGATGGTCTCCAAGCACTCAGTCAGGCGACCACGCACCGCAGGGTCTTCTGGGCAAGACAAAACTGTCAGCTGGGCTCCTGGGCACTCATCCTACTAGCCCAACCCCACACTTAGGCAAGAGGCCTCCGATACTCTGCTGGTCCTGTGGGTGCCTTTGGTAGTTATTCCCAGCTGCAAATATGACTGGGAGCATTTGTAAATTCCCATGGGACAGCTCCCTGTTCCAGTGTCATAAACATGAGCCACACCTGCTCCTAATTCAGATAGCACAAAGTACTTCCATTTAGACAGAGTATGTCAGTCATAAAATCAAAGAATTATGGGCAAACATCTAAGGAGTTTCACAGACAAGGAATCCCCCCTATCACCTCAGAAACAGAAAATATACAGCAACATTTTTTTAATGTTTTAATTTGGTTTGAAGCTTAACAAATAGACAATGAGCAACAACAACAAAACAAAACAAAAAAAAACCTTAAAGCCAGCCATTGTAGTACATACCTGTTTCAAAGCACTTAGAAGGCAGTCCATGAGAATTATGAGTTCAAGATTATATAGTAAATTCAAGGCCAGACTGAATTACATAAGACCCTGTCTCGTTAAGAACAAAACAAGGGGGGCTGGAGAGATGGCTCAGAGGTTACAAGCACCGACTGCTCTTCCAGAGGACCCAAGTTCAAATCCCAGCACCCACATGCCAGCTCACGAATGTCTATAACTCCAGTTGTAGGGGATATGACACCCTTACACAGACATACATGTAGGCAAAACACCAATGTACATAAAATAAAAATAAATTATTTTGAGGAAAAAAAAAAAGAAGAGTAAAACAAGGGGCTAGAAAGATGGGCTAGCAGTTAAGCGCACTGGCTGTTTTCCCAAAGGACCCAATATCCCAGCAGCTCACAACTGTCTTTAACTCCAGCTCTAGGAAATCTAACACCCTAACATAAACATACATACAGGTTCGCATAAAATAAATACTCATAGCCAGGCATAGTGGTACTCGCCTATAATCCCAGCACTCAGGGAGGCAGAGACAGGCAGATTTCTGTGAGTTAGAGGCCAGCCTGGTCTACAAAGTAAGTCTAGGACAGCCAGGGCTACACAGAGAAACCCTATGTCGAAAAATAAAATGAAACAAAACAAAATAAAAAAAAAAAATTTTTTTTTTTTAAGTTTTTCAAGACAGGGTCTCTCTGTGTAGCTTTGACTGTCCTAGAACTCTCTGTAGACCAGGCTGGCCTTGAACTCACAGCGATCCACCTGCCTCTGCCTCCCAAATGCTGGGATTAAAGGCGTGCGCCACAACCGCCCGGCAAATAATCATTTTTTAAAAAGAAGAAAAAGAACAAAACAAAGGGCAGTGAGATTGCTCAGTGGATAAAGATGTTTGCCATCCAGCCTAACAACCTGAGTTTAATCCTCAAACACTGTATGTGGAAGGAGAGAACTGATTCCCATAAGTTACCCTCTGGTCTCCACATGCATGTTGTGGTACATGCACTCACAATACACAAACAGAGTAAATAGGGTCTCATTGGAACATGAGACTTGCCAGTAGCTTTCACTAGACACTCCCCACCCCCACCCCCGCACGTCTGGCTTTTCATGTCAGTGCTTTACACTGAACTCAGGTCCTTGTGGCTGTCATGCCAACACTTCTCTCTGAAACACCTCCTAATCTCCTTTATACTCAGTAAACAACTAAGAAACTAAATTCTCCCTTGTGAAGAGTCTGGGGTGAACTGAGTCTATGGCCATGGAGTAGGGGGCTGTAAGGAGCATCACTGAAGGGGGTATAGAGGAACACCACGTGGTGGAAGTGCTGCAAGAAACACCTAGAAGGGCTTCAGGGAACATTACCTGGGGGTGGGTAGCACTGCAGCAGTCTCAGAAGTTTGACTGACAGCCAAGGAGCTGGGACAAAGTAGTAAGTATAGTCCTGAAGATCTGTTGATGCAGACGTCACAATCTGTAAGACAGGTGAATGGTAAGAGGCTGTCCTCAGGAGCCTCCACAGGGTCCCATAGAAAAACCACCTTGGCTCCCTGGGCCATGCCTTCTGAGAAGTTTGCAGTGTTCAGTATATTCAATACTGTTTCCTGTCTTCCCTCAAAGAGAAGCTGGCATGGCCACATCAGCTCACACTGAAAGGGACTATGCACCCCTTCCAGAGGACATATCCAAATGTTGTTACCACAAAGGCTCTGGTACCCTTGAGCACAGGTGACCAAGCACTAGCCAAGCAGCAACCATCCCTCAACACCTGGGGAAGGAATCAGTCTTTCTTCTGTGGACTGGAAAATAAACACTAAAGAAAGTACCTCAAGGTCACTCAGAAGGAAAGGGACAGCCCAAGAAGCTAACATTCTGACCCACACCCCACAGGCCCCAAGCCTGAGCCAAGTAGCACTCGCTCTAATTACAATCTCCACCTCCTAATCCAATATGGCCCCTGGCCTAGCAGTGACCACAGCTGCCACTGCTGTCTCCATCAACACACAGCCCTGTGTCCTCTCCACCTCTTGTTACCTCTGTTTTGCTTTCATTTTTGAGACAGGATTTCTGTGTGCAATGGCCCTGGCTGTCCTGAAACTCAAACTTTGTAGACGAGGCTAGCCTTGAACTCACAGAGATCCACCCACCTCTATTTCCTAAGTACTGGGATTGTACCACCATGCCTAGCTACTTGTTACCTCTTGTTTTAAGGACTCAAGGTTGCTCCCTCCCTAAAAGTGTACCTGTGTGACCCTTTAGCCATAAGTGAACACATTCTAGAAAGCTCATCCTTATGATACTATCCGAGATTCAGGTTGTGGACACCCCTGCCACAGGCAGCAGAGTCAGGAGAGGACTAAACAGGCAAGGAAGGCACAGCAAGCAGCCAAGCCAGATAAAAACAAGCCCCAGACCACCTCTGAGAAATGCAGGGACAGGCCCAATTGGATTCATCTTTCCAATGTTTATTTTCGAACTATTTCATGCTCAGAGAGAAACCTGCAGCTTTAAATGAATTTATTTACACCAGAGAGGCAAGGAAAATTCTAAATGTTTAGAAAGAAGACAACAAAGACATAAACAGGAACCAAGCAGGAGAACGCAACAGAGAAGACCAAGTGGACACTTTGCAGAGGACTTAGTGTAGTCAGTGGAGCACACCAGATGCAGTCCCTAAAGCTGCAATAGAGAAGGGACTAGAGGTGCAGCTCAGGGATGGAAAACCACCTGGACTCAGGTCACAGGTTCAACCCCAGCACTGACTCCCAGTGGGGAGAGAAAGCAACCACAACAACAAAAAGTGGGACTTGCCATTTCTGCAGAGGAGATGAGCACATGGTCAATGAGTAATGGAAAAACGGCCAACTTCATCATTAGAAAATGCAAATCAAGATCACAAGAAACACCTCACACCACCACCACCACCACCACCACCACCACCAACAACAACAACAGCAACAAACAAACAAAAAAGCATGCCTGCATAGTAGCATGGTGGTGCACACCTAGTCCCAGCACTTGGGAGGGGGAAGAAGACTGCCAGTTCAAATCCAGCCTAGGCTACAGAGCAAGACCTTGTCTCAAAACCAGGGAGATTGGGGGTGGTGAGCACTCACAAGCCCGAGAACCTGAGACCAGTGCCTGGAACTCATATAAAGAAGGAAGGAGAAAGATAGAGAGATGGCAGGAGAGTCTGGAAAGGACTAAGCAGGGAAGGTAGACAGCAAGCAGCCAAGCTAGGCAAGAGCAAGCCCCACACTGCCTCTGGGGAATGCAGGGACAGGCCCAGTAGGATTCCTCTTTCCGATGTGTATTTAAGAGCACTTGCTGCTTTTCTAGAGGCCCAAGTTCAGTTCCCAGAATCCTTATCAGGCAGCCAACAACTATCTACACTCCACCTCCAGGGAATGTGATGCCTCTGCACTCACATATGCATACACACATGCAGACAGACACACCTACACATAATTCAAATAACAAATCCTTTTTGAAAATGAAGAGAACCAACTTGTAAAAGTTGTCCTCTGACCTCCATGAGCCATGATGTGTACACATATACACACTAAAAGACACACACACACACACACACACACACACACACACACACACACACACACACACACACACACACACGAGGACGTGGGAAACTTAGAGCCCTTGTGTACTGCTGATGGAAATGTAAAATACTGCAGGTGCTGTGCAAACAGTATGTCAGTTCCTTTACAAAAACAAAATTAGCATCTAATCCAGCAATTCTACTCCCAAAAGAGAAATTAGCACCTAGAGGAGACATTCACAAAGCCACTAACAATAGCACTATCCACAGCAACCAAAATACGCCAAACACCCATGAGAGAGAATACTACCCACCCTTCCGAGCTGAAGAGATGGTTTAGTGGATAAGAGGACATACTGCTATTCCAGAACCTGAGTTCAGTTCCCAACACCCAAATTTGGTGGCCCCTTAGTGTTTGTAATTCCAGCTGCTAAGGAGATCTCTCTCTCTCTCTCTCTCTCTCTCTCTCTCTCTCTCTCTCTCTCTCTCTCTCTCCCTCCCTCCCTCCCTCCCTCCCTCCCTCCCTCCCTCCCTCTCTCTGGCCTCTATGAGCATATGCATATGCACACACAGAGAGACAAATAAAAAATAAATCTTAGACTGGCGGTGGTGGCACACGCCTTTAATCCTAGCACTTGGGAGGCAGAGGCAGGTGATTCTCTAAGTTCAAGACCAGCCTGGTCTACAAAGAGAGTCCAGGACAGCCAGGGCTCTGCTACACAAAGAAACCCTGTCTCAAAAAACAAAACAAAACAAAAAAACAAAAAAAGCCAAAGAAAGAAAGAAAGAAAGAAAGAAAGAAAGAAAGAAAGAAAGAAAGAAAGAAAGAAAGAAAGAAATTTTAGTATATCCAGCCCTAGGAAGGAAAGAAATACTGAGAAGTCTATCAATAGAGGTGGACCCTGAGGGTATTACGTTAAATAAAACAATATTATGTGATGCTACTTGCATAAGGTAGTCAGTGTTGTCAAAGTCAGAGAAAGTCATGTAGAAGGTGCCACGGATTGGTATGGGGCAGGTGTGGCATCAATGATAAGCTTCAGGGTTACAGGGTGAAGAGCTATAGAGGGCCAGCGAAATGGCTCAAGGGGTAACTGTGCCTACAGATCAGCCTAATGACCCAAGTTTGATCCCTGTAGCCCACATGAAAGGGGAGAACTGACATCCACAAGCTGACCTCTGACTTCATATACATGCCACAGCATACATGCTCACATGTGTGCATACCTAATAAATTCATATTAAAAAACAAAATTGTAGCAACAAGCACGGCTTATGGATCTATGTAACACCAGTGAATTATACATTTTAAAAATCAGAATGATAGATTCTTATATTATGTATATTCTACAACATTATGTAGCTCAGACTGGCCTTGAACTCACAGAGCTCCACCTTGCTCTGTCTCCCAAATGCTAGGATTAAAGGCAGGTACCATCAAACCTGGCAAAAATAAATATTTTTATTCAGTTGCATAAAATAACTACATAAGCCGGGCGTGGTGGTACACTCATGTAATCCCAGCACTCTGGGAGAGTTCTAGGACAACCAGAGCTACATAGAGAAACCCTGTCTAAAAATAAATAGGTAAATAAATATCAAAAAAATGATAACTATATAATAGTTAAAATACAAATTCCAGACGTGATATAGCTCAGCAGGAGTGCTTACTGAACACACACAGGTACTAGATTCAATCCTCCACACCTCAAGAAAAAGTATATATATTTGTTGTTGTTGTTGTTGTTCTGTTTTTTGAGACAGGGTTCCTCTGTGTAGCCTTGACTGTCCTGGACTCACTTTGTAGACCAGGCTAGCCTCCAACTCACCAAGATCCACCTGCCTCTGCCTCTGCCTCCCAAGTGCTGGGATCAAAGGCATGTGCCACCATGTCTGACTAAGAAAAAGTAAAAATTTTAAGCAATCACTGAAAATAGTATTTTAAACATAAAACAGAATTGTCAGTTTAATGACAATCTTTAACATTGGTACTCAATCTTTAAAATGTTAAATTTTAAAAAGCTACAAAAGGTTACAGGGACACCTTGTTTGCAACTGGACTTTGGGGGTAGAGACCAGGTACACAGCCACAATACCAGCAAAGTGCCAGAGAACAGTGTGGGGAGAGCAGGAAGCAGGAGCAGTTAGTTCTCCAGTGCAGTCCAGGATATCCGAACAGTGCCAGCTGTGCCACCTAGAGTGGCCTCAGAGGTGGCTTCACAAGCAGGATTTAGCATGCTGATCAAAGGAGGCTCAGCAACTTAAAAGTCTCTGACCAGAGAACTCTGCAAAACAGTGACATGGCAAGCACTGGTAATATACTTGGCCATGGAGGAAGGGCTGTCAGTGCAAGGCCAGTCTGGACTACACAGGGAAAGCCTGTCTCAAAGCAACAAGAAAGCCAAAAGGCATCTCACACCAACTTCTACACAGATCAGGAAGGCCATATACACCTACTACCTTTGAAGAACAGCAAAAGGTAAGTGCTGGCAAGTTGCGTGTCCCAACCCAACGCAGCCAGCAGTGCTAATCCATATAAGCCTCAGCCTCAGTGATGACCATGTCACACCACAAGACACAACTCCAAGAGGCCAGCATGAGCAGACTCAGGCAGGAGCAGTGCAGGAGCATTGCTGCGGTGAACAGCACCTACTGTGGAAGCCACTAAACAGCCTTACAGCCTGAGCCATGCATCCCACTGCTACCAACATTTCACACACATGTAGACCATGAGACACCCTGGGCTGCTCACAGCTGGCCACTGATGATTGTCTCCAAGCAGAAAGGAACAAAAGGCTTGACAGAACAGAGATGACTACACTTTGTTGCATCCAATAGCCACTTCTCTACAGGCCCAGAATAGCAGCAACAGCTACTCCAAACAAAAGTGAAGGGTTCACACACAAGGCTGCCAGACAGACACGTACAAAGTAAAAACAGGCCACACAGACCTGTGACAAAAATCAGATACAAAGCCAGGGCAGGGAAGGTGGGTGGGGAATATATCGGCTAAGAGGCTCTCCTCTTAGGAGAGCAGACAGGAGAATGCTTGGCACTGGCAACTGCCCCTCAATAAGCACTCTGGATAGGGCAGAGTGCTTTTGAATGAAAAGAGAAAGAAATGTGTCAAGCACTGGCAGGGACAAACTTTTTATTCTGGAATTTACAATGTGGGCCAAATATCATGCATTCTAAAATATTACATAATAATTCATCAAGCAACAAAGATCAAATCCACCCTGCTGTCTGTCTCTACCATAGACTTACTCTGCTCAGTCGGGACACGGCTAGGGAGACAGAGGTCTTGAACTCCTCAGGATTCTTCTGGGCCAGTGTGGTGATGAGGCTAGTTGCAGCAGTCACTACCCCCTGAAAGACAGAGGCTCCAATCAGGAGGTCTACAGGCACCGTAAGTCACAGTTATGTTCATACATCCTATGATATACAGCCACCTGGTCCCCAGGCCTGCCCTGCCTGACATGAGGTCTGCAAAACTGAGGCAGGGCATACTGTCTGCTCCTGGGTCCACTTTCTCTCTGGAAACTGGGCATCTAGTCCAGCTTGGCCTAGGTACTTGCAGGTGAAGGCAGTGCTAGGCTGCAACTAGAAAGCTTGAGAGACTTATTCTGTTTGTCACCTGTGTACCTTTGTCCCCATCCACTCTAGTTGCCTTTAATTACTGGGCCCAATGTAGTGAGAGACAGAACCTTCCGCCTTATTTGAATCTTCACAACCCTGCTGTGTCTTGTCTTGGCTGCAGACTGCTCCTCTGTAGAGTCCCACACACTGCCTGGGCTCAAATGGGAGCAGCTCGAACCCCATGCAGCATGGCAGTCCCCTACAAGACCTTAGGTCTACCCCTGTCCCCGGATAACAAACAGCCGCTCCAGTACATATCTTTTGAAAGATCTTGGTTAAGTAAAGGAATCTCTAGCCTGCCCATGTGGCACATCTGTAATCACAGTACTTCAGAGGAAGAGGCAGAAACGTTACTTCAAGGCCAGCCTGAGCTATTTAGCAAGATACTGGCTCAAAACCAAAAGTAAATTCCATCAGGTTGGCAGTCAGGCGTTGGTGGGTTCCTAACATTTGGAATAGGCCAAATCCAAGAAAGATAACTACTCAAGCTATGTGCAAATACAAAACTGCTGGCCACTGACTTGGCCTCCCTCCACAGCATGGTTTGGTCTCCCATCGTCTGTGGCCTCACAGGAAGCTAAGAACCAGAAGCACAGTGCAATATGGGAGCACATGGTCCTCAAGTGTCCCCTGGCCTCAGGTGGATACAGGGCAACCCTGGCCTTTTGCTCCATCTCCAGACCTCTTCCCCAGACAGCAGCTCAGTCCACAAGGCTCTAGGTCATCTGCTCAACCTCACCCCCACTTAACGGCCACCATGGCTGATGGCTTCTGAGCATTCCTGATCTCATGCAGGTCCTTGGCCTTGTGAGTAAACACTGTTCTCAGAAGAGGCATCAAGCCCGCTATAGGCAGGCATCTGACACCTTAGAGCCCCTAAACATGAGACTGGGAGAGCAGCATCTCAGGTCTTCTACAGTAGCGAAGCTGGACACGGGTTGGAACAGCTAAAGAGCATGCTGGGTTACTAAGGAGGGCCTGTGGGTCTAGATATGATGCCCTTTCTACTTTGAACTGAGTTTCTGTCACTAGCCATGATGCTAGCAAAATAACATGCATGCATGTGAAAAACCAAAGCAACCAAGAAACTGGGGTCACAGAATCAGTATCCAGGGAGGTAGTGTCCTGGCACCAAAGACCGAGCCTTGGTATCTGGAAATGACTTGATATCACAGTCAGAATTCTGAACTAGCGCAAATACTGCTCAACACTCCTCACAGCTGGTTCATCTGCACATTTGTGAAACACCTGACTTTCACAGCCTCTGAAAACCTGGTTTAAATCTGGCACATTATGGCTAGAAGAAGTTTAATCTTTCTGAGTCTTGATTTCCTCAGCTATAAAACTAGCAAAGTCCAACTGTTTACAAAGTTTGTCTGATGCAGCTGATGGCCTCTGGCAACATCTTCTGACTCCCAGAAGGTACTCACACTTCAAAGTCTAAGTGCTTGGGGCACACACACAGCAGCATGACTGGCCCCTCTCCAGGACCCGCTACCCTCCCTGCACTCCCTTCAAGATCTACTCCAACTCCTATCTCAGCAAGCACAAGAAGGCACAACACAGGGACAGCGTGAATGGCTGTCATCCAAAGCGTCCAATGCAAGCCCCATGTACTGTTCTCTCAATGTGCATCTAACAATCTTTAACTTTCACAACAGATTATCTGGGTGGGGGGGTTGGGGATTGGGGGGGGGGGGAGTAACTAGCTAACACACTTGCCTGACCCCAGCCATGTCTCCAGAACTTGCTCAACAGTCTAAGCAGCAGAGGCCATGGCCCACAGCTGTTTCCCACCCAGCTGAGCAACCTTAGTCATAAAACCATAGGCTTTCAGTCCTCTTCTATAATATGGGTGATTTAGTAAGAGTGGCACACTGGCACTTAGCTAAGAAGTGGAATACACCCATCACAGCCGCACACCCACAGCTACTGAGTGGGAATCACCCTGCATAGATGGGCTCCCTGGGGAACTGGCTTGAGCAGCAGGGTGCTGGCGGCCTGTGTGCCTAGCTGCAGAGGATCCCAAGTCTCAAAGGGCCACTCTACAACACTCTTCTAAAAAGGTTACTGGGTGGTTGAGAGTGGAATGAAACTCAGACACTCACCAAGTGTTGGTCATTGAGGAGGTGTACCACACGAGATGTCCAGTCGCCCATGGGAACTAGGTCAGGTGATGTCCTGTACAGGCGCAACAAGCAAAGAGCTGCACTCTGCTTCACACTATCCATGGTGTCTCTGGAAAAGACAACTCCAGTCACTCAGAAGACCAGTGACTTCTCAGGCTAAACCAAGCAGGTATGGAGCTGCATGGAGAGCACCTGTGGGTCAGGAAGTCCCACACAGCTCAACATGCCAGCCCTGCACAGGTCACTCTGAAGGACACAGTTCAAGCAGGACAACCAGCCACAAGCAAAAGCCTGCACTGTTTGCTCTCTGCTTCCAAAGGCAGCAACTCTGATCCGCTCCTGGACACTGAATACAAGAGGGACTGTAGAGGCTAGCCATGACAGCGGTGCTCCTCTCTGAACCACAAGACTACATCCCCGTCCCTGTGCCTCCCCCCCTCCCCCGCCCTTCATTACAGCAGGAACAGATTGGAGGCCTGAAATACAAGAGGCTTCTTCACTTTGCCTACAACATGTGTCCTGCTCCCCTCACTTCCCTTGATCCACGAGGCTGAGGCAGCAGGCTCAGGGTGTCTTTTCCTGGTCAAGAAGTGGTGTCTCTTTTTCTTTGGCTTTGGCTTTTCATTGTGGTTTGATACAGGATGACATCGTGTACCCTACACTTACCAAACTCAAGATCTCCTGTCTCAGCCTCCTGAATGCTAAGATTACCAGTGTATGTCACCATGTTCAAATCTAACTGAAAAGTCTTAAGAGAAAGCACATCTGTGTCCTGGCCCAGCCTGCAGCCTCACATCAGCACCTACATGCAACTGCTGTGCTCCCTGCCTTGACTTACACCCACTGCACACAGCTGCTGCCTTCCAGGCACACTGTGCATGAGAGGGCCTGAGGCAGCCTCCAATGTCAGGGAGTGCTGTACTCTCTCTCTCTTCCCCTTCCAAGGCCACTCAGAGGCCAAAAGAAGAAGGTTGTGAGTGGGTGTACACACCCAGCAGGGAGGCCGCTGTTTTCTGCTCTGCTGAAGACAGAGGAGCTCTGGGGGCTCCTCTTCACCCTACCAGAGCCTGCCAAGAAGCAGGAAAGAGGCTAGGTGTGACAAAACATGTCTTTAATCCTAGCACTTTAATCCTAGGTAGAGGAAGAAGAATCTCTGAGTGCTAGGCAGAACGGGACTACATACTGAGTCCCTGTCTCAAAAACAGTCAAACAGTATGGAAAAACAGGCTGACCAAGAGATGTTAGCTAGAAGAGGCTGTCATAACATATCTGTAAGAACCAGATGGAGGTAGCTGGAGAGATGGCTCAGCAGTTAAGAGCACTGACTGCTCTTCCAGAGGTCCTGAGTTCAATTCCCAGCAACCACACGGTGGCTCATAAACATCTATAATGAGATCTGATGTCCTCTTTCTGGCCTGCAGGTATACATAAGACAGAGCACTGTATACATAATAAATAAATAAATCTCAAAAAAAAAAAAAAAAAGAACCAGCTGAAAAGCCAGCCATAGTGGTACACACTTTTAATCCCAGAACTCAGGAAACAGAGGCAGGCTGATCTCTGTGAGTTTGAGGCTAGCCTGGTCTTCACAGTGGGTTATAGGACAGCTAGAGCTACATGTAAGACCCTGTCTCAGGAGGTAGGGGTGGAGAGCCAGCTGGAGTCCTTAAGGCACGAAGGTGGGATCTGTGGCGTGGCGGTGGTAAGAAGAAAGAGAAGGGTCTGTGGATTTAGCTCAGCTAACTCTTGGTCACTGGAATCTTATTCCCAAATGAAGCAGAATCAATAGGAAAACCTTCTAAATCTGCCACAGGACTATTCCAAAGGGAAAAATTAAAACTCTGAATAATTCTGGCTTATGTTAGTGCTGGAGAGGGAAACCAGGGTTTCACACATACTAGATAAACGTCACTACTAAGCTGCAGCCTAGCCTGAAAGTCTTTCTAGATACTTATCCCATGGGGAGAAGAGCGGGCCCATGCCCCCTTCTGGCCTATTTCAACCCCATAGGAGTCACTGCCAGGTACCCTCACTGTGGACTACAACTGCAGGGTCCATGCAATACAACCATGTTTCTTTCTACATGTACAACCATGATGCTGAACCAGGAGGCCATCTCCTCTCATTCCCAGGCTGAAGTTAACACACAGCTCAGAAAAAAGTGCTTGCCGGCCGAGAGGTAAGGACACAGAGCACCCTCACCCAGCCTGCACTGGGCCCAGAGCAGCTCCCAGCTGTCAAAGGTGTTCTTTCTGATCCTCTATTGTATCTGAGGCAGCACTGTCACCTCCCTCCCCAGCCGCACATCCTACTGCTGACAGGACCACTCCATCATCTACATTCACGGGCCTCCCATCTCCAAGAGCCACACTAACCAGCACCTACAACCACGGTGCTAGAACACTAGACACAGAATCGGCTAGTGCTCAGTGGGGTTTCCCCACTTACTTACAGGGTACCGTGGTACGCTTTACCCAACAACTGTCTCTACAGTCCAGCATGTTCTAACTGGGAGGCACCATGCAGCACTGTGCCTTGTGGTCACTCCGTGTACTCTTTCTTGTGTCTTTCCAAAGATTACCCTGTCTGCACATCCTTCATTAGGACTGCCCTGTGGCAGTGCCAGGAGGCAGAAACATAATTGAGACATCTGAGCCAGGTACCTGATGGAGCACAGCAGGCACCACTCAGGCACCCTGTCCACAGGACTTCATGGTGACTATGAGGGAAGAAGGCCAGGGAGGCCCTGCTAGCAGCTCACACTTGCATCCTGCCCAACTTCCTTCCTCTCTGGTCTGAACTCTAGCCCTTCCTCTACCCCAACAACCACTGTAATCTCCTGCCTCAGTGTTCTCTGATTCTTGCTTATAGTCTACAATAATATGCCTTTGAGTTTCCCGCAGCCGCTCAGCTCTGTAATGCTTCTCTTTGTCATCAGTCCCCTGTGGTCCACATCTACATTTCTGAACCTGTTTCCACAGGATGGGTCTCTCAAGCCTGGTTCCTCTGCCTGCATGTGCTTCACATTGCTCAGAGTTGAGGTGCCAGGGCTTAAAGCTCTTGCACCACAGCACAGTGACAGAGGCCTGCACTGCTCTCTGTTTTGCGTTTGCATCATGCACAGGACACTTGTACCATCTTTGGCCTCTGCCTAGTTGATGACAGAAGGAGACCCTCCACTGTGAATATGGCAAATTCTCCAAGTCTTTACTCCGTGCCAGTCCCACCTAATTCCCCCAGAAAGCTGACTAGGTAGAGCAAGTAGGAAGCCCTGGCCTCTGGGACCCCCTACCTATATGCCAGCGTCACAGT
The DNA here is from genome assembly GCA_907169655.1 of Acomys percivali. NCBI lineage: Eukaryota > Metazoa > Chordata > Mammalia > Rodentia > Muridae > Acomys > Acomys percivali. The sequence continues at coordinate 21,485,792 of OU015757.1, read as the reverse complement.
AGCAGAAGACTGTAGACACTGCTCTCAAGACCTGTTCAGTTCATTAACAGTTGCCCTAGCCTGTCTCCTGGACCATGATGACTATAACTACTATGCCTGTATCTGACTACACAAGAACATAAAGCACATGGCCAGGCAAAAGCTGGCCTTGCCTCTGCCAACCCTGAGGCATGAAACAGCCCAGGGCTGCTTTAGACTCTTCCAGAGAGACCCCTTAGAACCACTTGACCACTCTCCAAATGAACTGAGGGGAGAGATGATGCACAATTCTCAGGATACAAGGGCTCAACCTTTGTTCCAATGCTTCTGGGAAGGGATTAGACTCAGGGCTATTGCAAACAACTGTGTTTCTTTCTTTCTCTGTGGAGTCCATGCAAGGCTGGAGTCCTTCCTAGACTGGCAGGCTAAGAAGGGCTTTCTTCCATGATCTGCTTTAAGTCTCAGTGATATCAGAGAGAGAAACTGGGCCTCTGAGCTCTGTACTAGGGCTTCCTGACATTCCACACTACACAGAGGAGTGTGTTTAGAAGGAGAACATGCTGCCCATCAACAGCACCCAGACACATACCCTGCCACGAGGATCTTGGGGATCTCTCCAGCGAAGGCCTCCGCCATCTCACGGCTCCCCACATTGGCGATGCAGTGCAGGGCCAGACCCATAAACGTGGGGTTGCGGCTGGCAAGGTCATTCTTGATGGCGTTGTTAATCAAGCGGATCAGTTCGCTATTCGAGTTCACCAATACAGAGATGAAAAGGTAGCCCTGCATTCCCAGAAGGTAGGGACAAAAAGCTCATGACAAGACGCCTAACACACAATACACACATAAGCAAGCCTGAAAAGCCTCTAGTGCCGTCCCAATGGGTGCCACAAAGACTTGTCCCTGAACGCAGGCCATTTTTGGAAAATGTACCGGCAAACAACACTTTTGTACCATTCAGCCCTAATGTGGGGCTCCTACTGAAAATGTGTGCATAGTCAGAAGCACAGGGAAACCCGACCACTCAGTCCTTCCCTGGGCTTCACTTCCTTCTCAGTAATTCACAGCTGTGTTTAGATGCCACACCATCCGCAGGTCAGGATGGGAGGGGGCTGTTACTGCAAGAACCAAGCCTAGTACCATTCACTAATAAATACACATGTCGGTCCAAAAACCTAGCTTACTGTTATCCACTTCTCTCTCAGGCTCAGCCCCATTGTCACCTCACTACCTATTCAACCTGAATCTCACATCACCATTCTGTCACTTACAAATCAAGGATGTGGAGTCTGAAAATAGAAAAGGCTAATTTTCTTAATGAGAATCCTAAGATACGTGGCTTATTTTTTAATTTCTGTAAGTTAAATTTTTAACAAGAGAACGCTGTTGTTTAAACACAAACAGCCTTACTATAAAAAAACGCAGAGCTGAAACTCCAAGCCTAAGCAAGTCTGAGCAGCCTGCAGAATGGGCACCCTCATACTCTGGCACAGCAGAGGACAAGGAATGGACAGCACCTGTGGCTTTATTTCTTGCCTCTATGGGCACAGAGCCTGTTTCAGGCAGTCATGCAAAAGGCCATGGAGCAAAGTCTCTGCTGGCACTGCAATTACTAACAAGGCCCTGCAAAAAGAAGGCACTGAGGCTGTGGCCAGCAGACACAGGGGTATGGGCACAAAGGATCTACCAGCCTAAGCCAACAGAGAAGAGCAGTGGGGAAGACAGCCACCCCATCAAAGTCCATCCTTGGTACCACTGCTCCACAGAAGCAAAGAACTAGGCTGGGATGGAGATGGGCATGGCTGCAAGGAACCAGCACAGGCAGTAGCACAGGCCAGATGCTCAGATGGCTGGTACCCAACATAAGACAGAGTGGAAGGTAGAGTCTGCAAACTGCACAGAGGGCACATGGCCCTGCCCCTCACCCATACTCACAATCTGCTTTTCCGTGTATCTGTTTGAGCTCAGAAGATTCACAGCTTCCATGTGTCCAAAGTCAATGTCATGACCAAGGAGAAAGATGAAGAGCAACTTGCAGACATACTTCTTTTTACTGTAGCCATCAAGAGCCTTGTCACCTACAGAAAAGGTGAATGAAAGGTTTATAACTAGTGGGCAAGGTGAGGAAGACAGAGAACTGTGTAGCAGAGTAACAGATTGCAGTAAAGACCTAAAGAGGGCATAGGCCTCCAGCCAGACATGCAGTACAGACACAGGTAGAACAGCTATTGCACTTGGTAAATGTGGTGCACACCACAACCCAGAGTACTCAGCAGTCAGTGCTCTGTACCCAAAAGACCTGCAAGTGCTTGCTGGTGGGGCCATGACCTCTCTCTCAACCTGCCTTGGCCCCAAAAGCCCTAAAACACTAGATCTGCAAGCCCTGCACAAGCCATCAAGCTAATCCTTTAAACAAGCTTATTGCCTTAGGCAGATACACTTACTATAAATTATCTTCCATTACACAACAGTTATGCAGCAAATCACCTAGCCATGAAACCACACACACACACACACACAGTCAAGAAACTGTGGCATGGCTGAATTCCCTCCTGTTCAGAGTAAAGCAGGTTCAACATAGACTGATAACAGCACAAAGTTCCCTGTGTAACTAAGAGCCATCAGCACTGTCGCTCACTTCACTTGAAGCACAGGAATATTCCTGAGCTGATCTGCAGCAGGAGGGAATGCTGGCGTATACTCTTCTAGTAGGCTGGGTCTTCTGATGATAGAGTCAGTATGAGGTCTATATGGTCTAAATTGTCAGAGAAGCTTCACCCAGCAATTGATGCAAACAGATGCAGAGACCCATGGCCAAACATTAGGCGGGGCTTGGGGAATCCCTTGGAAGAGAAGGATGAATGATTGTAGGAGCCAGAGGGATTGAGGACACCACAAGAAAACGCACAGAATCAAGTAACCTGAGCCCACAGAGGTTCATAGAGACTGAACCACCAGGGAGCCTGCATGGGACTGACCTAGGCCCTCCGTACATACGTTATAGCTTGATTTTCTTGTGGGAGTCCTATCAGTGGGAACAGGGGCTGTTTCTGACTCTGAATCCCTTTCCCCTACCTGGGCTAGCCTGTCTAGCCTTAACAGAAGAGGAGGTGCCAAGGCAGGTTGATATCCATGGAGGCCAGTCCTTTTCTGAGGAGAAAGGGATAAGGAGCGGATAGGAAGGTAGAGGGAGCTGCAGTCAGGACGTAAAATAAATAAAATTAAGATTAAAAAATACGTGCATTATCAGAATAAGATTTAGGCTTCTGTGATTACAAATAAACAGCTTTATGAAAGGGAAAAAAATAAAAGGTATGAGTCAGGCGTGGTGGCACATGCCTTTAATCCCAGCACCCAGGAGGCAGATGCAGGTAGATCTCTGTGAGTTTGAGGCCAGCCTGGTCTACAAAAGTGAGTTTCAGACAGGCAGGTCTGCACACAGAAACCCTGTCTCAAAAAACCAAATAAATAAATAAATGTATGTATGCATGTATGTTCTGTCCAAGGTTATGTGACTGGTCAAGACTATCACAAAAACACTGTCCTGCTTGCCAAGATTGAGCAGTGGCATCCCTATGCACAGACCTGCTGACCTCACAGGGATGTCTGGAACAAGCACTGCACACATTGGGTGAAGACCAATTCACAGTGGCCTTACAGAGCTCCTGGGAAACTTCCTTCCTTTCTAGCAGCAAACCAAAACTCAAACACTAAGAGCCCATCTAGCTGGCTGCACCCCCTACTTATCCTCAGCTTACTGTATGCAGCATGAGTAGCAGGGACGCAGAGGCAGGCAGAGCTCTGTGAATTTGAGGCCAGCTAACTCTATACAGTAGGTTCCAGCCCAGTCAGGGCTACATAGTGAGACCCTACCTCAAAAAAGTAAGGCTATTATTCAAAAGGTTAAAAGATTTATCAGGTTACAGATGTTGCACATTGGTTTAAAAGCATACATATGCCTCTGGGTTCTACCCCCATTGTATTATAATAATACATTATCATTATCATTATTATTATTATTATATTTCAAGGTATATCCTCAAAAACTGCAAATTAAGAACTTAACTAGGGTGACACAGGACTGTTACCCCAGAAATCAGGAGGTAGAGGCAAAAGGATCAGGAAAGTCAAGGCCAACCTTAGCTATATAAGTACAAGGCCAGCCTGCATATAGCAAGACGGGGAACAGTAAACATCAGCAGGTAAAAGCATCCAATGCAAGCGTGATGACCTGAGTTCAATCCTTGGGTACCACAGTGGAAGGAAGAAGGAGAGAACTGACTACAGCGGGCGGTCCGGGGCCTCTACTGTAGCACACAGAGAACAGAACAGAACAATTTAAACCAATGAGAGATTTGCACATGAAATATGAATAAACAGATCTGAGAAAGCAAACTGAGTTAAACACACTGAGGATGTCAGGAGTTAAGAGCACGCACTACTCTTCCAGAGGACCAGAGTTCAGTTCCCAGAACCACATCAGGCAGCCCACAACTACCTGTAACTCTGGCTACAGAATTACACCTCTAGCCCCTATGGGCACCTGCATTCATGTGTGTGTGCCATGTGTGCACACGCACATGCGCGCGCGCGCGCACACACACACACACAAATAATAAAAATTAAAACTTAAAAAAAAGACACTGAGAATGTGTCAATAACCAATTGGTGGTGAGTGTGACCTCGATGGAAAGTGAAAGAGCTACAGGAAAAGAACTGGTCAAAACCAAGCAAGGAAATGAGCAAGTATGTATTCACTTGTAGAAACTTGCGCAAAACGAAAAGTAAAGGTTGATGAAATCTTTTATGATTTAGTGCAACAAATTAACAGAAAACCTCCAGAGTCTGGGAAGGCCCATCTGCTTCTTTAACAGGCTAAATACATTGTACAGTACCCAGTTAAACAGAGCAATTCTTTTTAACCTACCATGACCCAGCTGAAGGGATGCGTGAACTGTGAAGGTGCTTACAGGGCACTCATGAGGGCTGGAGCTCAGATTCTAGAATCCATATAACAAACTGGGTGTCCCCAAAACACTGTAACTTTAGCACTTTAATTCTAGCACTCAGAAGGCAGAGGCAGAAGGATCTCTGAGTTTGAGGCCAGCCTGGTCTACACAGTGAGTTCTAGGACAGCCAAGGCTACGCAGAGAAACCCTGTCTTGAAAACAACAACAGAAACAAAACAAAACAACTCACCTGTAACTTCTAGCTCTGGAGAATTCAACACCCTCTTCGGGCCTCTGAGTATGCATAGGCACACAAACATTCAACTATTTGTTTTGTTTTGTTTTTTGAAACAAGGTTTTGTGTAATTCAAGCTACTCTCAAATTCACTACATAGCAGAGGATAACTTTGAAATTCTGATCCATCTGCCTTCACTTCCTAAGTGCTGGGATTACAGCTCAGCACCACCATGCCTGCCTTTATGTGGTGCTAGGAACCAAAGCTGCAACTCTGTGTGAGCTAGAGAAGCACTCTAGGTGCTGGAGAGATGGCTCTGAGGTTAAGGGCACTGGCTGCTCTTCCGGAGGACCTCAGTTCAATTCCCAGCAACCATGGTGGCTCACAACCATCTCTAATGTGATCTAATGCCTTCTTCTGGCCTGCAGGTGTACATGCAAGCAGCACACTGTATACATAATAATAAATAAATAAATCTTAAGAAAGAAAGAAAGAAAGAAAGAAAGAAAGAAAGAAAAAGCAAGAAACAAAGAAAGAAACAAAGAAAGAAAGAAAAAGCAGACTACCAACATCTTAAATAGACTGCCTGTGATAGTAACCTTCAACCAGAGGAGAAAGACCACTGTAGCAGCTGTATTCTAATCACAGACTTTTTGCCATATCATAGTCTTAGACTATGCAGTTTATAAAGTCAGAGCCTAGATCTATCCATTATTACTGCTGAGAGACAATCTTCACCACAGAACACTCCATACTCTGGAGAATAAAATGGTAAATCTTAAAAGTACCACAATGTTTTTTTTGTTTGTTTGTTTTGGTTTTCCGAGACAGGGTTTCTCTGTGTAACAGCTAGGCTCTCGCTCTCACGCTCGCTCGCCCTGTCTCTCTCTCTCTCTCTCTCTCTCTCTCTCTCTCTCTCTCTCTCTCTCTCTCTCTCTCTCTCTCTCTCTCTCTCTCTCGACCAGGCTGGCCTCCAACAAACGGAGATCCTCCTGCCTCTGTCTCCCAAGTGCTGGGATTAAAGGTGTGCACCACCACTATCCGGTTAAAAGTATCACAATGTTACCAGAAAAAAATCCCAGCCAAACATTGTGGTGCACTCCTTTAATCCCAACACTCAGGATGGCAGAAGCAGGTGGATCTCTGTAGGTCCTAAGCTATCCTAACTCCTCATCCAGACTTTTCAAATGTCCCTATTCCTTTTTTGTTTACAGAGGGAACAGTATTAATAGCTGTGTACAGTGGGAAGCTACAATAAGTACTTATTTTCAGAATGATGTTTTAATGATTTCACAATTCCTATAACTCACTCCAAGGCACCTACAGCTGTAAACTCCTACTGTGAATCCCTGGTTTGTTCATGCACAGGTCTGGTCTGCAGCATCAGATAGGCAGTTTGGTATTTTTGCCTGTTTGTGAAAGGTTCACATGTGCAACTTTGGGGTGGGGAGGGATGAATGAGACAAGGCCTCGCTCTATATCCCAGGCTTGCCTGGAATTTACTATGTTGCCCAAACTGGCCTTGAACTTACAGCAATTTTCCTGTGGAACACACCTGTAATTCCAGCACTTGGCAAGAGGCAAAAGGATCGAAATTTCAAAGCCAGCCTTGGCCACATAGAAGTTTCAGGCTATCCCAGAGTATATGAGAAAATGTTTCATTTTTTAAAATTATTAAAATATTTTAAAGATTGTATGTTGTAGCTGAGTGTGGTGGTGCACACCTTTAATACCAGCACTTGGGAGGCAGAGGCAGGCGGATCATTGTATGTTTGAGGCCAGCCTCGTCTGCAAAGCAAACCTAACACAGAAAAACCCAATCTAAAAATTTTTTTTAAAAAAATTGTATGTTGTTTCTTTCTGCTAGGTGCTGGTTGCTTGCTGTCAAAATGAACAAATTCATGAAACCAGGGAAAGTGGTGCTGCTTCTGGCTGGACACTACTCCCAATTATTAGAGCCATGCCCTAGTGACTAGAATTGACAGCTGCTATGGGCAAAAAGAAAATCATAGAGATCAAACTCAAGTCCTTTGTGAAAGTTTATAACTACAATCACCTCATGCCTAAAAGGCGCTCTGTGAATATTGCCTTGGGCAAAACTGTTGTCAACATGGATGTCTTTAGAGACCCAGCTCTTAACTCAAGGCCATGCAGGAGGCCAAGGTCAAGTTTGAGGAAGAGCAAATGGTTTTTCCAGAAGCTTCACTTTTCGGTATATTTTTGTTTCCATCACTTTAAATTAAAAAAAAAAGATTATCTATCCAACAGGGAGCCACTGTATTTAAGGCGGCCAACTCAATGTTATAACTATTTTGAGATGGCCAAGCATAAACAAAGAGACTGGAAACAGTTCATTGGTAAATGTTTGCCCAACACACAGGGAGACCTGGGTTTGATCTCTAGCACCAGGTGTAGCAAATACCACCTGTAATCTCAGAACTAGAAAGGTAGAAGTAGGAGGATCAGAAGTTCAAAGTCAACCTCCATGACATCACACATTCTAGGCCACCTGATCCATGGACAAGACTAGGTCCTGATTAAAGTAATGCTCTTTTGTATAACTCAGTATCACTCACTCAGTAAGTTTAGACTGCCATAAAAATAGAGACAGATTCAAGTCTCCAATGCTCACTCCTCATGTTTTATCATGTTTTATCTGCTTGCTATCAAGGACTTAATTTCCACATAGACTTTAAACTCTACAAGACATCATTACCACATAAAAATCACCATTTAAATTTACCCAGCATCCTCTGCTTTATCATTATTGCTGTATAACTGACCTTGTGCCTGGAATCCTGAGTCTGTAAAAGTTCCTCTATCAGAAAGAGGCATGCTTTAGGAATTCTTCCATTTTTGTTTTTAAAACATCTTTTTAGGTGTATTAGTACTTTTTTTTTTTTTTTTTTAGGGTTTGGGAGGGCTTGTTTTTTGAGATGGGGTCTCACAATGTGTTAATGGCTGGCCTAGAACTTGCTTCCATGTAGACCAGACTGGCCACGAGCTCACAGAAATCCACTTGCCTATGCCTCCCAAGTGCCAGGATCAAAGGTATGTGCCAGGCAAGTGGTAGTGGCACACAACTTGAATCCCAGCACTGGGAGTCAGAGGCAGGAGGATCTATGTGATTTTGAGGCAAGCCTAGTCTACAAAGCTAGTTCTAGGACAGTCAGGACTACACAGAGAAAGTCTGTCTCAAAAAAGCAAAAACAAGTAAACAAACAAGAAAAAAAGGTTACATGTCAGCATGCCTAGACTTATTATTTGGCTTATTTTATTTTATGAGCATGAGTATTTTGCCTGCATGTATCAAATGTGAATTCAGTGCCAGAAGAGGATATTAGATTTCCCTAAAACTAGAGCTGCAGACAACTGTGAGCAACCATGTGGGTCTTGGGAATCAAATTAAACCCAGGTCCTCTGGAAGAGAAGGCAGTGCTTTTAACCACTGAGCCATCTCTCCAGTCCTTAAGTTTTTTGAGATAAGGTCTCACTATAACACCCAGACTGACTCTGAACTGGCTGGCAATCACCCTGCCTCAACCTTCTGAGTTTTGCAAGCTTTTGTACATAAGAGATCACACTCATGCTCACCCTCCCTCCCTGTCCCTCCCTCGTGGTTGTTTAATTCTCTTTTTTCCTTGAGCCTTATTCCATGTTTTTTAATAAGACATTTCCCCAAGAGTCACCCCTAGAGCAGACTTCCTCAGTATCTGGACTTTGTATCCTTCTTCCTGCTCCCTGCTGTTCCTGTTCAAAAGCCTTGGGCGGCTGCTGTGGAAACAGGCCCTCTGCCCCTCACTGCTCAGAGCACCCATCTTTGTAACTACACACTATACTAACATCATATTCTGCCTTTTCTCTATTCTGCCTTTGTTCTAGATTCTTAGTTCTCCAGAGCCCATCTATACACACGCCCCATCTTTCCTCCAAGACGTAAAGCAACCTTCCAGGCCTCAACTCTAGTCTCTGCCCTCTCACTATCTATCCACCTTCTTTTCCTCCCTCTGAGCTAGTTTTCATCTGGCCAACCTTTCAGAAAAACAAAGTTGTTTCAATTACCCCTAATCACCTCAGCCATCTACTGTAGTTTCATTTAAGTTATCCCAACTGGTCTTATTTTAAAGTCTGTTCTCACTTCTGACACTTTCTAACTTTCCTTCTTTTACACCTTTAGATGCTGTAAACCCAGTTCACTGTAACATGAGCCTGACTTAAAAGTGCTCAGGATTCTATCTCCTGGGCCTCTGTGGGCTCCGGTTCACAGGATCTTGTTTCTCTGCACCCTTGATGTCTCTGACCACACACTATAACACTATTTAAACCAACTGCACTCAAGGTCAGGGAGACAGTACTTTCCTGACTGAAGGACTGTTGCTCCTCACCTCAACCCAGGTCTAAGAGTGAGGTTGTTGGCAATGCCATGTACCAAGAAAGTGCAGCTGCAGTGGGGGAGCCCAGTCCTCAGAGCTGTAGGGTGATTTTGGTGTAATGTAGAAGAGGGGCTCCAATCCAGTGAGCCCCAGACTTTGGCTTTTATCTTTCTTCACAGGGGTTCCTGACATTCTGAACCAGGTATTTCCTGGTACAAAGAAGCTATGTCCTATGGGTCCCTCTGCCTACCGGATGTCTGCATAGCCTACCCACCCTTAGCTGACAAGTCAAAGTGCTTTTCTTGGAAGGCAACATTCCAAGTAATGGTCATGGCTCTATGATCCTTAGGGCTACCAACACAGCTCCATCTAGACTCCCTTTCTCAGAACAGTAAGGGTAAAGGCACAGACAGTGTTGCTCTGGGCCTCACAAGCCAAAGCCTTCTCCTGGGTAGCTTGAGAATGTTTGTTTTTTTCATGGCACTCTGATGCTCTTGAGGGGTCTTGAACATTGTCTACTCTCCGTATGATACCAGTGGCAGGACTGGTCTTGGACTCTGGAGGTACCTTCTACTTCAGTCTTCCAGGCAGTGCAGACCTAAGCCAGCTGGACTCTCTAACCAGAGCAGACACCTGAGCCACAAGTTCACCAAGAACAGATAACAGACTTTTTATTACTGCTACACTCCTTCAACGGCCAACTTTGCTTAGAGATGGCCCTGGCCAGGGCACAGGGGGACTTCCTTCCTGCACAGAACAGCTCAGCTTCACAAGACTTCCTAGTTCGGCAAACCCTCAGAGAGATGTTTGTAGAATATCTAATTTAACACATCCCTTGATTCGGGGGTGGGGGGCAGGAGGTGCTGAGAATCAAATCTAGGGCTTTGTATTTGTCAGGGGTACACTTTAGCAGTAAGCTACATCCTCAGGCAGAGTATGAACCTTTTTCTTTGTTTAACATTTGTTAATTTTGTGTTTATGTACACATGAGGAGAGCATACATGCCAGGGTGCACACGTGGAGATCAGAGGTCATCTTTCAGAAATCAGTTCTCTCCCCTACAATGTTGTTTCTAAGGATGGTTATCAGGCTAGGGAAGAGCCCTTAACCAATAAGACATCTCTAGAGCCCCACAGTTCTTAATTTTTAACTTATACTTTTTTTTTTTTTTTATCAACAATTAGGGCTGAAAAGATGTCTCCAAGAGCTGGGCGGTGGTGGCGCATGCCTTTAGTCCGAGCACTCGGGAGACAGATACAGGCGGATCTTTTTGAGTTTGAGGTCAGCCTGGTCTATAAAGAGAGTCCAGGACAGTCAAGGCTACACAGAGAAACCCCATGTTGGGGAAGAAAAAAAAAAAAGATGTCTCCGTGGTTAAGAGAACCTCCTCTTTTCTACCAGAGGACCAAAGTTTAACTCCCAGCACCCACATGGCAGCTCACAACCATCTGTAACTCGAGTTCCAGGGGACTTGATGCAAAACACTCATACACAGAGGATGAAATAATAATTTTTCTTATTTCAACATTCAAATTTAATCCTTCTTTGAAAGTCACAAATGCTGTATTAATCATATGGATTAAAATGTATTAGGTGCTTACCTTTTATCAAATGATCAGTATGGGTTTCCTCATATAACACAGTTACAATAGCAGACATGGGCCCCTCACAGTGAGGGCCCAAAGCTCCCAGCATGTGAGAGCTGGAAAGGTGGCTGTGTCCAACTCTGCTCAGCTCTGCCTATACCTGAGCAGAGGTGGCATAAGGCCCCACAGCAGGCCTGACTCTCCCAATGGGTTACAAGTGACTATCGTTTCTCTACGCACGGTCTCCTCTGTCCTAGTGCACTGGTGTCCTCTGTAAGTCTTTGGCACTGCAATCCCATAATGGGGTCTGCATCTGGAGAACAAACTATTAGCACTCCCAACCTTCAGAGAAGGAAGCAGTGAGTGCTTACTTACTCACAAAGCACTAAGTGAAAGACTCCCAAAATACTCACTGGACAGATACTACATATACAGTGCCAGGGCTTTCAGAGGCCTCTTTTTTTTTTTTTTGGAGGGGGGTGCGAGACGGGGTTTCTCTGTGTAGCCCTGGCTGTGTGGATCAGGCTGGCCTCAAACTCACAGAGATCCACCTACCTCTGCCTCCCAAGTGCTGGGATAAAGGCATGAGCAGCCACCGCCCAGCTTTTTCAGAGGCCTGTTTTAAAATACCCAAATTTAACTTTCTGCCAGCTCAACAGCAAATACTCTGACAAGTAATAATTTAAATTCCACTAGTTTTCAAACTGCCTGACCATCCAGGAAATCCACTTTCAAGGCACCTGAGTCACCCATCCTGAAACCCTAGAAGACCACAAGGCTAACTCTTAATGACTGTGCGCCTCTTTGGGGTACAATCCAAGCTTCTCCTCTACTTATCATTTCTAGGAAATTCCAGCTGTTCTCACAGTTCTTGTAGCATACAGGGTACTAAGCCTGCGCTATGCAATGTTTCAAGGTATGGGTGCTTTGCGAAGCACATACCTTTTTAGCAGAAGCAGCCCAGTCTTCAACTGACAGGGCAGATATACTGGGTTGCTCGTTTTTTTAAAAAAAAAAAAAGATAAAGCTACACAGAGAGACCCTTCTCAAAACTAAACACACACACACACACACACACACACACACACACACACACACACACACAAGACACCAGGTCAGTGTTATTTGCAACCCCTAGAAAAAGATCACAGACAAAGCTAGGAAAGGGCTGACCAACCAATTCAACACAATCTGTTCTCACTAGCTGGATCCCTCATTGGCTGCATTTTGCAGGGGGAGGGTTTCCAGACAGGGATTACAGACATGCGCCACCATGCCTGGCTCTATGATTGGATTTACAATACTAAGAACTTGATGTGTTTTAGGAGTTTAAAAAAAAAAAATCTTTAAAGACTGTTTTTTTGTTTTAGGAGCTTAAAAAATGTTTAACGACTGTTTCTGCATTCATTACTTTTCTGGTAGTTGCGGCAGAAGCACCTAACAAAAGCAGCTGAAGGGAGGGCTAATTCTGGTTCACAGGTCAAGGGTGTGCCCATCACAATGAAGAAGTCAGCTGTAGGAACTTGGGGTGGCTGGTCACACTGCATCCAGTCAAAAAAACAGCAAAAACAAAAGAATGAAGCCACAGACAGGCCTAAGTAGCACTCATCTGTGCACAGTTGCTAATGAGCAGGGCTCACTATGGCTGAGTTGGGAGCTTCCCTGGGCTGGAATGGTACACTCAGCTCATTCCCTCCCTTTAATTCAGTCCTGGACCACCGCACCCCCCCCAGCCCCAGCCCCAGCCCCAGCCCACGGGATGGTGCTACACACATTCAGGGAGCCTCCCTACTTCAACGAACCTAGATGGCATTAGGTTGACACTGAAGATTAAAGATCACCACAAGGCCCGTACTATGTTGTCGAGAAGGTACCACTTACCTTTAAATTTTGATCTAATATTTGCCAGTTCCTTGTTTATCCTCTTTATCTCGGCTTCTTTACTTTTACCTAGGAAGAAAGAACATAAACATACTGTTTTATTGCCTCTAAAGAAGCCCTCATTGCTGCTGAGACCCACACTGAAAACTAACGCCAGTCTCGGGGTTTTCAGTGCTCTTGGCGAGGAGGGAGCTATGAGCCATCTGGATGTCAAACTACATGGGACACAACCACAGATGAAGCCCTGGGGTCTCCACTCAGCCTCATAACCTGAAGACAGGAGGCAAAACCAATGAAAGAAGTAAACTGCCCAGCAGTAGAAGGCAAAACCCTAGTTGACTGGCCTAGGGTGTCACATCCAGTGTTCACAAGGCTGAGGCAGGATTGCTTTGAGCTGGAGGTCAGCAAGGGCTACAACATAAGCAAAAAAGAAAAAAAGAAAAAAGAAAAAAGAAAAGAAACAAAAAACAAGAGTTAAGAATAAAAGGCCAGGGAGCCGGACGTGGTAGTGCACACCTTTAATCCCAGATCTTGGGAAGCAGAGCCAAGTGAGTTCGAGGCCAGCCTGGTCTACAGAGTGAGTCCAAGACAGCCAAGGCTACAGAAATAAACCATGTCTGGAGGGGGGATGGGGGGAGGGGGAATAACAGGCGAGGCTTGGCAGGACATGGCCATCTCAACCCTAGCAGGGACCTCATCTCCACATCTCCTTCAAGCACCAGGCTCTGCCACATCCTGCTCTAAAGAGATATCAGGGTGTTCCCAACAGAGGCCCAGCCTTAGGAGGGAGGCTCTTGAAACACACAGCAGTCACTTGAGGCTATGGCTGTAAGTTCCTGTGGTGACTGATACAGGCTACCTGTGCGGAATGGATGGCGCAATGGACATTCCCGCAGCTCCTCCTTCCAGGACTGTAAACCGCATCTTATAGTTTCACTTCAGCAGAGATGTTTAAAGCAAGAAGGGTAAAGAATATGAAGTGCATTTGGGAACCTACTTTTTACCCAGAAGCAGTTCACCTGCTACATAGCTTGGAGAAGGGTATGGGAGGCTTTGGGTTTTTTGGAAGAGAATTACATTTTTGTCCATAAATAAAAAGTGAAAAACAATTTTCTTTAAAAAATGAAAGGATCTGCCTAAATTATTTTGTGTTTTGCATATGTAAAGTAAAACAGTTTTTATTTGCAAAGTATTTCTTTCATATATTGGTTTTTTGTTTTGTTTTGTTTTTTGGGTTTGTTTTTTTGTTTTTTGTTTTGGTGCCCTGCCCACACCCCACTTTTGAGACAAGGTCTGACAAAGAATGTGGCCTCGACCAGCCTGGAACCCCATGACAATCCTCTTCTTAGCCTTATCCAACAGCCACCACACCTGGCTCTCATTTTTTTTATAATAAAGTAAAGGGTACTTCTATCAGAATACATATAAATTTCTTTCTAATGGGATGTAGTGGCACATGCCTTTAATCCCAGCACTTGGGAGGCAGAGGCAGGTGGATCTCTGTGAATTCGAGGCCAGCCTGGTCTACAAAGTGAGTCCAAGACAGCCAAGGATACACAGAGAAGCCCTCTCTCAAAAAACCTTTTTAAAAAATTCTTTCTGACACTATCTATAATTGATCGTTCTGTGTAAGCCTGCTTTTCAGTAATGTAATATAATCATCCTTTAAGTTAGATGTACAATTAGAAATTCTAAATGTGTTATTTAGACTAACAAAAATCAGACAGTAAGGAACAATCTTAAGAAAAACAACAGGACTGAGGAGGTATAGATTGTCTGCCTGGAATTAACAAGGCCTGGGGTTCAATTCTAAGCACCACACACAAAAAAAAGTAAGACAAGATGACTGGTATGGGTTCAAGAGCAGCCTGGAGGACCAACCATGGCTGGTCAGATAGTACAGTGAGTAAAGGCGCCCCTACCAAACCTGATCAACTCAGCCCAGAACCCAATTAATCCCATAAGTTGTCCTCTAACCTCCATAAGTACAGTGTTATTTGTAAATAAATAAATAAAATGTAATTTTTAAAAATTAATTTAGAACAAAACCCAGTGTATGGCGCATACCTATAATCCCAGCACTAGGAAAGCCGAAGTACAAAGACCACAAAGGTCTAAGGCCAACCTGGTCTACATAGTGAGTTCCACAGCAGCCTGTATGTACTATGCAGCAAGACTGCTCCAAGAAAGACAGCCAGACAGAAAGAGTGGGAAGGCCAGAGTGGCAATGGCCATCTATTATTTCAGCACTCAGGAGACTGAGGCAGGAGTAAGAGGGAGTAATTTGCCTGGCATGGTGAGATCCTGAGTTCCATCTCTAGCACCATAAATATGAAAAGGGGGCTGGAGAGATGTTTAAGGGCACTGACTGCTTTTTCCTGAGGACCTAGGTTCAACTCCCATCACTCCCATGACAGCTCACAAACAGCTGTCACTCCAGTTCCAGGGCATCTAATGCCCTCTTCTGGCCTCTGCAAGCACTGCATGTACATGGTGCACAGATATGCATTCAAGTGAAACACCTATAAACATGAAAGATAAAATGAAAAAATAATTTTTTAAATACAGTGCCAGTAGCCAGGTGTGGTGGCACATGCCTGTAATCCCAGCACTCGGGAGACAGAGGCAGGCAGATCATTGTGAGTTCGAGGCCAGCCTGGTCTACAAAGCGAGTCTAGGACAGCCTAGATAGCACAGAGAAAGCCTGTTTCAAAAAACTAAATTTTAAAAAAGAGTGCTAATAAATTTAAAAGGACACAACACAAAAACAAAAAACCAACTTGCTACTGCCTGGGGAGGTGACTCAGTAGGTAAAGTGTGAGATAAAGACCTGAGCTCCATCCGCAGAAGCTACAGGAAAAAGACAGGTGTGGTGGCACAGGCTTGTCATCCCAGATCTGGGAAAAGGAGAGATTCCTGAGGATGAGCAGCCAACCAGTCTAGCTTACTCAGCCAACTCCAGGGTAGTGAACAGTCCCTGTCACAAATAAAATAAAATAATTGAAAAGGGGCTGGAGAGATGGCTCAGCGGTTAAGAGCACTGACTGCTTTTCCAGAGGTCCTGAGCTCAATTCCCAGCAAGCACATGGTGGCTCACAATCATCTATAATGTGATCTGATGCCCTCTTCTCTGAGGGTCATGAACCTCAAACGTCCAGAGTCACGTGAAGAGCCACAGAAAACATCAACACATGAATATGAGGCACATGCATAGTGTGCAGAAGAGCAGGAATGATTGCAAAAGTGGGCCTGAGCATTCCAGGGACCGTCTTAAGTGTACAGGAGGGTGAGCGTGCAAGAGGAGGCCATGAATAAGCACAGAAATGTTGTGTTTAGGCAATGTAAACAATGTGCACCTGTCAGACACACTTTCCACAGGAGCACAGCAGGACAAGGAGGAGGCAGTGGCTTAGCCTTGACCGGAGTAGTGGCACCTAGCTGTAGGAGAGTGATCACTCAGAAAGCCTAACAGTCTCCTGATGCAGTGGTGCCCAGTGGAAAGGTAGACCTGTCAACCCACAGCCCAGAAGCAGTGCCAGCCTGAAAGAAGAGGTCAGTGTAGTTGGTCCTGAGCAGAGAAGCACTGGACCCTAGGTGGAGGTGATGAATATACACCCAGAGGTCTCAGGCACGCCCTTAGTGGACCTGGCCTTTCCTGTGTTTCTGACCTACCCTGCCTCTGCTCTATGAGGCCCTGGCCAGGCCATCTCAGCTCCACCATCATGGCATTGCCCTCAGTCCTCCAGTCAGCCGGGTCTGCTCAAGGCACTCCCCATGGCAGAGGTGAGGACAGCCCTGCCTTCATCTGGGTCCTTCAATCCATCTGACCATGGCTTCCCCACAGAAAACTCAAGTCTCTTCCTCAAACAAGGAATGACCCTATTCCTTGAGAGGAATACTGCCAACACACCCCTGGGGCAGCTCAGATAAGCCCCCGATATCCTCCTGTCCTCAGGCACTCATCCCTGTCTGGCTGCAGCCATACTGCCTCGTCCACCAGAAAGTGAGGCCATGTCTGTGTTCCCTGATAAAAAATGTAGGCAATGTCTGCTGCACCCCGGCACTAGCAGGCTGAGGGGCAGCAGGAGATGAAGAGAGGATGTCTTCAGTGAGAACAGAGCTGGTCTACCTGTTGAATGGCTCCCACATGAGCAACCTTGAGCTGAGCATGTACACACAGACCCTGGCACTGCTGCTCCAGATGGGCTCATGTCCCCCAGCTGTGATGGCTCTAAGCCTGACAGAGAAGACAGCACCACAGAAGCTATGACACTGTGAGGGCTAGGCAGCATGAGGACATAACACTGCCCTCCATAAGCTGTTGCTTTCACTCACTTCTCAGGGGTCACCAAATGTCGAACTCTGGGAACATCATAGGAGAAATCCCACCAGATGAAATGATACACAGGATGTGGAGGGCAGATGTTTTACAGGAGGCATCTGTATCATATATTACCAATGTGCCACTCAACAATAGCACCTGGTCAGTGCTCCTTACTAATGCCACACTTCTAACACTTAGGCGGAGTGCCTGCTAAGAACAGGTCTAGAAAAAACAAAACAAACAGAACAACAAACAAACAAACAAAAATCACTTATAACAAAGAATTAGCTTTGGGGCTAGATGTGGTGACTTATGCCTTTAATTCCAGAACTCAGGAGGCAGAGACAGGCAGGCAGATCTCTCTGAGTTTGAAGTCACTGAAGTCAGCCTGATCTACATAGAGAGCTCCAGACCAGTTAGGGGGAAAAAAATTTTTTTTAATTAGCTATAGGCAAGAGGGATTACTGACCTATTCTAACTTTAGAAATCAATTTTGAAAGGCTAACCACCAACTTGAGTAACTAACTGGCCTGTGTAAACAAGCCTGCCAGACAGTCTAAGCTGTGGGATTCTGGTTTTAGCTACCTTTACTCTCTCTGAAATACAGCAGCAATTTCAGCATGGACTTCAGAATGTCACTGGCTAATAAATGACCCAGACTAGCTGCAGACACTAGCCAGAGGCAAGCTATAATTTGCCTCAGTGGGTCTCAAAGATTGCACAGAACAGGGACAGGCTGGGATTGAGTGCCTAGGAGGACGCTCATTCCTCAGCAGACTAGTTAATCATTTCTTCTCCATAGACCAAACTCACCCCCGATGGCAGGGAACGGCCTAGATTACAAAATGCCTGCCTAGGCTGGACGTGTTGGCAGACACCTCTAATCCTAGCATTCAAGAGGCTAAAGTAGGAGGATCACAAGTTCATGGCCAACCTGTAGAATGCAGTGAGACCTTACAGAGAGAGAGACAGAGACAGAGAGAGATCAAAACTGTGAGCTTTGACATGTACAATAAACTTTGTCTTTATACTGTCCACATTGATGAAGTTCCTTAATAAGAGTTGAGGGTGAGCCGGGTGGTGGTGGCACACGCCTTTGATCCCAGTGCTTGGGAGACAGGCAGGCGGATCTCTGTGAGTTTGAGGCCAGCCTGGTCTACAGAGTGAGTTCCAGGACACCCAAGGCTACACAGAGAAACCCTATCTTGAACCTCCCCCCGCAACACACACACACAAACAAACAACAACAACAAAAAGAGTGGAAGGTGTTTAGCACAGTAGCCACTCACAATCCACCCACAAACTGAAAGACTCAGGATGCTGGACTTTCCCACCTCAGATCTACTGACAAGACTGCCATTAACCAGAATGCTAGAGGAACACAATTTCAGATAATGGGTGGAAGACAGCCCCTTGGCTGACATGGCTGTGCTCAGGAATGCTTCTGTGGTCTGTGTTAATGTGGGGGGTAGGAGGTTCTTGATCAAAGAGTGTGCAGATGGCCTATTGGCACACATGTCTGTGATCCCCTGAGCATGTGAGGCTAAAGAGTGCTACAAGTTTGATAGCAGAGATATGGAGTGAGCTTCAGGGGAAGGGAGGGGAGGGGAGAGGAGAAAAATTAATTCATAGAACATTAAAAATTGTTCGGCTGATAAGTTCCAGAAGAAAAGCCCATGTGGCTCTGACACACTAGCTGGATCGTCCTTTTCAGCTTTTTGAGATATGATTCACAAACCACACCGGTCATTCACATAAAACATATATGTCATTGGCTGCCAATATACTCATGTCTGTCTGTCCTTTATCTCTCTAAATGCTGTCAAGTAGCAGCCAGCACAGCAGTTTTTACTAGTGACATCACTGTGCTCTGTATTTTGCTACCTAGCAGCTTTTTGGAATCTTCTTACTCTGGGGCTATCAAGAATAACATTGCTGGGTGTGGTGGCATACGCCTTTAATCCCAGCACTCAGGAGGCAGAGGCAGGTAGATCGCTGTGAGTCTGAGGCCAGCCTGATCTGCAAAGCGAATCTAGGACAGCAAAGATAACATAGAGAAACCCTGTCTCGAAAAAATAAAAATAAAAACTTAGCCAGAAAAATTTAGCCAGGTGGTGGTGGCATGTGCCTTTAATCCCAGCACTCAGGAGGTAGAGGCAGGCGGATCTCTGGGAGTTAGAGGCCAGCCTGATCTACAAAGTGAGTCCAGAACTGCCAAGGCCACACAGGGAAACCCTGTCTGAAAATTTTAAAATGTAATAAACTAACATCCCACAGGCCAGCCTAGGCTACACAGTGAGACCCTGTCTGTCTGAAAACAAATGAAGGAACAAACAACAGAACATCACTAGGAACAGTCACATGCAGGTTTCTGTATGTACATTTCCTTTCACTTAGACACATACCTCCCAGAGAAGGCCTGGTCATGTGGTGACCATACTTAACACTAAGACACCATCCTCACTATATTTCCCCACCCTAGACTAACAGCCAGTCAAGGAGACAACGTGAGCCCATTCACAGGAGCCACACTCAGCTCATAGCTTGATAAGTAAGAGAATTTACCCCAGATCCACTCAGGTAAGTTGTGAGCCATAGTGACTAGGGTCTGCTCTTTTGTTCTCTTTCATGTCTGTATGTGTGTACAGATCTCTATGTGAAAGCACCTGCCTGAGTGTGACTGCAGAAGCTAACGATCATTCCTCAGGCACCGCCCACCTTGCCTTACATGAAAGGCTTCTCTGTGTAGCCTAGACTGTTCTAGAATCCTGTGGTGGTTTGAATAGGAATGGCCTCAATAGACCATGTCTTTAAATGCCTCGCCCATGGGGAATGACACTTTTAGGAGGCGTGATCTTGTTGGAGTAGGTGTGACATTGTTGGAAGAAGTATGTCACTGTGGGGGCGGGCTCTGAGGTCTCATATGCTCAAGCTAAGCCCAGTGTGACTCAGTCTCCTGCTGTCTACAGATCAAGATGCAGAGCCCTCAGCTCCTATGTCTTCCTCCATGGCAAGGATGGACTAAACCTCTGAACTGTAAGCCAGTCTCAACTAAATGTTTTCCTTTATAAGAGTGGCCTCAGTGTCTCTTCACAGCAATAAAACCCTAACTAAGACAGACTCCCTCTGTAGAGATCCACTTGCCTCTCCCTCCCAAGTGCCGGGATTAAAGGCATGAGCCACCATCTCCTGCCTCACCTTGTTTGTTTTGTTTGTTTTATGGGAGGGTTGCTTGTTTTGTTTTGTCACTAAACCTAGAATTCACCAAGTAGATGAGACTAGTTAGTAAGCCAGTCCCAGAAATTCTGCATCTTCCCAGTTGGTATTATAAGTATGCGCCACAACCAGGCACGGTTGATGCACGCCTTTAATTCCAGAACTCAGAAAGCTGAGGTAAACACATTTCTATACATTTGAGGATAACCTGTTCTACATATTGAGACCTTGCCTGCCCCCCAAAAGAGAACAACACCATGTACAATTTTTAGTTTGGTTGGTTGGGGGGAGAGGTTTTTTTAGTTCATGTCCATTGGTGTTTTGCCTGCACATATGTTTGTGTGAGGGTGTTGGATGCCCTGGAACAGGAGTTACAGACAGTTGTGAGCTACCATGTGGGTGCTGAGAATTGAACCTAGGTCCTCTGGAAGAGAAGCCAGTGCTCTTAACTGCTAAAGCTATCTCTCCAACACAAGGGGGCTGTTTTGAGACACAGTCTCCCTATGTAGCCCTGGCTGGCCTAGAGCTCACTATGTAGACTCGGTTGCCTGGAACTCAAAGATCTGCTTACTTTTGTTTCTCTAGTGCTGGGATTAAAGACCTATGCCACCACTCTTGGCTCCACACAGCTTTTAATGTGGGTGCTGGAGTTGAACTAAGGCTTTCATTTCACACTTATGTGACAAGCTCTTTACTAAGTGGTGTTTGAGTGTGCTATGGTTGGTTGTAAGTGGACCTGTCATGAAATGACAGGAAGCCAACCCAGCTCATACCTCTGCAGTCACCACCCATCCTCGTTGCTCCTTAGGAGTAAAACCCTTGGAGGAGTTAAGCCAACTGTTCTCGTCCCTTGAGCCACCCCACCAGAGCATCTTTCCTCCTTGGTCTATGATTCTCTGTACCCCAACACTAGGACAGCCTCAAAAGAGGGTGTGTACTGCAGTCTGTAGCTTGCTCTGAATCTGGGCCACAGCACCTGCCTCAGTTGCTCAGCCAAGTAGGAAAAGGCACAGTCAGCTGTAAGCTAGGGTGGCCAGAGGGATGTGTCCATCTCTCCTCCTCGGCCTGACCTTCATGGCCTCACTCAGCAAGCTCCCTGCTCCAGCTTTAAGTGTCACCTGTAACAGTATCCTGTGTTCCTACTTCCAGCCCAGCCCTCTTCTCCAAACATCTCTCTCTTTTGTAACAAATATCTCCCCAAACGTACTGGCCATAAGCAGGGCCCAGACTTAAAGCTCTAAGACCATGGAGCCTTTAAGCTCCGTCTCCTTCCTGCCAAGGAGAGGGACTCTGTGGGAAGATCGTTGACTTGACAGGCGCAGACCTAGTTAATAGGAAACCTTGGCTGCAAGAAGCCCAATGTGGCCTTGCTTCTGGAGAAGGACCCTGCCTCGAAGGAGGGATGCAGGCCAGGTACTGTGGCACACGTGTGTAATTCCAGCACTCAGTAAGTGGAGGCAGGAAGACCACAAACTCAAGTCTGGCTTCCACTACACAGTAAGCACACAGTTTAAGTTGGAGGTCAGCCTAGCCTACAAGACTCTTAAAAGAAAAAGAATGAAATTAGCCCCAGGCCTGGTGCTACTCTGGTCCTTCCTTGCCAGACCAAACTGTCCCCAAAAGGCCTGGATGGCTTCAGCCCAGAACAAAGCTCTGTGGTATTTATAGACAAGAGGACCATTCAAAACCAAGGTAGGACTCCCAATGTCTAAATCCCAGGAAAATGTCGCCCCGTGGCAAAATAATAATAAAAACCACCTTATAAGGAGCAAGAAACTCAACTAGCAGGCACAGGCTGTGAATGGCAGATGGTAACACTGGGAAAGAGGGTCAAGCACCACACGTGGTGCCCAGCATGTCAGCAGGACCTAGCACTGCAGGTCAGCAGCTAGGAGGACAGTCCCAGTGCCTGGGAGCAGAGCAAACAGAAAGAAAGACCACCTATGAGGGCTGAGGAGCCTCATGGGGCCTGACAAGCAGGGGACTAGTGTGGCTGAGAGTGCAGACACAAGCTTCAAAATTGATGAAAACTACAGTTGTTGTTTGAATCTGGGATGTCCCCCAAACACCAATGTGTTAAAAGGTTGTTCCCCAGCTTGGAGGTATTGGGAGGTCATGAGTGGAAGCAACCTATAAGAAGTGAGCCACAGGGCAGATCTTTGAGTCATGGGGGTTTGCTCTCCTAAAGGACTGTGGCCCATTCTCTTCTACCTCTTTCACCTCCTGGTGCTCCATGGTTCCCTCCATGAAGTCTTGCCATGCCACAGGCCCACAAACAACAGAACCAACCACTCAGACTGAACACTCCAAACTAATGAGACAAAAACCAGCCTTTTCTCTTTCTTAGTAGATTATCTAATCTGTCTTGCAGATTTCAGAACTATAAACTCACTGGTCTAAAAAAAACTCAAATCCCAAGCTAGGTATGGTGGCACATGCCTTTTTGATCACAGCACTCCAAAGGCAGGTGCAGGTGGATCTCTGTGAGTTCAAGGCCAGCTTAGTCTACAAAATGAGTCCAGGACAGCCAGGGCTACACAGAGAAACCCTGTCTCAAAAAACAAACAAACTCAAATCCCAATGATAAGAAACATTAACATCATAAATCAAATTGCCTAAAACTAATAACTCAGAAACATTACCAGTTTCTAGTAGCACCAGTGGTGCTACAAAGATGACAGCAGATCCTTCTGGGGTACCAGAGAAAGAATGTGCCAGCCCAGCAGGGGACCCGCCAGCAGAACAAGTCTACTATTTCATACAGTGTGTGTGAGAGTAAGAGCAGAGAGAGAAGGAATGTGCACACATGTGGGAAGGAGAGTGCCTGCAGAGGCCAGAGAGGATGTGTGATTCCCTGGAGCTGAAACTAAAGGCAAAGGAAACTACCCAATGTAAGTACTAGGAACTGAACTCTCTCTGGTCCTCCGCAAAAGCAGCAAGCACTGTATCCACTGATCAATCTCTCCAGTCCCTATTTCAAACCATTTTAAAAGCTGAGGCCATGGAGACACAGCCCCAGAGCCCGTGGAGACAGAGGCCCAGCAGAGACAGAGGCAGGCAGGTCTCTGAGCTGAAGGCCAACCTGGTCTACAGAGTGAGTTCCAAGACAGGTAGGGCTACACAGAGAAACCCTATCTAAGGGAAGAAAGAAAAAGACAGGGGCATCCATAGTCAAGAGATCAAACATCTGACAAGAGCCTGGCTCCCTGATGTATCATTCAGGATGGAGAGTAACAAGGGAGAATAGTGACATGGTAGACCCAGGCCAGGTATGGACCATGCCTTTAATCCAAGCAGCAAGGAGGTAGAACAAGCAAGCTCTGTGTAAGGCTAACCTGGTCTATATAGAGTGTTCCAGGCCAGCAGAGGCTACGTAGTGTGACCTATGTCAAAAAAGTAATCTTAGATGGTTGCAGTGGCACATGCCTTTAATCCCAGCACTCAAGAGTCAGGGGCAGACAGATCTCTGTAAGTTTCAGGCCAGCCTGGTCTACAGACCTAGTTCCAGGACAGCCAGGATTATACAGAGAAACCCTGTCTTGAAAAACCAAAAAAGTAATAATAATAATTTTATATATTTATTCAGTGTTGATATTAGGTGTGTCACCATCCCTGACTAATTTTTAAAACTGTACCCTCCAGTGCCCATACACACACATGACCTAGAAAAAAATAAAGGAAATTTGAAATATACAACCCCAGAATACCCTTCAAGGTTGGAGTTGTACCAAACTCACAGCAAAAGAAGCTTTATTCCAGCACTCAGGAGGCAGAAACAGGTGGATCTTGAGTTCAGGGCTGGCAGCCTGATCTGTATAGTGAGACCTTGTCTAAAAAAACCATTACAACACAATTCAGAAGTAGTAGCAGCTGGAATCCCAGCACCTGGGAGGCTTAAGACAGTGGAATCAGGGCTAGAGAGATGGCTCAGAGGTTAAGAGCACTGTCTGCTCTTCTAAAGGTCCTGAGTTCAATTCCCAGCAACCACATGATGGCTCAAAACCATCTACAATGAAATCTGGTGCCCTCTTCTGGCCTGTAGGTGTTACATGCAGGCACAACACTGTATACATAATAAATAAATGAATAAATTAATTACTTTTTTTAAAAAGACAGTGGGATCAAAGTTCAAGGCCAATCTGGGCTACATAAGATCTTGTTTTGAAAGAAAAATCACCTGGAATTTACTATACAATAGTAAAGAGCATTTGCCTAGGGATTCCACAGCCCCAGCTTCCACCCCTAAACAAGCTAAAAAAGATAAAAGAAAAAACAAAACAAAACAAAAAAGGAATGAAAGTATAGCATTGGAACAAGAACATAATACACAATGTGTGGTTTCTATTTTTTGTGAGTCTCACTATGCCTCACCTCAAACCCACTATCCTCCTGCCTCCGCCTCCAGAGTGCAGTGACTCTTACGGTGCACCTCCATATTCTGCTTGTTTTCTAGGTTACTTATTTACCAAAACAAAAAAACTTTTAAATTAGGTCTGCAGTAAACGTCACATCAGAGAATACCAAGGAAACAGCACTCAGAACTGGATCCACATCCTCTCACCAGAAGGAAAGCAATGAAAGAATGTCAGCTTCCAAAGCCAAGCATGGTAGCGTGCGCCTTTCATTCCAGCCTATCCCAGGCCAGCCTGGTCTACACAGTGAGTTCCAGGGTATCCAGAGCTACCTACTGAGACCAGATCTCAAACCAAAAATGAATGCCAGCTTCCAGCTTCAGAGACGAGCCAGGCGCCGGGGGTGGAGGACAGAAAGACCTGGTACTCCTGGCAGGGATATTTACCCTGCAGCTCCCTCCAGCTGCGCTCTCTCACCTCCTAGAAGAAAGGGATTTGCTATTCTGCAGGAACAATTCAGGATGCAGTTAAATATGGCAAGGAAAGCTTAGCATGGAAAACTGATGAATACAGTCAACAAGGTGGAGCACACACGTCTTCCTAGCTATTCCTTAGGCTGAGGCAGTAGAATGACTGGACCTAGGAAATGGAGACCAGCCTAGCTGATGCAGGCATCACCATGGGTGGATGGGTGTGTGTGTGTGTGTGTGTGTTAAGAGTGGTGAGGAGTCTACCAGAGAACTTACTTTAAACAGACTCACATCAGTCTACAGCACCAATAAACTTAGAACTTGTCAAAGACTTTCACATTTCTATAGGCGCAAGGCTCTGATCTACTGGTACTGTGGCCAGCAGCAACTACCTCCACCAAAAATAAAAATAAAAAAGTTTTGTGAGGGTTTTAATGTTTTATTATGATTAATTTGTTTGTTTGTTTCAGAAAGGTTCACAAGTGATCTAAGGCTAGCCTCAAACTTGCTGGGTAGCAAAGGATAGCCTGATCTTGCCTCTGCTTCCCAAGTACTGGGGTTACATGCATGCACTATAATGCTGGGTTCCAGACATGTTTTTTCTTGCTTGCTTGCTTTTTGTTTTTGGGTTGTTTTTTTGAGACAGGGTCTATTATTATGTAGCCCTGGCTGTTGTGGAACTGTGTAGACCAGGATGGCCTCAAACTCATAGATCCACCTGCCTCTGCCTCCCAAGCCCTGGGATTAAAAATGTGTACTATCACATTCAGCCCCAGAACTATGTTTTGAACTATAAAAAATGCAAACCAGGGGCTGGAGAGATGGCTCAGCCCTTAAGAGCACTGCCTGCTCTTCCAGAGGTCCTGAGTTCAATTCCCAGCACCCACATGGCAATTCACAAATGTCCGGAACTTCAGTTCCAGAGGATCTGACACATTCTCACAGACATACATGCAATCAAACACCAATGCAAATAAAATAAATAAAAATAAATATTTAAAAATGCAAACCAGAAATACTCAAAAATACTCACATTTTCATCATTTTGAGAGTTTCACTATACAAAGAAGCCCTGTCTTGGAAGAGAAAGGAAGAAAGAAAGAAAAAAATCTAGCCAGGTGCCGTGGCGCATGCCTGTGATTCAAGCACTCGAGTAGGCACAAACAGGCAGATCTCTCTGAGTTCGAGGCCAGCCTGGTCTACAAAGCTCATCCACAACAGCCAAGGCTAACACAGAGAAACCCTGACTCAAAAAAAACAAAAAAACTTTCACCATCAATCCAGTGCTTTTTAAACTAGAGCTCTACAACTAGAACCCAGACTAGCTCTCCACCATTTCACAGAATGAAGCAAAGCCTGCCCTGAGGAGGCAGCCTAGGAGCCAAGAGAGCCAGCAGCCCGAGCCCCAGGGCTCCCTGAAGGTTCATCCCACCTGCCTTGCCAACAAGACACTTCATTTTCATCAAAGACAAGCTAATGTAAATCTGGCCCGCCTGCCTTTCAGCCATCCTGTAGCCAGACACACAACCATGGTGCCAAGAAGGTAAATGGGAGAGGGGCAAATGCAGTGCCAACACGGTTTTCACCGGGTTGTTGTTTCAGGCTCCACACATGCATGGGGGAGAGGAGACATACTGACAAGAAGCCACGGCTACAGGTCTTTCCATATAAGTATACCGTGCAGGAAGATAGCCACTGGCCCAAAGCTTTGGTGGCACGTGAGCTGCATGACTGCAGCACCTGACAACAGAGAATAGGACCTCCAGAGGAGGACTCCTATTCCACTGGGGCACTAGGCAAGTAGGGACATGCCCCTGCCCAACCCTCTTTTTTTTTTTTTTGGTTTTTCGAGACAGGGTTTCTCTGTGTAGCCTTGGCTGTCCTGGACCCGCTTTGTAGGCCAGGCTGGCCTCGAACTCACAGCGATCCACCTGCCTCTACCTCCCGAGTGCTGGGATTATAGGCATCCTACCACCAGCCTACCTCTGTGCCCTGTGCTCCGGCCACAGAAGCCCTTCTGAACTAACCTACCGTCGTTCCCACCTCTGAGCCTCTAGCCCTTCCTCTCCAACAGTACTCAAGGGAAGGGGTGAAGCTGTCAAGGAATTCATGGCTGCCAGGTCCTCCACCCAGTTCCCTGGATGGTTACAGCAACAGTGACTTTGTGACCTCAGGCCCCACTGTCTCTTGGTCTTGAGCAGTTCTGTGTACAGGGAAATTTCTCAGAGAAACTTCTGTCTACCCACAAGCTATCTATTTTCTGCATCTTGGCCAAGCCTACCAATGCCACATCCACACCAGGGCTAATTATGAAACTCTGCCACTACCCGATCTCAGCACAGGAACACCCAATTAATCCAGACACCCTGAAATTCTCCCAGAATAAAACTGCACACGTGGCACTGTTCTGAGGACTTGTCAGCCTTGTTGGCCTCCACATGGAAGTCAGGAAAGTTTAGAAAGGAAACCCTTACATGTTTTTGTAATCTGGGTGGAAGGCAGCATGCAATTTAGTAAGACTCCCATCCACTTGCTTTTGTTCTTTGGTTTGGTTTGGGTTTGTTCTTATTGCTGCTGTTTTGCAACAGGGTCTCCCCCTGAAGTTCGCGATCCTCCTGCTTCATCTCTGCAGGACTGAGATTGCAGGCGTGCAGATTGCAGGCGTGCAGATTGCAGGCGTGCCAGTTTGTGTTTAGGTGAATGCCATTCAATCTGCATTTGTTTCTAACTGAGATTTTTATTTAGCTTCTACATACTGAAGCTGAGAAGCCATACAACTTTGTAGTTCCCACAGCGTCCCCATCAGGCCTTATATCAGGCCATATGCCACTCCCTCCTGACCAAATGGGAGGAGGGGGGCATTACAGGATCTTAGTAACCTGCAGGCAGGCAGGCAGGCAGGGTCTGCACATACACTTCCACCTGAAAAGAATGCTTGTTGGGCAAGGCTACACGCAGGCACATAGGCTTCCGAAGCTACCTTGGAATTGCTGATTTATATCATTGCTCTATGTTTCCTGTAAGACCACCCAACTCTATAGAAGTCCATCAGTCAAGATGTTGGTCCCAGATCTGAGAAATCTATCAGGAAAGGGCCCATCTTATCCATCCCAATGGCCGTGCTGGTCCATTGTTTTTCTGTTTTGTTTTGTTTTCAGATTTAGAAGGGTTTTTTTCCCCTTTGTTGGTGATAATTTTGGTTTGGTTTTTGGTTTTTTGAGACAGGGTTTCTCTGTGTAGCCTTGGCTGTCCTGGAGTCACTTTGTAGACTAGGCTGGCCTTGAACTCACAGCGATCCACCTGCCTTTGCCTCCTGAGTGCTGGGCCACCATGCTCGGGCCTTTGTTGGTAATGGCACTTCCCTGTGAAATCAAAGGCACGGTCCCCCTGCCTGTGGAAGGCTTACACTACCATGCATAGTTTCAGCATCATGGGGCAAGGGGAGTTGTCTTTTCTTTCTTTTTAAGTTACATTTATTTATTTATTTATTTGTGTATGTGTGTACGTACTATGTACACTTGTGCCACCATATATGTGTAAAGGTCAGAGAACAACTTGAGGGAAATGAATCTTTCCTTCCATCATGTGGATCCCAGGGAGCAAACCCTGGTTATAACAGTTGAACTATCTTTGATAACAAGAGTAAATGTTGAAAAATGCTTTAAAAAAAAAAAAAAAGCAAAACAAAAAGGGGCTGGAGAGATGGCTTAGCAGTTAAGAGCACTGCCTGCTCTTCCAGAGGACCCGGTTTCAATTCCCAGCACCCACATGGCAGTTCACAACTGTCTGTAACTCCAAGATATGACACCCTTACACAGACTTACATGCAGGCAAAACACCAATGCACTAAAAATAAAGAAATTAGTTTTTTTAAAGAAAACCCTCTGGTTATCAGTCTTGGCAGCAAGAACCTTAGCCTTGAGTTGCCTTGGCAGTCCTAGGCCCAACCAACATTTCTGACTAGTTTGCCAAATTAACAAAAAGACTTTGGCTTTTGTAACCTTATAAACCCTAAAGTTGCCTAGCGTGGTGGCGCACACCTTTAATGCCAGCACTTGGGAGGCAGAGGCAGGTGGATCTTTATGAGTTCAAGGAGGCCAGCCTGGTATACAAAGAGAGTCTAGGACAGCCAGGGCTGTTACACAGAGAAACCCTGTCTCAAAAAAACAAATCCTAAAGTTTCAGCTCATGGGCACCTCATGCTCAAGAATTAGCCACAGAGGCAGGCACAATGGCACATGCCTATAATCCCAGTACTCAGAGAGGCAGAAGAAAGGAGATCTCTGAGTTTGAAGCTAAGCAGGTCTACAAAGTGAGTCCAGGACAATCACAGCTACACAGAGACACCTGTCTTGAAAAACAAAAAGAAAGAAAGGAAGAAAAAGAAGAATCAGCCACAGGTGAGATCCACCAGAGCACAGCCCCTTCTGCTCAGGAGTTCAGACCATGTATTTCAACTCTTCTCATACTAGTGTAAGCTCTGCAAAATACCATTTGCAGGAACGGGAAGATGGTCCAATGGTTAAGAATATTCACCCAGGGCCGGAGAGATGGCTCAGAGGTTAAGAGTACTGGCTGAGGCCAGGCGGTGGTGGCACACGCCTTTAATCCCAGCACTCGGGAGGCAGAGGCAGGTGGATCTTTGTGAGTTCGAGGCCAGCCTGGTCTACAAAGCAAGTCCAGAACAGTCAAGATTACACAGAGAAACCTTGTCTCGAAAAACCAAAAAAACAAAACAAAACAAAGAGTACTGGCTGTTCTTCCAAAGGTCCTGAGTTCAATTCCCAGCAACCACATGGTGGTTCACAACCACTAGTGAGATCTAGTGCCCTCTTCTGGTGCACAGGTACACATGTAGGCAGAAGGCTGTATAAAAAATAGATAAATAAATAAAATTTTTAAAAAAAAAATAATATTGGTCCAGGTGGTGGTGGCCCACACCTTTAATCCTAGCATTCGGGAGGCAGAGGCAGGCGGATCTCTGTGAGTTCTAAGCCAGACTGGTCTACAGAGCGAGTTCTAGAATAGCCAAGGCTACACAGAGAAACCCTGTCTTGAAACAAAAAACAAAAAAACAAAAAAAACATGAATTTTTGCTTTTCTTGCAAAGGTCCAGGGTGCAATTCCCAGCTCTCACATAGCACTCACAGCCATCCAGAACTCCAGCTGCAGGGAATCCAACATCTGACCTCAGGCACCAAGCATGCACAGACATGCACGCAAACAATACACTCATACACATAAAACAAAACTGTTTCTTTTGTTTTGTTTTGTTTTTTTCAGACAGGGTTTCTCAGTGTAGCCTTGGCTGTTCTGGACTTGCTTTGTAGACCAGGCTGACTTGAACTCACAGCAATTCACCTGCCTCTGCCTCCCAAGTGCTAGGATTAAAGGCGTGTGCCACCACTCCCGGTGATAAAACTATTTCTTAAAAATATATATATAGTATGTCCTCCCCTCTGTCCCACTTTCCTGGTGAATGAAGACTTTCATGGGACATGCCCCTTGGGCTAGTGTCCAGATATACGTGAATGTATACCATTTGACTCTTTCTGCTTCTGGGTGGCACTCAGAGGAAGAACAGCAGGCTACCAAGAAGAGACTTGATACCCTATGAGCATATACAGGGGGAGGAGGTCCCCCTCAGTCACAGTCATAGGGGAAGGGAATAAGGAGAGAATGGGAGGGAGGGAGGAATGGGAGGATACAAGGGATGGGATAACAATTGAGATGTAATATGAATAAATTAATAAAATATATTTTAAAAGAAAAAAAAATATATATATAACACCAGCTTGGCAGTGGTGGTGCACGCCTTTAACCCCACTACTTGGGAGGCATAGACAGGATGATCTCTGTGAGTTCAGGGCAGCTTGGTCTACAGAGAGAGTTCAGAACAGCCAAGGCTGTTCTCACACCCTGTCTCAAAAAAACAAAAACAAACAAACAAAAAAAAAAACATATGTATAACCATTTTCTACAGCAGATGCTCATCTGCTTTTCTGGTCTGACTCATCTGCTTTTTAAAAACCAAAGAAATGCCATTTAATTCCACAGAGACAGCCTTTCTAAGAACCCTGCTGCAAGCAGTTGCCAAAGCAGCAGAAAGAATCATTCTCAGCGGTAAGAGAGGTACTAAGCACAGTACTACACCTGCAATCCCAACACTCCAAAGGCTAATCTGGACTACACATGAATTCAAGGCAAGCCTCAGATACATAGCAGAATGGTCTCAACTTGAGGGGCAGAGAGAAGGGAGGTAAGATTACTGGTAGGACCGGGTGTGGTGGCACACACCTTTAGTCTCAGCAAGTGGGAGGCAGAAGCAGATGGATCTCTGTGAGTTCGAGGCCAACCTGCTCTACAAAGTGAGCCCAGGACAGCCAGGGCTACACAGAAAAACCATCTCCAAAAACCAAAAGAAAAAGAAAAAGAAAAACAAATTACTGCTATGTACTGACTGGCATGGGAAGATGCTACCAATGGGACAGCCAACTTGTCACAAAAGAAGCCATTCACAAGAGGAGGGTGGGAAAGTGCTATGAAGATCATGTGGGCATTTCCTGGAAGCCCAACCAACAGTGCAGCGTAGAGCCCTGCTTGTATCAGAGACTTCCTTCCTCATCCCTCACCATACTGTCACAAGTTTTCAAAATGTGTTTCTAAGGAATATGAATTATGCAGAAGATTGCAAAAGAAAATGTGCAAAACAAGCATTCTTCTCAAAAAGTCAGCACCTTCTAATGGGACAGTCGGGAAAGAAGCAGTGAACTTTACGGACTTAACTCAAGGTTCTTTTTAAAAGGCAGCAAAAAGTTAGGCATTAGGCATGAGTCAGGCGTGGAGATGCACGCCGTTAAACCCAGCACTCGGGAGGCAGAGACAGGTGGATCGCTGTGAGTTCGAGAGGCCAGCCTGGTCTAGAGAGTGAGTCCAAGGCAGCCAGGGCTACACAGAGAGACCCTGGAGAGAGACAGAGACAGAGACAGACCATCTCAAAAAGAAAAAAAAGAAAAGATAAAGTAAAACAAGGGCTAGAAGGATGGCTCAGCAGTTAAGACTTTACTGCTCTTACAGAGGACGTGAGCGCAGTCCCCAGCACCCATATCAAGCAGCTCACAGCCAGCCACCTTGAATTCCAGCTCCAGAGCATCTGATGGGCACCTGCAATCATGTGCACATAACCACACACACAAACACACAATTATAGAGTAAGTCACTGGGTGTGGTGACACACACCTTTAATACCAGCACTCAGGAGGCAGAGGCAGGTGGATATCTGAGTTACCAGGCCACCCTGGTCTACACAGTAAGTTCCAGGACAGCCAGGGCTACAGAGAACTCTTGTCTTGAAAATAAATGGAGTCAGGGGCTGGAGAGACAGCTCAGAGGTTAACAGCACTGGCTGCTCTTCCAAAGGTCCTGAGTTCAATTCCCAGCAACCACGTGGTGGCTCACAGCCATCTACAATGAGATCTGGTGCCCTCTTCTGGCCTGCAGGTATTCTTGCAGACAGAACACTGTATACATAAAAACAAAACAAGCAAACAAAAAGATCGCTGTGAGTTCGAGGACAGCCTGGTCTACAAAGTTAGTCCAGGACAGCCAAAGCTACACAGAGAAAACCTCTCTCGAAAAACAAAAGACAAAAAAAAAAAAAAAAGACAGCCCAGGGCAGTGGCATACGCATGTAATCCCAGCACTCTGGGGGGCAAAAGCAAGTGAATCACTGTGAGTTCTAGGCCAGGCTGGTCTACAAAGTGAGTCCAGGATAGCTAAGGCTACACGGAGAAACCATGTCTTGAAAAACCAAAAACAGGGGGTTGGAGAGATGGCTCAGAGGTTAAGAGCATTGGTTGCTCCTCCAAAGGTCCTCAGTTCAATTCCCAGCAACCACATGGTGGCTCACAACCATCTATAATGAGAGCTGGTGCCCTCTTCTGGCATGCAGGCACAAATGTAGGCAAAACACTGTATAATAAATAATCAAATAAACAAACAAACAAACAAAAGATTTAAGCCTAAGCAGATTTTTTTTGAGACAGGGTTTCTCTGTGTAGCCTTGGCTGTCCTAGACTCCCTTTGTAGACCAGGCTGGCCTCGAACTCACAGCAATCCACCTGCCTCTGCCTCCCAAGTGCTGGGATTAAAGGCATGCGCCACCACGCCCAGCTCCTAAGCAGATTTTGAACTGTTATGCTCCATTTCTCCGTGTCCAATTTATGGCTAATAACTGAGTGTCTATGAGCAAATAAATGTCTGAGACTTCAGTAATACTAAAGTACAATTGAAAGGGGCATCCACCACAGCAGACCCTGCCAGCTGAGCACAGCAAGCTGACCTTCTCTTAGGAAGACACAAGGCATCAGTTGGCTACCCTCCTAGCTTCCGTCCCTGGAGCTCCTACAATGATCAAGTATGAGGCATCCAATCATAAGAAATGCACCTACATCACCTCTAAGCCCCACAGACAGGGATACATAGGAATTTTTGCAATTTTCTGTCCATGGCAATATGACTAGTCTCACAAGGACCTTCTGTCTTTCTACTGTAGTCCTGCCTGTTCTACAGTCAATTATCAGTATGCCATGTTCATTCAGTCAGCAGTGTTATAAAAAGATGCTCTTCAGCAGTGATGAAGCTGTGCCCCAGTAAAGCAGCATTAAGGGGAAAATACTGTAGCAGAAAAGGTCCTGAATACCCTTAACCCAGAGCCTCAGGCCCAGGAGTACAGCGCACTGCAGAATCACACTTGTCTACACTGGTGGCCAGGGACTGAGGGGATGCTGCGTTTACAGTTACTGCTCAGTACTGTGGAAAAATCATATACCACAAGCAGCCCAGGAAAAGACCAAAATTCAAAGCTAGAGTTTCATGGACTGTGTATTGCTTTTATGCGTATTATTAAGAAGAAAAATCATGTCAGGCCAAACGATCTTAGCTGAGGAAAATTGGTCTTCCCAAGCATATGGAATTGGTAGTGTCTCAGTAGCAATACAAACAGACCAGGCTCAGTGGCTCACTCTAACACGAGTGAGGCCTAGGTTGCATCCTCAGCAGTGCAAAAACTAATGAGGAAGACAAGAGATAAGTTCTATATGGTTCTCCTTCATGGACATCATTTACGGAAAAGCAAACAAAATCTCAAACTCCCAATCTCAGAAGGGTTTTTAGTTTGTTTTTTGAGACAAGGTTTCTCTAATCCTGGACTCACTTTGTAGACCAGGCTGGCCTTGAACTCACATCAATTCGCCTGCCTCAGCCCCAGCCTCCCGAGTGCTGGGATTAAAGGTGTGCGCCACCACTGCCCCCGGCCAGAAGGGTTTTACTCTCCTTGGAACACATCAACACAACAGCCTATATGTATGTTAAGGACCACACTGAGTGAAAAAGCCAATTTCCAAAGGTCACACACTGTACAGTTCCATTTGTGTGACATCCTTGAGATCACCAAATTACAGAGCTGGAGAGCAGATTAGCAGCAGTTGTCATGGTGGGAGGCAGTGGGTGTGGGTATGAGCTAATGCCAGGGAGCTTCAAGGTAACAGAACAGAGCAGTCCCTCACAGAGGCGGAAGTCACTCAAAGCTACTCAAACTATAACCACACAGCATCTCACAAGGTCAGATACACATGAGGACAGGTAAAACTACTGGCAACTAGGGGCTGAAATACTCAAGGCCTTGGGTTCAATCCCCAGCATCAATAAACAATCAAAATAATGATATCTAATTAGCCCAATGGTTTGTACTAATGTCTGTTTTCCCATGTTGGAAATACCCTAATTACAAAAGATGTCCACATCAGGAAAGGTGGTGTGAAGGATGCCTGAGACCTTTGTGTCGATTTCTTCACAACTTCCTTTGAATCTATAATTATTTCAAAATAAGAAAATTTTTAAAGATTTATTTATTGTATATGAGTGCTTTATCTGCAGAAGAGGGTATCAGATAACATTATAGATGGTTGTGAGCCACCATGTTGTTGCTGGGAATTGAACTCAGGACCTCTGGAAGAGCAGGCGGTGCTCTTAACCACTGAGCCATTTCTCCAACCCAAGAAATTATTTTAACTTGCACAAAAAAAACCCTTCAATTTCCCTTTATCAGCATGTGCCACAGCTAACATGCCTCCATGGGTATGTAAAGGCTAAAGAACAATTTGTATGTGGCAGTTCTCTCCTTCCACCATGTGGGTTCCAGGCATGGAGCTCAGGTCATCAAGTTTGGCAGTTAATACCTTACCAGTAGCGATATCTTACCAGCCCAAAATGTTTTTCATGACAATTTAAGAAGAGAGAAATGGGCCGAGTGGTGGTGGCGTACGCCTTTAATCCCAGCACTTAGGAAGCAGAGGCTGGTGGATCTCTGTGAGTTGGAGGCCACCCTGGTCTACAAAGTGAGTCCAGGACAACCAAGGCTACACAGAGAAACCTTGTCTCGAGAAGGGAAGAAAAAAAAAAAAAGAATATTGGCTGCTCTTGCAGAGGATACAGGTTCAATTCTTAGCACTCATATGACTGCTATAACTCCAGTTCCAAGGGATCTGATGTCCTCTTCTGACTTCCACAGGCACCAGGCACACATGTGGCATACAGACAGACTAGATAGATAGATAGATAGATAGATAGATAGATAGATAGATAGATAGACAGACAGACAGACAGACAGACAGGCAGGCAGGCAGGCAGATGTTATTTAAATAAGAAAGAAACAAGCTGAGATGGCCCAGCAATTAAGAACACTTGCTGCTCCTGGGAAGGACACAGGTTCTGTTCCCAGGAACCACCAACCACATCTCTCTCAGTCCTGTTTCAGGGAATACAAGACCTTCTGACCTCTTCCAACACGTTCATGCACATGATACACATATAAACAAGCAGACACATATACACATTAAATAAATAAATAAATAAATAAATGCAAGAGAAACAGAAGCAATTTACAGGACTCTAACACACTGAAATCACTTTTCTGAATTCACAGGCCCTAGCTAAAGCAGACCAGGAAAGAGCAAGTTACTTTTATGAGACTAAATGTTTCTGTTACCTGAGCTGCAAAGCTACAGGTCTAAGCCACAGGGAGCAGGTTGGTGGCTACCGTGCTAAAAGAGTAAGCTAGTAACTGAAGCCAGAGCCTCCCAGCTCACACATCCCTTTGCTCCTCTTGACCCTTCCCTTCCCCTCAGTGCTCATTCAACACAGGCCTTCAAAGAGAGAAACGCCAGATTAAAACACACACACACACACACACACACACACACTGCTGAAACAGACATGAAGCAGGCTTTGAAGACATTTCAGCTTATAACTAACCCTTTGAGAACCAAGGCTTACCGAATGGCAGCTTCCAGCTACAGGGCTGGTAGCAGAGCCAGGATCCAGCACAGCGCCTTGGAAGCTGACCTGGGACCCCCTCTCCACGGAGCTACCCCTCACTCTCATCATGAGAAAACAGTAAACACAAAATCAGGAAAAGGGGAAGCGGCGATCCCCCCCCCCCCGCCCCACCCCCCCCCCATGGTCTAGGGATCAAGTTCACCCAGCTCTAGTTCTCCACTCCCAAGTGAGAACTTCTATGCCTTGCTTGGAGCTGACTCACTCACAGAGCACATATTGTGTGCCAGACACTGAGGGGCACGAAAGGGGTGAAGTGAAGAGCAAGGCACAGAGAGCCCTTACTTTGGCGCTTCCTGTACAACAGGACATAAGACTCCACTGGCACTGGAAAAGACAGCATTATAACAGAGGACGCTGCTCCAGAGACCTGGGCCACAGTGTCAAGAGAGACCTGACAGCAAAGCAGGAAGGTATTTCTGAGACAACGGCTGGATCACACAGAGACCTGGCACTCAGAGAGGCAGGCCCAGGTACCAGGTACCCCCTCTTCCAATGGCTCCTCTGGGATGGTCTTGTACATTCCATACACCTCTGGGGAACAATTTACCACTGTTACAACTGAGGCTCCTAGGGCTGCCAAACATCCTCTGAAAGAAAGAACTGTCCCCCCAGCAAAAATGCCAATCATCCCCCAAAGATCAGCTGTGCCAAGGGAGGGAAGGCTTGCTCTCCAGTCAGCCAATAAGTTATTTATTTACCAAGTTCTTACTATGTGCTGCCTCTGATCAAACACAGGACACCAATCCAACAAGTGGTAACTAGTTGGGTGAGAAACTGGCTTTCACTCTTAATGTCCTGTACAGTGTAATCCTCTTCAGAAAACAGAAGGATGGAGCTGGGGAGATGGCTGGGGCGCGGGGGATAAAAATACTTGCTGCCACCCTAAAAATGAAAGGGGAAAAGGGACTTCTGAGAGACAATTGTCCTCTGACCACCACAAAGGCATCATGGGTGAATACACCTACACAGACAGACAGACAGACAGACAGACACACACACACACACACACACACACACTTAAGGTTTTTTTTTACAAAAATTTAAAGAAAATAAAAAATGCAGCCTGACTATGAATGTTACTGTCTAAATTTTTGGTAAGCTCTGATCCAAAGATGCCTGTATCTTTGGAGAGCAGAGAGGGACAGAAATCTATTCTTTCAGAGTCCTACAGACCCTGCAGGCAAGCTGGGGTCCTGCACCCGGGTCTTGGAGAATACAGTATAAAATGAAGTGTTAACATGACGACAGCAATAATCAAAATTCCTCAGGACACATATTAATCTCTAAAGTAACAAAAATCATGGAGTCAGCTATTTGCTGGACACCAAGAAAAAAATAAAAATAAACAACTGACAGGAAAATGGTTTTCTTCGCCCCAGTAAAGGGGTGTCTGATAGCTCTCATAAGTTTCTGTAAGCCAAAGTCCTGGGCACCCGCCCTACCTGACCTTTAACCTTCCGACCCACTTCACTTTGAGCGGACTTTTTTTTTCCACCCAGGGGACACTGGCTACAGAACTGCTAAGCAGAAAAAGCAAGCGCAGCTTCCAGCATCCACACCCGACCGCTGCCGGTTCCCTGGGGGAATGAGTCACTTTAATCGCAGTGGGTGAGATCTAATCATCGTCCAACATGCCGCCTGAATTGGGTCCTAGACTTACGGTGTCCCGATCCCCGTTCAAAGAGAAAAATCCACGCTATTTTGGAAAAGGCTGGGTTAAAGGCTCCATTACTAGAAAGACCAAGATGACATCATGCTGGGGAGGGGCGTCTTGGGCCGGAAGCCCCTCGACCGTGCCACAAACCCCACAGACACCCCGCCCCGTACTCCCATCGCTACCTCTAGATTTCAAGACATCTAAACCCCGCACCTCAGTCTTAACACCCACAGGCAATCCCTAGCCGTCCAAACCCATACATACTTGTATCCACTACACCAAGGGTCCGCAACCCGAGATCTCTACCTAACACCTCTGCTCTTACCTCAACCCCACTGCCAGATTTACATCTCCAGGACCCTGCCCCGCACGCTGGCATGAATCACCGTTCCAAACCCCACGGTGAGGTCAGGACCAGGAACACCAACACCAACACCCAAGTCTGGGCCCCCGCAGCAGGCAACTAACTCCCGCCAGATGTGCACCCTGGACGCGCGCTCTGCACCCTAAGCGCCCACGCGGGACCCCCGCCCCATTGCGCGATCTGCACCCCGCAGCCCTCCTTCCCAGGCCTGCGCCGACCCGCGCGCCCACCCACAAGCCCCTCCCTGTCGGGGCCGAACCCCCAGGCCCCCGGCCGCACCTGCGGACCCCCGGCCGCGCCCCCGCTCAGGCCCGCCCGGCGTCTGGCACTTACAGTTGCGAATGTCGGAGATGAAGACCGCTAGGCCTCGCATCCCCTCGCCCTTGGATACGGCCGGCATCTTTGCGTCCCGGGAGCGGCCTCGGCGGCTGGCTGGAAGAAAGCGGGCGCGGCCGTCACGCCGAGGAGCCCAGGAGCGCGGACCCGCCTAGCCACAGCCGCCTAGGGCCCCCGAGCGCCGCTCGCTGGGTCGCGCGCGCGAGCACGCACGACGCACGCGCCGGCGCGCACGCTGAGCCTCGCGCCCGGCGACGGGCGGTGCGAGAGAGGGCGTGCGCATTCTCGCGGTGCTGGGATGGGGGTGGGGGGGCGTGGCGCGGTATGGGGCTGGATCACCGCCAGGAGAACCCGAGACGTTTGGAACGCGCAGGCGCTGCGCCTCCTGTTATCAAAAATCTTTCCAATGTATACCTGCGTAGCCCCGGATCTGGCTTTCTCGGGTTAGCCCGGCTTTACGTAGACAGGGACACTGACACCAGTGCGGGAACTGCCCTGTGTCACACATGAACGGGGTTGGGAGCCTGCACTAGCACCTGCAAACCGGCCCCAACGCCCTGGCGGTAGGGCTGACCCATTTCCCCAAGCCACCGACGTGAAGCCGGAGGCTCTTGCAAGCCTCAAAGCCAGGACCTAAGGAAACGCTGCTTAGGTCACCACTTTCCTTACAAATGGGGAAACTGAGGCCTGAAGACAGACTAGCCACCCTTGCTGAGATGGCTGCTGTCCGGGGTACAACCTCTCAGCGCCTACCCAGACCCCTTTGCTTTTTGCTTTTTCTCCCTTCTTCCGCTCTCTAGAGAGATGAGCCCGTTGGATCCTTCCTATGGCCCCATTTTGCAGAGGACCTGGCCGGGCCCAACACTACGAGAAATGAAAAGAAGGATGGCCCTTCCCCAGCTCTCTTCTGTGAAGCCAGATGTCTTTGAAATAGAAGCACCTCATCTCAGGTGGCTATCGTGGCCTAGGCAGGACTTTGTCCTTTCTCGTTCTCTGTTACCCAGTCGGAGTGGAGTGGAGCCAGGAGAGGTCAGGACCTTCCGGTGAATCAGGCGCCCCACGAAGGCCCCAGGACTAGTGGAAGAAACAGAACATGAGCCGGGCATGGTGGCGTACGCCTTTAATCCCAGCACTCGGGAGGCAGAGGCAGGTGGATCGCTGTGAGTTCGAGGCCAGCCTGGTCTGCAAGGCGGGTCAAGGACAGCCAAGGCTACACAGAGAAACCCTGTCTCGAAAAACCAAAAAGAGAGAGAGAGAGAGAGAGAGAGAGAGAGAGAGAGAGAGAGAGAGAGAGAGAACATAGTAAGCCAAAACTCTGGCAAGGCTACTGAGTTTGCCTGACGAAATTCTAAGAGACAAAGGACCATCAGCAGGGAATAAACTTCCCACAGCCACCTTCTGGCAGAGAGGTGTTTAGTCTCCAGCTTGTCCGCCCCATGAAAAGGATGCTTACGAGCTACATGAGGAGTCCCGGGCAGGCAGCAATAGGAACCCCTGATGCCTATGTCCAGACAGGAAAGAGGATGCAGGCAGGTCTCAGACTCCTCCATGGCACTAACTGTGAGATTCACCACAGTCACCCTATCTGTGATTATTAATATTTTAAGATACATTTTATTGTAATTTTATCATAACGTATTTATTGAGGGTATGCAACGTGAAGCTCAGAGGACACCATCCATCTTGTGAGTCCCAGGAAGCACCTTTACCTGCTGAGCCGTCATCTCAGAAGATGGTTAATTTTGGTTGTAAGTTTGATGGCATTTACAACCATCGTGAAAACAAACATCTGGGCACGTCTGTTAAGAAGTTTCTAGATTAGCTTGGTTGAGATCAATAGAAAAGAAGAGGAAGTGAGCAGCACCATTCATCTGTTTTCTGGCTGTAGTGACAATGTGACCAGATGCCTAAGCTCTTACAAACCATGACTTCCCACCAGGAGACTATATCCTCCAACTGTGAGCTTCAACAAAACCTCCTTTTCTTGTTTTGGTTTGGTTTGGTTTGGTTGGTTGGTTCGTTTGGGTTTGGTGTTTTGGTTTTTTTGTTTTGTTTTGTTTTGTTTTTGTTTTTTGAGACAGAGTCCCTCTGTGTTAGCCTTGGCTGTCCTGGACTCACTTTGTAGACCATACTGTCCTCGAACTCACAGCGATCCACCGGCCTCTGCCTCCCAAGTGCTGGGATTAAAGGCATGTGCCACCATGCCCAGCCAAAAACCTCCTTTTCTTAACTTGCTTTTGTCACATCAAAAAACAAAAAAAAAAAAAAACAGTAACTAATATGGTCTCACACAAGTGTGGCACATCAGGCCTGACAAGTGGCCTTAAGAAAGCCTCCACAAGCCGGGTGTGGTGGCGCACGCCTTTAATCCCAGCACTCAGGAGGCAGAGGCAGGTGGATCGCTGTGAGTTTGAGGCCAGCCTGGACTACAAAGTGAGTCCAGGACAGTCAAGGCTACACAGAGAAACCCTGTCTCAAAAAACCAAAAAAAAGAAAAGAAAAGAAAGCCTCCACCTCCAGCCAGCACCTTTGCCCTCCCAGATGCACAAGCCCCTGAGCACTTTCCCCACCCAAGCCTCCATCCTGAGCACATGACCCTTCCAAACAACTGGCTGACAGAGAGGCTGCCTTTGGTAACGTTCAGCCCTTGGGGACAATTCCATGTAAGTTGTCTGAACTAGAGACTTGTCACGTCAGCCTCACCACCGTTTCCCCCAAGGGACAGATGGCACTGAGAGCCCTGTCTTCCTCCATAACCACTAGGACAGAAGGTTCTGCGAGCTCCAGCTGCAGGTGTATAGGGAGCGGAGCCCAGCATCTCGGACAGACAGCTTCTGAGGCACTGGCTGGCCTTGTCTGTCTCTGTACTCACCTGGATCTGCTCTCACCTGCCAGGTTTGCAAATGGCCCAGTTTCCTTTCTAGAGTTTCTTCAGTAGGTTATGGATAGTGAACCTTACAGAATGTTGGGGTCCTTTGCCTAGTATAGGTGTGGCTAGGTCCTGAGTATATTGAAGGACAGGGAAGCAGAAGTCCTCAGACCCAATGGCTATCTCTGCAATTAGATAATTACCTGTGGTCGTCAGAAACGACAAGGAGAGCCAGGCATGGTGGCCCACGCCTGTAATCCCAGCACTCGGGAGGCAGAGGCAGGTGGATCTCTGTGAGTTCGAGGCCAGCCTGGTCTACAAAGTGAGTCCAGGACAGCCAAGACTACACATAGAAACCCTGTCTCGAAAATCAAAAAAAAAAAAAAAAAGAAAGAAAGAAAGAAAGAAAAGAAGTGACAAGGAGCCAGGTATGGTGGTGGCTCATGCCTTTAATCCCAGCACTCTGGAGGTAGAGGCAGGTGGGTCTCTGTAAATTCAAGGCCAGCCTAGTCTATAGAGCTAGTTCTAGGACAGCCAGGGCTATACAAAGAATCCCTATCTTGAAAAAGAGAAAAGTGACAAGGACTCAGGGAAGGCTAGGTCCTGAAAGCACGCTAACCCCTGCCATAAATGATGTGCGGACATGGAGGCATTCAAAACCTCTGAAGTGGCTAGTGGTAAAACAAGACATCATGCACATGATTCTCCATGACAACAGAGAAATAAAACAAACGTCATTAAGCATGGTGGTTCATACCTTGTAATCCCAGCTACTTAGGATGCTAAGGAAAGAGGATTGGAGGTATAAGACCAGACAGGCA
Source organism: Acomys percivali (assembly GCA_907169655.1). Classification (NCBI taxonomy): domain Eukaryota; kingdom Metazoa; phylum Chordata; class Mammalia; order Rodentia; family Muridae; genus Acomys; species Acomys percivali. The sequence continues at coordinate 21,442,982 of OU015757.1, read as the reverse complement.
AGTTAATGAGACTGTCTCAAAATTAGTTTTGGTGTAGACAGGGTCTCGTGGGACTCAGGCTGGCCTCAAACTTGCTATGTAGATGACAGTGGCCTTGAAATAAGTCTTTTTTTCTTTTTAAGATTTATTTATTTATTATTTGCACAGTATTCTGCCCTCATGTGTGCCTGCATGCCAGAAGAGGGCACCAGATCTTGTTATAGATGGTTGTGAAACACCATGTGGGTGCTGGGAATTGAACTCAGGACCTTTGGAAGAACAGACAGTGATCTTAACCTCTGAGCCATCTCTCCAGCCTGAAAAGAGTCTTTTTAACAGCTGATGCTGTAGCTTGGTGGCAAGGTACTCACTTCATGTAGAGATAAGGCTATGCCCTGCTCTAAGTTACTACATATTATGTGGAGCCATGGCTTTGAGGCTGAGCCTTGCCTTGGGTGACTCCATTTTACAAGCAGCGTTTGGCTCTATTCTGAATGCAGATAGCGAGGCGGGGAGACTCTGTATCTCGTTCATGCACAGGGGCACCACCACCTTTCCAGCACCACCCACGAGGCACAGCCTGATAATGACAT
>OU015757.1:21348143-21429119 GCA_907169655.1 Acomys percivali | reverse complement strand
GCCACTGTCAAGACTAGGATTCCACCATTACCCAACCTAGGCCTGTTGGGCACACACTTAGGTTGTCCCCATAAATCAGGCTTAAGTTGAAGATCCTTAAATGGCCATGGACATGAAGGTGGTGTGTTCCCAGAACAAGAACAGAAAGGCCACAGGAAGGAGGAACAGCAGCTGCCCCTGGTCTTGTCTACTTTCCGGTGCCAGCTTCAGACAGATGGTGATTCAAGCCAAACAGCCTCAGAACACCAGCCTTGGGTCCCACGGCTCAGAGTCAGAGCTTGGACCTTGCCTGGTACATCCCACGTTGCTGTGGTAGCAAATGCTGAGAATCTGCCTGAGGTCTGGTTTAGTGCTCTGGCCAGGGGAATTATACTCAGGTTTACATTAAAGTTAAATAATTAGGATTTGGTTTGCTTGTTTATTTATAGACAAGGTCTCATTTAGCCCAGGCTGGCTTTGTTTTTAATAATTAATTTATTTTTACTTTATGTGCACTGTATGTCTGTGGGAGTCAGATTTTGGAGTTACAGACAGTTGTGAGCTGCCATGTGGGTGTTGGGAATTGAACCCGGGTCCTCTGGAAGAACAGTCAGTGCTTCCAACCACTGAGTCATCTCTCCAGCCCCCTAGGCTGGCTTTGAACTCATTGAATATTAAATTTCAGGTATGAGCCACCATACTTGCCTTTTTAAAAAAAGATTCATTATTTATTATTATGTATACAGAGCTCTGCCTGCATGTACATCTGCAGGCCAGAGGAGGGTATCAGATCTCATTATAGATGGTTGTGAGCCACCATGTGGTTGCTGGGAATTGAACTCATGACCTCTGGAAGAACAGTCAGTGCTCTTAACCGCTGAGGCATCTCTCCAGCCCCATACTTGCCTTTTTACAGTCACTTTCAAAATGCTTTGCAAGGCTGGGCGGGGTGGCGCACGCCTATAATCCCAGCACTCGGGAGACAGAGGTGGGCGGATCGCTGTGAGTTCAAGGCTAGCCTGGTCTACAAAGTGAATCCAGGACAGCCAAGGCTACACAGAGAAACCCTGTCTCAAAAAAAGAAAACCAAACAAAAAATGGATTGAATTCATTAATACAGGTGTGCTAATGCTTTGAGTCTGATTCTCTTAGACTTTTCTATCCATCTTTATTTTCTGTGTGACTAAAAGTCATTTGAAATCAGTTTTGGGCTGGGGATGGAGCTCAGTGGTACAGTGCTTGCCATGTAAATGTTTGGTCCTGGGTTCAATCTCAACACCATGGAGGGAAAAAGAGCCAGTGTTCACCTCAGCACACACCAGGGATCTGGGGCACCTTGGTCCAGTGTGTAGCTGTGGGTAGGGACAGATTATTTTATACTGGCAACTCAACAGGCTCCTGAGCATCTATCCTGTGGAGCCCAGAAGAGGGGCTGGTCTTCAGCTCTTTGTTTCTCTCTGCTTTCTAATTGAATCCTTAGTGGACTGTATAAGTCTTCAGCTCAGAGACTTCTGATATCAATTGGAGCCAAATGCTTTCAATGGTTTAAAAGAAGGTTGGTCCCTTTAGTATCGCTGGGACTGTACGGTTTTCAAGACATCCACCTCCCCAGAGCTCTGCCCCACTTGGAGTCACTATTCTGGGCATTTGTTCATAGTAGGGTGCTGAGCTGGATGCCAGGAAAGCAGATGGTGATGCACATATGCCTTAGCATATACACCCCGCCCCGCCCCTGTAGAAAGACTTGGGGGACAGCTGGCAGAAAATATGGGGAAGAGAAAGGAGGAAACGTGATTAGGAAGGAAGAACACAGACTCTGCTCAGTGAGAAACCTCTGCAGCAGCAGGAATGGGGAAACAGCCGCACTGCAAATCCTGGAACACACCCTTGTGGAGTGGGGCCGAGGGTTTAAGATGGGTGTGGACAGGCCAAATGTGGTTTTCTGCAGGAAACTGCTGGGAACAGCAAGGGATCGGGGTGGGGACTAGTCAGCTTGATGAAAAATAAAAATGCTGGTCACGTGTGCTTTCAACCCACTCAAAGAAGCATCTGGGCTCCTCTTGCTAAGGCTGAGAGGGGGGTGGGGAGAGTGTTTTCTGCCTCTGTGGGTTCTAGCTCCTACAATTTCCAAGGCCAAAATGAGGACAGAAACAGCTCTGGGACTCGGACAGGTAGAACATTCGCCTGTGCAAGGCCACCTGAAGAAGACCGGGTGCATTGCCTGGAGCACGGTGTCCCTGCTGGAGACCCTGTAGTGGACACAGCAGACTTGTGGACAGTGACAACAGAAATGTGGCAGCGGGAATAATGTAGAGAGAGGGTCAAAAGCCTGGCGCACAGAGTTCATGAAGTAGAGACTGTCCTGACACACCTGGAACTGACTACGCGTGTAGTGACTCGCGCCACCCAGACTTAGCAGGGACGGTCGAGTATGTGGACATGATGTAGACTTCAGCGTGGGCGCTAAGGCAACCAGCCAGCACGCCTGGAGTAAGGGACGCTCAATAGCACCACCAGGATCCTTGCGAGGATCTCGGGATCTGATTCCACGATTCTGCTGCAAGCCAGGCTCTGAACAGTAAGGAGACTGGCTGCAGGTACGGAAACAGCACCCACGATCACGCAGTGCCCGATCCGCGCGCACTGTCCCCACCCAACTGCGGCGTCCCGACTCACTCTAAAGCCTTCTCCCCCTTTTCCGCAGCTACGAGGCTCCTTCTTTAAATCCCGCCCCCAACCGGCTTGGTCCCGCCCCATCCCAGCGTGCCGTGCGCATGACATTTAGGAAGCTGGCGTGGCGCAGCGATAGCGTGTGGTGGTCTGTGGGCGGGACTTCCGCTCCGCTGAATCGCCTTCCGGCCGTGCTTGATGGGTCTAGCCGGTCTCCTGACATGAAGGTGAGCCCGGCAGCGGCGGCGACGCCTGCTCCTTCTTGGACTGCTTCAGCTTCCGCGTCATGATGCGGAAACGTGGAGCAGCGAGGCTCTCCCCGGACAGAGCGGGCAGAGTGTGAGCGGGAAGGAGAGCGCGCGGATGAGAGCGAATGTGGGAGAGAGGCATGTGAGGGTGAGGAAGTGTGTGAGAAGGAGAGGAGGAGAACGATTGTGTCAGTGTGAGGACGAGCTGGTATGAGAATAAACAAAGTGGGGATCAGTGTGAGAATTGAGCAGATGTGACTGTGAGCTAGTGTGAGTCCGGCAGATGTTCAGTGTGAGCTAGTCAGAATAAACCGATGTGAGGGCATGAGCTAGTGTGAGAATGAGTAGATGTGAATGAGAAGGCAAGTGTGTCAGTGTGAGAGTAATCGAGTATGTGAGAGAGAGCGGATATGAGGGTGAGAGGGAGTGTGAGGGCCAGAACATGTGAGAGTATGTGTGAGGATGAGGGTGAAGATGAATTTATTAGGGTGACAAAGCAAGGGAGAATGAGTGTGAGGGTAAGGGCAGCTGTGTTAGTGTGAGCAAGGGTGATAGGAGTGTTAGGATGAGAGCAGTATGGGAGAGAATATGGCATCGTTTTGTAGGGTGGGAAGGCAAGTGTGTTAATGCCAGGGGGCTTCGGAGCGAACAGTAATATGAGAGTATGAGAGAGCACAAGTCACTGTATAAAATCAAGAGAGCCAGAAGTGAGGCACATGACTCTAACCCTAGCACTTGGGAGGCAAAGGCAGGCAGATGGATCTCTGCGAGTTATAGGCCACCCTGGTCTGTATAATGAGTTTCAGGACAGCCAGGGCTACATAGCAAGACCCTTTCTCAAAAAAAAAAAAAAAAAAGAGTTGGTGCAGGCTGGAGAGATGGCTCAGAGGCTAAGAGCACTGGCTGTTCTTCCAAAGGTCCTGAGTTCAACTCCCAGCAACCAGTTGGTGGCTCACAACCATCTATGATGAGAGCCTGTGCCCTCTTCTGGCCTTCAGGAGTACATGCAGGCAACAAACAAACAAACAAACAAACAAAAACCCAACCCGCTGTTTACTATATAAATAAATAAATCTTTAAAAAAAAAGAGTTGGGGGAAGGGGCCAGAAAACAGCAGGAAGCATGTGACCATCAACACAGTAATGATGTGAGTGCACATGTATGTGGAGAAACATGGATGAGTGATGTGTAAAAGAGTAGAGACAAGAGCCAGTATGTGAGATAATGAAGTGAGATTTCAAGATGTGTGAGTTAGTGTGCCTACCTTGTGGAGTCACAAGTGGAAGATGATACGAGTGTGCAAACAAGTCAGTGGGGCCAGAGTGGCTGTCGGGCATAGAGAATGAGTCGGTGTGGCAGAATGGTAGCTGGCGTGCCCAGCCTGAGGTAGGAGGGTAGACAGCAAGTTGTGTGGGTTCCTTCAAGTTTGCTGGGTATGTGAGGCTAGGCCTTGCTCTCAGCGCAGCCTCAAACCTTGAACACTCTGTGCTGGAAAAATTCCAAAGGACTTTCCACGGGTCTCCATAGACTGGAGCCCAGAGAGGCCAAGAGACTGTGCTGGTGACAGAACTGGAACTTGAGCCATCTTACAGCAGTCCTGTTTGTATTGCATTGTGCAGTTGGGCACGGGATGGTGGCCACGTGCCCGAAGGCTTAGTGGGCTGCCCCCTAGCTTGGTCTCCTCATCTGAGATTGGCAATACCATTGATGTCTGCCTGGGTCCTGGGCTGTGGAACGACCTTGTGCATACTTCACCAGGTTTGGCATGCAACATGTGGTCAATAAATGTCACCTGGGGTTGTGATCATCCCGCTTCTTACGTCACCTTCATTTCCAACCATACAGTCACCCACCTCCTCATATGAACAGTTCGCTCCAAAATTAGTTCTCAAAAGTGAAAAATCTCAGAAGTGAAATTGTAGGATGACCACCATACTTGCTCTACGAGCAGTGGATCTATTAAGAGAACTCTGAGGGCTGAAAGTATGGCCCAGTGTTTGCTTGGTATGGGTGGAGCCATGGGTTCACTTCCTGGCACTACAAAACTAATAACAGGCAGTGGTAGTAACAGATACTCGTCCCTCAAATCCTGCAATACCAAAGCAGGAGATCAATGGGGGGGGGGGGCAAAGCCTTGAGTGGACAGGACTGGTTTTGTAGACCAGGGAGCTCACATCAAACTCACATCGTGCCACCGCACCTGGCTTGATCTTGAACTCTTAATCTTTCTGGTTCCATCTTCCTAGTACTGTCAAAAGCTAGTAATTTCCTTTTTGTTGTTGTTGTTGGGGTTTTTGTTTGTTTGTTTTTGTTTTTTTGTTGGAGTCAGGGTCTCTCTGTGTTAGCCTTGGCTGTCCTGGACTCGCTTTGTAGACAAGGCTGGCCTGGAACTCATTGCGATCACCTGCCTCTGCCTCCTGAGTGCTGGGATTAAAGGCATGCCCTGCTCTTTTTTTCCCCCCTTCAGTTTCTAGACAGGGTTTCTCTGTGTAGTCTTGACTGTCCTGGACTCACTTTGTAGGCCATGCTGGCCTCGAACTCATAGCACTCCACCTGCCTGTGCCTCTGCCTCCCTCTGCTGGGACTAAAGGAATGCACCACCATCACCTGGCTGTCTTTTTAATTTTTAAAAAATGATTTATTTTTATTTTATGCGCATTGGCATTTTGCTTGCATGTATATGTGTATGATGGTGTCATCGTCTGATCTGGAGCTACAGATAATTGTGAACTGCCATGTGGATGCTGGGAATTGAACTCGTGTCCTCTAGAAGAGTAGCCAGTGGTCTTAATTGCTGAGCTCTCTCTCCAGCTCTCCCTACTCTCACCCCCTTTTAATGATCTCAGCAACTTAATTTTTATGTGTGCGTGGGTTTTGCCTGCACTTCTGTCTGTGTGCTGTGTGCATGCAGTGTTCACAGAGGCCAGAAGAGGGCGATGAGCTCTCATCTCTCCAGCCCCCCTAAAGCTAGTTCTTTTCTTTTCTTTTCTTTTCTTTTCTTTCTTTCTTTCTCTGTTTGTTTTTGTTGTTGTTGTTTTTTTGAGACAGGGTTTCTCTGTGTAGCCTTGGCTGCCTAGACTCACTTTTGTAGACCAGGCTGGCCTCGAACTCACAGCGATCTGCCCGCCTCTGCCTCCCGAGTGCTGGGATTAAAGGCGTGCGCCACCCCACCTGGCCTAAAGCTAGTTATTTTATTTTAGTTTAGTTTACTTTATTTTATTTAAAGAGAACTAAAATTGACAGTGCATCACAAAGAAGGGTTAACTCTGATTAGCTTCTTTAACTCTGCACATGCACACAGTTTGCATTTGCACACATTAATGCGTTTTGTTGTTGTTGTTGTTGTTGTTGTTGTTGTTTTTGGTTTTTCGAGACAGGGTTTCTCTGTGTAGCCTTGGCTGTCCTGGACCTGCTTTGTAGACCAGGCTGGCCTCGAACTCACAGCGATCCACCTGCCTCTGCCTCCCGAGTGCTGGGATTATAAGCGTGCACCACCACGCCCGGCCTGCTTTTTTTTTTTTTTTTTTTTAAAGCACCTGACATTTCTTGCCTTAAGTCTGCTTCAGAAACATTTGAAAGCTTCTGCCGTGACTCTTTGTCAGCCTCACTCAGACAGTCTTTCCAGTGCAATGGGATTTATAGTCCCAGAGTTAGAAGGACCATAGCATATTCTCCACTGTTAGCTTTGTATGAAGCGGGAGCCAAGACTCAAGTAGGCCAAAGACACACTGTGTGCAGACAGGGGCTTCTGCCTAAAGGTTGGTCGTTAATGCTTGGGAACAAACACATTTTGATGTGAGACGCTAGGAGTCTGCTATATGAAGAAGATGATGGAGAAATTGCCCTGATGGCCGTCAGAGCCGTGGTCACTGGGAACCACGGAAGGTGCCGTAGCCTGGGCACCCTTCACATCATAACATGTGCCTTACCATGCACACCCTGGTAGTCTAGAAAGCTGGATCTCCTTATTTATTTATTTTTGAGACTGGGTTTCTCTGTGTAGTTTTAGCTGTCCTGGAACTCGTTCTGTAGACCAGACTGGCCTTGAACTCACAGCGATCCACCTGCCTCTGCCTCCCAAGTGCTGGGATTAAAGGCGTGTGCCACCACCACCCAGCTTTGGAGATCCACTTTTATGGGCAGCTGGGTACATGGTGGGAGCAGTGTGTTGATTTTGGTTCAGCCCCTGCTGCCAGACACAAACTAACTGGCCTACCTTCCTCCGTGTATCCAGATAGACCCCCACCTTTTAAAAAAGGTTTAATTTTTTTTTAAAGTACACATACATGTTTGTGTCTGTGTGTGAGGATGTGAGTGCAAGTGTTTATGGGAATCAGAGTGGGGTATCAGATCCCCTGGAACAGGTTATGGGTGGTTGTGAGCACCCGACATGGGTGCTGGAGGCCTATCTCAGGTCCCCTACAAGAGCAGTGTGTGCTCTTAGTGCATCTTCAGCGCATCCCACCTCCTTAATTTTGGGCAAGTGGATATACGGGCTGGTGGGATGGGAGCCTAGGGTGAGAGAGTCATGGAGCATCCAGCAATATTTTATGCAGGGCCTCCTGCGTTCTAGAAAAGTGCTGAGTTACTGAACTACATTTCCAGCCCTTCTTCCCCCCGCCCCCCTTTATTTTGAGGAAGGGTCTTGATAAGTAGCCGGGCTGGCTTAAAACGCCATTGTCCAGACAGACTTTAACGTTAGCTAGATTCTTCTACCTCAAGTCCCAAGTAGTGGGATCATAGGCCTGGGCCACTGGGCTGGGCTTCTTTGACCCCTTCTTCCTGGGAATATAAAGTCAAGGGTCAGGGGATTACGAGGCGGTAGGCAGAGGGGCTTTAGGCTAGGTGACCAGCTGCAAGGCTAGGCAGTAGATACTAGTAGAGACTCACGACCACCCAGCACCTGGACATACTCTCAGTCCTGAACTACTTACCTCCTGGTTCTTTTTTTTTTTTTTTTTTTCCCGAGACAGGGTCTCTCTGTGTAGCCTTGGCTGTCCTAGACTCACTTTGTAGACCAGGCTGGCCTCGAACTCACAGCGATCCACCTGCCTCTGCCTCCCGAGTGCTGAGATTAAAGGCATGCTCCACCACCATCCGGCCTACCTCCTGGTTCTTATGCTAAAGACGTCCCTGGGAGCTCGAGTAGTCACAGTCCCAAACTGACCAAGCAAGCTGTGTGCTTTTCTGGGCCACCGGTCCCAACCTTGTACTGTGGTCAGGATTTCAATTTCCCAGGGGCTATGGGCCACAGAGTCTTAAGCTTGCCAGTTGTGAGGGCAAGGTGGTGAGCTGAGGTAAAGTGAGGTACACAAAGTTATTTCTTCTTAATTTCCATCTTGCCATGGGGGGGGAGAAGCTGGTGGGATGGGAGACTAGGGAGTCATGGATCTCACCCCTCTAAACAGCCAGCTTTTAGAACAATCACTGCCTTTGCCGGGGGCTTCAAGCATCCAGCATTGGCCGGGTGTGGTGGTGCACGCCTTTAATCCCAGCACCCAGGAGGCGGAGGCAGGTTGATCCCTGTGAGTTCGAGGCCAGCCTGGTCTATAATGCGAGGACAGGACAGCCAAGGCTACACAGAGAGACCCTGTCTCGAAAACCACTCCACCCCCCCCCAAAAAAAGAATCCAGCATTATTTTATATACTCTACAGTTTTTTTCCTTAAGTCCTCGGAGCCTCAAACTCAGGCCTAGACTTTCTTGTGGTCTTCCTGTTTTCTAGTGGACTCTTCCTAGTTCGCCTTACTCAAAGACCATGTGTTAGTCATAACTTCATACAGGTGCCTTGGTGTTCTGCGGTGTCGAAGCCTGGAGCCTTGCTGCCACCACCCTAGCTTTCCTCAGGTCACACCAGGAGCATTGTGTGTGTGAGGGAAGTGACAGCAAAAGGAAGCAGAAGAGAGACAAGCAGTCAGCCCTGGAGGTCATGGGAACGGACAGGCAGGCGCTGGGCTGAGCCTGCCTCTAACCTCTAAGCTACTATTAGTGCCTCATACCCTGCCTGGCTGCGTGTCCGGAGGCTCTCGGCCTAGGTTCAGGCATCCTCAGGTGCTCTAGACCAGAGGGGAAAGCCGTATGCTCACCTGTTGGGCAGTAGGCTGGGTCAGCCTCCACAGAACCCTCCTGGGCTTTGTAGGTCTCCTCACTTGGTCTAACAAGACTATGTGTTATCAGGGACATGAGACTAGTTGATACACTTCTGCGCACTTTGTCTTGAAGTCCCATTGTGGGAGTGACAGTCCAGCTGGGCCGTGTCCATCCAGCACTTCCTAGGACCTAAAAGTGAATTGTGCAACTAATGGAAATTCTGTGCAGAGCATAGAAGTAAAGAAATGAGCAGTGGTTCGCCGTCCGCTTCTAGTTTTGCTCCTTGCAGCCTTTTATATGTGAGTATGCACATAAAAACAAGACTGTTAGGCTAAGGTAATGGCAAACACCTGGAACCCTGTCTCTTGGGAGGCTAAAGCAGGAGGCCCTTGAGTTGGAGGCCAGCTGGATGTACCTGGGAAGATCCTCTCTCAAACAGACGAAAGCAGACTGTGCTGAGGAAGTGCAGCTCTGTGGTGTTTTGCATCAATCACAGGCACAGGCACCTCCATGGTTATTTGTGTTCTGATATCGGAAGTGCTGAGTCCCTAAGCTTAGTTCCTGTGTGTGGGACATCCTTGAAGTGGAACTTGCAAAAGGAAGCAAGTGTACGGTGGACAGTGTAATATTTATGGCCACATTGTCATTCAAAAAGGCCTTTCCCAGCTGGAATTCCTGCTTAGCCCAAGAGTTGGTTGCTTTCCCAGGAATCATTTTTTTGTAACCCTTCTCATACTGCATGGTGACACTATCTTGTGTCTCATCTGTTCTTGTTTCATTTCTAGGGCTCTAAGTATCTCTGTATTTGAAACTCATTCTTGTTTTTATAGTGGGATCTTGTTTACTGGACTGCCTTTTGTTTATTTGTTTGTCTATTTCTTTACTTATTAGGGTTAGGGTTGGTTCCCCCCCCCCCCCCCACATTTCTCTGTATAGCATTGGCTGTCCGGAACTCACTCTGTAGACCAGGCTGGCCTCGAACTCACAGAGATCTGGGATTACAGGCGTGCGCCACCGTGTTTTGAGACAGGGTCTTGCTATGTCGCCTAAGCTAGCTATGAACTCCTTGGGTTCAAGCAGGCTTTTTGTTTCACTGTCCTCAGTGGCTAACAGGGTACCCAGCTGTGAAAGGTGCACATTAAAATTGCAGTCAGTGCTCTTAAACCACTGAGCCATCTCTCCAGCCCAAGTTAAACTTTTTTTTAAGATTTATTTGCTTGGAGAGGTGGCTCAGCGGTTAAGAGCACTGACTGCTCTTCCAGAGGTCCTGAGTTCAATTCCCAGCAACCACATGGTGGCTCACAACCATCTATAATGAGATCTGATGCCCTCCTCTGGCTGCAGGTGTACATACAGGCGGGGCACTGTATACATAATAATAAATAAATAAATCTTTTAAAAAAAAGATTTATTATGTTTACAGTGTTCTCTTGCAGGCCAGAAGAGGACACCAGATCTCATTACGGATGGTTGTGAGCCAGCATATGGTTGAACTCAGGACCTCTGGAAGAGCAGGCAGTGCTCTTAACTGCTGAGCCATCTCTCCAGCCCCAAGTTAACCATTTTTAAGCATTAAACTTTGATGATACTGTCTTTTGTATTCTCCTACCTTAGCGATATACGTGGAAACGATTTCTCTGCTCTGGGATTACATGAGTAGTTCTCTACAGTCTATTCAAGTACCTTCTGCGGCTTTGTTATTCCACACTCAGGCCCCACTGTTGCTGAGGTGTCTTTTGGTTTGAGGGAATGTGGGAGCCAGTTTTCTTAGATGGCTGGCTGTTTTTGGTCAGGAGGAAAGCTTTGGACAGCTCATGGTTGTCCAAGGAGGTCCTGGTGATCTGGGCAGGGAAGCCTAGAAGTTCTAGAGGCTTAATTTAGTAACCAGGTCTGGCCTAAGGGCCGGAAGAACTCAAGCCCTATTAGGATGAGTATCCTGTCTAGCTCATGCCACATCTCTGCTAGTCATCTGCCCTCATGTCCCCCTTTCTTTCTGCAGCCCCCTAGACCCAGAGGTTGGTTCCTGCTGTGACAGCGCCCACCATGTGGCCACTCCTTCATGTCCTCTGGCTTGCTCTGGCCTGTGGCTCTGTTCACACCACCCTGTCAAAGTCAGATGCCAAAAAAGCTGCCTCAAAGACGCTGCTGGAGAAGGTAGGGAATTCGAGGTGTCCTTCCTGACTGGGTTCTTTGAGTCAGGACATGAGGGTCTTGGCTCCTTACACAGCTTTCTGACAGGCTCGTCTGAGCCAACAGGCAGGTGTGCTCTGGGGAAGGATCTTGCTGAAGCTGGGAGTTTACAGCCTTGGGTCTGGAAGCAGTAGGTCATTATCTTCCCTATTCAGACTCTGTACTCTGTGTCAGTCTCCATCTGTCTGCTTTTCCTATCCCATGGCTATTGAATTCTCTCATCTTTACAGCCCCAGACTGTGTTTCCATCATGTCCCTTGTGCTGTTCTTTTGGGATATGCCTAGGGGTTGCAAACCCAAAGGTAGGCCGCATCCAGCTCCCTCCTTAGCCCCAACAGTCCCCATGCCAGGCTGCTGGCCTAGGACGATACCTATGATCCAGGCCTGGACCAAGAGCTGCTCTTTACCAGTACAGTGAGCAGGCCATGGTGGCGCATGCCTGTAATCCCAGCACTGGGGGGCAGAGGCAGGTGGAACTCTATGAGGTTAAGGCCAGCCTGGTCTACAAATCAAGTCCAGGACAGCTAAAGCTACACAGAGAAACCTTCTATCGAAAAACTAACCAACCAACAAACAAACAAAACAAAACAAAAAACAAAACAGTGGGCATCTCAATCTGTGTTGGATGGTTTTTTGTCAGCTTGACACAGCTGAAGTCATCTGAGAAGAGGGAAACTCAGTTAAGAAAGACCTCCATAAGATCGGGTTGTAAGCAAGTCTGTAGGGCATTTTCTAAATTATTGCTTGATAGGGGAGGGCCCAGCCCACCAGCCCACCAGCCCACCAGCCCATTGTAGGTGGTGCCATCCTGGGCTGGTGCTCCTGGGTTCTGTGAGAAAGCAGGCTGAGCAAGCCAGTAATCAGCACCTCTCCATGGCCTCTGCATCAGCTCCTTCCTGCCTCCAGGTTCCTGCCCTGTTTGAACTCCTGTCCTGATTTCCTTTAATGATGAACAGTGATATGGAAGTGTAAGCCAAATAAACCCTGTACTCCCCAAGTTCCTTTACTCCCCAAGTTGCTTTGGTCATGGTGTTTCATCACAGCAATAGAAACCCTAAGGCACTGTCTCTTACAGGAAGACCAGGAAATCAACCACTATTAGGAAGGCCGAGCTGGGCCCCCGAGTGTGGCAAGTTGAGAACCTGATGGAGGACTTCTAGGAGCAGAGGTGGGGCAGAGGCAAGCATACTAGCATCCGGGTTGGGGGACTCAGATGGGGCTTGGCCATGGAGTATGGCCCTTCATCTTCTAGAGGCATTTTCTCAACTGAGGTTCCCTCTTCTCAGTGTGTAGACTTGGGGTGCCTAGATGAGAACCCAGAGGTCTGAGTGCTAAATGTCAGTCTTCCTATGTAGAAGGAGCCACTATAGCCTCCTGCTTGATCTACAACCCAAATCATGGCTGAATAGCCCCTGGCAAATGCTACTGTGCCTGCTGAGTGCTAGTGCCCTTCTGAAGTCACTTACCCTTTACCCTTTACCCTTTACCCTTTACCCACAGGGGCAGATCAGCAGTGCCATGTTAATCCAGAGACATGGTCTGTGGCTGGATAGAACAGCCTCGCTGCTGCCACGGTGGCTTTGAGTGCCACATTCCATGCTGAGATGAGAGGTCGGGCAGCTTTTCCCTCTCCCTTTTGTTTCAGACTCAGTTTTCAGATAAACCTGTTCAGGATCGGGGGCTGGTGGTGACGGACATCAGAGCTGAGGATGTGGTTCTTGAACATCGGAGCTACTGCTCAGCAAGGGCTCGGGAGAGGAACTTCACTGGCGAGGCCCTAGGCTACGTCACCCCAGTAAGTCAGGGTTCTTTGGTGCAGAGCAGGGCTGTCCTCCTGGCTGCTGTTCTGCCCTCCATGGTGCTGCTACTGTGAGACTGGAGGAGCGCTCCCAGCATGAGATGCCAGAGGGAAGGGTGCCAGGCTCTCCTGGAGCTTGCTTCTTGTGGCTTCAGGTGACCCACTGCAGTGCCTCCTCTGTATAGAGAGGCTCTAGGGCTGCCGAGGTCATAGTTGAGGCCTGTAGAGCCCTGATCCCAGGCAGGGAACTGATGGCAGCTCAGAGTCCAGCACTGTTGATACTGATGGCTGTCCTGGGCATGTCCAAAGCATCAAGCGACAGCACCACCGCAGTGCAGGGATACATTCACTTGTCTTTTGTCTGTCCTCTACTTCCTCTGCCAGTGGAACAGCCATGGCTATGATGTTGCTAAGGTCTTTGGGAGCAAATTCACACAGATCTCACCAGTCTGGCTGCAGCTGAAGAGACGTGGTCGTGAGATGTTTGAAATCACTGGCCTCCATGATGTGGACCAAGGTTTCTCCATTTCCTTATTATCTGTGCTTGGCCTGAGGGCTAACAAGAGTATGATAGTATGATGTGTCTGTGTGAATATAAAAGTGTCGTGTGTGGCTGTCTGTCTGTCTGTCTTTCTGAGAGTATGTGACTCTGATTGTGTACGTTTTTGTTTTTGTTTTTTGAGACAGGGTCTCTCTGTGTTAGCCTTGGCTCTCCTCGACTCTCTTTGTAGACCAGGTTGGCCTTGAACTCACAGAGATCCACTTGGCCTTGGACAGAATTAACAGGAGAGGCTTAGCTGCATTTGGACTTATGAGACCAAGAGTAGTTTTTTCTGATACTTTGAAGATCCGGGAAGGACGATGGGAGGAAGTGGCTGGAGGGTGGAACAGAAGAGAAGGAGGACAGGAGTGACTGCTGGGTTGCCCCAGGCTCGGAGGGGATGAGTAATGGTCTAGAGCCTTGGCCTGGGCTACTGACTGCCCCTTTCATCTCTGACAGGGTGGATGCGAGCTGTCAAGAAGCATGCCAAAGGCGTGCGCATAGGTGAGTCCAGCAGGCCTGGGCACGGTCAGAGGGCAGCCCCAGCCATACCATGTGGATGGCACAGCCTCCCTCTGTGTGGGCAGGGACTTGCATGCTCCTTCCAATCTAGGCTGTGCTACTTGAGGGTAAATCTCTCCCCCCAGGGCTCTGAGTGGTCAGCTGAGCTTGGCCACCAACACCAGCACCTCCCTCCTTGGCTGGTGATTTTCCAGCATGCTTCTCCCTCTTCCTTCTTTCTTCCTGTCTAGCAAGTGTTACTGAGTTTCCTGGAGCCAGACGCTGGGCTGGGCCTGAGGGTGACATTGCCCCTACCCTTCCTGTGCCTCTGGGGCTCCCAGCTGACATAGGAAGGGAATTCCCCCCAAAGAACAAGGGGACCCTCAGGGCAGCAGAGGAAGCTTATCGGGCTCAGGCTTAGGGAGGCTCAGAAGCAGTGACAGCAGGGGACCTGTCATTCCACCCTGTGGTTCAAGAGTGGAAGCCGTCGAGTTAGGTTGAGGTAGGCAGGGTGGCAAGGGTGTAGATGAGTGGGGGCCTGGCCCTGCCAGTTTCCTGTGACGTCAGCGCTAAAGATACTTGATAGGTTAGCATCTCTTTGTTCTCTCCTTCCTCCTGCCAGGCTGTGTGGGTATGGGACGTCTGTACTGGACAGAGCCATGAGAGCCTTGCATGGCCTCGCTTGCTTGACACTGGTCTGACTGGTCTGGGAGGCAAGGGATTTTTTTATTTTTTATTTTGCAGATAGCAAACAGCAGAGGGTAATTCAGTGGTTTTTGGCCATGACCTTTCTGTGTGTTCTCTCTTGCCACTAGTGCCTCGGCTTCTGTTTGAAGACTGGACTTATGATGATTTCCGGAATGTCTTAGACAGTGAGGATGAGATAGAAGAGCTCAGCAAGACTGTGGTACAGGTGGCAAAGGTGAGACCTGTGTGCTCCTCAGACGAGGATGGGAGCGCAGGCCACCGGGCCCCACTTCCCGAGACAGGCCGTACCTACCACTCCCAACTCTCCTACTCATCTTGCTTTGCTTTCCTCTCTGGCTGGGGCTCCCAAAAGGCCCCCACTTGGCTCCTCCCTCGTTTGGGAGGATGGATTCAAGACTGCCAGTTCCCTTTTTTTCCCCTTAACATAATTATTTATTTTTGTGTGGTGTGTGTAGAGGGCAAATGGCACAACACATTTGTAAAGGACAGAGGACAGCTTGCTCGGGTTCTTCTTTCCTACCATGTGAATTCCAGGAATCAAACTTGAGGTTCCAGGCTTGGCAGGAAGCTCCCTTACCTTCTATGCTATCTCTGTGGCCTTTTTTAATTTAAATTTTTTAGGACAGTATCTCACAAAGCCCAGACTAACCTGTGGCTGAGGCTAGACTTGAACTTCTGATCCAGCAGCCTCTGCCTCCCAAGGGCTGAGATTACAGGTAGTATGACCTGGCTCCTCCTGTCTGACTTTTTTTCTTGGGTGTCTTCTTATGCAACCTATGTCTTCTGGGGTGGATAGCATAAACCCCACTTGGGCTATACCACCTCTTGCTCCTAGCTTTGGGAGTCCCAAAGATGGGATAATTTTTGTCTTTGGAGCCAAAAAACTTCCTTTGGCTAAAACCCCATAGCTCTCCCCGGGATGAGCACATCTCTGCTGGCCGTCAGTATGCCTGGCTACAGCAGGGGTAGAGAGATGTGGCCAACTGAGCACCTCTGTCCTCCTGTCTGCTATGGGGTACCCCCTCCCTGTGCTGCCGCATGAGTTACTGGGCTACTTTGCCAGGTGGGCCAGGTCAGTGGCATCTTCCCTGTCTTCCCCCAGTCCTCCTAGATTCCCATTTCTCCTCACTTGCCGATTTCTTTCAGAGCCAGCATTTTGACGGTTTTGTGGTGGAGGTCTGGAGCCAGTTGCTGAGCCAGAAACATGTGTGAGTAGGGATATAGGCAGCTGCTTAGTTCTCTTCCTGGCCCCTGTGTTTGGAGGAGCCAGAGGAAGGACCAAGGAAGAGGAAATGTGCCTGGAAGGGCCTTCCTTCCTCAGCCTCTGGGCTCTGGGTTGGGGATGGGACCCTAAAAAAGATGGAGGCCTACCCAGAGAAGCTAGGAATAGCCATGGGGCAGGCAACTTGTCTTGATGACATCACTGTTGTAGTCTGGAGGTCCCTCCTGGAAGTCTAACGGAAATGGGGGATCCTCACCCAAGAGGACTCAGTGAGAAAATGGTGGCCGGGACTGTGCTGTAGATGTTCAGCTTGGACCCAAGTAGAGATTTCCTCACTGCAGAAACTCCTCACAAAGAAGACTCCCTGGGACTTGAAAAGAGGCTGATAGAGTGTGGCCAAGACCTGGGGTGTGGTGGTCACAAGGTTTACTGGGGAAGGGATGTCTAAGTGCATGGGAGCCATATACTGGGAGGAAGCTGCAGGAGGCCCTCATGTCTCCTTGCTGCCACAGTTCCATACAGCAGCCAACACATCTTAAACTCATAGGATCCTACCTCCCCTTGCCAGTGATACCAGGAAAGGAGGGAATCATGGGAAGTGCCAGCTGCCCCAGCACTGAGGAGTGGCCCCTCCTTAGCTCAGATTACTTGGCTCACCTAAAATAGCTACCTTTTTAAGGTATTTTTAGGAATTTAAAGGGACTTCTACCCTTTAGAAGATTACACAAGAACATTTTGCCCTGCATAGGGCAGGTGCCGTCCGCATATAACCTCAGGAGAGGTTTGCAGCCCATAGCAGGTGTCTGGGCAGCAGAGGCTCTAGAATCAGCTCCACCTCCATTTCCTGCATAAGGGAGTTTTCCACATATGCTCTCGAAGCCACAGCTCGGGATGGCTGAGCCATTCTTCTGTCCTTTACTGTCCTTCCCCAGTGTTACTCTTAGAGGCTTTGCTATATACAGAAGACTGTAGTTCTCAACTCTGACCACTAGGAGGCAGCATCCCCACACGACTCTCCTGTAGCCTTCACGGGAGGTTCTGGTTGAGAATGAGGAGGCCATGTCCATTCTGAGAGCCCAGAGGAAGGTGTGCCTAGATCCAGGTGTGCCTGGGCCTTATCGTGATGAAAGATACCACCCAGGGGAAACCACAGGGGAAGAAGTATGTCCCTGAGTTAGTGGGGAATCTTCTGCCTGCAGTGCCCCTGAAGGACCCCAGCTCTGACCTGAGAGGTAGGTGTCCCAGACTCTCAGCCACATGACGTCTCCAGGCCCAGCTCTGTGTCCTTGCTGGGCAAAGGGCCTCACCAAAGCTGACTTTGCTGCCAACATCCCTTCTTTTAATTCTGGACATTACAGATCTATTCATCAGAGATTTACTATGATTCATTTGTGTTTCAGCACATCAAATAGCAATGCAGTGAGACACGGCTATATTGTGTCTGTGCTCGCAATGGATCATTAATATCAGATAGGGAGGTCTAGGGGGTGGGAGTCTCTGAGTCTGAAGTAGCAGAGGTGGAGGTAGGAGCAGCCTACATGGGCCTTTGTGCTCAGGGCACAGTGGAGAACTGTTTGCAGAGCATTAATGGGGCTAAGGCATAAGTAGTGACTAGCTCCTGAGCCCCCAAAGCCATCTGGTTTGTCATTCTTTTGGACCCTGTCCCAGGATGAGCCTGGTTTTGGTAAAACCACAATGGGAATATTTAAGGAGACTAGTGCTCTGGTTGCCATTTCCCACCTCATTGTTATAGGCATCTATCTGGATTTGAAGAGCTAAGTCAGCATGATTGGCACATATGTTCCTGCCCTTAGTCCGAGGTGATGGTGGGACCCATGACTCATGCTCTCAGGAGACGGCCTGTTGCCCCACTTTCCCAGAGCGTAGTGGATGTGTCAGGGAACTGTGTGACTCATCTCTGGGGATTTGTCTTCAGGTTGTCATATGTCACAGTTATCTGTCCTTAGGCAGAAGTTGCTAGTCAAAGCAGGAGAGGCTTTGCAGGCAGCCTTCAGAGCCACTTAGTTTTAGGTCCCTTTCCCCACCAAAGCCTCTTCTTCAGGGAAGGAGACAAACCCCTGGTCCCCATGGAGTACCAGTCAGTTTGGGGCCCTAAAGTAGGTAGTGCTATGGGCAGCGATCTGGCTTTATCCAGTCCTATTCAAGACTCATCCCAGACACCAAGGGGGTTTTATAGTAATAATCCCCCCAAAATGTGGATGGCATCAGTGGCAGGGGAAGTAATGGCCGTTGGAGACAGAGTAGATTTTTGGCCATGTCAGCTCTATGGTAAACTTGTCTCTGAAAGATGCTGGTTCCTCAGTAAGGTGGAGAAGAGACTGCTAACCAAGTCCCTATTTTCTGTGCCCCCCACCTGGTCTAATCTCAGTGTACCAGTCCTAAAGCTGGGCTCAGTGGCTTCTGGCCACATCCAGTTAGCACAAGCTCAGAGATAGGCTGCCTGTAGGATCTGTTGGCTAAATCCTTTGTGGAGGATTTACTACCAGTCCTGCTAGAACTCCATCTAGGTATTCTTATAAAGTCTTTATGTCCAGAGTGGCTATAGTGTGGCCCTTGAAGGGGATGAGGTAGGCTCACATTTGTCTTCTGAAAGCTCTGGAACTATCTTAGGCACCCCTTGTCCTAAGTCTTGTATGCCCTGGAAAAAGATCATATTGCTGTTGTCCCACAGTCAGGCAAAGATCTCCTTTGGTGGGGTTGGCTTTCCATATTTCTGAGCCTCTGGCACTTCAACACTCAGGCAGCGTTCTCCACTTTGATCTCCAGCATGGTTCACTTGCATAAGTGCTATGCAGGTAGATGACAAGCCACAGAAGAGTGAGGATGGGCTGCCTGAAAACTCCGTATCATACTTGTATTGCCAACCGCAACCCGCAAATTGTGTACAAGACCAAAGAAGGACAGACAACTTGGACTTAAGTGGCCTTAGCCCTTCATGGCTGGAGTTGTCACACTGGAATCACTGACACTCAGGTTGAAAAGTTATAGCTTATTTGGGCCACGTCAGAGAGACTGAAGCCATTGCCACTAAGAGGACTCTAGACAGTCTGCAGAGATGTACTAGAGGCAGGTCTTGTGGCCAGTAGGATACTCAGCTCAGGCCGTGTGAATGTAGGACTTGTCGCCCTGTCTGCAGATGGAGCTGCTCCTGATGGTGTGGCTGTAGGAGAGGGAGAGAAGAGCTCCTTTACACGACAGCAGTAGTTCCTCCCTGAGTGAACACAGCATGACAAGCCTGACCTCATAGTAGTTGCGTTAGGCCAATTCCTTTAAGATGGCCATTTTCAGGGAAGCAGCTGGTGTGGAGCATGTCACAGGTCACTAGAGCATGTCACAGCATGTTACTAGAGGAGTAAGGAGTGGGCTCCCAGGCCATGTGGGGAGAGAAGCTGACATTTGAGATACACCACCAACTGCCTCCCTCCTCTACCTTCTCTTGCCCCCTGCTCTCCTGGTATCTACTTCAGGTGTCCAACCCCATCTTGCTTCCCAGGACCCCTAACCAGTATGTTGCTCAGTGACTAGGATTCCTCTGGGTCAATGTTCTAGGCCCTTCGGTGCCCTGAAGACACCACTCTTCTAGGGATACCCAAGTATGAGGAAAGGCAAGCTCAACTGGGATACAGAGTCTCCTTTTCCTCAGCTCCTTTCATGGGTTCACACTGAGGGGTGCTACAGGAAACCCTGTGAAGAGAGTTGTAGTTGTACAGCAGGGACTAAGGCTGGGATTTCATTTGTTATGTTCTGAAAGCAGTGGGTGCCAGGACCCCCACCCCCGGGTGCCCTAGGCTAACCTTGGTTCTTGGTTCTTGCAGGGGGCTCATCCACATGCTCACTCACTTGGCTGAGGCGCTGCACCAGGCCCGGCTGCTGGCCGTTCTGGTCATCCCACCTGCTGTCACCCCTGGGTAAGTACACTCTGAGGGTAGAAAACAGTCCCTCTGTCGTCAACATGAGCTCCCCCCTCAAAACCAGAACCAAAGTCTGGATTCTGATTACATTCTGCTTTGGTTATGGGAGTGAGGGAAGCCGAGCTGTAGTTCTAACCTGTCTTGTTCCTCGGCAGACTATTGAGAAGTTCGTCAGCATGAGAATCCACAAGTTTAGACTCATTATCTGTCTCTGGGGCTCCAAGTCACCTAATACAGGGGTTGGCTGTCAATACTCATGCCTGTAGCGTATTACACTATAGCTGGGCAAGCTGCTGCCAGCTGGGACCACTGAATGGACCTGGGCCTTTGCTCCAGACCCTGGCTCTTCACCATTCCCAGCACTGTGAGGCAGCTCTTTTGGAACCTTTGGGACATGATGTAGTGACCTAGATACTATAGCTGGAGCCATTGGATTCCCATGTCCACCCTGCCTAGAGCATCTCATAGAAATCACCAGTGTTTGGCTTAGAAAAACCAATACTGGGAAATAGGAGACTCAGATTCATCTGAAGATAGACCTGGGGCACAGCAGGCAGGAGCAAATATTTGAGGTGGGGGACGGTAAAACTATTGGGTAGGATTCCTAGGAATCCTCATGGTATTTAAGCTTCCAAGAGCAGACCTATCTGTTTGGCATTTAAACCCTCAGATGGATGCTGAGCTCCCTGGCCTACACACTAGAAGAAAGTACCCTTCTCTCTGGTCATCTCTGAGTCTTCAGCTATCTAAAATAACAGTAGCTGGATATGTTTGGATATGCCTCCAAGGCCTGGGATATCATTGGCAAATTGATGGATGCTTATAAAAGAAATGACTTAGGCCTTGCATGATAGTGCACACCTTTAATCCAAGCACTTGGGAGGCAGAAGAGGGCAGATCTCTGTGAGTTTAAAGCCAGCCTGGTCTATATAGCAAGTTCCAGGTCGGCCAAGGCTACATGGTAAGGTCATTGTCTCATAAAGGTAAAAGCTGAGGCAGGTGGAGCTCGTTGAGTTTGAGGCCATCCCGGTCTACATGATAAGTTCCAGGCTAGCGAGGGTTACACAGTGAGATATTGTCTCAAAAAAAGTGACTGCACTTAATATAGCACTTGTAAGGTGCCTAGGAAGCCAACAGGGACACTAGTTGCTGAAGACCTACCCTGTGTCACTTAGTGCCACCTGTCATTACAGGTTATACTGCTCAAGCAGTTCACAGCTTAAGACTTATGAGCTCAAGGTAGTGCCCAGGCCCCTCTGTTTGGCATGGACATCTGCCTGCTGTCTGAGTTTTTTCTCCATAAACTTCCCTCAGCTCTCAGCCCATGAGTGGGGACCGTTGAGCACCCAGGAGTCCTGCTCTGCACTGCAGTGGGCTCTGGTGCCTCGAGGTGGGAACCTGGGAAGTGGAAAGAATGAGGGGTCTGCCACTTTGCCCAGGAGTGAGCTCTGGCAGCACTAGGAGACAGGGTTAGTCTGCAGCAACTAGAGTCCGTGTCAGCTGCCCTCGCTTGTTGCAGATGCTACATTAACTCTTTTGAGAGGACGTTTCACTATGTAGGGCTGGCTGGCTCTGTTCTAATGTATGGAACATGTGTGCAGTGGGGCCCTGTTCTGTTTGTCTTTCGCTTGGCGTTATGCAGGGATGCTTTTCTTTCCTGCCCTGGGACTCAGCTCTGAGGACCCTTCCCTACTAGAACCTCCCTCTCCTGGGTCTGCTGAGCTGACCACGTGGTGCTAGGTGAGGAGGTTTCCATCTCTGCCTTGGTGGATCCCAGGCTGGGTCTGCTCCTGCATCTCAGAGACCCCACCCTTGCCAATGAGAGGAACCCAAGTCAGGCGTTTGTCCGGGGATTGGGGCCTGTGTATTCCCCAAGCTGCATCTTCTTTGTATGACACACTTAGACTGTCTGACGCCCTGATCTTTGAGTTTGCCTGGGGCTGGTGAGGGTGTAGCAGAGAAAAAAAATTGTTTCCCTCAACTGAACAATCAGTCTTTTTTTTTTTTGGAGACAATGTTTCTCTGTGTAGCCTTGGCTGTCCTGCACTCACTTTGTAGACCAGGCTGGCCTCAAACTCACATTGATCCTCCTGCCTCTGCCTCCCGAGTGCTGGGATTACAGGCATGTGCCACCACGCCTGGCTTTTCCTTATCATGTTTTTAGATGGAATATTTGGACCCATTGGATTGGGAGCAGGAATAGGAACAACTGTTATACTATGGGGCCAAGATAATGTGTGTACAGAGGCCCAGGCCTTGGGGGAAATTGCTCATCTTTGTCTGGGCCACAGAGACCTCTCTGAGTCTGTCCTGTTCTGTATGTTCCCACTGTGGAATGGTTCTGGAACAGCTCTTGCCCCTCTTTTGCTCAGAGCCTTCCAGAGGCAAGGAAAGAGGGACATCTCTGTTTGACCTCAGCCCTCACCCTAGCACCTAGAGTATGTATGACCCTGGAAAATAGCACACTGGCCCCATCCCTGAGGGGAAATAGTCTGGAGTGCCTCCTAAAGCAGTGGGTCTCACTCACCCTGTGGGTCGTGACCCCTTGATGGAGGAATTGAACAACCCTTTCTTAGGCATTGCCCAAGACTGTTGGAAACACAGGTATTTACATTACTAGTCAAACAGTAGCAAAATTACAGTTATGAAGTAGCAATGAAAATATGGTTGGGAGTCACCACATGAGGAACTGTGTGAAAGGGTCACAGCATTAGGAAGGCTGAGAACCACTGTCCTAGAGGGAGGAAAAGGGGCACAGGCTGGAATCCCAGCCAGCATGCACGCTCTGACCGTAGGGAAGCCCAGCAGTCCACGCATAGTAACTCAAGGTAGGTATGCTTGCCTTGCCACAGGACTGACCAGCTGGGCATGTTCACACACAAGGAGTTTGAGCAACTGGCCCCCATACTAGATGGCTTCAGCCTCATGACATATGACTACTCCACGTCACAGCAGTGAGTATGGGCTGGGAGGGTGCTTAGGTGAGGTGGGTCTTCAGGAACATACAGGCCTGCATCCTAGTCTCTCAAACAGACATCTGCCTATGGGCTCTGTGGCTCAGCATACATGGACAGTCACTTTTTCTGGACCTGAATGCTGCCAAAGGAAGCTGGTGATGGTTCTTTGGGAAGTCCCTGCTGGGTGGAACTTCTGTCACCAGTGACAGAGGCATAGACTGTCTGTCTGTCACTACTGTTTTCCTGGAGCCTTGGCCTCAGCTGCATGTCTGCTGACCCTTCCTTGCTCAGTATTTTAGACCTGCTCTTACTGCTCTAGGACTGCGGAGGGGGGAGGGGAGTGCACGTAAGTACTTGGCCCCATGCAAGGTACCTGTGGGTCCCATCAAAAGGTGCCAGGGCCACTTTACCTACAAAACTTAAATGATATGTTTCTGGTTCTGACCCTTCTAAAACAATTTTGTGATGTGTTCAGTGTCTCATTTTTCTTTCTTTCTTTCTTTTTTTTTTTTACATTTTTAAAGACAGGGTTTCTCTTTGTAACAGTCCTGGCTATCTTGGACTTGCTTTTGTTTTTTTGTTTTGTTTTGTTTTGTTCTTTTGGTTTTTCGAGACAGGGTCTCTCTGTGTAGCCTTGGCTGTCCTAGACTCACTTTGTAGACCAGGCTGGCCTCGAACTCACAGCGATCCGCCTGCCTCGGCCTCCCGAGTGCTGGAATTAAAGGCGTGCGCCACCACGCCCGGCTTGGACTTGCTTTTGTAGACCAGGCTGGCCTTGAACTCACAGTGATGCACCTGCCTCTGCCTCCTGAGTCCTGGGATTAAAGATGTATGCCACCATGCCCGGCTCCAATGTCTCATTTTGCCAAGATTTATCTCGGGTTTTTCGTTGTAGTTGTTTTTAAGATTTATATTTATTTATTATACATTGTTCTGCCTGAATGTGTGCCTGCAGGCCAGAAGAGGGCACCAAATCTCATTATAGATGGTTGTAAGCCACCAAGTGGTTGCTGGGAATTGAATTCAGAATTTCTAGGGTTTTTTGTTGTTTGTTTTGGGGGTGTTGTTGTTGTTTTTGCTTTTTCTAGACAGGGTTTCTCTGTGTAGCCTTGGCTTTCCTGGACTCTCACTGTAGACCAGGCTGGCCTCGAACTCACAGTGATCTGCCTGCCTCTGCTTCCCTAGTGCTGGGATTAAAGGCGTGTGCCACCGAGCCCAGCTGGCTTCCTAATCCTTGAGAGGTATTTGCCATAACACTGAAGGAAATGGACCCAAGTGGACCTAGAGGACCAAACTAGAGTCAGACACAAGGCTTCCTGCCTTCTGCTAAGATTAGCCCCATTCCCCATTGAACTCGCAGGCCTGGCCCTAATGCTCCATTGTCATGGATTCGAGCCTGTGTCCAGGTCCTGGATCCCAAGTCACAGTGGCGAAGCAAGATCCTCCTGGGACTGAACTTCTACGGCATGGATTATGCAGCCTCCAAGGATGCCCGTGAGCCTGTCATTGGGGCCAGGTGAGCCCAGGACCCTCCTGGTCACATTCCAGGTGTGACTAGTCATAGAGGTGTGGTTTCAATCCCTGGGGAAAGGGATGAAGGTTGGGACTGAGAAGGTTAAGGGTAGATGCTTTTGGGCTTCACAGACTGTGGCATCTGAGATATAGATTAGGTAGAAAGTCCCAGTCCTCTGCTGGACACACCCCAGGCCCATGATGGTTAGCACCTCCCCCACAGTGTCGGTGTCATAGCCAAGGTCTGCATCTGTGATCAGTTGTCCTGCTACTGAGAAGAGGGTTGGTCATGCTGGCTGGGTTGGACATGGCTTGTGCATGGGTCCTCTAGGCAGCGCCTGTGTCATGTGGACTTGGCCAGGAACGGCCTTTCCTATTCCAGCCCCGTCATTTCCTCCACTGAAGGTCTCCTCCAATGTCTTAGCTCTGTGCTTTTAATGAACCCAAGCATCACTGTTTTAAAGTATTGCTTCCACTTTCTCCTTGTGTACACATTTCCCCACTGCCAGCCTCAGTACTAGCTGTTGGGTTTCAGCAGTTTGTCTACCTTAATCTGTGCTACCTGTGCGAATGTTCATTGAGCCTCCACGGATTGTGCACTCACACTTTCTACCAGGTTTGGGAAGCATTTGGGAGTTTCCTCAACTCCCTCCCTCTCTGCTCCCTCAGATATGGGTGTGTGCTGGCCTGATGAGGCTGCTCCTTGGCTCCTGAGATGTGTTGGACTTGAGATGGTTTTCTTCTGATTTTGGTTGCTCTCTGTTGCTGTCTCTGAGGAGGCTGGTGTCTTTTGCCATCCTCTCTCTGTCATTAACCCCACCCAGGTTCTTTTCATGTCACATATACAAGTTTTCTCGTTCATGTCTCTGTGGATTCAGTTGAGGTGCTGCTCAAGGTCTCCCTCTGCACATTCTGACCTCTGGGTGGGTTCTGGCTGGCCTCCATGGGTGACTTCTCCCTCAGTGAGGGGGTGGGGACTGTTGTGTAGCCTGCGCTGAGGGTGTTAGATGTTGTGAATTTCACTATTCAATGCTAGATAGTTTAGCATCCGTACCAGTCTGTGGTCTTTGTTTTGGGTGCAGTTAGTTGCTTAGAAGCCTAATTAAGCATGATGGTACATACCTTTAATTCCACTACTTGGAAGACTGAGGCAGGTGGATTTCTCTGAGTTTCAGGACAGCCTGGTCTATGTATCAAGTTCCAGGCCAGCCAGGGATACACACTGACATACTGTTTCAAACAAAAACAAGCCATTTAAACTTCTTACTTTCCTAGTGGCTTCGGGTGGAGAGTGGTATCCAGAGACTGAGTTTTGGTCGCCCTTACCCCCTGGGTGCAGCCATTGCTTTCTGACCCCCAGGCACATTCTACGGAGGGTGCTGTGCACGTGTCACCCAGGGCCAGTGAGCAGAAGCCAGGCTGCCAGCACTGAAGAGTGCTGATGCTCTCTTCAGTCTCTGCTTCAAGGTTTCTCTCCACCTTGGCCAGGAGAAAGCCAGAGCTGGCTTAGCTGGCCCTTAGCTGAGCTTGCAGTGAGTGGAAGAGCTGGAACACTTCTCTGTGGCCCTGGCTGTTTGTACTCTGTGGAGTTACACTCATCAAAGCTGAGACCACCCTTCATCCAACCACTCTTGCATTGGCCTCTCTATGGTGGGGTGTTAGGGTGGACCTTGCTCCAAAGCCATGGGTGGGAATTCTGCCTTCCTCACACATCTGCACTCTTCTGTATCCCCACAACTGGTCCTAACATCTGGAGTTCATTACAGACTTGAGTTACAAGCTGTTCTCCTAGCCCATAGCTGCTGGGCTTGCTTTGTGTCATGAGCCTAGGACTAACAGCAAACAGGGTAGGGCGGGGTTACTGACTGAGAAGGATCCCCACACATGGGGCAGACAGGATAGGAAGCTGGTCAAGGCCTTGGCTGGTCACCTACTGTTTTCCAGTAGATTGTTGTGAAGTCAGCCTCTCACATCTCTGTCCTGTGTCTGAAGATGTATGCACCAGGAACTAGACATGGGGCTGCCCCACAAGTGAAACTACTCCTGCCTGCTCTACTCAGCACACATATCTACACAAGCTCTTCTTAGCCTCCTGGCCCCTTAGGATTCGCCTAGCTAGGGAAGGAAGACAGTACCTCTCAATCCTCGTCTCGCTAATGGCTCCTCTGAGGGAAGATGAGGGCATATATGCTCCAACCTGGATATGGGCCTACCCAAGGGAAACAATTAGGCGGAGAAAGTAGTTTCCCTGGGGCTAGGTCTGGCAGCCGGTTGCTTTTGCCAGCCTGTCCATGCAGAAAGATGCTTCCTGCCCAGCCTCACCTTGTCAGGGCAGCAGTGTCGATGCGATGCCCGCTCAGCAGGGCCACTTTCCCCAAGGCCAGAGTAAATAACCAGCCAGACTTACTTACATGGCCATCCTCATGGCTGCAGAATCAGCCAGAGTGCTGACCCTGCAGTTGACTCCTGTCTCGATGGTACTTAACAGGAGCATGTGCCCTCATTTTGTTCAGGACTATGGGGCTGACCTGCAGGGACAGAGACCTAGGAGAGCACAGCAGGAACGTCCCACAAGCACTGCTGCCAGCAACAGCTTGATGTGTGCAACTGCTAGAGCCTTTTCTTGGGAGATTTCTGCCTCAGGACTGCTGAAGTCCCCTGAGTGGGTACAGCTCCTGCTACTCAACTGTTCCTAGGCCTACCTCACCCCCAGTGACATCTGACCCCTCCCTGCAGACAAGCTTCCTGTGTTTACCACTACTACTTCCTCCTCCTCCTCTTCTTCTTCTTCGTTGTTTTGTTTCTCTGCATAGCTGTGGCTATCCTGGGCTCAATTTATAGACCAGGCTGGCCTCAACCTCACAGAGACCTACTTGCCTCTGAGAATGCTGGCATTAAAGGCATATGCCACCATGCCCAACCCGTATGCTTACTTTTTAAAAAATTATTTATTTATTTTATGTGCGTTGGTGTTTTCCTGCATGTTATGTCTGTGGGTGTCAGATCTTGGAGTTACAGACAGTTGTGAGCTGTCATGTGGGAGCTGGGGATGGAACCCAGGTCCTCAAGAAGAGCAGTCGGTGCTCTTAACC
Organism: Acomys percivali; assembly: GCA_907169655.1. Taxonomy (NCBI): domain Eukaryota; kingdom Metazoa; phylum Chordata; class Mammalia; order Rodentia; family Muridae; genus Acomys; species Acomys percivali. The sequence goes on along the minus strand of OU015757.1, from coordinate 21,401,679 downwards.
TCTGAGCCACCTCTCCAGCCCCCATGCTTACTTCTTACCTGTCCATTAGTCCCCTTTCCCTTACACTCACATGATTATGCCTCAGCTGTGTGGTGTCCACCACTTTACAGGAGCACAGGGTAAGATAGGCCTTCTGTTTGAGGGTATCCTGTGGGGTCTTCTCCTTCCAGTGCCTAAATCTGTGGTTCATTATCCTTATTGCTAGAAGTGCTTATGTTTTTAGCTCAGGGCTTTCCTCATTCTCTGCCTTCGCCTTCTGCTCACTGATGTCACTGTCAACTGTGGTTGGTCCTGTTCCTTGGGTAAAGCAAACTGCTGCTCCTAGCCCATCCTACACACTTTGTACGCTGCCCAGTGACATTGTTCATGGGGTCCCCTCCCAAGCCATGTCTTTCCAAAGTGAGGACCTCCCATCCGTTCAGCCTGTTTCTCTCCTCCCATTGGGATGTGTACAGGGCACATGGCAAGACAGAACAAAACCAGTTCTGTGGTCTTCTTTGTCCCTGCTGCCCAAATTCATAGAAGCCACCTGTTTTCTTCCTTATCTGGTTTGGTTTTTGTTTTGTTTTTTGTTTTTTCGAGACAGGGTTTCTCTGTGTAAGAGCCCTGGCTGTCTTAGAACTCTCTTTGTAGACCAGGCCGGCCTCAAACTCACAGAGATCCACCTGCCTGTTTCCCGAGTGCTGGAATTAAAGGCGTGTGCCACCACACCCAACCTACAGGTTTTTGTTGTTGTTGTTTTAAAACTGTGTTTGTTTCTCAGTTTCTCCCTTAACCCAGCTATAACACCAATAATTGAGACTCTTTTTTATTATTTAAACAAGCTTCATGGCATAAAAACTGAGGAGTTATTAATCTATTCTTAACCCTCCAAGCTAATTTGGCTTCCTCCCAGCATACATCCTAGAGATGTAGTTTCCCCTGCCCCAGCTCCTTCTTCATGTCTCCAGAGCTCTCCATGGCTGAATCCCCCTCTTCCCCCTCTAGCTCCTCCTCCCCTGGCTGGCAGGAAGTCCAGCCTTATTCTCTCCCCTGCTGAGTGATTGGCTGTAAGCTGCTTTATTTGCATATCAGGGAACAATTGGGGAGCAGTGTTTACATAACATTGAGATAGGAGATTCTCAGAACAAGGATTACAACCAGATATGGGGGGAAACGGTTTAAGAGAAATCAGCATTTAAATTTCACAATAACCTTATGCCTACACTCCCAAAATTCCAAGCATCATCTGACAGTCAGTGGTATGGTTATGAATTCTCTTTCCTTCAAGGTCCCCAAGTCGTAACTTTGGGCACCTTGGCTTTAAGTGGCATTCACTGATGAAGTATAAACTTCAACCATAAGCCCATCTGCCAGGACAGGTAGCAAATTGGGCTCATCAGCGGTTTTATAGTATAAGACAGTATTCCATGGGAGCCCTATGCCAGAAACATGAGAGTCCCCCAGAGAAGGCTGTGCATCTGCTAAGAAGCCAGCAGAGACCCACCTTAAGCTGTGAGAGACCTTTAAATCTACAAAGCCTTGAATGTCTGACTTAAGGTTTTGCTGCTCACAGGGCAGGTTTGGGCTGGCCCTGCCATTAGCCATCATCTCCTCTCAGCAGATCTGGGCCTTGGGAAGGGAGGGTCTCACCAGTGCCCTACCCCTGCCAGGCCTGGGGCTGGCTGTAGAGCCCTGTAGGGAGCCCAGGGTTCCAAGGAAGAGTCTCTTATGTAAAATTTGAGCCCCAAACTGGCTCTGGGTAGAGGTAGCTAGGTCTCCTATGTACAAGATGTTTTCATATCAGGACCCAGTTAGTGCGCTCAGCCCACAGGCCTGCACGTCTTGTTCTCAGTGATGGGCCTCATAAGGGAGCATCAGTTTCACCTGCTGCATTTTCTCATGCCTGGGCCACCTTTGGTTAGGCTTTGGCCATGGATGGACAGAGGGAGCAGCATAGCAGGTCAGGCAAGTCTATCATCTTCACTTCCTGGCTTTCCTCATTTTAGTCCCCATACTCTGAAAGCTGCACCCCACTGAACATCTCAGCTTTGCTTCTGAGGTTACCAAACCTGACCTTGCCTGGTACCCTACCAGTGATAGCACCCATCTGACATTGTGTCAACCCCATCCTTCCTTCTAGGGCTCAACCCTGCCTGCTGCTCACCCACCAAGTTCCCTTAGACTTGTGTATAGGATCAAGGGGCCTTTCATAGACAGGCCCTCTACAAAGATTTCAACTGGCTTCTTTTCTCAAAGCAGAATGCACAGGGAATCCTGCGGCCACGGGTCACAGTTTGTTCCATGTTATAGTCCGACCCCTCTGATACGGTTGAATCCTGATAAGAGAGGTAGCTGTGAGACAAGCAGACCTGTCCCCTGCTGCCAAGGCTCAACAGAAGTCCCCTAGGCCCCCAGGCCAGGCACAGCATCTAGGGGAAGGTGAGGGGACCTGTTGACTAAGGTCCTACTGCTACTCACCAAGGAAGCAGGTGAGTGGCCCAAGCCCTTTAGGATTCAGCTGCCTTTTTTTTTTTTAAGTTTTATATATTTTATATACATTGATGTTTCGCCTGCATGTATGTTTGTACGAGGGTATCAGATCCTTTGGAACTGGAGTTACCGACAGTTGTGAGCTGCCATATGGGTGCTGGGATTGAGCCCAGGTCCTCTGGAAGAGCAGCCAGGGCTCTTAACCACTGAGCTATCTCTCCAGCCTTTCAGTTGCCCTTTTTGTGATAATCCAAGCCTCCAGCACAGAGCTCTAGTCCTCTCCAAGGAAAGACATGGTTCAGCCACCTAGCCATCTGCTCAGCTGTAGATGAAGCCAGGGTCCTGTGTTGGGCTGACTGACCAGCTCACTCAAGCCAATGACTGTGGCATGTTTGCTTCTACCAGCCAGGCGGGCCATCTGTGCCTGCCCTGTGGTGGGGTGGGCAGAGTAGTGCCCCTTATTGATACGGTGAGAGCTCCTAGTGAAGCTCTGGGATGGCCTGCTCATTGCCTGTCTTTAGAGTTATGGCACCTCACAGTAACAGAAACGAGGTTCAGGATGCCTGTCCTGGTCCCCTCATTTGGCTGACTTGACATAATCAAGCTGATTACGCACCACAGCTAAGCCACTGCACATACATGGGCTTTCATGCCCTTATTAGACAGCCACCTCCTCCCTTCTGCCCCATGAAAACTAAACTCACTTGGGCCATGTCCTCTGACTCCACCCTGCCTGCAGGCCATAGAATCATCCTAGTGATGAACTGTAGTTTACTTGGTGATGTGATGAACCCAGGCCAGCTGGCCAGGAAGTGTGTGGGATCCTCCCAACATGGTGATGCTGTAATTATCCTGTGATATACTTGGAAGGCATCATGGTCCAGGCAGCCTGTCCAATGGAGATCCAGTCTTGGTGCTAATGAGCATCTCTACCCTGTTCCTCTTTACCCTGTGAAGCCAAGACAAGTTCTATTATCAGCATAGCTGATAACTTTGTGTCCTGTATTGAGAACTCCTAACTATGGCAAAGATAGAAACCAGATGCCCAGGCTGGAGAGATGGCTCAGAGGTTAAGAGCACTGGTTGTTCTTCCAAAAGTCCTGAGTTCAATTCCCAGCAACCACATGGTGGCTCACAACCATCTATAATGAGATCTGGTGTCCTCTTCTGGCATGCAGGTGTACATGCAGAATATTGTATAAATAATAAATAAATCTTTTTTTTTTTTTTTTTTTGAGACAGGGTTTCTCTGTGGAGCCCTGCTTTTCTGGACTAGCTTTGTTGACCAGGCTGGCCTCAAAGTCACAGAAATCCACCTGCCTCTGCCTCTGCCTCTGCCTCTCGAGTGCTGAGATTAAAGGCGTGCACCACCACGCCTGATGATAAATAAATCTTATAAGGAAAAAAAAGAAAGAAACCGGACACTCAGCAGCATGGTCCTCATGCCTACCCATCCTGTGTATGCATGTCTCACGCTAGATGACCCAAGAGGGTCTCCGCCACTTACTTCCCTGAGCCCCACTTTGCTCAGCCCTAGCTGGCTCTGCATGTCAACATGTCCAAAATATTCTGATAAAACCCACTTATACAGCCCTGCTTTTTGTATTGTTTAACTTTTTTTTTTTAAACACAGGATTTCTCTGCATAATAGCCCCGGCTGTCTTAAACTTACTCTGTAGACCAGGCTGGCCTAGAACTCACAGAGATCCACCTGTCTCTGCCTCCTAAGTGCTGGGATTAAAGGTATGTGTCACCATGACCGGCTCATTTTGTTTAACTTTTATTAATTTATTTTTGGGGTGGGAAAGCACACACCTGCCACAGTACTCGTGTGGAGCTGGGGCAGCATACAGTAGTTGGTTTTCTCTTTTTACTATATGGATTCTGGGGAATCAAACTCAGGTCATCAGGCTTGGTGGCAAGCACCTTTACCCACTGAGCCATCTCACCGGCCCTGTTTTGTTTCTTAAATTAATTTTTGTTTGTATTATTGATTATGTACTGTGGTGGTGGGGTGTATGTATATGAATGCAGATGTCAGAGATACCAGATCGCCCTGGAGCTGGAGTTACAGCAAGTGGGTGTGACATGACTATCCCAGTGTAGGTGTTGGGAAGTGAATTTGGGTCCTTTGCAAGAACAGTACTCACTATGTACTCTTAACTGCTGGGCCACCTTTTCAGCCCGTTTTTTGTTTTATTTTGTTTGTTTGAAACAGGGTTTCTCTGTGTAGCCTTGGCTGCCCTGAAACTTACTCTGTAGACCAGGCTGGCCTTGAACTCAGAGATTTGCTTGCCTCTGCCTCCTGAGTGCTGGGATTAAATGCATAATATGATTATCTCTGATGGTATCCATTCTCCTGCATATGATGGGATGCAATTCTTCTGTTTGACAGCCTTGGTTTTTAGGAGATCTCATGAACAGATCCAAGAAAAAGGCTTTCTGTTACCTGCCAGCTCTGCATGGTCAGCCTATGATACTAGCCTCGCTCAAGGCCTTTCTGGAGTTGGCCCTCAGCACAGATGTCGTGTGAGGGGTACCCTAAGGAGATGATAGGGCTCCCTCTGGACTGAGCTTGCAGGGTTAGGCCCTGGGCAGATCAGGGTAGAGAAAATACCAGACCTCTGTCTTGTAGGAATGACTCCAAGCTAGGCTTAAAAGATTTGCTTGTTCATATTTTAAGCCAGGCATGGTGGCACAAGTCTTTAATTCCATCACTTAAGAGGCAGAGGCAGGTGGATTGTTGTGAGTTCAAGGCTAGCCTGGTCTACAAAGTGAGTCCAGGACAGCCAGTGCTTCACAGAAAAACCCTGTCTTGAAAAACCAAAAAAAGAAAAAAGAAAGAAAAGAAAAGGAAAAAATATTTACTTGTTCATATTTTTAATTTTTTAAAGAAGTTATTTTATGTGTGTGGGTGTTTTACCTGCATGTATGTCTGGGTACTACATGCATACCTAGTGCCCACAGAGGCCAGAAGAGAGCACTGGATCTCCTACAGCGGGAGTTACAGACAGCTGTGACCTACCATAGGGATGCTGGGAATTGAACTCATGTCCTCTGGAAGAGGAGCCATCTTTCCAGCCCCCTATTTATTTATCCTTATGTGTATGAATGTTCTGCCTGCATGTATGCATGTGCACCATGTGCATGCCTGGTGCCCACGGAGGTTTTAAAAAAGAGAGATGCAAAGCTCCTGGAACTGGAATTATGGACAGTTGTGAGCTACTATGTAAGTACTAGGAACCAATCTTGGGTCCTCTGCAAGAGCAGTAAGTGCTCTTACGTGCTGAATTGTCTCCCTAGCCTGCCCCAAAATAGCTTTTGTTGGTACTGACCTGGTAGTAAGTTCCTCTTGGAACTTTGAGTTTAGTGTGATGTTACAGGTCCCATATACAGATGAGATAGAAAGGACCAGGGCCACAGTGTCAGCTGTATGGGGTCGTAACCTTGTTCTGAGTTATCACTACCGGCCCCATCATGGGAGGCTGAAGATCCTACTGCAGATTTGAAGTCTGAGAGTGGGAGTTCCTTTCCAATCTCTGAGCAGTTTTGTCCTCTGTCCCTGCCTAAAAATCAGTGGACTCATTAAGCTGTGAGCCAGGAAGGCCTGAGAATCTTATCACTGGAAACGTGTAGGACATCCTCTGTCATTGGTGTTCTAAGCTCCTCACATGGTTTCATCAGCGTTCCTGACCCTTTTATCTGAGGTCTTGTGTCATATACCACTACTCACCGCCCCCCATTTCAGAGTGTGTAAATAATATATTCACAAAGTTGTATGACCCTTTCCAATTTCAGAACATTTCATCATTCCCCCAAAAGAAGCCTTTTACCCCTTACTAGTCATGCCTCAATCTCCCCAGTTCCTGTTGACCTACACCCTGGGTCATGTCCCTGAAGACGTGCCTGTTGTGAGTGTTACATAAGAATGGGATCGGTCACTAGGTGGTTGAGGCTTTTCTTAGCTTAGGGAAATGCCTAGTCCTTAATTCTTCTTCCCTGAAGTTGTTGTGTCTCTGAGCTAGCCCAATTGCTGACTACAAACATTCCAACTTCTTCTAACCTAAGGATTTTACTGTACCTTCCTGTAGGCTTCAAGTGATGCTCATGATCACTTCCCCATGCCATCCTCTGCGCTTTCTTACCTTTCTTTGTTTGTATGTTTGTTTTTTAAGTTATTATGTAGAGTGCTCTACCTGCAATGTACACCTGCAGGCCAGAAGAGGGCATCAGATGTCATTATAGATGGCTGTGAGCCACCATGTGGTTGCTGGGAATTGAACTCAGGACCTCTGGAGGAGCAGTCAGTGCTCTCAACCTCTGAGCCATCTCTCCAGCTCCCCCTCTAGGCTTGTTTACCTTTTTTATTTTTCTATATGTCTCCTCTCACATAGCCCCTTACCCCAGGCTGCACGCATTGTCTCCTATCCTGATTACTTATGCCTCATCTCAGAAAGGCGTGGTGGCGCTTGCTGCCGTGCCTGGAAACCTGGCTCTCAGGAGGAGCTTCCCCTTCACATGATGTTCCACCAGAGACACAGAAGCCATAGATGGCTCCAAGCCTAGGCAGTTCCTGCTGAATGGGTTCATGCTGAATGCAGGCATACAGTCCTTCTGTTCTGGTCACTCCTGCTCCCACAGTGGGGAGCATGCACACACATACACACACTAGCTGAGGAACCCAGCTCTCTGAAGTTGGCTGGGACTCTCAATGCACTATGAGGTCAGGGCCATTCTCCAGGGCCTTACACTCTCTCAAGCACTGCTGGACAAGATGAAAGTTCTTCAAGTCTCTAAGATCCTTTGGGGGGCTGCTAGAGCTCTGCCCTGCCCTGCCCAGCACTGTTCCTCCTTTTGTCAGGAGCCTAAGACAACCACAACTCAGATCTAGAAGGCAGCCCCTCTGCTACTCCATCCATCCCAAGCTCCCATGTACTAGAGGTTCCCATGCTTCATAGACCGGCTTGCTGGAGCCCCTGCTGTCCCCTGTGTCTTCTCTCAGAGCGCAACGAGTATCCCTTAAGACCATCCCACTTGAGGCTCCAGCTGCATGTACCCTGTGAGCACCCTCCCACAACAGGTCCTGACTGCTGCTGGGCCCGGGAGAAGACCTCTACCTGCAGAGGACAGTCTATTAACATGCTTGTGGCTGTGGTGGCCTTTCTCTGGCAGGGATGCTGCTCTCATCTCAGATGGGCAGCATGTGATTGGCTGTGTGCCCCTGGTCCTCCTTGCACTGTTCAAGAAACTCCAGTCCTGGCCTCAGCAGTAGAGAACAGGCCTTTCTTTGGGAAGGGCAGCACTACTGCAGCTCTAGAAATGAAGCAGCAGTGTCTCCCTGGGGAAAGGAAAGCCTGGAAGACTCGGCCTATCAAAGCTAATGTTTCTGGCCACTGTCCTGGCAAATGCCTGTCCTTTAATCTTTGGCCCACAGCCTGGTGGAGCAGTTGTCATCTAGACACTGAATATCTCATTTTGGAGGAGCACCAGGTGGTCTGAGCACTGACTTCCCCGAGGAAGCTCATAAAAAGTGTGGTTTCCTAATGCAGGACTTGTGAACAGTGGGACCTTGAGGTTTGACCGTCCAAGCCTTCTGGCTGAACATAACAGACAGAGTGGTGCTGGCTCTTTGTGGATTTTTAGTGACAATGTATTCCTCACCCTTTCTGTGATAGCCACAGCCACATAGAAGCTGGGGTTTAGGAGTGGCCTGGGGTATGTGGCTAGCCAGCTCTTACACCCATAACCTCATCTCTCCAGGTACATACAGACGCTGAAGGACCACAGGCCACGAGTGGTGTGGGACAGCCAAGCTGCGGAACACTTCTTTGAGTACAAGAAGTGAGTGAGTTGTAGCCCACCAAGTTGTAGGCAGGAAGCCTTGTGGGGAGGACACTGATAAGGGAGCAACAGAGGATGGGGGAAAGTGGAGGGCCGGGACTGGTGGGCCTTAACCCTGGCGGGAGGAGAGTACAGTCCTTGAGCCTAGCCAGAAGGCAGGGTTCATGGTCCCATCTCTCTGCAGGAATCGCGGCGGGAGGCATGTTGTCTTCTACCCAACTCTGAAGGTATGTACTGTGTGCTTTGGCTGTCAACCATAATGCTGTGGTGGGGTGACAGTTTTAGCCAGATGACATTGATGTTATCCGTACTTGGCATCTGTATTGGAGGTCTGTCCTGTGGTCTTGATTCGAAGCCACACACTGCCCCCATGTTTGGGATAGTTTTGGGAACATTGGGGTAGTGAGGAAGTGGGTGGAGCAGGTGCCTACACCTCTGTCTGCCCACAGTCTCTGCAGGTGCGGCTGGAGCTAGCCAGGGAGCTGGGCGTCGGGGTCTCCATCTGGGAGTTGGGCCAAGGCCTGGATTACTTCTATGACCTGCTGTAGGCTGGACAGCAACCCCCAAGTGACTGTGGACTTTTCTAAGCCATGGAGTAATTGGTGAAATACAGGCCTCTTCTCTGTTTACTGTGAGACATCTGCTATGGTCCTCAGCAGCGCCTACAGGCTTGGGTGTTTGCTGGCCCAGGATGAGAACTGGGGCCCTTCCTACCCACTACTTACTGCTACCTGCTGTGAGCCGGGTGAAAACACAGCTCACACCCCCTAGGACAACCTGGCTCTGGGCTCAGAGTGCTTTGCAAGGCCTGTGTGAGATACGGGTTTGGAAGACATGAACCATCACAGAGTCTGCTAGTCCTGGCAAAGACAGCCCTTCCTAGCATCACCCTAAAGCCTCACATGGGCAGTACCGAGGGCTTTGCCTGCCACAGACACAGGTATGTATTCAAACAAGGTGCCCAGTACCTGCAGCAGGTGCTACACCCACTAGCTGGATGTGACCAGGCTGTGGGACCATGTAGGAGAAACTGATCTAGAAAAGCTGGATTTATTTCTGTGAAATGCCCTGGGCCACAGTCCAGGCTGTGTCTACCAGATGACAGTATGGGGCCTGCCTGCAGGGTGAGTGGGACAGGCACCATGAGACCAGATGAGTTCTTCCCTAATGAATTGCAGCAGGCTGAGCCAATGCTGGGCAAATGTCCAGGAATTTTGAGGCACCAACAAAGGAAGAATAGCTGACCCTTATTTCCTCACTGCTTCATTCCAAGTTCCCTCGTGGCCTGCTGGGTATGATCTCAAGGCAGTGATCCCTTAGGTAGAGCTCTCGCCCTTAGGTTGGGTCTCGCAGGCCCTTAGGTAGAGCTTTCTAATTCACTGGCCAAGCCCCAACCCACAGAGGCCAGAGACCCCAAGCAGGACTCTGCCATGTGAGTTTCTGAGATTTGCAGCTCAGGATCCTGAGTGTTATGATGGGGAAGATACTAAGACAACAGGGCCAGGCCCAACTCATGAGTCACTGCCAGATCTCTTCCACTTGGAGTGGGCAAAGCCCTACCCTGCCATCAGTTGGACCACCTACTGACTGTAACCTGCTAAAATAGAGGTGGTCCTTTGCCACTCACTCAGGCCAGTGTAGCCAAAGCTGAGAACTTGGGGTGCTGGGCCAGGGGATCCCTGAGGTGGATACTATGCCAACTGTCTGACACCTGCCAAGGTCTTGTGGGACTACCCTGACCCCACTGGCTTTGGGAGAGGGACACAGCTCTGCAGACCCCAGATAAGGGGTACAGCCAAGACAGGACAGGAAAGCCAGGGTGAGGAGACAGAGGCCTCCCATTTATGCTCATGTGTTGCAGGGGTGGTAAAAGTTAGGACACTGCCTAGCACCGTGGGGCCATGAAAAAGCTCGGTCTCACAGTGGCTGCCTAGTGACTGACTGAGCCTGGGTCCCTCCACCCTTGAATCTGAGGGTTTAGTGGATGGGAGTACTTCTCAGACTATAAGAAGTGGGGTACATGGCGCTTACCTAGTTTCAGCAGAGCGCTGGCATAATGACAGAAGCAGGCCAGGGAACAGGTCACATCCAGCTGTGAGCCGATGGAGTGACTAGGGTGGTGTGGGGGACAAGGCAGTATAGGTCAGAGAGCCACAAGCAAGGGTCTTGGTTGAGGCAGGGAGTCAAATGGTGGGAATAGATGGGAAGGTGGGTGAATTCTCTGGGGCCACAGAAAAGTGGGCAGCCAGTTCATTTCTTATCCCTGCCCCCCCCCCCATTAGTGCTAGAGATTGACCCCAGAGCCTTACGGGGGCATCCCCACTGAACAGTAACCTTCAGGTTCTGGGTTGGGGTCAACAAAGTTGAGGTGTCTAGAGGTGCTGCCCAAGAACTGACAGAATGGTAGGCAGAAATGCAGTCCATGAGGGGCAAGGCACTGTGGGCTGTCTGTGGCTCTGGTCAGCCATACATGACAGCTGCTTAGCTTGGCGATGAGAGGGCAGCGTAGGACCTGACTGAAGCTCAGAAGGGCCAGGGCTTTGGGCAGGGGAGGGTCAACACTTCACTGTACCCAGAGTACAGCTTCCTCTCAGTTTGGCCATCTATAAGTAACAGGGCTCTTTGCTAATTAGCAGTTGCTGACTCCACAGTAAATCTCAGAGATTCTTCAAGGTCCTATGGCTTCCACTAGAGGGAGGGCAGTGGGACATAAGGACTCAGCTCAGAGCCAGAGCATGAGAGGGGTAGCGGAAGCCCTACAGACGGTTGTGTCAAATTCTCTCTAGTGCCTCATAGCTCCTAAGGGTCCTGGGAGGAGCTCATCTTAGCCTGAACCCCCAGAGTCCCACCTTACAGTTAGAGACCCTCACCTTGGGTTCTTCTTTAGTCCCGAGTTTAAAAAGACTGCCTGTCTTGACTATGGCTTGATGCCCTCTAACTGACTCTGGCCAGCGGCAAGGGTCCTAATGTTGGAATTTGCAGTCTATCCAAACTAATCCAGGGCCAGAGGTGCTAGGACAGAGATACAAGAGTACCTGAAATATTCCAGGAGAAACAGGAGTGGACAGAGGCCATCTCTTCTCCTCAACTAAAAGGTCAGCAGTGCTCCCCTGACCTTTGCTGACCCCTTGCTAATGAAAGAATACCCTCAATTGAAGGCTGTGGCTGTACAACCTTTGTGTGTCCAGCTAGACACAGGGACCACCCACACTTTATTAATATGCACCTGGAACCACGACACTGTCATGGAATGTGGATCATGGGACCTGCCTGGAGCATCAGGACCATCGTGGACCTTGAGCAGAGTGGGCCTGCCCCCAACCTGGCATTCACGCAAGGCTGGGACCCCATCCTATGTCAACACTGGAAGATATATGGATATAAAAAAGTGTCAAAGTTCCCTGGGTCCTTAGCCCTGGGTACCACTTGGCACCAACTCTATACTCTGGTAACTGCAGCCACCCAAGCAGAGGCCCCTCGGGTGCAGGGATAGGTCCCAGATGCTCTCAAGCTCTTCCCCTTGCTTTCAGTGGAGCACCAAGTCCTGCATGGGAAGTGAGTTTGGGGATCTCCCCGTGGACGGGTCCTTTGGCAGAGAAGTGGAGGCTGTGCGACCTATGCGCAGTAGGTGTCCGCCTTTACCACCTGGCAGTACATGGTCATAGCGAAGGTGAGGCCTAGAATCTGTGGAGACAAAGAGGTCATGGGCCTTTGCTTCAGTGGTGCCTTATCTGTGCTCAGATTGGGCTTCCTGGGGCAGCCTGGTACCACCCCACTCTGGCAACTCATCCCCAAGGATAGTTGTGTTCTCTACAGTTAGGTCACACCCCCTCCACACCTGGTCTAAGCCCTGCCACCTATCCTGCTGTATCCACTTGTCCTAGCTGTAGCCAACTGAGTATCTGCTGGGTGGATTGTAGGTCTGTCCCACTTAGCATGGAGCATCACACTGCAACCCTCAGCAGTTCTATAGATGGCTATGAACCTAGGAGGGGAGAATAGGGTCTCAAGTGCCACCCTCATTCTGCGCTGGGAAGTCCTGTCACTACCAACAAGTATGGCTGCCTGGCTGTGTTGGCCCACTAGGTGACAACAGCCTCTGCAGCACTTGGTCCTTGAGATACCAAAGGTCGCCTCCCCTCTGTCTGAGACCCTGGCTTCTTACAGTCTGCATGACTACCTGTCTATCCAGGCCCTGCCCTGCTCAGCTCACCTGCACCAGTGCTGTACACAGTCCAAAGATGCCCACAGCTAGTAGGTTCTCCTGGAGCCAGGCCTTCACTGTCTCATAACAGGGCTGCAAGAGAGCCAGGATCAGCTGGGGTGAGGGGGGGTTCCATCCCTGCAGCCACCCACCAGGAGGGGAAAGCTCTTTCTTACCGATTTCCACCAGGTACCAGGTTCATGCAGCCCACAGCTGTCACTGAACTCTAGACAGCAGGAATCAGGCACACGAGTGGCATTGTATACCTCAAACCAGTCAGTGTAATTGGAGACGCCACAGCAACGGAACTAGGAGCAGGAGGAAAGCAAAGGACTGGGTGGAGAGGCAGCCACAACACCCACCCCTGCCAGCCTGTCCCGCCATACCAAGAAGGCTGCCCAAGCCTCACATCAGTCTGGATGATGCTCCAGGCGTTGGTGAGGCCCACGTTGCCCTGTGTGCCGTACAGATGCAGCCCCTTCTTCAGGTCTTGCTGGGCATAACTGTCAATCTGTTAACAGGACATCCGTGAATACCCTCCTCTTCAGTCCAAAGCAGGCCGCCGCCCCTCATCAATACCCTAGGCCTCCCACCTGACTCTCTTGCCTGTTTCCCTGGAGGACACCCTGCTCTATCACACTCAGGACACAGGCCCAAGCTCGTGTCCTCACAGAAGCTCTAAGGGGAGGACTGCAGTCTACTTGCTAGTACCAGCAAGCATCTGCTCTACAGCGGAGGGAGTGGGCAGCATCTGAGCTCTCCAGGAAACAAACTAAGGCACTAAGGGGGCAACTCCAGCCTGTACAGGGAGCCTCCTGTAGTCCAGAGGTGCTTTACAGAAAGGAGGGCCTACAGGGAGGTCAGGGACACAGGAGCTGGGAACACAGCACTAGCTATAACCCAAGATGCTAAAATGTGTCAGTAAATGCACTCAACAGTGTGACCAGACAGATGGGTATTGGAAACAACACATGACACACAGAAAGCAGCAGTGAGGCTGGGGTGACTGGGGCAGTGTACCCTCAGCAACCTGCACTCACTAGAGAGCCCTGGCCAAGTAGCCTAGGGATTAAGAGGGCTGTTGTCACACCTATACAACCAGAGCCACAGCACAGATCCCCGTCTCTCTGCACTGAGTCTCCATGTGCTGTCCAATTGCAGCAACATACCTTGTCACTGTAGGCAAAGAAGAGCACAGCAATGGTGGCTTCCAGCAGGAACACCAGCAGCAGGAGCACGAAGAACTGTAGAGAACACACTCCTTAGTCACAGCCCTGCTCCTGGAGAGCCCAGAGGTCCCACCACACCGTTCCCCTCAGCCTCAATGGCCTGCTGGCCTGCAGTCTACTCCTGGGCCTGCTCTAAACATCCCCGTGTGAGTGTATGTTTCTATTCCCCAGGCTCCCTGGCCTGACATCTTCCCACCCCCACCCCAAACTGGGATATATGTTAGGTAAGTACAGCTGAGCTCCATTCCCAGACACAATTTGGGGATTTAAAAGAGATCCCAAATACCACCTATCAGAGGCCTGCAAACATTCTGCAGGGCCCCACTAAAAGAGCAGGGGAGGGAACAGTTTGTCTCTGCAAGGGATTGAGCCCTGAGCAAAATCCTACCCCAGGAAGGGGAAAGGAGCCATTCAAAGCCTGTCATCGTGGAACTTCAGTCCACCTGCCATGCCGCTCGAGGCCTCTGCCAGGCACATTAATTTGTAAGAACCTCAGGAAGCCTTTCCTAATTACCTGTGATTAACTTTATAAACTGTGGAGGAAGAAATAGCTTCCGCCCCATAGGTATATTCCCAAGGCCAAATAGTACTATGAGCTTTCCACAGGGCGGGGGTGGAGCTACCACAAGGATGAGTCTCAGAACAGTTCAGTAAAGGTCACTTGTGGGTATGCCTAAGTTCTTGAGTCTGTGCCGTGTCAAGAAAAGTCCCTCTGCTGGGCATGGTGGCGCGCGCCTTTATTTTTTTTTTCATTTTTTTATTTTTATTTTTTGGTTTTTCGAGACAGGGTTTCTCTGTGTAGCCTTGACTGTCCTGGACTCACTTTGTAGTCCAGGCTGGCCTCGAACTCACAGCAATCCACCTGCCTCTGCCTCCCCGAGGGCTGGGATTAAAGGCGTGCGCTAACACGCCCGGCTAGCGCGCGCCTTTAATCCCAGCACTCGGGGAGGCAGAGGCAGGTGGATCGAGGCAGCCTGGTCTACAAAGTAATTCCGGGACAGCCAAGACTACACAGAGAAACCCTGTCTCAAAAAAACAAAAAAGAAAAGTCCCTCCAAGCTATGATGTGCTTTTTTCTATGTGTGGTGCTAGGACTCAAACCTCATACATGTCATACAAGCATTCCATTAGACATATATTCTTTATAACTTATTTTATGTACATTGGTATTTTGCCTGCATGTATGTCTTTGTGAGGATGTTGGATCACCTGGAACTGGAGTTACAGACAGTTGTGCTCTGTTGTGTGGTTGCTGGGAATTGAACCCAGGTCCTCCGGAAGAGCAGCCAGTGCTCTACCCGGCCCCCCTCCCCCCTTTAAACTTTATTTTGAGATTGAGTCTCACTCTGTGCCACAGACCAACTTGGACCTCATGTTCCTCCTGCCTCAGCCCACAGAGCCAGCTGTAATGTGTTCTCTTGAGCAACCCCTCCAGCTGCACCTAGTCTGGAAGACCCCACAGGGCCTCGGTGCTGGAAAGGCCCCAGAGGTTAAGCTGACTGAGCCACAAAGAGGGGCCCAGCAACTCACGGTGAGCAGGAGGCACTTGTTCTCCTTGAGGGCCCCAATGCAGCCCACGAAGCCGATGGCCATGACGAAGGTACCGGTGACGATGAGCAGATTGGCAGCTGACAAGGATGGGAATGAGGATGACAGGGTGGCAAAGTTTCCCTGTGTGGCAGCCAACCAGATGCCAACACCCAGGACACCACAGCCGCCCAGCTATGACAACGGCAATGGGAAAAAAAAGAGAGAGAGAGAGAGAGAGGGTGAGGTGACTGGCAGGGCTCCTGACCCCTAGGGCAAGGCTCCACCCACAAGCTCAGGCCAACACTGTCAGCCTGGGAGGCACCAGAGACAGTTTAATTCTTGCGACAGGGCTCCACTCAGGTCCTTCCCTTCCCCACTTTGACAGTGGCCTGTAGCAGAGCACACCTCCTTATACACACCCCAGGGAGACAATGCCTTCGGATTCCCTGCAGGAAGCATCCGCCAGCCCCGTGCCTGGTCAGCAGGACTGAATCTCCTCTGGCCCCTCTGACTCTGCACCCTATGGAGGCCATGGCAGTTGAGTGACCCACCGAGCCGTGTGGCCTCCTCCCCTGGGCTCTAGTTACAGCAGCTCTGTGGTACCAACCAGAAGATCTCACCAAAGCACCTCCCTCCCTGAGTTATCTTTTTTTTTTTTTTTTTTTTTTTTCATTTTTGGATTTTTGAGAAAGGATTTCTCTGTGTAATCCTGGCTGTCCTGCAACTTGCTTTGTAGACCAGGCTGCTTTGGGCTTCTGCCTCCCGAGTGCTGGGATTAAAAGTGCATGCCACCACACCAGGCTCTCATCACTCATAACTATCAGAATAAGAGAAATCAGGGAAGGAAGGCACGCAGTTGTTGTCTCTGGAGAGGACCCATCATGGCATGGAGACAGACATGTAGTCTGCCTCAGGATACAGGGCTGCCATGGGACAGGACTATTGCCCCACCCTCACAGGAGGCCTTGGGCTGTCAAATGAGAAGGAAAGATGCATTTCAGGAGTTAGTGGACCAACAGCTGATGGGCTCTGGGAAAAGGCCTGGCACTCCAACAGAGAAAAATTGGAAAGGACATGGCACCGGAGACCACTGATATGGGCTCTGACCCAAGGTTCTGAGCTCCGGGTAGCTCCTGGGGACATTACTGAGGAATCTTCAGGAAGCAAGGAACCTGGAAAGGCTGCCCATATGGGTAGCCCTGGATCCTGGAGAAGTTTCAGGGAACCTGCCAGGGAAAAGTGTGCATCTGCCCTGAGCGACTTCTACTTAGAGATCCATCCTCATGGCAGCTCTGGTGGGCCAGTCTACAGAGACACCTCCTTTGTGATGGGAGGGAGCCCTGCAGAGGCTGAGGTGGTGCTGTCTATGGTATTAACCAAGTAAGGCAGCTGAATGCTCCTAATGGATATCTGGTCAGGTGATACTAAGTCACCAACCACAAGGCACAACATCACTCCACAAGCACAAGGCTGATCTGGGAGGCTTCTCCAGGGCAACAGCAAGCAGGGCCTCACCTGTCTCCATGTGCCAGTCTCATGGTCTCCACAAGTTCCCAAGCATCTTAAGATCTTCCAGGACCCAGTAAGGTGACACAGGTATGGAAGGACCGCCACGGCCCCCACGCCTCTAGACATAAGTAATGCCCTGCTTGCTACCTTGGACTGGATCAGAAATACCGACTGAAGCAAGAAGAGCAAGCCTCCCCACTGTACCTGCCCTGGAAGAGCTGGAAGTCAAAAGCAGCAAGAGGCCTCAAGAGACACCAACCCACAGGGCTGACCTCAGGCATAACACTGCCCAGAGGAGCCACGACCCCAAATGAGTCTTATCTGGGAGGGTCACATCCAAGCTGAGCATTCATGCTTATGATGGGAGGTCCTTGAACGGGGAGTGGGGATGCTGGTACAACAGTGATTAATGTCACCAAGACCCAAGCTGTCTGCACCATCCGCCTCTCCCTTCCAAGGACAGCAGACAGCTCATGTCAGCAGGAAAAGTGAGCTGTTGCAGCGCCCCTGGCCCCATGGGACCCAGAAGGACATGGGGAGGACACTGCTGTACAAAGCAGCTGGAACCACTGGGGGTAGGGGGAGATGCCCCATTCCAGGAGGCCAGGAAGGGACAATTTCCAAGACAGGACTGGCAGGAAGGGACCCCACACCCAGAAGAGAACCAGTCTCCTTCACTGACATGGTGCGACATGCTCCCCTTCACCGGAGACAGCAGGAAAGACATAACCACTCACTGCCATATAGCCTGTCACCCTTCCTGTGACAAAGACAAACACTAGCCCAGATGCTCCCCACTGCCACCCAGTGGTATCACATGCATTCACACATGAGCAGCACACGTGGAGCCACCAGTCTCAACCTAAGCCAATGCCACATGTATGGGTGCACTAATGAAATCATGCATGTGGTAAGAGCACTGTACCTGTCATTTTGAAGATGTTTCAGTGCATGCAGCTTTTAAAACATTTTGGCAGGAAAATTACAGCTTCAAAGCGTAAGAGAAAAATGGGCCCATTAGACTCAGAAGATGAGAAAGGCAGGGCTCAGGGCTGAGTCCTGGAGACCTGGTCTGTTCTCAATCAAAACTAGGGACGGGGCTAAGACCACCCCCCAAATCTGCAATGTTCCCCCAGCATCCTAAACCCCATTGCTGACTTACTCCTCTGCAGCTGTACCCCCAGGCTAGACAGAAGCTCTGTTGGGAGGCACAGCCCCCTCCCCACAGCAGTCTGTAGAGAAGCTAGAGTGCTGAGAGACAGGGGCAGGACCTCCTGCCGCCGTGGTCCTCCATCCTAGCCTTCTGGGTGATCTTCATGCAGCATGCCTGGCTCCAAGTACAGCCCACTTCAGCCACCCGCTAGGCATTCTGCTGTGATGCCCAACAACAGTCCCTGAGAGGTGTAATGAGCTGCCACCCAGGCACCACCCAAATCTGTGCACAGCAGGTGCTTTAGCCTTTAGCCCTGGGAATCAGCCTCAGGCTGAGTGCCATATAGTGCTGGGTGCCCACCAAATGTGTCTGTCCAGGTCCACAGAGGTGGGTGCCAACAGGCCTCTACCACCACCCCTCCAGCCATACAGCTCAATGTAGCAGATGGCCAGGCAGCTAGCCACATCTTTGGTGGAGGTGGAGGGACTGCCCCCGCCCTCTGACCGAATAAGCCAAGGCTACGTCCAGAAACCCCTCTCCTGACAGGCTGGCAGGAACCTTCTTCAACTTGGCTAAGATGTTGGTTATCCCAGTGGGGTGACTTTGTGCACTTAAAATTGAATGTGCGCCTGGGGATGTAGCTGAGTTAGTAGCGTGTTTGCCAAGCATGCGCTGGATTAGATACCCAGCTTCATATGAACCACGTGTGGTGGTGCACACCATAATCCCTGGAACTTGAAAGGTGGAAGCAGCAGGCTTAGGAGTTCAATGTCATCCTACGTAAGGAAAGATTAGGATAAGTGTGACTGTCTCAAAATACTTAAAAAATGTAATTTGTTTTCTCCCAGCTCAGGACATTGTCAGAGCCACTAACACCCCCAAAGAACAAAAAAGGCCCTGCTTCCTGCATTGAACAGTCCCTGTGACCCTGTCACAAATATAAGCTGTTACAGGAAGCAAAGAGGTCTCCCTGTCCCTGAGTGTCCTCGCTCTTCCAAGGAGCTGACACAGAGCCCTTTACCATTTCCTGGTACCCTCATCCACCAGACCGAAAGAGAACAGTAGGACCACTGTCCATCAGATACCATCTCAGCTCACCAAAGGCAACAGTCAACCAAGAACCTAGCAAGGCATGTGCCCTGCATTTTGCTGCCAGGGTGGGGGCACTATCCCAGTGCCGCCCAGCAGGACCTTCTTTTGGGACAGCATAAGGCAAGGTACTGAGGCTACAATGGTGACAGCCAGGCAGAGCAGGGGCAGGGCAGGGCCCCAGTCCCCTGCCTGAAGGAAAGACAAGTGGAGCTTGACTCTGTACCTCCTCCAGCTCAGGGCCTCAAAGTCATCACAGGCAACCTGGGTGGGAGCTGAGGGACCCTGACCCACACACCTTTTCATCACCTTGCACGACCCAGTGTGGTCAAGATAGAGCATCTGAGACCCCAAGAATATAGGATTTTCTCAGGTCACACAGTATCTGGGTGGCAGGCATGACTCTAACCGCCATCTTGTCCATCCAGATGGACACTGACCGTACCATGCAAGGGACAGCTGTACCTTTTGCTACACTGAGGAATGGGGAGGGACACCTGCCTAGAGCACTAGAGGAAAAGCCTCAGACTGGTCAGTACATGTGTGGGAGGAGCAGAGCACATGGCTCAGGCCTGGCTAGCATCTCTAGCCTCAGGGCACAGAAGAGCCATGGAAAGATGGCTCAGCCCCACTCACACTAGCCCTTCCACTACAGTAGCTGCCCAGGAAGGTAGATGCTCCGTAAGCCCAGGGCAGGGGAGGGCAAAGGAGAGAGGAGGCAGGAAGAACCAGGCTTCACTGACTCCTCTTGATCCCAGGGGACCTCAACTTCCATTACAAGAAGAGCTTTGCTGGCAGAGGCCCAGCTGACAAAGCAGCCTCAGAGGCTTGAGACAGGGGTCCCAGGGGCTGTTCAGCCCCCACTCCCTTACTGCCAGTGGCCAGCACCCAACACCACCTACCCACTCAAGTGTGGTCAAGGGCCATGTACTCACCCCACTTCTCTGAGGCACCCCCAGCCCCAACCAGGTAGTCCTTACTCCATGCACATCTCAGAGGCAGGTTGGGCAACTGCTCAATAGAGTTGAGCATCATTGCCCAGGGAAAGCCTGTTTGCTGAAAGAAGGCAGGACTCCTCAGATCCCCACAGGTTTAGGGGGTCAGTGCAGCTCTGACTCCAGTTGTCTGGTTAATTCTAATAGGGAGGCTGAGGCAGGACACATGGCAAAGGCTGGGGTCCTGTCTGTTGATCTTGCATTTATAAATGTCAAATGGGCATCAAAGCCTCTCCTACAAGAGTCTGGCAAAGGAGTCAGGGTCTTGGGTAGGGGGTGCTCTGGCCCTCCCACCATAGCTTGTCACCAGCAGGAGGGGAGTTTGGTTCACAGATGCCAGGGACAAGGTGGATTGACGTCATACTGACCAGGCCAGATGGATAGACTCTCACACTTGCTAGCCCAGATGGACTCTGCCAAGTCCAACACAGGCACTTCTAGGCAAAGCCATGCTGTTCACAGCACCCTTCACATGGTTGCCTACAACCCCTCACTGGGACTCAGTGGAGGGAGGGAGGGAGAAGCCACAAGGATGCTGAGGCATGTGCCCCTGAGTGCAAGGCTGGAGCTCCATGTTAATCACAGAAGGGAGCTGGGTTTTCAGCATACGAGGCGTCCCATGGAGGGGTACTCTGGTAAAGGATGTCATCCAGTGGTCCATAACATGCTCTGTAAGCAGGTGGGCCCTCCTCCCAGTGGCCAAGTGTCCAGATCAGGAAGAGGGCAATGAATGCAGCGGCCTCGGTCTTCCTAGCCCAAAGACTACCCAGCTGCTGCCGCCCAGCCCCCACACCGCTGCCTGCTAACCCCCTTCTGCCACCTAGACTGCCGCTACCATCATAGTGACCTACAGCTGTCAGGTCTGGTCACAACGTTACACTCGTCCACCTGTCACATTGTCATTTGCAGCTCCTGGGCCTTTTCCACCTGTCTTACTATTGCCTGTAATCGTCCCCTCCACAATGCCAGGGGCACCCTGACCCTGCCACCCGGTTACTACTGCCCACACAGGTGCCCACTGAAGTCCTTCAAACAGAAGCCTTCACCTTACATGGGCTGCTTACAGCTTCAGCCCACACCTATCCCTGATGCTCACCACCCGATTTGAGTACTCCCACATCTGGGCCCATCCCACCCAGGAGCCTCCGGCAGGGAGCTCTTGATAGGAGTAGGGAAAATGGGATTGGTAGGGCGGCAGCAGCCTCCCTGGGCTATTGCCCACAGGCTTTCCACAGGCAGCTCAGGGTCCCAGCAAATTCCAACTCCTGCCCTGGGTCAGGACTATAAGAAAAGGGAGGTGAGGTAAATGGGCCTAGGTTTCTGCACATTTGACTTGAACTAGACTGTATGCAAATGAGCAGCAAGTGGGGATCCCAGCGATGCCCCTCCTCCTCTCACTCTCAAGCTGTACTCCCTCACTCCCAAGCACACCCCTCGTCCTCAGACACACACACACACACACACACACTCCCTTAAAGTTGGTTGGCTCAGGAACCAAGGTAGGGAATGACCTTGGGCACCATTCTCCAAGTGTCACAGCTAGTAAGTGAAGGTCCAGGCCATGCCCAGGTAATGCAGGGTCACCTCTAATCAAATCCAGCATCCTTGCTCCAGGTTCAGCCAAGCCCCAACACCAGGTGGTAACCAGACGTGATACTTGCCTCAGTCCACAGGGGTGAGGGTGTCCAAACTGTCCTCCCTACACACTGGAGGGGGCCGTCTTTTGCTCTATCACCATGCAATCCCAACTGAACGTTACCCATTGTCTGAGCAACCTCGGCATACTCCAGCAAAAGTTAGAGTCTCTGCTGAGGTGGCAGGAAGCCAGGTGTCACCCACGTCCATGGAGAGTCCCTGACCAGTGTCTGGGATACCTCTCTAGGCCCTAATCAATCGAGCAGTGCACATATCCTTGATCTTCTGGATCCTGGGGGACCAGCTGGGTACCAGGACCTGGCAGGTCAATCTCCCAGTAGGGCAGAGTATGAAGGTGGTGAGGCAAGGACGTAGGCTGAAGAGGGGGGGCGGGGAGGAGACTGAGGAAGGCACCCATGGCTCCGTGCACAGAGACTTTGATCAGTTCTATGCGTGGAGCCCAGGAGAGGCAAGGTTTGGTACTGCTAGGTCCTGTGAGCACGTGCACACACACCCTGTCTCCACAGCAGAGAAGAGGGAAGGCTCCTGGCAGCAACTAGGAAACAGCGAACCCCCGTCCTTCAGGGCCCCACACTCACCCAGAAGAGCAGGTTGAAGGCGAACATGAGGTACTTGACGCCCTGGAGGCAGCCGCGCGCCATGCTGCAGCGCTTTAGCTCTAGAAGGAAGATGAAGGAGAGGTCTAGGTAGAAGACCACATACTTGTTGCCCTTGGGCGTCGTATAGCGCGCCTGGGCAGCCTTGGGGCCGGGGTTCGCGTGCAGGCCGAAGAAGCCGCCGCCCGCATCCCCGGCGTCCGCGCGCCCGTACAAGCTGCTGCAGCGCCGAAAGGGGCCGCCGCGCGCAAAGCCCGGCTCCTTGCTCTCCGGAGAAGGGCTGCGCCGGTACGTGGACTCATCCGTGCTGGAGCGGCGCATCGCGCTGGGGAGGCTGGGCCCCCGCCGCCAGGATCACTAGCTGCGGCCGTTGTCAGCGCTTCGCGCCCGCTGGCTCCGGACGCCCCATCCGCCCCACGCCGCCGGGCTCCCGCCCCTCTCCGGCCCCGTCGTAGCAGCGGGCGCGCGGCTTGGCTCCCACCCCGCGGCCAGACACCTGCGGGCCGGCCCGCTGCGCCCCGCGCGCGCCCGGCCAATCCAGCGCGGCCCCGCCCCTCGAGGACCCCGCCCCATCGGCCAATCGCAGCGACCCAGAGCCCCCGCCTCCCCGATACCCTCCCGGGGGTCCCCGAGGAAGATGCAGCTGAAGGACAAGGGGAGCGTTTGAGGGGACTGGGCCAGGAATGATAAGACCACAGCAGCTCTCGGTCCCAAACCTGCACCCCAGACCACATCCAACAGGCCCGCTGCCCATTCTGCAGCAAATCTCCAACCACACCAATGATGTGCAAAGCCCTGAGTAAATGAAGAGGTGACCCAATTGCTGTTGGTAGCAACTTGGGCGGCTCTCGCATTCAAGCACCTTAGGGAGTCCGTGATACCTGGAAGGGTGAGGTGTCCATGAGGTTTTCTAACTTAAAAAGAGAATTTCAAGAGACGCCAAAGAACCCCAGATGGCCCCCTGCTGGCCCAGAGGGCTCACTGAATCAGCTTGTCCTCCGGTCCAGTCCATTCTCCTAGGGATGGTGGGAGCAAGGCCAGATTCTATCACAGCCACGGGCCATTTTGAGAGTCCCATTGGCGCCATTCTGCAGCTCTCTTTAACTGCAGAACCAGGGACTTGGAAGTTCAGTTTGACCAGCTCAGGAAGAATCAGCCTGACTAATGAGCTCGACCTCCTCCCAGGCAGACAAGCACATGGTAAGTGGCGCCTTGCAGGTGTGCCCAGATACACACTAACCCATCAATCAAAGATGGGGAGATGATAGCTCCTTGCTGGGCCCCATCCTCCAATCGCTGAGCACCAATCCTACCAAAGGATTCAGATCATAAGAGCCCCAAAGTGTGGGCCAGGTACTAACATAGGGCCACGGTTACCCATCTGATCTGTAGCGCAGACAACAGAAAGGAGGACAAGGACACGCTTCTGCTAAAGGTCCCTGAGTGAGGCAGCAGAGGAGGTAGAGGGAGGAACAAGGAAAAGAAAAAAATGAGCCACTCGTAAGGGGCTGCATCTTAGTGGAAGCCCCAGATGCCTAGAGGTTTGTTTGCAGCTCCCAGCCCAGCACCTAGGTTCACTGCACAAGCCTACTGCTGCCCTCCGGAGGATACCATGAGGAACTGCAACCCCGGCCCACAGGGTGGCAAACTCAGGAGCCCAGTCTTTGGGGTGTGGGTGCATGGGAACCCCCCAGAGTGCAGAAAGCGTGCCTGGAAGGGCCTGCTCAGCCTGGGGTTCACCTCAACCCTCTATCTTGCCATTCTCCTCAAGTTTTCTTTGATATGTCTGGACCCCATGAAAGGGACAGAGCTGGGTGAGACCATACCCACAACCCAGCAGAGCCTGCAGGCTCTAGCTAGAGAGCAACTGGCAGCTGATAACTCCTAAAAAAAAACAAAAACAAAAAACTCTCAACCCGTGGACCCTGGCCTTCTTCCCTTGGCCTAATTCAGTCAGACATATAGCACTCAGGGCCGGGGTGGAGGGGTGACTATAAATGATACTATACATGTAAGAGGCCATGTACATACACAAGTGTCTAGGCACCAGTAAAGAGAGGAGCCACAGGGCCCAGGAAAGATCTAGAACTGACCAGAAAGGCTATACCCCTACCCTGGACCAAACATCATCCATACTGACATCACCCCAAGGGGATTAGCTACCAGATCACCCCTGAAGGTGACCCTGAGGCCCGAGGTTAGACATACAGCTGAGCTCCCAGCAGTGCATAAATAAGCCTGCCGTCTACTTGGTTACCTTTATCCCTACACTTGGGACTGGGTTGCAAGTCCCCCATCATGAACTCTGGGGGCATCAGCTGGGGCCCTGAGGAGACCAGGGGTCAGAGTTGCCAGGCTAAGGGATATCCAGGAATCCAGGAACAGCCATCCTGAACCCCAATTCTCTTCTCCCTCAGGGGTAGCTGTGCTGGTTAGTTTTGTGTCAATTTGACACCAGTTAAAGTTGCCTGAAAAGAGGGAACCTCAGTTGAAAAAATGGCCTTTAAGCTGGGTATGGTGGTTCATGCCTTTAATCCCAACACTAAGGAAGCAGAGGCAGGGGGATGTCTGTGAGTTCAAAACCAAGGAGAAAGAAGAAGAGGAGAAGGAGAAAAGAAGAAGAAGAGGAGGAGGAGGAGGAAGAGGAGGAGGAGGAGGAGTCTGGAGATGGCTCAACAGTTAAAAGCACTGGATGCTCTTTTGGTTTTGGTTTTTTGAGGCAGGGTTTCTCCGTGTAGCCTTAGTGGTCCTGGCCTCACTTTGTAGCCCAGGCTGGCCTCAAACTCATGGTGATCTGCCTGTCTCTGCCTCCCAAGTGCTGGGATTAAAGGCGTGCGCCACCACGCCCAGCAACTGGATGTCTTTTTTTTTTAACTTTTTATTTATGTCCGTTGGTGTAGGAGTGTCAGATCTTGGAGTTACAGAAAGTTGTGAGCTGCCATATTTATGTCCGTTGGTGTAGGAGTGTCAGATCTTGGAGTTACAGAAAGTTGTGAGCTGCCATGTGGGTGCTGGGAATTGAACCTGGGTCCTTTGGAAGAGCAGGCAGTGCTCCTAACCACTGAGCCATCTCTCCAGCCCCTGGATGTCTTTTAAGAGGACCTAAATTTGAGTCCCAACATCTTACAGCAGCTTACAATTACTCCAGTTCCAGGGCATCTGATGCCCTCCTCTGGCCCCTGTGGGCACCAGGCATGCACATGGTATACAGATATACATGCAGACATAACACCTATATACATTTTTTTAAAAAACATTTTAAGAAGTAGCTGTAGAGAAATCTGTAGGACATTTTCTTGATTGGTGGTAGAAGTGAACGAACACCTGTGAGAGGTGCCACCCTCGGGATGCGGTCCTGTGATGTACAAGAAAGCAAGCTAAGAGAGCCACGAAGAGCAAGGCAATGAGCCGCATTCCTCCTTGGCCTCCACTTCCGTTTGTGCCTCAAGTTCCTGCTCTGACCTTCCCTTCATAACGGATGGCAGTCTCTCACGGAAGCAACAATCGGGGAGCCTGAATGGCTCTGAGCTAGGCCCTCTGCATATACGCTATGGTTGTGTAGCTTGTGGGACTCCTAACAGTGGGAGTAGGGGTGTCTCTGACTCTTCCCGCCTGCTCTTGGAACCCTTTTCCTCCCACTGGGTTACCTCATCCAGCCTTGATATGAGGGCTTGTGCCTGGTCTTACTGTAACTCGTTATGCCCTGTTCAGTCGATGTCCCTGCGAGGCCTGCTCTTTTCTGAAGGAAAGTGGAGGAGTGGATCTGGGGAGTGGGGAGGTTGGGGGGATTCTGGGAGGAGTGGAGGGAGGGGAAACTGTGGTCAGGCTGTAATGTGTGAAAGAATACAGGTTTGTTTTGTTTTGTTTTAATTCATTCTACAACTTTAAAAAAAAAAAAAAGGAAATCTCTCCAAATTGCTTTGGTCATGTTCTTTCACAGCAATAGAAAGTAAACAACAGGGCCCAAACTGGAAGGGATGGGACAGGGTCCCCATGAGGTGCCAAAAGGACAAAGGACAGCCAGCCTGGTTTCTGCACCAAGCCCAGCATTTCAGATGCTGCCCTCTGAACCATGTGCCCCTCTCCTGCCTAGAAGCCCTACCTATATATACATCTAACATGAACAAAGAATGATCCAGCAAACTTCAGGACCAGGTCTGTTTCTGTTGCCAAGTACAAAATTCACAGGCTGATCAATAACAGTGACAGGCCAAGGCAAAGCCATCCTATCTGAGCCAGAAGGGGTGCTTTTCTTCAACACCCAGGCCCAGCGGTCTGAACATAGGAGCCATAGGTCAGCGGGGTGCCAAGCCTTCCTCAGCTGTGAGTAGGTAACAAATGGCAAGACCTCCCTGGGAGATGGGCCACAAGGGGCCAGACCAGGTTCCCACTCAAAAAGAGACCTGCTCAAACTCTAGACAAAGTTTGACCATGGCTGCCCAGGGCAAGTAGTTGCCAGAAAGCAAAACTTGTGGACCCCTCAGTCGGGAAGCAGCATGGAGTTTGCCCAGAAGCTTGTTTAGACCTCTGAGTAACCAACCACCCCTAGCCCAGCTAGCTCAGGAGGGAGACCAGACCAGCACCACCCACCCTGTCCCTAGGCTGGGAGGTTCTGCGGTTTCTTTGAGGAGGCAGGGAGAGCCTTGCCAATACAAACAGGCTGTGGTGTCTGCCTTCCTGCTGTGGCTTCAGCCCCTGCAGGGCCCCAGTGCCTTCCCTAGCCCCCGACCCTGGGCAGGAGCACCACAAATTCCCAGTCCAGTAGGCTGACACCCCCCACCTAGAAGCAGGCACTGATGGCTGCACACAGAACCCTACAGGAGCTCCTGGTAACAGAAGACACATCTCTAGCCTCCCACCGCTTCAGGGACAGAGCCAGGGATGGAGGTGCAGGTCTCTCTGTGTGAAACCAGCAAAGAGTCTTGCCTTTCTCCCTAGGCACTCTGGCCAACCCCCAAACAGCATCTGTGGTGGTGGAAATAGAAGGGCTCTAGTTGAGACCCAAGGGACGCTTATCTTGTGGACAAAGCCTACCTGCCCCCCCCGCCATGCTGGGGGCCCCCAGGCACTGGGTCCCAAGTGCCCAAGTCTCAATTGCCCAAAGGGTTCAGTTTCAGCCATAGGCTCTCTGAGAGCTATTTGGACAGCAAGTCCCAGACACAATTAGTGTGTCTGCCACAGCAACAACAGCCTGGGCGTGAGGTCTTAGGTGAGTGTGAAGGTATGTTAAAACTTCACACCCTAAGGGTGATAAACTGTCCTACATGAGCAAGCCAGAGGGCCCAAGGCTGGAGAGAAGTCACTTTCAACCACTCACTTCCCCCAGCTCACGGCCAGCCTTAAATGGAGGAATTGAACCCCACCCCCACCCCCAGTGGACACTTCAGGTCCCACGAGAGCTTTACAAATGGGGAAACTAAGGCTGTGATCTGAGTCCAGGCTGACAAAGCCAGCTGAAACCCAGCCCAGCGCTCCAGACCACAGTTCAGCACCCTCTTTTGGCTGGCTGCTTTCAGGGCAACACCCAGGGTGGGAGGGGCTGGGCAGCTAAAACTTCAATCATGGGTTTCCTCCTTGTCCCCTGCCCTGAAGTGACCCCCTCCTCTGGCAGGAACTGTGGCAGATGGGTTAGAAACTGCCCTCCACCCCTACAGGAGGCTGAGCACCCATTCTCATAAAGCCTCGGCCAGGCCACCACCAGTCAGTTTGTACTGGGGGTGGGGAGTGGGGAATCACTAGCCCGCTGGCAGGTACAAATGAGACCCAGCAGTTAGGAAAGGGTAGGGGGCTGAAGCTGAGCCTGGGATCCTGGCCAGGGCTCTGGAGAGAACTGACCTACAGCATCCACCACTACTGCCCCAAACAGCACTCTGGGATAAGCAAAGGCTAAGGGGGGGTAAGCGACAGCCTGGAGTTCTCTAGCCTGGAGCATTTCTGGAAATCCCGGGAGCTGGAGCAGGAACTAGGGGAAGAGAGGACGCCACACCCCACAATAGGAGCTGGAAGTTAGTGGGCTACACACACACACACACACACACACACACACACACACACACACACACACACACACAGGAATTCCAGGAATGTCAACTTGGCACAGACTTCTTTTCCCAACTCTTCTTAAGTAAACAAGTCTTCCAGGGGCAGGACCGAACTGGGCCCCACCTCCCAGAAGCCTTTGGCCTCCCCCCCTCCTTGGGGGCCCACCTTTCAGATCATCTCCTAACCCACTCCCCTGCCACCCTCACCTCTGGCCAACAGCAGTCTTCAGTCCTGATCCTGAGTCGGATCCCAGGCCACAGTGACTCACAGGGGCCCCCACTGCCCCTCTGGCCAGGGCAGGATGTTTGGGGGAGGGGACAGGAGCGGGAAGTCGCCTAGCTCGTGGCTCTGCACGTGGCTCCATGGGGGATGGATGGCAAAAAGCTGCTTAGGGAGGCTGTTCAGGGTGACAGCGGGGGCACAAGCACCAAAGTCGGGCAGTGGCTCTAACCAACCACACTCAAGACCCAGGAGACCCTTCTCGACCTCCCCTGCGACGAAGGAGAGGGCAGCGTTTGCTTCTCAGAAGCACCTTTTGCTACGTCTAGGATCCCAGAGGCTTTCACTCTAACCAGACCCCAAACATCCCAAGCTCTACGGAGCCACCTCAACTTCTCACTGCAAGCTGCCTGGTCCTCCCAAGGGTAACCGCCCCCCCCCCCCCCCCCCCCCACAGCAAGAAGGCTTTTGCGGCCAGAGTAAACCAGCACCTCGTCCACTCCCTTAAATCCTTAGGTCACCTTCAGGAGAGGCAGACCTGTGGCCCCTAGCGGTCCCGTAGGCAATCTCCACGCCTCAGGCAAATACCCCGGGAGAAAGAGATTAGGCCTGCCATAGTGTGCCGCCTCCACGACGCCTTCCCTGACCACTATACCCTGCTCCTCTCCGCAGGAAAAGCCTCTTCTAGTTCCTTCTGCTAGAAGCGCAGGAGGCGGCCGTCGGGGCCTGGGTCACCATACCGCCGAGGGCTCTGCAACCGCTGAAGGGAAGGAACGCCCCAAACTTCAAGGTAAGGACTCCAAAACTGAGACACCCCCCCCTTGGAGTCCCGGCTAGGAGGCGGGAAGACCGCCTCGGCCGTGCGCAATCAGCAGCCCGCGCACCGGCCGCGCCAACACCACTTGTTGCCATTTCTTGGCTCGAGTCTGCAATGCGATCGGGCCGGCGGGACCCCAGTCCGCAGAACCCGCCGTACCTGCGCGCGCCGCCGCTTCGCGGAGCAGCTGTCAGTCAAGCCGCCACGAGAAACGCGAACCGCCGGCGCCGCGGACTTTTCGGCCTTGCTCGGACGCCGTAGCGCCGGGTTGTACCACCACGGCGAGAGGGGGGCTACCGGGATGCTGCAACGGGAGGGCCGGCTCTAGGAGCACCGGGTGGGGGCTAGCAGGGAACTCCGCTGCGTAAGGGTGATCGCGGGAGCAGGGGCTGGGCTGCGGCGGGGTTCGGGGAGATGCGGGGCGGGGCTCAGGATCACACGGGGCGGAGCTCGGGCGCAACGGGCCCCGCGCGGTTGGCACGCCTGGGGCGGGCCTTGAAGTACTGCTGCCGGCAGCTTGCACGCCAGACGCCGCCATGATCATCCCGGTGCGCTGCTTCACCTGCGGGAAGATCGTCGGCAACAAATGGGAAGCCTACCTGGGTCTCCTGCAGGCCGAGTACACCGAGGGGTGAGGCGGCGGGCCTGCGGAGGAGGAGGCGGGAAGGCCGGGCTGGGGTTATAAAGCCGAAGGGCCGGGGCGAGAGTTGTGCCGCGGACCCGGGGATGAGACGGAGGTATCCTGGGCCAGGGATAGATGAAGACTTTGGATGGAGAATTGGCAGGGGCTGGGATTGTGGGGTCGGATGAGGAGAAGAGTCTGAGGCAGAGAGAGTAGGGAACTTATACGTTAAGGATCTCAAATCCCAGCACTCGGGAGGCAGAGGCGGGCGGATCACTGTGAGTTCGAGGCCAGCCTGGTCTACAAAGTGAGTCCAGGACAACCAAGACTACACAGAGAAACCCTGTTTCGGGGAAAAAAAAAAAGCCAAATTCTGGGGTGTCCTCTAGCCTTGTGGTGTATTCCCAGGAGACTCTCCTGTCTGTGTGTGTGTGTCTCTCCCTCCCTTCCTCCCTCTCTCTCCCTGTCCCTGTCTCTCGGGTTTCTCAGTGTAACAACCACCTCTGTCTCTGCAACAACCTTGCTTGTCCTGGACTCTGTCTGTAGAACAGGCTGGCCTCGAACTGCCTCTGCCTCACGGGAACTGTAACTCAAGGCGTGTTGCCACCACGCCTGGCTGAATGATGCTCTCTTTAGTTTGTTTTCGTGGCAACGTTTCCCTGTGTAGCCTTGGCTAGCCTGGAACTCTATGTAAAACAGGCTGGTCTTGAACTCTCAGCGATTTCCCCCTGCCGCCCTCCTGAGTGTTGGGATTAAAGGTGTGCAATATCATGCCCAGGCTCTCTGAGGTCTGGTCGGTGGGTTTCAAGCTGCTGGCCTTTTGGAAACTTAGGAGCATCCTTCATGACAGTCAGTTCTTCATCTGCAGCAGAGCACTCAAGTCTGTCCCCTCGTGGCCCTGCTCCCTAACCTGTCTGCTTTCAGGCCTACCCTTATGTACTTGGACCCTTATGGCCCCCCCTTAACTTGCAGGACCGACTCTGATATTCAGGTTCTGTGGGCATCATCGTGTGCTGTCCCTTCTCTGTGCAGTTACTATGATGACTGTTGCCATAGTAGTCAGACCTCTGGTCACCATGTCAATACCAGAGGGTGCCCATTCTCTCCACACGCCATAGGTCAGTAGGGCTTAACAAGCTTGGGTGAGCAGCTGCTAGCCTTCTGGGACCTTCTTTGCCTGGACAGGAACCTTTCAAGCTGTCTTGGTCCCAGAGAAATTAAACCTAGTTCGTTTGGGCAACCTCACTCCTGGATTTGGGAGTGCAGAGCCAGGGAGGAAGACAACAGCCAGTTCATGGCATTTGCTCAGAGTCCACGTGTGGGGCCTGGAATTCAGCCCCTTGATAAAGGGATATTGGTCTCCTAAGCTTTCCCAAGTAACTCTGGAGGCCCATAAAGCTACTCCAGCCCAAAGCAGAGATGGGCACTTAGAGAGATGGCACAGCTGTTAAGAACACTGGCTGTCCTTTTAGGGGACCCAGGTTCAATTCCTAGAACCCACATGGTAGGGCACAAATGTCCATAACTCCTTTGGGCTTCCTCAGGCACCAAGTATACACGTGCAGAATACTCATATACACATATAATTAAATTTTAAAAAGCAAGTATAGGCAGAAGTCAGGTAAGGGTATAGGACATTAAGGCTAAAGACTGGCACTTGGGCACATACATGGCATAGGTGTAACCTGGGTGGGAAAGGGGCCTCACCTGGCTCCACCCATTTCCCTGTGGTCTGCTGTCAGGCTTCTGTCCCTGCCCTGGTAAACCCCTGTCCACAGTAATGCACAGGGGCGAGCCAGAGGAGGCGCTCACACCTATGCAGACTGTGGAGAGTACATCCGGCCCCGTTCCCCTCCTCCTCACAGGGACGCCCTGGACGCTCTGGGCCTGAAGCGCTACTGCTGCCGCCGCATGCTGCTGGCACACGTGGACCTGATTGAAAAGCTGCTGAACTACGCGCCCCTAGAGAAATGACTGCTGAGCTTCCCCTCCTCTGCTGCCGCTGACCATGGGCACTCTGCTGAATTCAAACTGAGGTGTTGGGGAGGTGGGTGCAGGGCCTGGCTATGGCCCCGTGGCTAAGTCCCCTCACCCTGGAAGGAACTGTTCAGTAAAGACTTTGGCAGAACCACCAACTGGTCAAATCTGTAAGGTTCTCCACATCCATGGCTGTCCTGGCTGTGAGGCTACCTGGCCTGGCTCCAGTCTTTCCCCCTGGGTCTGGTCTCCTTCCCCTCCCCTGACTTAGGAGTCCAGTCTTGTGGGGAGCCCCTTGCTTCTGTTTCTCTGGGCCTTGACCAGTTTGACCTACCACAGTACATTCTTGCACCTCAGTGCGCTAGGGCCTTCCCTCTTCCTGCCAGTGTCTAGGTGGGCAGAGTAGACGTGGCCACCACACCGCCCACAAGGCAGGCCCCAAACCTTGGGAGGACACTCCTTTGGAATGCTGAAGTGCTTGGAGGCCCACCCAAATGTCCCATCCCCAAGCTATGGGAATTATTTATGTTTGGGTGTTTTGTCTGTAGACCAGGCTAGCCTCAAACTCGAGGTCCCACTGCCTCCTCAGACCTGAGATTCAAGGCATGCGCCACCACCATCCAATCAAACCTAGGTGCTGTGGAAGTACTTAGCCTCTGAGCCATTTCCAGTGTGCATGTTCCCAAGGCCAAGGCCTCACAGATTTCCTGGGTCCTAAAGAAAATAAGCTGTGAACCCATCTGCTCAGGGGCCTGAGGGTCTTGTCTCCAGCATCTTCCCAGGCCAGCAGTTATGGCCCCTTGACCCAAAGCCCACAGGACTGGAACAGCACCCAGGCCTGAGAAACCTACTCGAGGCCAAAGGAAGTCCATTTAAGGCTCTGGCTCCTGGGTTTCCGCATTAAGTCCCGAGGGCTTTTTTGTTTTTTCATTGGTGGTAGGTTGTTTTTGTTTGGTTGGTTTTGGTTTTTCAAGGTAGGGTTTCTCTGTGTCATGGCTGTACTTGAACTCTCAAAGATCCGACTCCCAAGTGCTGGGATTAAAGGCGTGCCCACCCAGCTCCCAAGGTTAGTTCTAGAACATTGATCCGGCTGAGATTTCTGTTTTGGGTTTTGTTTGTTTTGAGACAGGGTGTTACTGTGTAGCCTTAGTTGGTCTGACATAGCAGTCAGCCCACCTCTGCCTTTTTTTTTTTTTTTTTAAGGAGCTAGGTGTATGGGGATCTAGTCAGGGTTTCTCTTGTAGTCCTGGCTGTCCTGGACTCAGTTTAAAGGTAGACCAGACTGGCCTCAAACTCACAAAGGATCCACCTGTCTCTGCCTCTCTGGAGTGCTGGGATCACAGATGTGCCCCACCATGCCTTGCTTGACCTCCAGTTCTCCATCTGTCTCAGCACAGGCTTACCCATTCTTCATGAAAGTGATTCTCGTGGAAGTTCAAGGGAACAGATTTTGGACCCTTTGCAAAAAAGCAGGAATAACATTTCCTCCTTCAGGCAGTTCCAACCTGCTTTTTTTTTTTTTTTTTTTTTGAGACAGGGTTTCTCTTTGTGTGACCTGGACTCACTTTGTAGACCAGGCTGGCCTCAAACTCACAGAGATCTGCCTCCCAATTTCTGGGATCGAAGGTGTGCACCGCCGCTGCCTGGTGCCTCTGCTCCTCTTGAGTGATGGAATTAAAGGTGTGTGGCATGCCGGGCGGTGGTGCACGCCTTTAATCCCAGCACTCAGGAGGCAGAGGCAGGCGGATCGCTGTGAGTTCGAAGCCAGCCTGGTCTACAAAGGGAGTCCAGGACAGCCAAGGCTACACGGAGAAACCCTGTCTCAAAAAACCAAAAAAAAAAAGTGTATGGCACAGCATGCCACACTATACCCCTGGGGTTTTTTTGTTTTTGTTGTTGTTTTTTGTTTTTTTTCTTTTTTTTTTTAAGAGAAAGGCTTTGCCTTGGGCTAGAATCCAGATGGCCCCCACTCCTCCAGCTAACAGTGAAGAGCATAGGATGTGGGGGGACAAAGAATCAGTTTAGGAGGTAGAGGCAGGCAGATCCTTATATAAGTTCGAGGACAGCCAAGGTTATACAGGGAAACCCTGTCTTGGGGGCAGGGAATCAGCTTAGAGTACCTTCTCAGGGCCAGTATTCAACTGCTCACATGGGCTAAGCCCAACGAACAGGAGCTAGGGGAGCCCCAACAGACCATGGTGCCTCTGATGACCTGTGACCTTAGTAGAGCCCACAGACTCTTCGTTGAGTTTGGGCACTCTTTTGCCTGGCTAAGTCCGGGCCCCAGTGGGCTAGAGGCCCTCCAGCTTCCAGAGGTCAGCTTAACTGTTTGTGCCACTGGGCTTCCCCATCCTTCACTCTGTGAGTACTCCAGCCACTCTGGACCCCAAGGTCCCATCAGCAAGCTGACTTGATTGTTTACACATTTATTGAGCACCTTTGTGGGCATCTGGGATACAGCAGTGGATGGATGAAAACAGCCATGCCCCATTTGGAGATGTTCCAAAAGGAGGCAGTGTATAGGAACATGGGGCATATGCGTGATGTTATCAGTAGTGAGAAAAGGCCAGAGTTTACACTGTTGGGAGCAAGAGAGGCCTGTGTGGAGAGGACAGGGCATATACTATGAGATTGGAGTTCCCTTCAGCTTCCCCCATTTGTTTAGGGCAAGCAGATCTGAGGGTTCCCAGCAGCAGGCATGAAAAGTGCCCAGCCCACCCAGACAGGCCCCTTCCCACCTGCAGGTGGTATACCCAGGTTCTCCCCAAACTTAACTGCTGATCAGGGCTACCCAAAGGGAAGCAGCCTGTGGACAAGAGGCACTTCTGTCAAATAATCTAAACCCTATTCACCAGCCAGGCCTAGGCCAACACTGGCATACCTGCCCCCTCTTCTTACGTTGGGGCAAGTACACTGCCTCAAGCCTTGGGACTTTGGTATGCAATGAAAGGCACTGGAAGCTACCCCTGAGATGGAGTCACCAGGGGTCATGGTGATGGCGTGAGGACAGCTACATCTCTGGCAGTCAGCAGTCTAACTCAGTAGTACTTAGTAGAAGGGGTGGGGCGTAGTGCAAGGCTGGCAGCCTGGCCTGGCACCATGGTCAGTAGTGCTCCAACTTGAGGCTCCTGTACAAGCAGCAAGTGAAGATCATGCCGAAAACCTGCATGGGACCAGGCAGGTGTGAACAGGGTGGTGGACCACCAGCCACCCCAGCGTTCCCACCTATGTCACCTCCACGTTTCTGTACCTGCACACAGGCGATGCCGATGCCCACAGCCCCAATGACCCGCAGGTGCTCCTGAATGAATGTCTCCAGCTTAGTGATGCAGCCACCCTAGTGGGGAGATAGTGGTGGTGGAGCTCGCTGGTTCCCCACGTGCAGCCCTATGGCACCAGGCCGCCGCCTGAAGATGGAGCCAGACCAGCCTCCCAGGCAGCCTAGCCCCTTGCTGAGCACCTACCTACCTCCACTTTATAGATGTTGGAGGCATGGTCCCGCCTACCACAGCCAGGTACCAAAGTCTTACAGCAGCTGTCAGGAACTACACGGTCGTCTGCCTTGCCGGAGCGGATCCACTCACTGTCTCGCCAATCTTGAGAGTTGTTGCTGCCACAGCAGTGGAACTACAAGGGGTATATGGCTGAGCCTTTCAGCCTGCCAGTACATGGCAGCATGCTGGGAAGTCAGGAAGCTACAAGGGGACACCCACCTCTTGCTGCAGCTTGTCCACGGCACTGGTCACACCCTCATGGCCTGTCTGGTGGTATCTCTTGACCATGGTATCCTTCAGACTCTCCTTGAGCTCCGTGTTCAGCTGTGGGTAGGATCAGAGTCTAAGGCCTCCGACTGCAAAGCACGAGACAAGACCCCGAAGTGGGACTGACCAGACTAAAGGCGTCACCATGTGGGCAAGCACAAGGTCATCCTGGAGTGAGTGACACTCAGTCGTAGTCAGCGTGTTTCCAGATGCCACGAATACCTGCCTCCCCATAAGCCCCAAGTCAGCCCTAGGACCCACCTCCTGTGTGCACACACATTCTGGACATGCCCCAAGGCCTGTTTAGGCCCTTACCTGCTGGTAATAGACATAGGCCAGGATGCCAGCAATGATCTCCAGTAGGAAGATGAAGAGGAGCAGGATGAAGTACTAGGGAGCAAGGACCCAGTGAGTTGGGGGTTCCTAGCACCAGAGCACCACATAAGCCAAGCCCCTAACCCAAGAGGCCAAGCAGGAGGAATCCAGCCAGCTGCTACAGGCTGGGGCTACCTAGCTCCTTGATGCTTCTCTGGAAGCTGGTGTATGCCCCAATGAGTTCAACAGGAGCAGCCTGCAGTAACATGCTCAACCAGTCAAGCCCCAGAAAGTACCAGAGGCCCCTGAGAAATCCATGCCAGGCATCCCTAGCCCCCACCATGTGCCACCAGGCCCTGCTGACCAAGCGTAATAGGTTCCGTCGCTCCTTGAAAGTGGCACAGCAGCCCAGGACCCCGGTCACCATGACGACAACACCAGCCACTACTAAGATGTAGGCTGTGGCTAGGTAGGTGCTTGAAGCCAGCAGACTAATGTAGTCACTCTTGAGAGCCAGTGTCCAAATGCCCACTGCCATGACCGCCAGGCCAGCCAGCTGCAGGAAGAATAAACTGGTCACCACATCTGGCCTGGGTCTGGAAGCTGGGCAGAACCCATAGGCCAGGCCTCCAAGATGAGGAAGAACGGGGATGTAAGAACATAGGGCTTCTCTCACCCAGAAGCAGCAGTTGTAGGTGAACAGCAGATACTTGAGGCAGACTGTGCCACATGTTGCCTTCTTCTCATTGAATTCACCCATCCTGGGCCTGGAGAAACGGGAAGGAAGTCGAGATGGCCTGAAGCACCAGGCCTCCAGCTCGGAAAGAGCTGGAAACCAATGGAGACAGGAGGGGATGCAGCAGTCCCCAGATGCTTCCAGGATTTGGAGCTCAGCCAGCTGTCTGCCTTAAGAGGAGCCTTCCCAGGAACCATATGAGTCACTTCCTGGACACCAGATGAGGTCTGACACCCCTCACAGACACATATTGGGTTATCAGGGAGGACCCCCAGCCATTTGCTGACTCACTCCTGCTGGCAACTAGGGGAAAGAGCCCTAGCAGACCTGTGGATTGCCACCCCCACAGCACTGCCTGAGCCCCACATCCTGGGCTGAACGGTATTTACCACTCATTCTTATCCCCAGATGTGACAGAGAAGCAGAGAGCTCAGACCAACCTCAGGTAGACTGAGAGCTCTCTACTCCCAGCCAGGGCAGGGACAATACCATGCCAGTAGGTGGAGCCCACAAGATCAGGCTCCCCTCCAGACTATAGGGGCAGGCCCGGGTTCCACAGATGTGGATGTGCCATTCCCCTAGGGGTTCCCTAGGCACACCCTACCCTAGACACACGGTGTCTGAACTGAGGACAGTATACAGACCTCAGCTGAGCA
The DNA here is from genome assembly GCA_907169655.1 of Acomys percivali. NCBI lineage: Eukaryota > Metazoa > Chordata > Mammalia > Rodentia > Muridae > Acomys > Acomys percivali. The sequence goes on along the minus strand of OU015757.1, from coordinate 21,364,260 downwards.
CCCCAGGCCAGGCACCTAGGCAGCACGTTTCACCCACCACCTGCAGGCTCTGCCCAAACACCAGAACTCACCTCTGTAAGTCAGGAGGACCAGCAGATACAAGTCAAAAGTCACGGTTCTGCCCTTCACCTGGCAGGTGGGATCTTGCTACTCCTATGGTGACTGGAGCAGTGGTTAGAATGGTTCTCAGAGCCACTGGATCTGGAAATAGGCATAACCGCCAGGCCTATTTTCTTCTGGACCAGGGTGGGGCAGAGACATTGCTGGCCAGCCTGATCTAGGGAGGGACCAAATGGCTTCTCCAAGTGCCCCACCCTCCAAGACCTATCCATCACTGTCCCTCCCCCACCAAACAGCAGCTACTGCAAACGGTGGGTGGGGGTGGGGGAGATGCATCAACTGTACACCGCAGGGAGTAGGAGAGATTACAGACCTCCATTTGGAGATAGGATCCAAATACATGCTCTCTGGAGGCGGGCAAAGATATAAACATAGGCCTGACTGCAATGCAAGCCTCCAGGGTAGGCTCTAAAAGCCCAGAACAAGCCAAGCACAATCAGCCGACTGAATGTGAATTCCCTGAGAAAGTGCCGGCGTGGGAGCTGCGACCAGTCAGAAATAGCTCCTGCGGCCTGGACACAACCACCCTACACTCCTCCTGGACCCTGCCCCCTCTCCCCCGGGCCCTCGAAGGCCCTCGGCACCCGCCCCACCGAGGAGATGAGGCACTGAAGCCGAGGAATCCCCGCGTCATCGAGATGAAGTCACCACCGCTGCCCGCCCCCCCGCAACACACACACACACACACGCACACGCCCAGGTGCCAGCAAGGCTTCCTGCAGTCTCAGGGAAGGGAACCGGTGTTCAGGGACAATGAATAGTGTGATCAGACTTTGACTTTCCGGGTTTCCACTTGAAAGAGACCGCCAGACCTACCCCAAGAACCTGGAGGCTCCCCACCCCCGCCCCGTACGCTTAAAGCCGCCTGGTCCCGGCGTCGATCTTCCGGAAAGTAGCCTACTGCCCAGTCCTATGGGCTCTGCCTCCTGGGCGTCCCTGAGACCAGCAGTAGAGACTAGGAACACCAGTGCGTGAGGTACACAGGACACTGCTCCCCACACCCTCCGGCCTGGGTCCACCAAGCACTCACCAACCACGCTTTGAAGCACTAGCCCCGGGAGCCACTGCAGAAGCGACCGCTCTGAAGGTAGAGAATGCTCGGCCCGGGGCCTGCGAGGACACGCCCCGCGCGCAGCCCCGCCCACGGCCGGCCTGGGCAGTGCATGTCCTAACTGGTTCGGTGCTAGGGCGCGCGGGAGGGACCAGGGAATCGGCCTGCCTGTCTATAGGTCTGAAAGTTAGTTTGCGTGCTCCAGTTGTCAACAAGACTCCCCACTCACCCCAGAAATAGAAGAACTAGGCCAGAGACAGAAGCCAGGTAGGGAGTGAAGAGGAGAAGGTGGCACCTAGCCCACCAGAGGCCCAGAACTGAGGCCAAAACCAATTTCTCCTCCAGTCTAAGCCTGGGGAACCACGTGGATGCTGCAGGTTCTACCGGCTGAGGAAACACCAGAGGGGAAGCTCTGGGTACAGTGTGGAGAGCGCTGGAAGACCCCGAAGAGGCATGAGAGCTCTGTGAAAGGTCCCCAGGGTGGAGGGCATATGGTCTGTCTAGGAGCAATGTCAGAGGAGGAAGGAAAAGGACCTGGACCAGAGAGCGAGCTGACCACGGAAGTGAGGGGCGGGACTGTCCATATAAGGAGTACCACGGGGGTGGACACCTGCTGAAACCCCAGTCCTTGGAACTTCAGCTGTGAGGGGTGATGAGGGCTTGGTGATGAAAGAGTGTTGTGTACCTCTCCATGTCACCTTGTGCCATGGACACCAAGAATGAAACACAATGCACTGTGGCTCCCAGACAGACGAAAGAGAGGCGAGAAGTGCACAGTGGTCAGTGACATTTATTGGTCTGATAGACAAAGACGAAGAAGATGGGATAGAAACGAAAGATCTTGACCACTCTGAGGTTAATTCCTTCAGGCAGGTGATGCTTTCTGGGTAGGGAGGGCCACACCCTTGCAAGCAACCACCACCCAAGACCTGTCCCCTTCTAGGAGTAGTTCCTCTTGATAAGGAAAGCCCAGTGGGTCATCTGGGGCTGGTCATCGGGCACTGGGAAGCTGGCCAGAACCTCGCCTGGGGGGCCGAGCCCAGCCACAGCAGCAGCAGCAGTAGGTGGGCCCAGGTCTGTGGGGAAGAGCTAGAGCCTTCCTGTGGCTACCACCCAACAGCTTGGTCTCACAGGCATCTCTTTCATCTCGAAGCCGCAGATTCAGCTCCCTAGATAAGAGGAGTAAGAGACTGAGGAAGTGAAGATCTAGAGGAAACGGGGCTGGAGAGATGGCTCAGATGTTAAGAGCACCGCCTGCTCTTCCAGAGGTCCTGAGTTCAATTCCCAGCAACCACATGGTGGCTCACAACCATCTAGAATGTGATCTGATGCCCTCTTCTGGCATGCAGGTGTACATGCAGACAGAGCACTGTATACATAATAATAAATAAATCTTTTTTTTAAATCTTAAAAAAAAAACCTACCCAGCACTCAGGAGGCAGAGGCAGGCGGATCGCTGTGAGTTCGAGGCCAGCCTGGTCTACAAAGCGAGTCCAGGACAGCCAAAGATACACAGAGAAACCCTGTCTCGAAAAACAAAACAAAACAAAACAAAAAAACCTAGAGGAAACACACACCCCCACCCCCGTGCAGTGGTGCACCCCTAGTAATCCCAGCACTCAGGAGTCAGAGACAGGTGGATGGATCTCTTTAAGTTGGAGAAAGAAAGAAAGAAAGAAAGAAAGAAAGAAAGAAAGAAAAGAAAAGAAAAAAGAGAAAAAAAGATAGAGGAAACAGTGGATAGAGGAGATGGCTCCCTGAGTTCAGAGGACTACAGAGACTGCAGCATGAAAGCTAGAGGGCAGACACATGGGCTTTCAGGCAAAAATATTAGTCCACACAGCCTAGGTAAGCCTGACCCACCTCAACAGCTCTAGCTGCCTTAGGAGGCTGAGTTTCTCTTTCTGCATATTTCTGGAGACAGCAACCACATCTCTGTGGGGAGAAGGTGGCGATCCAGATCCAAGGTGGTGGAAGAGGCCCGCTAACCTCACCACAGGCACTTCACCACACCTTTGGGTTTGCTTCTGACGACCCTGTGCTTCGCCCTCCAGTCGGCTGAGCAGCTCTTGTGCCTGGTCTAGCTGTGCCCGAACAGCCTCATACGCCCTCTGCAGTTGGGTGTGCTGGGCCTGTACCTCTTGCTGTTCTGCAGCCCGGGCCTGCAGCTGCTGTTCCAGCTGAGGAATGGTGGAATGCTGGTTGGCGAACCACACCCCTGCAGTGAAGCTGGCCCCTCACCCCAGCGACTCCTGGTTGAGGACTTCAAGGCACAGGGCATCCCGCCCCACCCCTCACCCCCCTATGCGAGGACTTACCTGCCGCTGCCTCAGACTTGCGAGCTCCAACTCCTGCTCTCGGGACAGCAGCTCCAGCTCCAGGTGGCCCCTCTGTTCCTCCCGGGGTAGGTTCTGGGACGTACAGCCGAACTAGAGCCTTCGCTCCCGGCTCAGAGGCAAAGGGGGGGGCGGGGGGCGGGGGGCAGGGGGCGGGAAGGGGCACTTGCTGTAGCAGAGCAGAGTTCCCTGGACTTGGGGTAGCTTGGACTCTTGGAGGTGAGTCCTTTGGGGAGGGACCAATTCGGGGAAGGCGGAGCCAGAAAAGCAGCGAGTCTGGGCACGGCATGTACGGGGGCCCACCTGGCTCTGTCTGTGGTGTCGGTGTCGCTGCTCCCCTAGCTGCTGCTCCAGTTCTTCATACAGTCCACGCACTTCCCTCTCGTGCTCACTCTCCCGCCTTCGGGGAACCAGGATACCACAGGCATGATCATTTACGAGGAACCGGGATACTACAGGCATGATGAGTCCCCAGTCCTCGCCAGGCCAGCCCTCACCGCCGCAGCGCCTGCTCAAGACCGTCCCGCTCCCGGGCCGCCATCTCCAGGCAGGCGGACGCGCGTATCAGAACTTCCTCCAGAGAGCCCAACAGTTCGGGTCGCTCGCGCTGCAGCCCGACCCAGAGTGTCCTCACAGCCCATTGCCTGCAGGATGCAAGTGGTGACTAGAGCTGGCAGGGGCGGGTGTGTGTGAACCCCCTGGAGAACCCAGCGGCCCAGAACTGGCTCATCGGCTGGGCACAGGCCACCCATCCCTTGCTTGGTATTTTCATGCTTGCTTGGCCTCTGCAAGTGCAAGGTGGCCTGTGTACCAGGAGCTGTGTCAGTGAGTAGCTTGGTGTCTAGTGGTGCCCCACCCCGCATAGCTATGGCCTCCTGAAATGCAAATCCTGAGGAAAATCACGGGCCAGCTCTCCTGCTAGCCACAGCTGACAAAGGATGGATTGGCCGTGCCTAGGGTTTCAGTAGCAACAGACAGGTGCCCAAGGTGACAGGTCGTGAAGGGGAGAGGGAGGGGAAGGGAGTGGGCCCAGCATTAACTCACTCGCCCAGGACCCGGGCCACTCCCAGCTTCTCCAAGGAAGTGCAGAAAGTCTCAACATCGTCCTCCTCCTCCTCCAGAGAGCCCCCAGTGCCTGACTCAAAGGTTTCCTCAGGAGTCCTCAAGGGGGACCCAACTTGGGCCGACTCCACCCCCACAAACTTCCCTGCAGACATGGAAGGGAAGATTACCAGGACCATGGGTTAACACATCTTCCCAACTCCCTGGGCCACACACAACATACCCTGCCCTCTCTCAGGGCCCAGTTTCCTGTTTTTCTTCCTTGTTCTGGTTCTATTGGCCTGAGAATGGGAAATGACAGCCAGCTCCCCCGCCCCACCTGGGTTGGCAAAGAAGGGATTGGGGGAGGGCAGACCATACACTGCAGAGTAGCTGTGGGTGGTGCAGCTCATGAGGCCCTTGTCTGTAGACACCAGGATGCTTAGGAAGTTGGAAAAGGCACAGGCTTTCAAACTGGGGCCTGAAGGGGGTCTCCAGACGGCTGGGAGCTGCTCACCCAGGCCTAGGCAGAACTCCCGGGCTGTGAGGAAGCCAGTGTGGGCCTGGTCCAGACTCTCAAACACAGCCTCCAGCTGCTCAGGTGTAAGGGGAAGATCACTCTGCAGACCCTGACCAGGCAAGAGGGGCCAAGGTGAGCAGCGAAGGTTGGCCTTGAACCTTGCAGCCTCTTGGAACAGGGGCACTCACCTGTAAATCTTGCTGAGTGATGAAGCCCTTGGCGTCCTTGTCACAGAGCAGAAAGAGCTCCTGGGCCTGTCGCAGCACCTCTGCACGATGCCCTGCTGAGACCCCCTTTGTCTCCTCTTCCTCCTGGCCCTCCACAGCCCCAGGCTGCCCAGGGCTGGCCATAGGAGCAAGGCTTGGCTCTGGTAGGTGCTGCAAAGCCAAGGGAAGATCAGAAGACATGGGAGGAGGGATGAAAGTGTGGCAGAGGGTGCAGACAGGGTTGGGACCTCCTTGGGTGGAAAATAGACAGAATTGAGACAAGGCTGTTCTAGGGTCACAGGGACCAGATGAAGCTGACTCAGTACTAGAGTTGCTGCCTAGGACCAGGCATTTCAGGAAGTAGACATTCTGGGGAAAGGCTGGATCCCAGGAAGGAACCAGTGCAAGACAGTGAGAGTGGACCGGATATGGTGGCATACATTTTTAATCCCAGCACTCAGGAGGCAGGGTTAGGCAGATATCTGTGAGTTCAAGGCCAGGCTGGTCTACATAGCAGGTTTCAAGACATCCTACCTCAAAGCAAAAAAAAAAAAAAAAAAAAAAAAAGAAAGTGAGAGACTAAGCCAGGTGTGGTGGCACATGCATGCCTTTAACCCCAGCACTTGGGAGGCAGAGGCAGGTGGATCTCTGAGTTTCAAGGCCAGCCTGGTCTACAAAGTGGATTCCAGGACAGCCAGGGCTACACAGTGTGAGATATTGTCTCAAAAAAAAGAAAGTGAGTATGGCCTTAAGACTTGCAAAATCAGGTGGCTAGCTCTTGGCAGCCAGGAGAAAGATTTTATAGTGAAAGAGGAAGCCCAGAGGGTAGAGTCTGCCACATCCTGGACTTGGGCGATCCCAAGCTGGGACTGCCTAAGGTAGAGGGCTGAACCACTTCTGACCAAGTCCTTAGCCTCAGGACTAAGCCTGGCCTTCTGACAGCTGGCAAGCAAGCGGAGAGTAAACTCCATCAGCCCCTCCCACCTGCCAGTCGGGCCTTAAGTGTGCAGGTGCAAGGTCCCAGCCCTGGGCACTGGACAGCTTTTGTAAGAAACTCCCCCACAGCTTGGTTTATCACAGCCTCTGGTGCTTTCTCCTCACCTCCTGGGATGGATATACCACCTCTATTCAGAGCCACCTGTCAGTCCCACAGTGTGTTAACCCCAGATTTCCCAAAGCTACAGCCCAGTGACACCGACCCGGACCCGCTATCTTACTTCTCAGTCCTTGGGGTCATCTTCCTTCTACCCACATTCTGGGAGGAGAAGGATAATTCAACAAGCAAACATGATAGAGCAACCTGGAGTCATTCCCCCCCCCCCCCCCTCATGGCTACCCTCACCTCAACCAGGCATGGTCACTACCCCACCAACTGTTCCTAGGCTCTACAGCTCCGCGGGACCGGAGGTCCATCCTAGCCGGAAGCTGCGCTGCAGCCAGGCTCCAGGGAGTCCAAAGGAAGGGCAGCGGGTGGGCCCACAGGCAAACCTCGTCCACGCACATCTGGGCTAACTACTGTGCACCCCAGGAACACAGCCGTCCCAGACAGAGACGTTCACGGTCGCCTTGTCGCAGCTCCACACGGCGGTCCGAAGGTACGACCACGAGAGCCGGGAGCCCTGGGTTGGGGGTTGGGAAGCCCGGCGGGCGCGGCGCTGGGACCCCAGCCGCGGGACCTGCCAGCAAATGCCTACCTGCGAGCAGCGCCGCCGCACCTGCCGCAGGCCAGCCGCTCCTCCCGGAAACGCGCGGGGCCCGCCCCGCCCCTGCTGGGACCCCAACTACTCAAGAGGGGTGCGGATCCAGAGCGACCTTGCGGCCTTACGGGACGGGAGACCCCGGATAGCACGTCCGAGTGGATCCACCAGAGCACTGCTGTTGCTTTGTCCCGCCTCTCCTGCCCTGGTGGCCCGACCCAGGATGGCTAGCTCTCCCGGGAGAACCACAGGGGGCAGTAATGTTGACGTCGCGTCCCTCACTCCGACTGCCACCCTTCCAAGACCCTTTCGGGGCAGAATCAAAGCCGCGGATGTGCAGATACCAGCCCCCACCCGGCCCAGAGTATCCAGACTTAGGGTGCCAAAAAGTGTGTGTAGGAAAATGCCGAGCAGGAAATAAACCAAATACTTTCAGAGGCTGTACCCAGGGCTAGGGACACTAGACTTTCTTCTCTATACTTTTCCAAGTCTCGTAAGTTTTAATACTAGAGAATGACATGTGAGTTAGCAGCACTCCTGTATGAGCGAAGTGCTATGGGGGCAGTGAGACTGCCTCAGCAGTGTGCCCCCAGCACTCCTTTAGGGGCACAGTCTTAGTCAGAGTCCCCCTGGGCCTTGATGCTTCCTCTGGAAGATCCTGCCAAAGTCCTACTTAGAAGGAAACCCATCCGCTTCCAAGGGTATGACCCCCACCAAGCCCCTAAACTGACCTGAAAAGCTGGCCTGGCTATCACAGGCTGCAGAGGCGCTGGGTGCCCTGTGCTTCTCAAGTGGAACTACAACAGGCTGGCCCTATAGGACAGGACCTGGAGACAAGCGGGGCGGCCCCTGGCACCTAGGCCAGGGACCTGCCTGGCCGGCTCGCCCAGTCCTGCTGTCCCATAACCAGACCAACCGTTATTGTTGGCTAGGGGCTGCAACCGCAGACACTGTGCACCTTTTGGGAGGGGCAAGTGGGTGCTGAACGCATAGGACTAAGCTAAGTCCTACAGATAGACAGCTAAGCCCACCCCTTTGGGGGAGGGGCGAGTGGGTGCTAAGCAGGAAGGACTAAGTCCCACAAAGAAACAGCTAAGCTCACCTCTCATTCAGTTACCCTTCCTCCAAGACTGTATAACACACAAACGAGAGAGAGAGAGAGAGAGAGAGAGAGAGAGAGAGAGAGAGAGAGAGAGAGAGAGAAAGGGTACTTGCAGGGAACATGGTGAGGACCCCACTACCTGGCCTCAGTACTCAGACCTCTCCCAAGGCTCTGGAGGGAAACAAGTAAGGTTACTGTAGGAAGAGGCACCTGGCAACGAGGAATGTGAAGGAAGAGCCAAGCACAAAGTTTTGGCAGGATGCCCAGTGTGGTCTTCCCTTGTCCCCAAGCCTCAGTTCTAGAAGCTTCACCCTTCACAGGGATCTAGCCCTGATGTCAGCTCCACACCCTCACTGTGTCACCATGTGGGTCGGATGTGTAGGTGACACCTTTTGTAAACATTTTTTTCCCCTAGTGCTTGAGAAGGAATCTGGGCCTGGTGCATGCTGGACAGGTGTTCAGCGGAGCCACTCCAACCCAACATTTTAGTTTCTATTACATTAAGGGTCTCAAAGTCCCAAACATATCAGCTGGACCTTGAAACAGTGCCCAAGAAAGAGTCAGCAAGCCTCAGAGAAAACAGAGCGGCGTACATGTGTCCCTGTCAAAGGGCTGACCTTAGGAGAGGGTCCCCAGCGGCCTGGTCTCAAAACAACCCTGTGAGGCCCAACTGTTAGATACTGAGACACTGATCAACTGAGAGGAGGCTCTGTCCGCTGACCTCAGTCAGAGGCAAGAAAGAGTATCATGCAGAAGTGTGGAAGGCAAGAGCTGAGCTGTGGCTTTTATTGTGTCTGCTTTGGCAAAAATAAATAAAGTCTTCACACTGCAAGGAAACTTGAAAACCAGGGAGGAACAGCAGATGTGGAGTTCTTAAGACTGACCCTGCACTGAAAAGGTGGTGGGCAGGAGGAGAGTAAGGCACAGGTGAAGGGGAGGGGCTCTGTGGGCTCCGGAGGAGCAGTATTCCTCATCCCTCCGCACCGGGAGTAGCATAGTGAATGGCTGGTGAAAGGTTTTACATCAACAACCCCCGCTTGCAGCTGTGCAGGGTCCTATGTCCTCATTCCACAGCATGTAAGGGGGAGAGCCCGAGCACAGGGACTTGTTCTGCTCCAGGGCTCCTCTTAGTGGGCTAGGGCAACTAGGAGCTTGGCTGGCAGCCCCGGCAAAGTGGGAGTGGTGGTTTTCAGCAAGGTGGGAGGCCAGGAGGATGCTGTGGGGTGGCAGGATCTGCGGAGGTGGGGCTGGCAGGTGTGCGCATGCGCAAGGCATCCGGAGGGAAGGCCACGTTGGTGCAGAATAGACCCAGCAGTAGCTGACGCTGGCATTCCTCCCACTTGGCCAGCGCGTCTCCCAGTGAGAGGTTGTTTCGCACCCAGTTGGGCAGTGCCTCACTGTAGGTAGCACAAGACAGTGGCACAGCGGGCAGAGACTGGGCTCGGCGCAGTTCCATCTGTTCAGACAGTCTGCAGGATGGGGAGGCACGGAAAAAAAGGAAGGCTTAGCGGAAAGTCAAGATTCCAGGCACCAGGAGGATAGGCAGTCAGGGCAGCTCACCTGGAAGGCAGATGGTCTCCCAATTTCCTCTTGGCCCTCATCACCAAATACTGGCAGATGCTACCTGTCTGCTCCTTCATCCACCGGATATCCTCAGGAACATCAGGCAGCCACTCCAACAAGCTGAGAAGGGAGCACCAAGCATGATCTCAGAAACAACAGGCTGGGTTCTGATGCTCACTTGCCCGAATCCTATCCTCCCCAAATCTCCCAAGTAGCTCATTGCTCATGGATGACCCTAGACCTGTGTCCCCGATGTATAGTTGATGTGTCCTCCCCAGACTCCCCTTTCCAACCCTCACCGGATGGTGAAGGACACTGCACTCTCCAATGGCAGAGTATAGGGGACCATCATGGCAGTGGCCAGGCGCACAGGCAGCATGTTGGAAAGGGTAGTCATCAGGTCCTTAGGTTCCACACAGGCCTCCAGCAGGGCTGCGGACAGGATGTGTGGTCAGTCAGGGAAGTGGACGCCTCCGAAGGCTCCTGGCCAAGCTTCCCCCCCCCCCCCCCCCCCCCCCCGCCCATGGCACACCCTCATTAAGTCTGGCAGGCAGGTGCTCTAGAATCCGATCTTCTCCATGGGGCTGCAATTGGTCCTCCTCTCCAGCCCTCTCCTCAGCGGCTTCCTCTGCATCCTCTTCCTGGGGGACAACCGGGGGCAGCGCCAGCAAGGGGTTGGGCTGGTTCAGTAGGCCTGGATTGGGGGAGGGTGACAGGGAGCTGCTATCAGGGTTTATGGCCGGCAGGGGGCACCGCAGAGCCAGCTTCTCCCACCTAGGGCTGCCCCCGCACCATTCCTCCTAAGGAATCGAAGTCCATCTCTGTAGCCCTGTTTGCACATCTCTCGGAGAACCTGTGACAGAGGTACACAAAGACCTGCTGTAGAGTCCTGTAACAGCCATTCCCACCAACAACCTGCCTTGGCTTGAAGTGCTGTAAATGTTGGAAAGTATCCAAAAGCCCCAGTGTTGTCCCAGTGCTCAGAAGTCCCCAGGAACTCTCTCCTGTGGAGCTTAGTCAGGATTAGTTGTGCTGGCTCACCATGGGCTCCGGCGGGAAGAGAGCCTTCGAGAGGCGGTAGAGATTGCGCAGGTTGAATTGGATGCTGGTGTTGGTGACACGGAGCTCGTGGATGTTGGTGGAGCTGTCCTGTGGGCAGATGTCACTCTCGCCTGAGAACGGGGACACCGTGATGGTATTCTTCAGCTCATAAAGTGGCAGGTTGTCTGAAATGCCGCCATCCACGTAGCGCTTTGCAAGAACACACATTCATAGTCACGCTCTGTGGGGCCTATAGGGTGTACTGGCAGCCCTATTCAGTGACTGTGCCACCTGAGCCTTTTGCCTACTAAGCACTGGCCGCTGGGGACTCAGCAAATGGCAGGAGAGATGGAGTTGGGATGGGCACCATCCACAGGAAGTGTGCACCTCCCCAAGGGTGCCCCGGATCGTGAGTCGTGGGAAGTGAGGAAACAGGCAGTGTGGGACTCGAGAGGGAGAGAGGTGTCCCGACGGCCTTTCTCCTCCACCCCGTCACCCTACGGCCCAGACAGTAGGTGACACTTGCCATTCCAGGGCAGGGCCAAGCAGAGATACTTACCACCCCTTGGAGGGTAGGAGGGATGAGGCCACAGTACACCGGGATAAAAGTGCTGCAGACATTGGCCTGAAGACCAAGACACAGGATAGAAGGCAAGGCTTGGCCTTGAGTTAATCCCATGCCCCCACCCCAGTTTCTCCAGGGCCTACCTGGATGAGCTCATCCTTGGAGCTAAACTGGGATATGATGGTGTTCTCTCCATCCGAAACACGAGTCAGGGAGATGCCCAGGCGCCCACTGGCACGCTCATGGCAATCAGCAGGCAGGGTCTTCAGTAGACAGCCACGGATGGTCTTCACCAGGTTGAAGGAGGGATGCAGAGGGCCCAAGAACCGCTTCCGGGCCTCCTTGGACACCTCAATAATGTTGGCACCTGCTTCACCTGGGACAGCAGGGCCAGGATCAGAGACAACACTTTCAGCTTAGTAACCATCCTTGCCCCACGACTCCACACCGAGGATGCACTCTGGATGTGTCACATTCCATTGACCCTGAAGACTCCCTTTCCTACACAGGGACTGGCTCAGAGTTGGGACTTTGCCACCTAAGCAGAAGGAGGCAAGCCACCACCCTGGGGGATGGCATACAGCAGGGGCTGGCCAGCTGTGATTGGAACCTGCCCTATGCCTGGTATTTCCCAACTGCCTAGCCCCATGAGTCACTGGGCCTAACATGGTATGGCACGTGACCCAGAGAGTGGGGAAGACAGAGAGGGTCAACTCTGACCTGCTTCAGCCTTCATCTACTTGGCCAGATGTGGGTGGGTAGGCAGACCCACTAAGCTCACTTCAGCCCAGGAGAACATTAACGCAAAGTGGTGGGAAGACATGCTTGCCTCACTTCAGCCAAAAGCAAGCACTGTTAGGAGCCCGGACTGCCACAAACACTTAGGAGCTAGCCCAGAACAAGAGCAGAGTAGCCAGAGAAAGGAGAGGCTAGGGTTTTCCCCCCAGAAGACCTGTGTCCTTCCTCAGGTGTGGGGCAGACAGACCAAGGGCTGACAGCTGACACTTGCCACACTGCTGCGGTTCTAGCTGCCCAAGATCCCTGTGAAAAGTACTGGAGTAAGTAGCTCTGTGAAACTGGTATTCCTAATTCCTTCTCAACTCAGGTACAGTTTTCATCTATGTCCTGAGACCAGCTGGCCTCCATACCCACTCCTCTGAAGGCCTCCAGGAGAGCCAGTGGGCAGGACTACAGGGTGAACCCCAGGTACCAAGAACTAAGATATATGTTCCTTTCCTTTTCCCTCCTCAGGGCAAAGGTGATGGGAAAGAGACAGCGGGAAAACCCTAGACAGACTCCTGCTGAGCAGGACGCCCTTGTCACCTTGGCTGACCTATGGGATGGGGGATGGGCATTGGTTCCCAGGACTCCCAGTAAGGAGGAAGAACGTTGTGTGCTGTAAACAACAACCCACGTGGTAGCCGGAAGTGCGAGACCCAGCCCCCCTTCCCATCTCTGTATTCCTGAAACCCTTCAGAGCACAGGACTTCTTGAAGGGGGTCAACTGACCACAGCTGAGGAACCAGGTTGTCAAAGCACCGGGGTCTGAGAAAGCCCTTAGGCCCAGCTGGTCTATGCCTTCAGAGTAGTTCCCCTTTAGACACCATGCCACAGTGTCCAAATGCCCATTTGAGGTACCCTTGTTCTAGGCCCCAGAACCACAGCAGTTTGCAGCGGCAGAGCCTCAGGACACAGTGACCGCTGGCAGCCTGTTTGGACGACATATGCCCCTCCTCTCTCGCGCTCATAGTCCCGCCCACGATTTACTTTCTCTTTCCAATAATACAGTCTGGCAGCACCTGCCCGACCCTAACCTTTGTGCCCCTTGAGGCGGGCTACACCGGCACCAGAGAGAATGCCGTTAGCCCGTGGCGCGTCAGGCCCCACCCCAGTCCCTGGACACTTTTAGAACAAAACAAACCAGAATCCGCCCCGGACCAGGGCTCAGAATTGGACTTTTGGCCGTGGTTCCGGGATATAGGTAGAGACGCCCCCTTCACCGCGCCCACTATACTAGTGGCTGGATCAGCTTCCCCGTGCGGGCTGTGCGTGGGACGCCAGAGCATCACCCCGCCTGCACGGCCACCACACCCTACCCAACTTCCGCGCAGCCCGGCTTACCAAGGCAGGCCCCAGTGACTAGCGCCGTGGCGGTAAGCGCTCCTGCTGAGGCGCCGTAGATGTGTGTGGCGTTGGCCACCAGGAAGGGCGCGTGCTCTCGGAGGCAGGAGGCCACGCCAATGTGGTAGACGCCTAGGAAGCCGCAGCCGGCGAACGAGATGTTCCACTTGGTTTCCCTCGGGAACATTGTGGCTCAGTGTCCCGCGGGCAGTGGGTCCCGCAGTCGTGGTAGCTTGGGGTCTCCGCCGGCGGAGGCGGAGACGCTGTGCCGGGAGGCAGAGGAGGTGGTGTTTTAGTGCGGGACGAGGGCGGGGTCTGGTCAGCAGGAGGCAGGACCTGGGCGCGCGACCCAACTGGAAGGCGCAGGGAACTGCCGCGCCCCCGAGACCCCGCCCCTCCGCGACACCTGCTGGGCAAAGCCATCTGAGATATCAGGAGGGGTTTCCAGTTTTTCAGCCTCCCTCCTTCAACCCCATAGTTTCTTCAACCCCACAGTGTGGGCAGCCTCTGCGTGGAGACGTGCGAGTTTTGTTTTTTCGAGACAGGGTTTATCTGTGTAGCTCTGGCTGTCCTGGAACTCTGTTAGACCAGGATGGCCTCGAACTCACAGCAATCCGCCTGTCTCTGGCGGCACAGAGTTTTGTACTGATCTTGGGGTTTGTGAGTAGGGGCCTCCTCCTTTTCCAGGGACACTCACCCAGACAAAGAAGAGCTGGAACCTGGGTGAAATCGAGGCGACAGTACTCCCCTCTTCCCCCGGCCTGAAAACCTGAACTGACTTCGGCCTCCAAGACCAACCGGCCCAATAGACTGACGCTGGCTCAGCAAATACTGTCACAGACCCAAGTCTTGTTCCATAACCCCAAGAGGCCCCTCAGTATCCTGGCTGCTCACCTGAATTACAGTTGTCTTGACTCACCAGGATTACAGCTGTCTGACTCTGGCTTCTCCGATTTGGGGGTCTACCTGGTCTCAGACTAAGACCTTACCCCAAGTAATTGTCCCAGGAAGCCGCGCACTCCTGGGTAATGTCACCCTCTCGTCCTTTTTCCTCATTGTTCCTTCAGCTGTAGGACCGGCTCAGAGTTAGAAACAGCCCTCACCTTGCTCCACCCCAAACAAGGGGCTGGCCTATGCTGGGGTAATGGATGACTGTGTGTCTTTTCGCCCAGAAATTCTCACTTCCATAAACTCAGCTCTAGATCTGTCACAACAGCAGAAATATAACTATTGCCAATGATTCAGCCTGAAGATCTCTGAGCAAGTGACTCTTACTCAGGTGATGCAGGCCTTGACACACACAAAGAATTTCAAGACCAGTAATAATAGTTAAGGTACTTAAGAGGCAGGTGCGGGCCTTAGAAATGTGCTCAAGTGTCTGGTGGAGCTGGCGAACGCCTTTAATACCAGCACTAGGAAGGCAGAGGCAGGCTGTGAGTTCGGAGGTCCACCTGGTCTACGGAGCAAGTTCAAGACAGCCAGGGCTACACAGAGAAACCCTGTCTCGCAGAAGGGGAAAAAACAAAGTGCCTGAGCAGTAGCTGTATATGTGACCTGGGTGCACTTTGAAGCTGATTAATCTACAAATAAATTAATTATAGATGTAAGGTAAAGGATATGCTCGTATATTTATCTATGGACTTCAGTCCTATGTTCAGAACCTGCCTCCCATGTCCCAAGTGCTGGGATTAGAGGTCCCTAATCTAAGCACTTTTAAAAGATACACCATGCATGCCTGCAGCTGGAGAAGGGTGTAGAAAACACTCCAGGGGTCCATAGACATGTCATGAGGCTGGGACTGAGGCACAGTTTAGTTTATTAGCCATTTTGTTTGTGAAGACTTCTTAGAAAAGGGAGTACAGTTCTTTGGCAGATGGTCTGTTCAGTTATGTTGAAAAACCCTGGATATCAGCCATCCAGAGAAGGAAATGTGCACCAGCAGAGCGAGGGTGGGGTGAATGGGTGCCCAGGCTGGTTAAAAATCCCTCTAGTGGTCCTACGGGCAAGGACTAAGTTGGGAGTGAAGCAAAAAAACATGGTGGGGCTGGTTGGAGAAAGCGGAGGCCACACCATTTGGAATGGAGAGTGTGGCTCCAGGGCAGACACAAGATACTGGAGACATTTCTCTGAAGCCAGGATGACCCATCTTGTGACAGCCAGCAAACTAAGTGTAGGCATAGGTGCAAGAAACACATCTATAATACTCCAACTAGAAATCAAAAGGTAGGGTGCCTGTAGGCTGAGATAAACTGATATTAAGGACCTAAGGGTGGGCAAGGGGAGATGGGACAGAATTTTGTTTTGGGGAGTCTTTGCCGTTGTAGCTATCCTGGAACTGAGACTTTCGTGCTTCTACTTCCCAAGTGGACAACACAGAGCTTACTTTTAGTGTGTAGGTACCCAGAAAAAAGGGTTCAAGATCTTGTTTTTGGAGTTACAGCTATTTGTGAGCCACCTAACAGATGCAGGGATCTTAACTACAGTCCCCTGATAAAAGCACTCAATTTCCATGTGACTTTTTAGCAGTACTGGATATTCTGGGGCTTGAACCAGGTGCCCTGGCTATCAGGCAAGCACTCTGCCACTGTGCTACCTCCCAATCCACGGATCACCTACCTACCCACACCCTCCAGAGTGCTGGGATCAGAGGGGTGAGCCACCACTGGTCAGCTCACAGATTAACCTTTAAAGGTCTTTTATGCTGGGTAAATTTGTTCCATAATGGCTTGGACCACATGGTGAGCCTGAGGACAT
>OU015757.1:21290041-21333268 GCA_907169655.1 Acomys percivali | reverse complement strand
AGCACTGACTGCTCTTCTGGAGGTTCTGAGTTCAATTCCCAGCAACTATATGGTGGCTCATAACTATCTATAGATGTAATCTGATGCCATCTTCTGGCTTGCAGGTGTACATGCAGGTAGAGCACTGTATACATAATACTAAATAAATAAATCTTTAAAAAAATTAAGCTGGGCATGGTGGTGCATGCCTTTATTCCCAGCACTCGGGAGGCAGAGGCAGGTGGATTTCTGTGAGTTTAAGGCCAGCCTGGTCTACAAAGGGAGTCCAGGACAGCAAGGGCTACAGAGAGAAACCCTGTCTCAACAAAACAGAACAAAACAAAAACAAACAAGCAAACCCACCCTCTTAAGGTTATAGAAAGACAGCTAAATTCCACTGGTGACAGGAACAAAGAGCAGGTTTTGTGACTGCGGACAAGCTCCCATGCATGCAACCGTAACCAATAGTGAACCAGATGGCACTCTAATTATGGATGTTACTCTTTATAAAACAAAATGGACTCCATCAACATTTGCCTGTTGGATTCTTTTTTCTTTTTTTAAGATTTATTTATTATGTATATAGTGTCCTGCCCGCATATAATACCTGTAAGCCAGAAGAGGGCACCAGTTTTCATTGTAGATGGTTGTGAGCCATCATGTGGTTTCTGGGATTTGAACTCAGGACCTTTAGAAGAGCAGGCAGTGCTCTTAACCTCTGCACCATCTCTCCAGCCCTTGCCTGTTGGATTCTATTGCAAATGCTTTCCATATACAGAGAATAAATATTCTTGTCTTTGAGAAACAAATATGGACATTTTACAAGGCATGGAGAACCTTATATTCAATCATTGCTAGCCATCCTGTGGTCACTAGGGAGCCCCTTACACTAATAGATTGGATCTAATTGAGGACAGAGTCCTTCCCAGGCTTAGCCATGGAATGAAAGGTGTTACAGTGGAAGTGGTACCTACCTGAATTCCTTCAAGACCAGGATGTGGTAGCAAAGGGGTCTGTTCCTTCCCACATTGAGGAAATAGCTCAGTTGCCTAAACTGCTTACTCCTCCCTCAAAAGAAGCACCTATTGAACTATGGGGACCGATGGCACGGTCATAACATTTAGCTAAGGCATGGATTCCGGATGGTTACTCAGCCACTGATGGAACCAAAACTAATTGAAACCGGCAGCCTATAGACCAGGAAATGGAATGTCCAACACTGAGGAAGGAACCACAAATTCAGTGCCGCACTATTGGCTATAAGACAACTAGGAAAACAAAAGGAAAAATCTATCTACTCCTATTCATGGTGTAGCTATATGGTCATCAATATGGAAAACCACTGAGCCAGGCATGGTGGCACACGCCTTTAATCCTAGCACTCGGGAGGTGCCAGCCTGGTCTATAAGTTAGTTCAGGAGAGCCAAGGCTATACAGGGAAACACTGTCTCAGGAAAAAAATGAAAAATAAATAAAAAAGGAAAACCACTAACTGGTAGATAAATGGCAAAGAAATCTGGTCATGGAAAGGCATCAATGAAAATGGCAAAACCAGCCAGGCGTGGCACATGCCTTTACTCTCAGCACTTGGCTGCAGAGGCAGGATAATTTCTGGTTCAAGGCCAGTATGGTCTACAAAGAGCGTTCCAGGACAGTCAAGGATACACAAGAAACTCTGTCTTGGAAACAAAACAAAAAACAAAAGAAAAGAAAAAGAAATGAAATGACAAAGAAAATGGCAAAACTTAGCAAAGACATCAAATTTTATCTAGCTCACACAGAGAAGACAGAATGAAATAGTGGAGCATTTGGCATTAAGACTAGAATTTTTTTTTTTCCTTTTGGTTTTTCGAGAAAGAGTTTCTCTGTGTAACAGTCCTGGCTTGCCTGGACTCGCTTTTGTAGATCAGGCTGTCCTCGAACTCACAGTGATCCACCTGCGTCTGCCTCCTAAGTGCTGGGATTAAGGCATGTGCCACCACCACCAGGCCCATGGCAGATTCTCAAATGCTTGTCTTTGCTTGTCATGTGATCCCAATTCAATTATAAATTAAAACTGGCTTTGTGGTTGGAGCATGGGTCTCTCCTCTAAACCATCCATGCTTGTTAAAGGAAATCCAAAACTACTGTCTTATATCAGAAGAGCCACCTGGTGTGGGACAGAGGAAAACAAAAAATAAAGGACTATTTTCTTCCCCCCTACCACTCCCCGCCAGACAGGGTTTCACTGTGTAGCCTTGGCTGTCCTGGGCTCCCTTTGTAGACCAGGCTGGCCTCGAACTCACAGTGGTCCCCTTGCCTCTGCCTCCCACATGCTGGGATTAAAGGTGTGCACTACCACCCCCAGCACCTAACTGGACTTTGTGGAAAGCTTGGCAGAAATAGCTTCATTATTGTAAACAGTTTTACTGAGTTAAGAGCTAAAATCTGAGGCCGGGCGTGGTGGCGCACGCCTTTAATCCCAGCACTCGGGAGGCAGAGGCAGGCGGATTGCTGTGAGTTCGAGGCCAGCCTGGACTACAAAGTGAGTCCAGGACAGTCAAGGCTACACAGAGAAACCCTGTCTCGAAAAACCAAAAAAAAAAAAAAAAAAGAGCTAAAATCTGGTCGGGTGTGGTGGAGCACACCTTTAATCCCAGCACTGGGGAGGCAGAAACAGGCAGATTGATGTAAGTTCCAGGCCAGCCTGGTCTACAAAGGGAGTCCAGGACAGCCAAAGCTACACAGAGAAACCCTGTCTCAAAACAAACAAACAAACAAATGAGTTAAAATATGTCTGAGTGTGGTGTCGCCTTTAATCCCAGCACTCCAGAGGAAGAGGCAGGTGGATCACTGTGAATTCAAGGCCTGCTGGTCTACAAAGTGAGTCTAAGACAACCAGGGCTGTTAGACACAGAAACTTTGCCTAAAAAAACAAAACAAAACAAACAAACAAATTAACAAAAAACCAGGGGCTGGAGATGGCTCAGTAGTTAAGAGCACTGACTGCTTGTCTAAAGGACCTAGGTTCAATTCCCAGCACCCACACAGCAGCTCACAATTGTATGTAACTCCAGTTCCAGGAGACCTGACACCCTTACACAGACATACATGCAGGCAAAACACTAATACACATAAAATAAAAATAAAATCATTTAAAAACAAAGAAACAAGCCAGGCATGGTGGCGCCCGCCTTTAATCCCAGCACTCGGGAGGCAGAGGCAGGGAGATCACCGTGAGTTCGAGGCCAGCCTGGTCTACAAAGTGAGTCTAGGACAGCCAAGGCTACACAGAGAAACCCTGTCTCATGAAGCCACAAAACAAACAAAGAGTTAAAATCTTTCCTTTTTATTTAGACAAAAAGGGAGAATGTTGCAGGCTATTTGATCACACTGTGAACCCCAAGATCGTGTTATTTATTGGAAAAACTGATTTTAGTTGTGATGTGGCTCAGCCTTAGCACACACCTTTAATCCAAGAGCTTTCTGTTTAAATATTGTAAACAGGATTAAATAAACTCAAGCACATAGGATTATTAAGGAAAAAACAAAACAGAGTAAGAGGAAGTCATGAGGATGGACAGAGACACACAGGAAGTAGAAGGGCGGGACATTCAGTCTTTGAGGTTTTTGAGAGGGCCTGGGAGAAGGAGAGTTTCCTTCCGGGAGTCAGGCAGCGAGAAGGAAGGGCAGCGGATTGCTTTCTCTGTCCGTCTGAGCTGGCAGGCTTTCACCCCAGCAACTGGCTCTGGAATCTTCATTTGTAAAATTGAACGACTGAGATTTTGTTAAAAACAACAGGTCCTGGGGAGGCAGAGGCAGGCGGATATCTATGAATTCGAGGCTAGCCCGGTTTACAGAGTGAGTCCAGGGCAGCCAGGACTACACAGAGAAACCTTCTCAAAAACAAAACAAAACACCAATAGGTCCTATACTGTGGTTCTCAACTTTCTTAATGCTTGGACAGTTCCTCATGTGTTGATCCCAGCCGTAAAATTATTTTCATAAGAGTAATTTTTCAGGGCTGGAGTGATGGCTCAGTGGTTGAGAGCACCGCCTGCTCTTCCAAAGGACCCAGGTTCAATTCCCAGCAACCACATGGCAGCTCACAACTGTCTGTAACTCCAAGATCTGACACCCTCACACCAATGGACATAAATTAAAATTAAATAAAATATTTTTTTAAAAAAGTAATTTTTCAGCTGGGCAGTGGTGGCGCACACCTTTAATCCCAGCACTTGGGAGGCAGAGGCAGGTGGATCGCTGTGAGTTCAAGGCCAGCATGGTTTATAAAGTGAGTCCAGGACAGTCAAGGCTACACAGAGAAACCCTGTCTTGAAAAACCAAAAGGAAAAAAGAAAAAAAAAAAAAAAAAGAGTAATTTTGCTTTTTTTGTTCGCTTGTTTCTCCAAGACAGAATTTCTCTGTGTAGCTTTGCTTGCCCTGGACTCTGTAGACCAGACTGGATCACAGAGATCCACCTGTTTCTGCCTCCCTGAGACCTGGGATTACAGGCGTTCTTCACGGTGCCCGGCTTAATTTTCCCATTGGTATGTAATCGTAATGTAAATATTCTTGTATATAGCCGGTTGTCAGAAAGGTCTCGACCCAAAGGTTGAGATCCACTGTCTTAGAAGGTTCTCACTGGAAGCCCTCAGTACTGGCTGCACATCCGCAGCTAGCTTCTAGCAAGGAGTGCGACAATTCCCTAAAGTTCTTCTCAAAATTCCTGCCTTAGAATGCGCTTAGAGCCCAGACCATGCAGTGCCACAGCAGTGCTGGGGTTGCAGAGGTCTGAAAGTGTGAGTTTCCATGCCCTATGCCCGCCTCCCGGTGCTGGAAACCTAACAGGAGGTGGCAGTCAGAGCCCCTGGGAACTCCTACTGGCTTGTCCGGAGGGGCGGAGCCCGAGCCACCGCCCGCCCGGAAGCGCGCCGGCGGGAAGCCGGCGTGGAGCGCGCCTATACTGGCGGGGAGATCAGCGTGGCAGGTACTCACTGGGCGGCGGGAATTTTGCTGCAGAGGCGGGACCAAAAGCAACCCCGAGCAGACTGAGACCCTCTCTGCGTTCCCCATATGACGGAGGTGTGAATTGGGAATTGTGGCGCAAGAGCGTCTTCCAGAGGCCACGATGTGAGATCCGAGCCCTGGGACCCTAAAGCCCTCTTGGCTTCCCTTTGCACTGTTTATTGACAGGGTGGGTCACAGCGACGCCTGCAGTGGAAGGGGATACTAGGTCCTCCCAAGCTGGTGGGTGTGAAGGTTAAAAGTGGGCCCTTATTACAAGAGCCCTATAGGTGGGGTCAGGGGTCACGTGGCCAGATTCCAGAATTGAGATGGAAAATCTCTCCTTAGGTCGAGCAGAGTTCTCTAGGCTACACTGTTCACAGCTCTTCCTGCCTGGTTCCCCTCCCAGGCAGAAGGATCCAATAACAGCACAGAAGCAGGCTCTAGGGCAGCAGCGCCCACCCCTCTCTGTACCCCTTGTGCCTGGGTTCTTGGAAGGGTGGCTTCAAGAGCTCCCCTTTTTCCAAGCTGAGCTATTGTTGCTCTGACCTGGAAGAGGAGCTGGTCCCTGACAACCCACTCCTCCCCCCATTTCTGCAGCTTCCCTCAGCCTTGCCTGAGCTGGCTTGCTTGACAAGCTGGGACATGTCTAGTCCCCAAGGACCTTCCATGGGTGATGGCTGCAGTGTTGGAGGGGCTGGAGGCAGAGGAAACGGCAGCTGCTGCAAAGGATGCTGCAAGATCCGTTGTGGAGGCCGTGGACTCCAGCCCTGGGGCTCCGTTTCTCCTGGTTGGGAACCAGTTGAACTTGGACCTACACCCAGGGGGCTGCCATCGACTGCAGTACCTGTGTTCCCAGCAGCCCCCACAGCTGCTGCTGGTGGAGTTCTTGCGGCTCAGCACCCACGAAGACCCTCAACTGCTAGGTGACACTCTAGCCCAGGTTCCATGGAGTCTGTTGCCCCTTCGCTCTCTGGTCCTTAAGGGTGAGTCCCCTGGCTCCTGGACTTGTCCTCGTCTCCAGCCCTACTTTGACTCCATTTCTTGGTCACAAAGGCCATTCTTGTCCCAGCCCTCGCTCCAGCCCTCTCTCCTCCCTGCACCTCATGTGTGAACCCCTGCCTCACACCTGTTGCCTGTCCTTTGCCCTGTCACCTTCCTCCCCAAAGTGCTGTCTCCTGAGCCTGGGACCCTGAAGGTGCCCTTGGGCCTCTCTGCAGATCCCAGTTGTTCTTGGGTGGTACTGTCAGCTGGTATGAACTGGTAGTCTCCTCTGCTTTCCTTTCTTTCTCTGTCCCTCTGGCTGGCTTAAAGGGGACGCTTCCTCTCGAGTGTTTTCCCTGGCACTCAGAGCTGAATGGAGACTCCAGTTCTGAGGGCTACAGCTGTCCCCCCCCTTTCCCCCTTCCAGGCGGCCAGAGCCGGGGTGCCCTGGGTGCCTGCCTCCATGGTACCCTGACCACTCTGCCTGCTGGCCTGAGTGACTTGGCCTGCCTGGCCCACCTGGACCTGAGCTTCAACAGGCTGGAGACGCTGCCGGCCTGTGTCTTGGAATTGCGCAGCTTGGATGCGTTGCTGCTTTCTCACAACCATCTCTCAGAGCTGCCGGAGGCCCTGGGGGCCCTACACACCCTTACCTTCCTTACTGTGACACACAACTGCCTAGAAAGGCTACCCACAACGCTGGGATCCCTGTCCAGCCTTCAGCGTCTTGATCTCTCTGAGAACCTTCTAGATGCCATACCCTCTGAGGTTGGAGACCTGAGCAACCTCAGTGAACTTAATCTAGCCTCCAACCGGCTGCGTTATCTCCCAGCTTCCCTTGGTGAGTAGCCATGATACGAGCTTTGGTTTACTAGCCAGTATCAAATGGGTACCCCTCAGCCACTGCCCGGAACGCCACTCCCATGTGGCCCACTGCAGTCTTAAAGTCTTGAGTCTCTGGCCCCTTCCTCTTCCACAGAGGCCCCTGTACCCCATGCTTGGCCTGTGAACCCTCACTGCTCCCCAGTGGCTCCTTGACTTCCCTTCTCCCTCCTTGGTTGCCTGTGGTTCACAGGTGTCATTGTTCCACCATGTGATAGAGCCTGAGTCCTTTCGTGTGAGTGTCTCGTTATGCCCAGGCCCACCGTGAGTGGCCCTCTGCCAACCCTAAGCCAGCACTTGCCTGCAGCGGGGCTGCGGTCCCTGCGCCTCCTTGTTCTGCACAGCAATCTTCTGACCTCAGTGCCTGCTGGCCTGGCCCACCTGCCACTGATCACTCGACTTGACCTGAGGGACAACCAGCTCCGGGACCTACCTGCTGAGCTACTAGACGCTCCCTTCGTGCGCCTGCAGGGGAACCCTCTGGGAGAGGCCTCTCCAGTACCCCCAAGTCCCCCAGGTAGGCGTGGGCGTGGGCGTGGCCGGCCTGTGAGAGGACGAAGGCCTGCATCATTCTGACCTCAGACCTGTCCCTTGTGCAGACGTAGCCCAGATTCCAGAAATGCCCAGGCTGTTCCTGACCTCAGATTTGGACAGGTATTAATGGGAAGGTGGCGAGAAAGACATCTGTCTACCCTGACTCCCTGGCCACCCTGGGGCACCTTGTCCATCTGCCCTCATGACCTCTTTTCTCACTCAGCTTCCTTGTGACTCCCCATGGCTGTTCTGTGACCCTGGCCTGTGGTGTCCGCCTACAGTTCCCAGCAGGAGCCACCACCACACCCATCACCATCCACTATCGACGGTGGCTGCCTGAGCCAGGCCTGGTCTCCCTGGGACCTCATGACTTCCTGCTTAGTGGGGTCTTAGAGCTGCAACCTCACGGGGTGGCTTTCCAGCAGGCATGTGCAGACTGGGTAGGGGGCAGGTGCGGGTAGCCTTGGCTGGGCCCTGTCTCACACATTACCACTGTCTGACAGGATGTAAGCTTATGGCTGCTCTTTGTCCCCCCACGAGTCCGTCGCTGCCGTGAAGTGGTTGTGAGGACACGGAGTGACAATAGCTGGAATGACCTAGAGACCCACCTGGAGGAAGAGGCACCCAAGGTGACAGCAACCTAGGCCCTTGGGAGTGAGGGCACAGGAGCAGCTTGCCCTGACACCACCCACGCGTGCCCAGAATCTTTTGCCCTGACACCACCCACGCGTGCCCAGAATCTTCTGCCCTGACCCAATCCTCCCATGTGTTCTAGAGGCTCTGGGCTCGCTGCCAGGTACCCCACTTCTCCTGGTTCCTTGTTGTTTTACGCCCAGTATCCAACGCTTGTCTGTTGCCACCAGAGGGAGCCCTTCTGTGCTCTTCGGGTCATCCTGGGGTCAAAGTCACTTTCCCGGCCGGGGCCACAGAGGAGCCTCGACAGGTCTCCATGCAGGTAAGGTCAGGGCAGTGCTAAGGGTGGCAGGAGGTACCTCGGCATACAGAAGGCCACTCAAATGGTGCTCCGACCAGGTAGTGCATATGGCTGGAGTCGAGCTGAGAGCTCTGCTGGAAGAGTCAGAGGCAGCAGTAAGCCCCTTGCTGTGCCTGTCACAGAGCGGCCCCCCCAGCTTCCTCCAACCAGTCACTGTGCAGTTGCCTTTGCCCCCTGGCGTCACAGGTGAGGCTGCATGCTCCAGGAGCAAAGACGGGTGCTTAGAAGGGGAAACAGCATTTAGAGGGGCTTTAGCCTTCTGCCATTTCCTGTTTAGGCTTCAGTCTGGACCGCTCCCACCTACACCTGCTGTACCGAACACCCCTGACAGCCACCTGGGATGACATCACCACTCAGGTGGCATTGGAACTCACCCATCTGTACGCACGCTTCCAGGTCACACACTTTTCCTGGTCAGTGTCCCCTATCGTCCTCAGCACCCCTTCTGCCCTTCATCTGTGTGGCCACACCTCAACTCTGGCACTTCCAGGTACTGGCTCTGGTATACCACCAAAAACTGTGTGGGGGGCCTGGCACGGAAGGCCTGGGAACGGCTGCGGCTGCACCGTGTGAACCTCATTGCACTGCAGAGGCGCCGAGACCCTGAGCAGGTCTTGCTGCAGTGCCTGCCCCGGAATAAGGTGGGGGGCAGCAGGAAGGCAGTGGGGGGGGGGGGGTGACCTGAAGGCCAGGGTGGGTACAGAGCTTTGGCCTCTGATCCTTTGTGGGTGCCTCACAGGTGGATGCCACTCTGAGCCGGCTGCTGGATCGCTACCGTGGCCCTGAACCCTCCGAGACTGTGGAAATGTTTGAGGGTGAGAAGTTCTTCGCAGCCTTTGAGCGGGGCATTGACGTGGACGCTGGTAGGTCTCTCTCCTCCTGGGGGTAGTGGGGTGTGCTACTTTGGCTCCTCCTGCTGAGTTTGCCTCCCTCCGCAGACCGTCCAGACTGTGTGGATGGCAGAATCTGCTTTGTCTTCTATTCACACCTGAGGAATGCAAAGGAGGTGTATATTACCACGGCCTTGGACCGAGAAGCTCAGGCTGTTCGAGGCCAGGTGGGCTGAGGTGTGAGGACCCTGGACCGAGGTACCTGGATCTGAGGCCAGGGCTCTGAACCCCACCTGATCTTTCCCCAGGTGTCCTTTTATCGGGGTTCACTTCCCACGGAGGTGCCTCAAGAGGCTGAGGCTGCCCGGCAGAGGAAGGGCATGGATGCACTGTGGATGGCCACCTTGCCCATCAAGCTACCGGTGAGGCTGGAGAGGCTTAAGCTGACAAGAGGAGATAGTGTCCCGGGGTGACCAAAGACAAAAGAATGGAGGATTCAAGCTTACTGTCTCCTTGCCTCCTGACAGCGACTCCGGGGACCCCAGGGGAATGGACGGGGGACTGACTTCTCCTTGATGCCTCTAAACCTGGGTGATGCGGAAACTGGTTTCCTGACTCAGAGCAACCTGCTGAGTGTGGCCTCACGCCTGGGTCCTGACTGGCCAGCTGTGGGCCTGCACCTAGGCATGCCCTACCGTGAGCTACAGCGTATCAGGCATGAATTCAGGTAAGCCTCTGTAAGTTCTGGTGAGCCTTCTCACTCCCGGCCTCAGCTTCAGCGGGGACACTCTCCCACCTGTCCCCTCACACTAGCTGATGGCTTTCAAGGGGATGGAGGTGGAAGCAAACACCAGTCTGAGGAGGGTCTGATCACTAGCCCAGGGAACTTCCTTTTGAGCTATATTGAGCCTGTGTGTGTGTGTGTTCCTGGACAAAACACCTTCATGAACACCCTTTTCCCCACCAAGGGATGACCTGGATGGGCAGATCCGTCACATGCTCTTCTCCTGGGCTGAGCGCCAGACTGGACGGCCGGGAGCCGTGGGACACCTGGTAAAGGCCTTGGAACAGAGTGACCGGCAGGATGTAGCTGAGGAAGTGCATGCCATTTTGGAGCTTGGCCGCCACAAGTACCAGGACAGCATCCGGCGCACGGGGCTGGCCCCAGGGGATTCTGATCTGCCTGGCACCTCAGCTTCACAGACCCCAGAGTCTGCCCAGGCCTAGGCTTACAGACTTAAGGTGGCCTTTGACTTGACTTGGCCAGTGGCTAGAGCCCCTATCCTACCTCGCCTTTGTGGTCCAGAGCCCCAGCATACAAAGACTCCTTGCTGTTTAGAAAGCTTGGTTTATTGTTTACTTTTTGAGACAGGGTCTTACTGTCTAGCCCAAGGTAGCCTCCAACTCCCAGTGCACCTCAGAGATTGATTTATTTATAGGATTCAGGGGAGCACCTCAGAGATTGATTTATTTATAGGATTCAGGGGATGGCTGCCTAGTGATCTGAAGCCTAGTCCCTGTGTGTCTATATTTCTTACCGTGCCAGGCCCTCCTGTTAAGATAAAGGCAGAGAATGCCTTGAGAGATGGCTCAGCAGTTGACAGCACTGTCTGCTCTTTCAGGGGACCCAGTTTCAATCCCCAGGACCTCCATGATGGCTCAGAACAGTCTGTAACTTCAGTTCTAAAGAATCAGAAACTTTCCTTTGGCCTCCACAAACACCAGGTGCACATAGTGCGAGGACATGCATGCAGGAAAACATCCATACACATAAAATAAAAGCTATTTACTGTTGAGTGTGCGTGTGTCACAGAGTAACTTTGCAGAGGCTGTTCTTTGTTCTCTCCTTCCAAGTGGGTCCTGGGGATGAAATCAGCGTCATCAGGCTTGGTTGCACATAGTTTTTACCCAGTGTGCCATCCCTAGGCTCTCACGAGTATATTCCCCAGGAGTCGGAGGAGCCATTCTACATAATAACCCTGCCACAGGTAAGGATACAAAGTCATATGTGACAAAATGGTGCATAAGGCCTGCCTACCAGGATCTTATGGGAGGTGTCTGGTGTCTAAGGAGCATCTATTGTAAAGCTCCAGGACCAAACTTCTCCCAGGTCACCCCATCCACAAGCCTCCTGCCTTCAGCTCTGGGTCCCTATCCCGCCTTGAGAAGCCAAGGAGAGAACCTAGGGATACTCCAGAAAGCCCACCGCCTCAAGGATGGCCTGAGGCTGTGGCTGGTGGCAGTGGCCACGCCGGCCGGGAGGGGGAGCCGACCGCAGCAAGGGCTTAGGGCGGAGCGGGCGCGCCTCCGAGAGACGCGCCTCCCCGCCTAGGTGCAGGCCTGGCGCGCGGCACAGCGGGGAGGCGATCCCGGCGGCGGCTGCGTGGTGAGTGCTAGCGGGTCAGTTCTCGTGGCACCCACCCAAATCTGGCTGGGTTGCGGGGAGCAAAAGGGCGGCATTGGTGTCTGGGAGAGGTGACATCTGCTCAGACACTGCGGCACCGGCGGAGCATGGATCGGCGGGTACCTCGCCCGGCTGTCTCCCGGGTGCGGAAGGCCGTGCTCGGTCTCGGCTCTGCCGGGCGCGCTCCCTGCGCACACGTGTCCCAGCAGTGTGGAAGCTCCAGAGCTCAGACTGGAGTTACTTTTGCCGGGGGTGGGGGTGCCGTACACGTGGGAATCCACTGGTCTTGCGTGGGCGCGTACACGGTCGGAGTCTGTGTGGTCTGGCTGGAGATAGCGAGTCTAACCGCGACCGTGGGGTAAAAGACGTGATCTGGGCTGAAGCGGAGGATGAGCCCCAATCTTGGTTTTCCTTTGTAGGACAGCTTAAGTACTTAACAGTGGGGGACCTCTTTGTAGCCCCTATAGCTAAGTAGGCAAAGTTAACTTCCCTAAAGAGGATGGGGCGAGGGAGACTAGATTGGGGGGAGGGGCACGCTGGTGACGGGGTTTAGCTCCAGCCCAGTCGCTTTTCTTTTTTTTTTTCTCTTACCGAGACTGGTCTATGTGACACTGGCTGCCCTGGAACTCTTTGTAGACCAGGCTTGCTTTGAACTCACAGAGATCCACCTGCCTCTGGCTCCCAAGAGGTGGGATTAAAAGAGGGGGCCACAAGCGTCAGGCTGTTTTTTTCTGTTTGATAGGAAACAGGTAGCTTCATTCATGGAAATTTGGGAAGAAGCTGTTTGAAAGTGTTAGCCTCTGTGTTAACCTGATCTCTCTCAGTTGTCCTATGGCCTGACTGGGGAATGCTCAGACAACTAGGCAGAAAGCTCTGGATCCTTGGTGGCTTGACTAGATCTGGTCAGGTTTCTATGGTAACAGACAGCGCTGAGGGAGCCCTGACAGCTGTCTCAAACGGATGAGAGTTAAAGAACACACACACAAAGACCACAAAAAATAAGCCAGGGTTGGTGGCACATGCCTTTAATCCCAGCGCTCAGACGGCAGAGGCAGGCCGATTTTTTTTTTTTTTTTTTTGGTTTTTCGAGACAGGGTTTCTCTGTGTAGCTTTGACTGTCCTGGACTCACTTTGTAGTCCAGGCTGGCCTCGAGCTCACAGCGATCCACCTGCCTCTGCCTCCCAAGTGCTGGGATTAAAGGCGTGTGCCACCACGCCCGGCCCGATTTGTATTTTGAGTCCAGCTTGGTCTACAGAGTGAGTTTCCTTCCAAGACAAACAGGCTGCTACAGAAAACTCTTTTTCTTTTTTTGCTTTTCAAGACAGAGTTTCTCTGTGTAGCCTTGGATGTCCTAGACTCACTTTGTAGACCAGGCTGGCCTCAAACTCACAGCGATTCACCTGCCTCTGCCTCCCTAAGTGTGTGCACCACCATGCCCCCAGCTGAAAAATCTTGTCTCAAAAAAACCAAACTAAGAAATAACAAAATCCAAACCCAAACCCAAACCCTGGGGGTCAGGGAGGGAGAGAACAGCCCAGAGGGTCCCCCTTGCCTGTTGTTCCGGGCAGCAGAACCCCACATGCTCAGCGGCTGTGCTTGCTGTTGCTCTCCGCCTGTTTACTTCTGGGGGCAGGGCTGACTCAGTCCTTGGGATCTCAGTGCCTGCCTTGCTCTTCCCTGAGCTTCAGGTGGTCTGACCTCCAGGACACATGCAATGCCCAGGTGCCCAGATCTCAGATATGAGGGAGGGTAGCGTCCGAGGGACAGCAGGCTCACTGCTCCTGAGGAAGAGGGAAGAAGGATGGGGTTCTCCTAGAGATTGGGGGCAGGGAGAGCTGCTGTAGCTAGTTTACACTTGGAGCATGGTATGCAGAGGGAGAAATCAGATGACAGTTCAGAGGTCAGGACTTTGCCACACACCAGGGTTAGGAGGGACAGGTACTCTTCCACTGAGGCCCCAGTGCAGAGGTGAGGCAGAGGGCAGAGGGCACCTGGAGCACCGCCTCCGTGCCCTCTGGACCTGCCAGGTGAGCAGAGCCTGTACTTGGCAGTGGTGGCTTTGAAAGTCAAGCATCCCTTCGCCGCCCTTTCCTGAGAACAGGTATGCCTTCTCGTGTCCTAACCTAAGTTCCCTGATAGGCACACCCAGGTCTCACAGCATGGTGGGTGCTGACCCATTTCTCAGGAGCGCACGTTAACAGGTCCATACAGGGTGCCTTTCCCTGAGGTTTCAGGGCTGTAGACAGATCTGTGCTCACCCCATAGCCTGCAGACAGAAGCCTACTGAGTGGCCTGAGAACACGGAGGCCCGAGGCTGGGATCCCTATGGGTAGGCAACCTGGTTCTCAAGGTTAGTCCGTCCTTGTTTTCTTTTCTTTCTTTCTTTTTTTTTTTTGGGTTTTCGAGACAGGGTTTCTTTGTGTAGCCTTGACTGTCCTGGACTCACTTTTTAGTCCAGGCTGGCCTCGAATTCACAGCGATCCGCCTGCCTCTGCCTCCCTTGTGCTGGGATTAAAGTCGTGCGCCAGCCTAGTCCATCTTGTCTTTAGCATCCAAGCTGGGCAGAGCCCCAGACCCCCAGAAATTGTCTCACCCCCTCTTCCTTTTCCCAAAGCTGCAGTGATTACCATCCATCTAGCCCAAAGTGAAAGAGAAAGTCCTCCCCCTCCCACACGCACATACCGGGGCCCGCCCCGCCCCGCCCCTCAGCCAATCCCTGTAGCCTTTTGCCTCCTCCCCCGTCCAGTGGCTCTATCCTCTCAGTGAGCTTACTTGTTGGAGCGGTGGAGAAGCGGTTGTGCGCACTCTGGGGTGCTCTCTAGGTGAGCATGGCCCACAGATTGTTGGGGGTGGGGGGTGGGTAGCAGGTCCAGGGTCGCAGTCGTCTGGGGGCTCTTTAGTGTGAGAGCCATGTGACCTCATGTGGCAGCACTGAGGATACTAGCCTGTGTGTGTGACAGCTGACTCCTGAGGGTTCAGGAAAAGACACAGGGGAGGACCCAGGACTTGTTTTTATGACTGTGTCCCTCATGGGAGTCCCCTGAGGCTGGCTCTTGGATTCCCATCCTTGCTGCTAATAGAAGAGGCCCCTTCTAAAGGAAGCGGGTACAGCAGCCACAGATGCTTTAGGAGACAGCGTCGCTCTGCTTTCTTCATAGCAATTATTCCCGTCCTCTCGTCCCCAAGGCTCCTGCATCTGTTGGAAGTGAAACACTTCCTTTGGGAAGTGGACAGGAAGATGGGCAACCAGCTTGGCAGTGTGGGTGGGAGCCTTGCTTCCCTATGGGAAGGGGCTCCCGTGGCCCATTGTGAGCTGCTATGGAGCCGGGTCTGCTCCTCCTCCCAGGAGCTCTACAAAGAAGACACCCTGTGTCTCTGCCGCTCCCCCCGCCCCCCCAATCCCACTGACAATAGGAGATGCTAGCTGCCTCTGCTTAAGGATGAGAACTCCTCGTTATCACAGCTCAAGTCCAGGGTCCAAGTACCACTGCACTAAAAGGCACCTGGCCCTTTAAAAACTGGAGCTTGCCTTCTGTGCGTGAGCTTATGCGTGTGAGCGTGAGTTCCTGGCTGCCTGGGAGAAGCATTCAATGCCGGGGAGGGCATTGAAGGGAAGCCAGGTGGCCCCAGGGATGGGTGGCCTCCCTTTCTTCTAACAACCACCCTTCAGTGTATCCCCAGGGCACCTTGATGGCTGCAGCCTGGAGCACTGGGTCTAGGAAATGAGGGGTTCCTGTGAGGTGGTGGGTGGGTGGGTGAGAGGCTTCTTTCTCTGACAGGCCCCTTCCACCACTCATTCTGTCCTTCTTTCTTTCAGGTGGCAGAAATCTTGAAATTGCTCTGAAGGTGAGGACATCCCCTCCCCCACCGCCGCCAGCCACCCACATTGTCCTCATCAGCTCCTCCCCACCAGTGCCTCCACTTGCATCGCCTGGCCTGAGTCAGCCTCCTGCTTCACAGGGTGTAAATGGCTGATAAGCAGATCAGGTTAGAGGGACCCCCGCCCCCGCCCTGGGCTTTGGGCTTGGCTTTCCCACCGCCCCCCCCCCTCCCCAGCATGACCTCCCCACCCCCCTGTCCTGTGGTTGAGGATGTTAATCCTGACACTTGACCCTGCATACACAGCCTGCCGGCCAAGCTCATCAATGGTGGCATCGCTGGGCTAATCGGGGTCACCTGTGTGTTCCCCATCGACCTGGCTAAGACACGGCTGCAGAACCAGCAGAATGGGCAGCGCATGTATGCCAGCATGTGAGTGAGAGCTGACTAGGCGGGATGAGGGTGCAGCTTCCACCTTTGACCTCTGCTCCTGCACCTGAGGGTTTGATAAGGGGGAAACAGGGCAGGCCTGAGGAAGATCCTATCCCTGACAGAGTTTTTGGCTTCTCTGTGGGCCCTGGATGATCATACTGGCCAGAGACTGTGCTGGCTGCCCTTGCCTGACTCAGGGCCAGGCAGGGTCCAGCTGGCCACAGCTTATTGCCATCCCCTTGGCTACAGGTCTGACTGCCTCATCAAGACCATCCGCTCTGAGGGCTACTTCGGCATGTACAGGGGTGAGGCTTGGGATGGGTGACCGACGGGTCTGGCTGGGAGCAGGGGCAGGGATGCATGCCTGGGCTTGGTCTCTAAGTACGGACATGTTGTATGGTGCTGGTAGCACCTGAGCACAGTGGGGGCAGCTGCTGAGCCTTCGTGCTGGGGGGATGGGATGCCTGAGAGGACAGTCTTCTGCAGGGGGGTGGCTCTCACCCCTCCCCTCCTAGAGCAGGCTGGGATTTGTTTCTTTTCTCTATTCTAGTGGCTCAAATCTCCTCTACTACCTCTGTGTGACAGGCAGGACCACATCTGCGCCTAGAGCCTAGGGCAGGAGCCATTATACAAAGCAGCTTACAAAACAATCCCTGAGGGTGGATTTGCCCAGATGCTGGGAAGCGCTGAGCAGCCAGCCACAGCCTTCCCTGAGCCCAGACCCACCCTTGTGGTCCTGCCAGTGGGCGCACCTGTCCCCAGGAGGGAGACTCACTACAGTCCCTGAGGGCCTGCTCTTCCTTGCCTTTCAGGGAGGCTTGGGCTGCCAAAATCAGAGACAGATGGAGGTGGAATGCTGGGGAGGGAGGACACAGCGCCACCCCATCCTGCCTGGTTCCCGCCTGCCTGGCACAAAACAAGCCCATATGTGGGTGAGAGGGCAGGCGGCTGCAGCCAAGGAGTGCCAGGCAGGGCTTTGCCAGTGTGGAACAAAGTGCTAGCCCATAGTCTCCCTAACCTAAGCTACCCAGCAAGTCTGTCCCCACTTGGCCTGTCTGTGTCCCCCAAGCTGCAGCTTACCCTCACATGCCCCACAGGAGCAGCCGTAAACCTGACCCTGGTCACCCCCGAGAAGGCCATCAAGCTGGCAGCTAATGACTTCTTCAGACATCAGCTCTCTAAGGATGGGTGAGAGGCTCAGCTGCCCTGGCTGCTAGGGCCCGGGTCCTAAGGAAGGGTGTGTTACTAGCCCCACAGTCCCCTAGGCTGGTAACAGACCTCCAGAGAGAGGCTCCTCTACCTCAATCCCTTTACTCAACATCCCTGACCTTGTGAGGGCGGGCGCTCCGCCTCTGCCCATGTGAGGAGGTGCAAGGCAGCAGCTGAGTCAGTGGCTGCTGGCCCCTAGCCACAGTCTGCTGCCAGAATTTGGGGGCGCTAAACAGCCACCCCATCACTGGAGTGTGGGGCTACAAGGTTGACCCCTTCCATTCATTTCTCCTTACGAGCCCTTGTATATGAGAGCGTCTGTCCTTTGGGCTGGATGCCTATTGCTGGAAGGTCTGGAGCCCAGGGCTGTGCCCCCATGGGACCTCCACAGCTCCCGTCCCCCTTTACACCCGTGAAGCAGACAGTCCTTGCCCATGTAGGGAACTCTCTCATCATTCTCAGTCACAACCCTGCCCCTGCCCTATAGACAGAAGCTGACCTTGCCTAAGGAGATGTTGGCCGGCTGCGGGGCCGGCACCTGCCAGGTGATTGTGACCACCCCCATGGAGATGCTGAAGATCCAGTTGCAAGATGCAGGCCGCATTGGTAAGGTGCAGGGAGGGGACAGAGCTCGGGTGGGGACAACAGCTAGACCCTGTCCCCTGCCCCTCCCTCAAGCCAGGAGGAAGAGACCAGAGACCCTTTCTCACCAGCTGCTCAGAGGAAGATTCTGGCTGCCCAGGCTCAGCTCTCGGCTCAGGGAGGTGCCCAGCCCTCAGTAGAGGCTCCCGCCGCTCCTCGGCCCACGGCCACCCAGCTGACCCGTGACCTGCTGCGGAACCATGGCATTGCTGGCCTCTACAAGGGTCTAGGGGCCACGCTGCTCAGGTGGAAAGACGGCACATGGGGGAGGAGGTCTGCCCACTGGCCTCTACTGCCAACGTCACTCCCTCCCTCTCCACAGGGATGTCCCCTTCTCCATTGTCTACTTCCCCTTGTTTGCCAACCTCAATCAGCTGGGCCGCCCATCTTCTGAAGAGAAGTCACCTTTCTATGTGTCCTTCCTGGCAGGCTGTGTGGCTGGGAGTGCAGCTGCCGTGGCTGTCAACCCCTGTGATGGTCAGTGCTAGATCTGGGTCCCACTTGGGGGTGGGAGCGGGGGATGGGACAGGAGCCCCCATAATGACTCATATGCCCCTTGCAGTGGTGAAGACTCGGCTTCAGTCACTTGAGCGAGGTGTCAATGAGGACACTTACTCCGGGTTTCTGGACTGCGCCAGGTGGGCCAGGGCTCGGGAGCCGGGGGGGGGGGGGGGGGGGGGGAGGCTGGGCTGGGGCAGCGCTGGGCTAAGCACCAGTTCCGACCTTCTCCCCCTTTACAGAAAGATCTGGAGACACGAGGGTCCTTCAGCCTTCCTGAAAGGTGCATACTGCCGTGCACTGGTCATCGCCCCGCTGTTTGGCATCGCCCAGGTGGTCTACTTTCTGGGCATCGCTGAGTCCCTGCTGGGCCTGCTACAAGAACCCCAGGCCTGAGCCCATGGCTGCTTCTCCCCAGCCTATGGGCTGGGACCAGAACAGGGTGACCAGCATAAGCCTGAGGAGGAATGGCCTCTCCCCAGTCCTCCCCATCAAACTGGAAGGCAAGGGGAGGGTGCAGGGTCCACGTGGGTGGTGCACAGTAGGCCCCCATGGGGTCCTGAAGGGAAAGAAAATTGGGATCAAGGTCTTATTTATGTAGAAAATGCAGAACTCTGTACATTCCTCAAGCCAGTCCTGTGGAGCCAGTCTTGTCCCATCCCTGTACCTCAACCCAGTTCCATCTGGCCTGAACACCCCCTGAGACAGAGCTGGTCTCTGGGCTGGGGCCCCCAGGCCTGGTCTGGGCAGGCAGACTCTACCCCATAGTCCACTGGCTCTGGGCTCTGAGGCTTTCCTGGTCTACAAAGGGGACCCCCGCCACAACACACAAAATTATTTATTGAATTTGCTGTGCCCGTGTGGCTCTTCCTGTTCTCCGTCCATCAGTCTTTTTGCCCCTGCTGCTCTTTCCCCCTCATCCAGGACCCCACTCTGCCTCCTCAGCCAGCCTTACAGGAGGCTTGGAGTGTCCTAATCAAGTCAAGCTAGGATCCCTAGGCTGGGTGTGCTGCCATGTCAGTTTTCATCCCAGGCACCCCACACATA
Organism: Acomys percivali; assembly: GCA_907169655.1. Classification (NCBI taxonomy): domain Eukaryota; kingdom Metazoa; phylum Chordata; class Mammalia; order Rodentia; family Muridae; genus Acomys; species Acomys percivali. The sequence continues at coordinate 21,314,027 of OU015757.1, read as the reverse complement.
CTCTTCCTGGTGAGCTTTTGGGCCCCTACCATGGGAGGCCCAGATTGCTTGAAGTCTTTGTGTGCCTGCAGTGGTGGGCAGCTTGCTCCCCCCAGCCCCTCAGCAGTGAGCAGGCCAGACTGCTTGGGGATGGGTCCCTAAGGACACGGTTGCCTTTCTCCATGGAGTCAGGCACCCTGTGCTGTGTGTGCCTCAGGCCTTCTGCTGACCATGTCCAAGAATTTAGTTCTCCCGCCTGGTAGCTCTTGTGATAGAGCCCTACTCCTGGATGGAGATTGCTTGTTGGGGGAAGGGCAGGCATGAAGGCCAGTATAGAGTCTGGGCTACCCTGCTTTCTGGGCCTCTGTCCATATTTGGGAAGCCCCGCCCTTCCAGCCCTGGATCCTCTGTTGTGAATCAAAGCAGTTCTCTTCCCCTGCCCTGGCCATGTGATTGTGTTTGGTGATTGACTGAAGTGCTGGTGCTGTGTCCCTCAAGCCCAACCCCCTCCATGGAGGCCCCTTCCCAGTGACACTACCTGGGGCTCAAGTCTGGGCCACCCCCCACCCATCCCCCGAGTTCACGGTTGCTCCTGGGAGCCACCCCTCCTGTCATGTCTGTACCTTGAAAGCTGCTGCTGCTGCTTACAGAATTATATTTTTTTCTTTTGAAGAGTTTTAAGAAGTTGTAACTTTTTTGTGTCTTGTCATGTAAAAGATAAATAAATATTCTAAATAGATGCTTGCTTTCAGAGTCTGTGCTTGTGTAGACAGTAAGAGAAAGGGCGGACTTCTCCAGGCTCTCGCCTCTGCAGACACGCATTGCCTAGGTCTCCACCGTTGCAGACCTACTTTGGAACCACCTCCCTCCTATCTTACAGTTTGGATAGGATACAGGCAGGCAACCTTGCCCCGCCTTCTGCGTGAGTCTCCTTAGATGTGAGAAGAGCTAAGCATAGGAAGTCCTATCCCCCTGGGTTCCCAGGGTGGAGCACGCAGGCGTGGCCCTGCTGACGCAGCCGCTGTCCCCGCCCCCCTTGCCGCTGGTCCTTCTGGTTTGCGCCCGGAGTGGTGCATTGTGGGAAACTCCTGAGCACTCCTTGGTATCTGCAGCCACCGCCCGCTGTCATCCTGTGAAGCGAGTGCGCAGCTAGAAGCTAGAGGCCTGGAGGAAGACGTAAGACTAGAGGCTCTTCGGAGGGTGGGCAGGGACGGGGAGGTGGGGTGGGGTTGGGGGCGTCTGGTTTGGTGGCCAAGCAGTAGTGCTTTGGTCTTGAAGGTCATCGAGGTTGTGGCATGAGCACTTTACCCTCCCGGGCTCAGCAGCCCTGGGGAGGCAAAGGAGGCAGTAGGAAGAATAGGATGTAAGCCGAAAATAACCAAGGGCAGATCTCCTGCTCTGTACAAACTTGATGCCCAATGCCTAAGGCCTCTCCAGAACTGTACCAGGGAGGGGACACCAGGGCTTTCTGGGAGGTGGGCAGCATCTGGGCTTCTGCCCTGGTCATTTCCATCATGATGTGACCTTCAAATGACCTTCAGTGTGTTCATTGTGGGGGGCACTTAGAGTCTGAGCTCTAGCTTCTCAAACTGGCTCCCCATCCCTGCACCCGGGCCATTTGTCCTCCCAGGGTGGAGGCAGACAGGTGGTCCTAGGTCTTCTAGACAGGATCCTTTTTGGGGCAGGATGGCCAGGGCCCAGTCTTCCTGGCTAGGACACAGAGAATCAAGGTGAGGTCTTTCTATAGCCTGGGGCCCATACTCTGCTTTGCTCCTGCTTTGAGCTCAGCAAGCAACTCTTGCCCTTGAGCTGGATGAAGCTGTGGCCCATTTTGGGGAAAGGGCACTTAGATCTAAGCTGGGTGGGGCAGATGGCTGACCAGAGGCACAGGCCAGGAGATTTCCTGATGGCTTCTCTTCCTCCATTTTATCTCCTTCTTGTCCTGATAGTCCTGGTGACCTGGATCCACGCTCCCCCGACAGTCTAAGAGCCCAGACTCTGGGTTCCTTCCCTGTCCTTCCCTTCCTCATAGACTCTGCTCAAGCTGAGGTCAAGGCGCCGTAGCATCCCATTCTATGAGGCAGCAACAAGCTCTCAGGATAGCCTGCAGCACTCAGTTCTGTCAGAGCTCACCACGACTCCTTTCTGCCTGCTTAGAGCAAATACTCTCTCTTCCAGATTCCAGAGTTAGATCCATATGTCTATGCAGAGCCTCCCTACCCCTGCCCGTGGGGTAAACACAGTACGTGTGAAGCAAGACTAGATTATAGGTGAGACAACTGAGGCCAGAGGGGTTTATCCAAGAATGGGCAGAGCAGATAGAGGCCAGGCCTTGGAAGAGGAGGGACTAGGCTCACAAGGTACTCCTTGGCTGGAGCTCCTGGACAGTTCAGGGGATGGGAGGGTGTGTCTGTGGGTCAGGGGTAGGAGAGCTATACTGAAGATGCCTTGTCATTTTTGACCACCTCACTTGTGTCTCTCTCTAGACTCATAGAATGCCCAGAGGTGAGCTGTCCTGAGACTCTGTGGTCCAGCCACCTGCCAGTGCCACAAGCCCCAAACCAGCCGCCCACACAAGTCATCATGGAGTCCCGAGGAAAGTCAGCCAGCAGCCCCAAGCCAGACACCAAGGTGCCTCAGGCCACGGCTGAGGCCAAGGCCACTCCAGCTGCTGATGGGAAAGCCCCCATGACCAAGCCTGTGAAGAAGGAAAACCAAGCAGAGAAGCAGGAGCAACCTGCAGCCCCTGGGCCGGCCACAACCAAGAAGACCCCGGCCAAGGCAGATCCTGTACTTCTCAATAATCACAGCAACCTGAAGCCAGCTCCCGCGGCGCCAGCGGCAGCTCCCAACAGTCCTGATGCCACCTCAGAGCCCAAGGGTCCTGGGGATGGGGCAGAGGAGGACGAGTCCAACACTGGAGGCCGAGGTCCCTGGCCTTGCGAGAACTTGACCCCTTTGCTGGTAGCTGGGGGTGTGGCCGTGGCTACCATGGCCCTAATTCTTGGTGTGGCCTTCCTAGCCCGGAAAAAATGATGCCTGGTGTCCAGGTCGGGGCGTAGACCCATTTTCTGTACAGACGTGAATATATAGTGCATGCAAGGTCCTAGATACTTATCTATACGCACACACACATCACACACACACACACACAGAGACACGCACACATACAGACACACGTATGCTACATACATCCATGGAGTAGGAGAGAAAGAGACAGTGAGTCCACCTCCACTGACCCCAGCACACCCTCTCCCAAGTTCTGGGGCAGGAGCCCAGCTCTGCAGTTTGCAGGAAGTGCTAGTATGGGGCAGAGGGACAGCCTGGGCCAGACAACCAGGAACAGATGCTGGGGATGGCCTCTGGAAGATAAGTGGTGGAGTAGGCTGGCCCTGTGGGGACATTAAAGGGCATGGCCATTTTACTTTTCCCACTTTTCTCTTGAGCCACTGAAGGCAGTCTGTCTGGGCCTGGTGCAGGGGGACTGACCTGAGGTGGGATTCAAATCTGCAGGGCTACCTCTATCCACTGTCCCTGTCCTGGCTGAGTGGAAAGGCAAAGCTTAACAGCTAAATTTGGGATGGGATCTCCCCCTTTCTCTTTTTCAATATGTGCCCCAGGACAGCTCCTGAGGCTAGGACCACCTTACTTCATGCCCAGAGCAGCAATTGTTGGGGGGTGGGGGGAGGCTGGAAGCCTGGTTAGGGAGGCAGGAAACATGGAGGAGCCACATTACAGTTCTGCCTGCCCAATACTCCCCAATAGGCTGCCCTTCCTGCCTGCACCCAACACCCCCTTGAGTCTAACAGCGTATAAATGCAATAACACAGGTAGAGTAGAACTGCCCAGTGGGTGCCAATCACCCACTGCCTGCAGGAAGACCTGCTGTGCAGCCCCTCCTTAGTGCATCTGGCCCCAGCTTGCCCCTTGGTGCGGTGACAGTGGGCAGGTTTCCAGAAGGCTGCAGTGGGCTCTAAGGAAACATTGCCCTCACCTGGCCAGTGGCTGCAGGGACCTTGGGCCTGAGTGGAGGCTGAGATTGAAATAAACTGTTACAATATAAAAGCTGGGCTGGTGTCCTCACCTGCATGGGGCTGGGAGGGGCAGAGACTTCCTACTTGGGTATGTGTGGGCCACAGATTGACCATGTGGGCCTTCCAGGGAACAGGTAGAAAATCCCAGGTACTCCTTCACACCCTGAGCCTTATGGGCTATGTGTATCCACAGCCCCAAGCACCTCCCCCCACCCCTCAGCCTGGGCTGCTACCCACAGTGCACTGGGTAGCACCATTCCTTTGTTCCTCAGAAACTGCCTGCCAGCAAGGAAGCCCCTGCGTCCATGAAATGCAGGAGCAGCTGAGGTAGGGCCCCTCCTCTAGCCAGCTCTCTTCAGCTCTCGGAGCCCATCCTGACCTGGTGTTCAGTAGGTGGGAATAACCGTGGTTCCAGCTGTGAGTGAGGTAATAGGCTGCTAAGAGCAAGGGTCATTTTGGAATACACTATCCCAGGACCTTCCTCCGTCCTAGAGACCACTGAGGCTGGCAGGCAAGAGCCTGTTGACCACTTTCTCCCTGATGCTTCTTTGAGCTGGTGTTTTGTTTTTCCAATCTCTTGGTACCCACCCTGCTTGGAGTAGTAGCTCTGCCCACATAACACATCCCATTCAACACTGGACAACTCTAAGTGAAGAGATCTGAAATGGGCCACTTGTTCCTGATCAGACCACTCTTCCTGGTCTCCCTTTGACCCCTGTCCAGGCTGGCAGCTGCCTGAGCCAGGGATTCCTGAAAACAGGCTTCTGGACATGTTGGACAGACGCGTAGCCATGCCCAGCTCCCCCGCACTGCAGGTGCTCAGTTGGCACTGCCAGATGGCCACTCTCACCCACCCACATTTTGCCTTGCATCTAAAGCGCTTTTGGGCCATTTATTGCCCTGAGAGGCTGCACAGGTAACTGAGTGTCTGCTGGAGTGAACGGCGAAGAGCTGGCACTGTGAAGTGATGTTCTGCTCATGCTTTACTCCTTTATTGATTCTCAATTAGAGTACCTTTAGGTTGTCAGGCATGGTGGCGCATGCTTTTAATCCTACCACTCAGAGGCAGGTGGATCGCTGGGAGTTTGAGGCCAGCCTGGTCTACAAAGTGAGTTCAAGGCAGCCAGGGTTACACAGGGAAACCCTGTATTTAAAAAAAAAAAAAAAAAAGAGCATTGACTGTTCTTCCAAGGACCTGACTTTGATTCTCAGAACCTACGTGGTAGCTTACAAACTGTAACTGCAGTTCCAGGGAATTCAGCTGCACATACAGTCAAAACACTCATACACATAATTTTAAATCTCAGTTAAAGGGGGCTGGGGAGATGGCTCAGCACTGTCTGTTCTTCCAAAGGTCCTGAGTTCAATTCCCAGCAACCACATAGTGGCTCATAACCATCTATAGTCAGATCTGGTGCCCTCTTCTGGCATGCAGGTGTATATGCAGGCAGAGCTCTAAGTAAATAATTCTTTTTTAAAATCTCAGTTAAAGGAAATACTGGCACCCTTAGACAAGGTGGGAATGAAAATCTTTAGATCTGAGATTTTTTTGTTTTTGTTTTTGCTTTTTGAGACAGGGTTTCTCTGTGTAGTCTTGACTCTCCCGGACTCTCTTTGTAGACCAGGCTGCCCTTGAACTCGGAGATCCACCTGCGTCTGCCTCCCGAGTGCTGGGAATAAAGGCGTGTGCAGCACCTTGGATGTGCTTTATAGCCAGAGTTGTACTGTAGGCATGGTGGTCAGCTGCTATGCCACCGGAAGGTAGTGACAACAGTAAGGGTAGAGCTAAGAAAGAGAACTTCAGGTCATCAGGGGCAGTTGTTATTTGCCTGATATTGTTAATTTCCAAGCCAGGTGTGGTGGGACTTGGGAAGTAGAGGCAGGTAGATCTTTGTGAGTTCAAGGCCACCCTGGTCTACATAATGAATTCCAGGACAGTCAATGCTACACAGAAAGACCCTGTCTCAAAAAAAGAAAAATGAATATTTGCCTGTATGTATGTGCACTGCATATATATATAGCCTGTGGAGGGCAAAAGAGAGCTTAAGATGCCCAGAACTGTAGTTACAAACTGTTGTGAGCGCCGAACTGAGTCCTCTCAAGAGCAACAAGTGGTTTTAACTATGGAGCCACCATCTCCCCGACCTGTGTGCTTGGTTTTTGTTTGCTTATTTTGGGGGTTGGTGGGTTGTTTTGTTTTTGTATATATTGCTGCAATACATAACCAAGAATGACTTTGAAACTTAGCTTCCTGACTACTGTGAGTACTAAGATTGCAGGCTTGCAACACCATGCCTGGCTAAAATGAGAGGGGGGGAGGGGAGAAGACAGACAGACAGACACACTCACACACCATAGGTCACCACAGGCATCAAGCCTTAAGCACTGTTTTTCTACTGCTTTGTTTTCAGTGTGTGTATGACTGTTTTGCCTGCATTTGCACCTGTGCATCCCTTGCGTGCCTGGTGGCAAGAGGCCAGAGGGCACAGTAAGTACCTTTAGAAGTTGAGCTATAGGTGGAGCTAGAGCTAGAGCTGCCTTATACGTACTGGGAACTGAACCCAGGTCCTTTGGAAGAACAGCCGGTGCTATTAACTGCTGAGGCATCTCTCTAGCCCGATCTTTTTGTTTTGACACAGGCTCTCTCACTGGTCTGGGAGTAAGTAGGCTAGGCTAGCTGATCAGCAACCCTTGGGAATTCCTGTTTCTCCCCAGTACTGAGGTCACAACTGAGTCACCAAGCCTTGCATTAGCTATTCTTTTTCTACTTACTTTTTGGTTTTGGTTTTGTTTTTTTTGAGACAGGGTTCCTCTGTGTATCCCTGACTGACCTGGACTCACTGCTATCTGCCTGCTTCTGCGTCCCCGAGTGCTGGGATTAAAGGCATGTGCCACCACAGCCCAGCTTGATTTACTATTTTTATGTGCATGGTGTTTTGCTTGCATGCATGTCTTGTGATGGTGTCAAATCACATGGAGCTGGATTACAGACAGTGTGAGCTCCCCTGTGGGTGCTGGGAATTGAACTCCAGTCCTCTGGAAGAACAGGACTACTCTTCCCGCTGAGCATCTCTCCAGTCCCAGATCTATTTTGTTGTTTTTTTGTTTTTCTTTTTGTTTTTCTTTTTCTTTTTTTTTTTCACAGTCCACGGAGGCTTTTTATTCACGTGTTACATCTCTAGAAAAAAAATCCCAGGATTTTCCCTCCTGTGTGTTTTCGTCTTGCTTCTTCATGGTCCATGATGCCGGCTGAGGTTGTCAGTACAATGAACCCAAACTGACGGGACGGGAGCAGATTGTTCTGCCATTTTTCTAGGTCCTTAAGTTGCACATCAAATCTAGGGCTGATCACGCCACACTTGTTCAGCCTGCCTGTGAGGTTCACAACAATTTTCCCAGCTCCGTGGTCATCAATGATCTCAAATTCACCGACGTAGCCTTGCTTCATCACCACAGTCAGGAAGCGGACGGTGACTTTGGAGCACGGCCTGATGAGCACCTGGCGTTTGCCTCTCTTCTCGGCGTTATTGATGCTCTTGAGAGCATCTGCCAGGACGTTCATGCGCACCATGGTGACGGCGCGGAAAGATGGCGGAAAGAGCTTTCTTTTTGTTTTTCAAGACAGGGTTTCCCTATGTAATAGCCCTTGCTGTCCTGGACTCACTTTGTAGACCAGGCTGGCGGTGAACTCACAGCAATCCGCCTGCCTCTGTCTCCCAAGTGCTGGGATTATAGGCATAAGCCACTATACCCAGCTAATAATTTATTTTTATTTTATGTACATTGGTGTTTTGACTGCATGTATGTCTGTGTGAGGATGTCAGATGCCCTGGAACAGAAGTTACAGTTGTGAGCTGTTTTGTGGGTGCTGGGAATTGAACCCTGCTGGATCCTCTGGAAAAGCAGCAGTGCTCTCCAGCTCCTTGTTTGTTTTATGTGGTTTCTAGGGAACCAATTCGGGTCATTGGATTGACCCTCTTACCTTTTTTTTTTTCATTCTAAGCCTTTAGTGCTACAGTTTATTGCAAATGATTTCTCAGTTGGTGCAGCAGAGGTTTACCAAATGTCACACTGTCCCTTTGCTTTTGGACTCTTGGTTAGGAGACCCTGCCATGTTTTGGGATTTTTTTTTGTTTTTGTTTTTGTTTTGTTTTTTTCAAGACAGGGTTTCTCTATGTAGCCTTGGATATCCTAGACTCACTTTGTAGACCAGGCTGGCCTCAAACTCGCAGTGATCCACCTGTCTCTGCCTCCAGAGTGCTGGGACTAAAGGCGTGTACCACCACACCCGGCAAGACTCTGCCATATCATCTAGTGGGACAATCGGAGAATGCCCTCACACTTAGTCCATTTGGGCAAGGAGGCACCTGTGGGTGATCAGTCAGGGCTCGGAAGGTGTTTCTGCTCCATTAGAGCCAAGACGGCCCCAGCCTCACAGAGCAGACAGGCCCCAGCCACCCACTCGTGACACCATCTCCTCTTACTCTTAGCACAGCCTGTGGACGCCTACACCTGCCTTCTGAGACTGCAGCTCTGTAAGTCCTTGGAGCCCTGGCTGCTCTCCTGGAATTTGCTCTGTAGACAGCTGGGTGTTTTTCTATCCTGTGAAGCTTAGAACAATGACTTAGCTCTGCGTCTTCAGTCTTGAACACAAGAGGTTAGATACACAGTCTTGGAGTGATTAGCATGGTGACCTGAAGGAGAAAAGCTTTCCTCCTGCCCTGACTCACTCTATCAGCTTCTTTTCTCATTGCTCTGGCAAAATACCGGAAGAAAGCAACGTAAAGGTTTGTTTGGGCCCAGAGTTCAAGGCTGCAGTCCTTCAGGATGGAGAGGCATGGGAGCACGAGGCAGCTCTCACACTGCACGCACTCAGCTCAGAGTCCGGGACCCCAGCTTATGGAATCGGGACCTCGCATTTAGTGTGGGTCATCTCACACCCACCAACCTGATCTGGGCACTCTTGTTTTCACGGCGATTCTGAAACCTACCAAGACAATCAAAAGTATACAAGTGCCAGCACTCAGGAGGCAGAGGCAGGGGGATCTCTGTGAGTTCGAGGTCAGCTGGTCCACAGAGTAAGTTCCAGGTCAGCCAAGGCTACACAGAGAAACCTTGTCTCGGGGGAAAAAAAGAAAAAAAAACTCCAAAAACAAAAAACCAAGAAACTACTGTGAGCATCCATTCTCTTCCCCCATCATGTGGGTGCTAGGAACTGAGGCTCAGGCTGTCAGTCTTCCTGCCACCGAACCATTTCACAGGGTCAGAAGCAGCAGCTTCTAAGTCCCTGTTTTAAAGCTGTGTCCTCACCAGCCTCATAAGCCCCAAGAGCCCTGGCCATCAGCACTTGTCTCTTCTCAGCATCTGGGCCAGCACAAAGCAGTTCTCTGTCCATGTCTTGAGCTGCCGTCACACATGGGGGTCCTGCAGGACACGTGTGGGATGGGCACTCTCTAGCACCCATGTACAGCTCGTTTAGGGACCCACAACCTAGAATGGCTCCTCAGTTTGACGGTGATCACCTCTCAGCTTTCCCTTAGATGTGGACGGGGCAAAGGAGACAGGTGGAAAGGCCAACATTGCTGAGCCCTGCAAACTCAAGATCCTGGGGGAAAGCCGCACCTACACTGGAGATTCTACAAGGCAGGGCTGAGACATGAGCTCAGTAGTTAAGAACTGGCTGCTCAGCTGGGCACTCGGGAGGCAGAGGCAGGCAGATCGCTGTGAGTTCGAGGCTAGCCTGGTCTACAAAGTGAGTCCAGGACAGCCAAGGCTACACGGAGAAACCCTGTCTTGAAAAACCAAAAAACAAACAAACAAAACAAAACAAAAGAACTGGCTGCTCTTCTGGAGGATCAAGGTTCAATTCCTAGCATCCCTGTAATAGTTCACAACTGTCTGTAACTCCAGTGCCAGGGGATTTGACCCCCTCACACAGACATACACACAGACAAAACACCGTTGCAAATAAGATAGAAACAAATCATAAAAAAATTCTACAAGGCTTACTGAATGAGTAGAGCCTCATGACTGATGTGTAGAGTGGGAACGGTCCAGATCCGAACCCAGATGATCTCGGGCTGTCTTTAGTTCCCTTTGTAGTTACTCATTGTTCATCTCCGCATCTGATTACCATCCTTCTATCAGGAAGAACCTTTGGACTGTATTAACTCTAACTTCTACTGACTCAACAGCTAAGGATGTTATCAGACAGCATCTGAAACCTATGGCAGGGACTTTGCCAGCTGACGCCTCCATTCCAAGATACCTGGCAAATGCCTTGAGTTTTGACTTTTTGTTTTATAACTATAGTTCATGTAACCACTTCCACACTGAAGCCCATTCGGGGCAACATGACTGGTGTTCCTGGGCCATGAACACTCATATTTGGTTCAGAATAAACACCTCTTGCTCACTTTGAAGTGAAAGTCCTGCTTTGCGTCAGCAGTATTACCAAACAAATTGTTCCAAAAGTTGTTTGGTTCAAAGTCTGGCCTTTGACAGTCCTAACAAGCGAGGCTTGGCCACCCATTCCCAATATGCCAGCTATATTAGTAAGAGGAAAATGAGGAGCTGGGGAGATAGCTCAGTGGACAAGTACTTTCCTTGAAATCATGAGGCCCTGAGTGCAACCCCAGAACCCACTTTTTTTTTTTTTTGTTTAAAAATAAAAATAAAAACAAGGCCTGGTAATCAGTACCTGCAATCACATACCACCCACACACACTCACACACATAGGTAGATCTCTAAGTTTGAGGTCAGTCTAGTTTAGAGTTCCAGAAGAGCAAAGGCTACACAGTGAGGCCCTGTCTAAAAAAAAAAAAAAGAAAAAAGAAAACCAGAGATTTATTCACTGTGGATGAAAACACTGGAGTTCAGTGGACCTCAAGCCCATCTTTGTGGTTCCAGCAAGAAGTTTAGGTTTAGAGGGTAAGAGGCATGCATAACTTGGGGGTGGGTAGGAGGAGAGGAGGAAACTTACATCAGGATGTAAATAATTAAGAGAGAGAGAAACATAATTAACAGTCCTAGTCAAGATGTGGCCCCACCTGTTCTAGGTCACTCTCAGAAAAACGTAACCAAAAACTAAGCACCTGCTTGTTGGTGCTTTCAGAGTGGCTTACAGTACATGAGCCATGCTGTCTGCATCCTAGAAATAAGGAAGTTGGCCAGCTGCCCGCCCACTCAGCCACTCAGCCCTGCGGAGCAGCCACTTTCCCTGGGTACATCAGTAAAGGCCCTGCCCTTTAACGAATGCTGTGATGCATGTCAAGCCGCAGGACAACGGCTGCGTCAGAGAGAACCAGCACTCAATTCTTAGAAACTTCTCACCCGCAATCCCAATCCCAGGACTCACTCTGGGCCACACAGAAAGCGGGGGTGGGGGTGGGGGGGTGGGGGAATAGCAGGTGGGGAGACATCGCTTTCCATGCCTGCACACCCCCTTCCACTAGCCCCCTGTATTCTCAGCCTTACCTATGCCCTCCAGCTGCCACGTTGAGAATGGATTTGAGCTCGATTCAGGCTTCTCTTAATTCTTTGGCCAAGAACAGAACCTTCTTGGCTTCTTCACAGTGACTGGTTTTATTTCTTGGCCTTACAATTCCAAGAAGGAAAAAGGGCACGGTGCTGCAGTTAAATCCTGAGAGGACAGATGAGGTGGCGCTCTGTCCCCAGGCCAGATAAGCTCTTCATCAGGAGAAGGTACACCCCTACACTAAGCTTCCAATCTGGCCCCTCTAGCCCCATGGATCTAGGAGTGTCTGAGTGAAGCTCCAAACCGTCTTCTGCGTACCCCTTCCTTGTTACTCATGGGGACCCATTTGTGCCTGCTTCATAGCCACATCACCCACTGCTTAAGGCCACAATGCCATCACCTGCCTACACAGTAGACAGTATTGGGCTAGCCAGCTGCTTTAGCATTCTCACCAACACTGCAGAGGACCCACCTTAGGTGACGTCACCTTCACAAGCCCGTTTATGACAGAGAGGCTGTTGGCTGCATTCGGCTTGCTTGTGTAGCTTCGAAGCTCCAGACTTCACCCAATCTGCTTGGTCCAGGAGAGCCCCACCTGAGCCCTATAATGGGGAGAAGGCTTCATCTGGGTCTTGAAGGCCACTTGAGGGCTCCCTTCCATCTCTAGGCACCTCCTCTATGATAAAGAATGTTTACATGGCAAGGATTGCCTGTGAAGCCCGCCCCAATCCCAAGAGAACCTTATGTCTCTGAACACTTAGTCCTTGTATCCAAGGACCACTTGATGGTGACCTCAACTAACAGAGGGGCTCTCAAGGCAACATGCATGTGAGGGTGTTCTCGCAAGGGCAATACCGAGCAGATGCTGCCACTGGGGCCCCTGCTTTTAAGATGGTTGGGTGCTTGATAGAAAGGCGCTCCCAGATGAGGGTGGATGGCCAGGAAATGGTCCAGGCCTCACAGAGGCGGCAGGAGTGACAGGAGGCAAAGGCCTTGCAGGACAGGAGTCTCCCAGGACTTCTTACCTCCCCTCCCTCCTTACATTCCAGTAGAAGCAGGTTCTGGGTATGGACGAGTGAGTGCCTCCTTTCCTTTCCTGAGACAGGGTCTCTGTGATTCTGACTGTTCTGGAACTCACTACGTAGACCAGGTTAACCTCAGAGATCTGCCTGCCTCTGCCTCTTGAGTGTTGGGATTAAAGGCCTGTGCCACCACACCCGGCTTAAGTGCCTCCTTTTTTTCTTTTTCTTTTTTGTTTTTTGAGACAGGGTTTCTCTGTGTTAGCCTTGAACTAACTTTGTAGACCAGTCTGTCCTCGAACTCACAGCGATCCGCCTGCCTCTGCCTCCCGAGGGCTGGGATTAAAGGTGTGTGCCACCAATGCTTGGCCGAGTGCCTCCTTCTTGATACCCGACTTGCCATCAACATCAAGAGTTCCTATGGCTCAGGATCTCTAAACACAAGCAGACCCTACATATGTAGTCCTCAACTGCCCCGTCCTTTCAACACATGAGCACTTGCTGACAGATCTGATGTCCTAGCACTCGAAGTCCAGGGCTCAGGTGCTTAAGCCTCACAATCAGGCCCTTCGACTTGGCCATGAAGGAGACTGAGGCTCCACAGGGCAAGATGGGACACTGAGCCGCACTCATGATGAGGTCATGAGTCTTGCTTCAAGTGGCAAGGCCTGCCCATTATTCCCCACGGGAGCCCTGGTCTTGTCTAGGTGTCCAGGCCCAGATGTTAGTCACTGTAGCAGGAAGACCCTGGGGGGGGTGGCGAACGGACCAGTGTGCCTAATTGAGTACACAGGATCCAGGATGCTGCTCAGCAACAGGCAATTTGGCAGGTAACTCTACACTAGGGCCTGACTCCAGACTCCAGGCTATGTGTTAAGACCTGGACTCCTTCCCACTGAGCACAGGAGACAAAGGGAAGGTGGTCTGGGAAGGTCAGATCCAGAGCATGGCCTCTGGCCATCCGCTGCTTATCAGTAACATCTGCCTGTTTAGGCCTCAATGCTGAACTCCATGGGGATCCTGAGTAGTCTCACAGGCTCTACTGGAAACCAGACATTTGCTAACTCACAAACAGGCCACTCTGGACACAGGTCACAGACTTACTTAAGCATCCCCCCAGCTATGTGAATCACCTGTCAGGCATGGCACACACCACCAGTCTTGGGCCGAAACACACAGTAGCCTCACTGCTGGGGTCAGGGATGGAGCCTCAACTTCCTCCTCCATCTCTCACTCAGAACCAGATAATGACTTAAGTTCTGGTGCACAAGGAGGCAATCTGTGGGGGCAGTGGATACCCCAGAGTGAAGCTTCATAGTTGGCTTCAGTTGTCAACCTGACACACCTAAGAGGGAGCCTCAAGTGAGGTTCTGCATCAGCCTGGCTCCTGGGTGTGTGTGGAGCATCTCTTTATTGCTTGGTGGGGAGCAGTTAGCCCAGTGTGTGAGGTGCCTTTTCTGGCTAGGTGGGCCTAGGCTGTATAAGAAAGGTACCTAAAGCCAGGCAGTGGTGCACGCCTTTAATCCCAACAGTGGGAGGCAGAGGCAGGCAGATCTCTGTATTTGAGGCCAGCCTGGTCTACAGAGTGAGTTCCAAAACAGCCAGGGCTATACTGAGAAACCCTATCTCAAAAAACAGGAACAACAACAAAAGTACCTTTAGGTTGTTTTTAAAATATTGGTGCCTAACACAGAGAAATCCTGTCTCGAAAAACAAAAACAAAAACAAACAAACAAACAAACAAACAAAATATATATATGCCTGACATCGGGCATGCTGGCGCACGTTTTTAATCCCAACACTCAGGAGGCAGAGGAGTTTGAGGCCAGCTTGGTCTACAAAGAGAGTTCCAGATCAGCCAGGGCTATTACACAGAGAAACTCTGTCTCAAAAAAAACCAAGAAGAAAAAAAAAAAGTTGTTCCTTCATGGTTGCTACTACAGTTCCTGCTCTGACTTCCCTCAGGACTGTAACCTGTATAAAAATATTAAATATTGGGGCTGGACAGATGGCTCAGAGGTTAAGATGACTAACTGTTCTTCCAGAAGTCCTGAGTTCAATTCCCAGCAACTACATGGTGGCTCAAAACCATCTATGAGATATGATGCCCTCTTCTGGCCTGCAGGTGAACATGCAGGCAGAGCACTGTATACATAGTAAGAAATCTTTTAAAAAATATTAGTCTTTTTATTTTTATTTTATTATTATTATTATTTATTTGTTTATTTTGGTTTTTCGAGACAGGGTTTCTCTGTGTAGCCTTGGCTGTCCTGGACTCACTTTGTAGACCAGGCTGGCCTTGAACTCACAGCGATCCGCCTGCCTCTTCCTCCCGAGTGCTGGGATTAAAGGCATGCGCCACCACCGCCAGGCCCTTGTAAGACTTTTATGCACGTGTTTAATCCTCCCCACTTAGCAAAAGCTTTTGTTTACACAAAGGCCCACTACTACTCTCTATTCTAGGGATTTGATGTCTTGGTACAGAGACCCTCCCTCCTTCAATCAGGGACGATTTCCCCTTCCTCCTCCTAGTCAACTGTGTAAGATCGCGAGGCCAGACCCCAGCCAACAGGGGAGACACAGGCACCACCTAAGTGAGAATAAGAATCAAATGCACTTCCCATTTAGTGTGTTGTTCACTCTTCCCTGGAGCTCACTCTCTTGGTCAGGAGGAAAATCTGCCTCGTCTAGACACTTCAGCAGGAACCGTGGTCTCTATATTTACCACCCCAAACTTGTATCTCACACCTGGGAGTTGAATTAAATACTTTCCTCCCCACCTGGCCTTTCCTCAGGAAACTCAACATCAGCCCCCAGAGGGGGCTAAGGAAGTCACATTCCATTCTCCCCAGGATCATACAAAACTCAAGAGACCCAGGCGTCTCTGGACCTTCCCAAACCCGCAGAGGAAGGCCCGCCCACATGCGACCCACCTCCTCGCCCTTCACCCAGTCGGCCCGACCAGTGTTCGTTTCCGGACACATTTAGCCGGGCTCAACTTGCTGGCAAAGGCCCAAGGCGTAGTAGCTTTGTGGCGGACTCGGACCCTGAGTAACGTCTGGCCGGCCCAAGGCGCTTAATTGAGGTGTGTCCCTGGGCTGCAAGCCAGTCCCGCCTGCCAGCTTCGGGTAACGGTCATTCAAGGACCCGTAGGGCATCCCGTCCCCGCCCCTGCCCCTGCCCCGCGCACTCGCGCGTCCCGTCCTCCACGCATTGCGCACGCGTAGGCTGCTGCCCAAGCCGTCAAGCAGGTTCCGCACCGCCCCCTTTCCCCCCCTTCCTGCAGGCCATCCGGCCCTCCGTACCTCGCGCACGCGCATTCCACTCCCGGCAGGCGAGCCCCGCCCCTAGATCTCTAATCAGCCGGGGTCTGCAACCATGGCGTCCGAGAGATTGCCCAGCAGACCTGCCTGTCTCCTGGTGGCAAGCGGCGCTTCCGAAGGTGAGGCGCGCAGGGCAGCCGTGTGGCGCAGTGGACTGCAGTCCAGACTCCAGGCCAACGTTTGCGCCTGCGGAGTTGGGATCCTGGGACCCTACACTTGTTTCCCCGGGGCTGGCCTGTGTTGTCTGCGCTGGGAGGCAGGGATGGACCGCCGCGGCTGCGGAGATGACCCTGCCCCCGTGTCACCCGCAGCGGCTGGGTACTCTGCCCACGGTTTCTGCTTTTCTGTTCCCCTGATCTTGGGCTTATTTTCATGCACCTCCAGGAAGCGATCCTGAAAGAGGTTGCTCAAAAGAGCTGCACAGAAAGGACTCGCACACAAAAGGGGGTTCTGTTGGCTTCATATGGGTTCCATCGGCCAGGTGTGTTTAAGAGGTTTGGGAGAATCTACTGTCGCTCCTGGGTTAGGCCTTACTTGAGAGAGTTAGGGAGAGATTCAGGAGCTGGTGGGGATAATCTGGAATTAGTCACTGAAAATGTATTAACTCATAAAAGTAAAGAAACTAGACAAAACTCTACTCCCTAGCTAAGGGGAGGCTACACTGTTCCCACAAAACCTCTGGGGCCTTGTTATTTGTTTGGTTTTGATTTTATTTTTGAGACAGGGTTTCTCTGTGTAATAGCTTTTGGCTGTCCTGGACTCCACTTTGTAGACCAGGCTGGCCTCGAACTCAAGGCGATCCACCTGCCTCTGCTTCCCTAGTGCTGGGATTAAACGCACACAGTCTTCTGAACTGGGCAAAAATTGTTCCTTTTTGAAGGAGTCTTTAGTGGGCAGAAGAGGGCTGCGAATGGCATGGTGGGGGTAGAATATATTGTTCTTAAAAAGAGGGGACCTCCCCCACTAGGTGTCCTGGGTGTGGAGAGTGCCCCAGAGGCCATGTTCTCTGCTGTTTTTACATCCATAACATGTTCACTGCTGCTGTCCCCAAGCTATGGGGAGCTTGGATCCTAGTGGGTCTGTAGGGAGTGAGCCAGATGGCTTGCCTTTGGAAGTACTGTGTGGGAAAGGGTAGGATGGTGCCAAAGGGCCTAGGAGTGTTGGTGGACAGACAGTTAAGGCGGGCTGGGAGCCTGAAGGTATTAGGTCAAGCAGAGAGCCTGTTCTGGGAAGCTACAGAACCACTGGGGCACCTGCACATCTTTCTGGGGCCAGGATAGTCCCCAGGAGCACTGGAGCAGTCCCTGAGGAAGAGATGGGACAGTTGGCCCTGTCATACTCTTGCCTTTCTGGAACCCTCTCTTGCAGGTGTGTCAGCCCAGTCCTTCTTCCACTGTTTCACACTGGCCAGTGCTGCCTTCAACCTACAGGTGGCCACCCCTGGGGTGAGTATCACCCTTCTCCAGGGAACCCCTGAGGTCCTCTCCTTTCCTGGGTTGAGGGTAACAGAGTGTAGAGAGTTTTCTATAGTTAATAGTAGATCCCCTGCAGGTAAGGGGACACCAAACTTGGTGTCATCCTTAAGTCATGGCCCCAGTTCCATGGACTCTGACTACCTGTTTTAAGGGAGGGTTTTGGTTTTGGTTTTTGTGGCCTTCGCTTTTGTCAGGTCTGTAAGTGAAAGATGAGGTTTGACCCTAATAAGCAGGTCCTGCACATTTGCCCCTAATTGGAGAGCTTCTCCCCCCCACCCCCCAAGACAAGGTTTCTCTGTGTAGCCTTGACTGTCCTGGACTTGCTATGTAGACCAGGCTGGCCTCGAACTCACAGCGATCCGCCTACCTCTGCCTCCCGACTGCTGGGATTAAAAATGTGCGCCACCACACCCAGCTTGGAGAGAGATCCTTGATTCTTGCATTGTGGCCCTGGGGACATACGATACAAATGGGTCACAGCAAGTGTGTATTGTGTATTTGTGACATTGCATGTTTTGAAGTCACGAGGTGGTTGGGAAAGTAGTTGCTACTTTATAATCAGGAGACTGGGGATCATGAGGGAGTGGTGTGGTAAGACCTTAGCATTGAGTTGCGCAGGGCTCTACATACTGGGGGTTTGGTTCTCTGGGTCTTCCTTGTACTTGAATTTTTTTCTTTGTAAAGCCACTGGAGGCTCCCTGCCTGAGCCAGCCAGTGAAGACCGTCTAGCTGGGCGTTTGTGCCCTGGGGGCTGTTTTTTAAGTCTGTCAGCCTTTCTAAGTTCTCTGTCATCCAAATGTGGGGGAAGATCCAGTGCTGACTTTTCACCTGTCGGCTCTGCTTCTATAGGGCAAGGCCATGGACTTTGTGGATGTGACTGAGAATAATGCACGTTGGGTACAAGACTTCCGTCTCAAGGCATATGCCAGCCCTGCTAAGCTTGAGTCTATAGATGGTAGGTGGGGAAAGTGACAAGTGGTGACGTCTAGGTAGTCGGTCCCTGTGTCCTGGTTATTCCTCTGACCTGTGGTTTCCCTCCAGGTGCCCGGTACCATGCTCTCCTGATTCCCAGCTGTCCTGGAGCCCTGGCTGACCTTGCCAGTAGTGGGTCCCTGGCTCGAATACTGCAGCACTTCCGCTCTGAGAGCAGTGGGTGACAAGAAACTGGAGAACAGGCTGGCAGCTAGACACCGGGGTGGGAAGTAGGAGGGAGTGACCAAAACAGTGGACGTCAGGGAACCAGATGCTAGGCTTGGAAGGGAGCTGTGGAGTGGATATTAGATTCAGGGCTTATGTTCAGGACTGGGCCTGCCTGGTGATGTCATCAGCCCATCGGATGGAGGTGGAGAGCTGCAGTGGCTCTGAGCTGCACACAGAGAATTTTGTTCTGTGACCATGTGCACAACAGAGTCATCCCACTAGACATAATGTGTGCATTGTCACTGTCAGTCTATGCACTATGGACCTTTTCAAGTTGAGAGAGGGCTGGTGACCATGGCTTCTTAGCGCTTTTCATGGTAGGCTAGTCAGGATGCTGTCTGGATCCCAGCGGGAACGGGCAACATCAGTTGTGATAAGCACATCTTTATGCTGGGGCAGGATGCTCATCAGAGGCTGGCATGCAGACAGGCTACACACAGTGTCCTTTGTTGCTGAGAGCTGGTCGTCTGGGCTGAAATAGGCAGCAGTTGTTCCTAGCCACCTCAGCCATGAGAATGCACTGGCCGTTAAGTTGCCTTTGAGGAAGAGCCAGGGTAATTCCGTCACAGAGCAGGGTACCGGCCGGGAGTGTACCACCCTCAGTGGCTTCTCTGCAGCTTGACGCAGCGGTTGGTACATGGACTGGAGTCCTGCGTGCTAGCCCATGTCTTAAAACTGAGGTAGCATGGGCTCTAAGTAAACTCTAGTCTTGAGGCATCCACCTTGGGTAAAGGGGACACTTAGGAGGGGACCCTACCCAGGACAGCATCCAGGGCCTCAGAGTACTTTGCTTTTAGAACCCATCTGTGCCATTGGCCATGGTGTTGCTGCCCTGTGCTGTGCTACCAGTGAAGACAGGTCCTGGGTGTTCCAGGGCTACAGCCTGACAGGGGTGAGTACCTCGTGGACAAGCCAGTGTCCTGTTCGTCCTGTCTCCTTACCCCTACTTATACCAGGAGGTTCCCAATGTGACCTGCCCTTCCCCGTGCTGCTAGACCAGTTCTCTCTCTGCCCAGTATAAGAGGGCAGAGCACAGTCTGGAACCCTCTAGAGTGAGCCTCGGCCCCTTACATGGTCATCATGGAACCCTCCCAGGGACCCCTTCCATAGGTCACCAACCCATCTCAATCTAGTCACAGATGGCCTTGATGCTGCAAGAGCCAGGCACTCCAAGTCATAGTGGCTTAGTCCCCAAAAGACAACTGAGCTTTACCTTTGCCTGTTTTCCCGCATGTGGTAGCTGAGGCTGCTGCTCTGATTTGGCCTGCCTGGTCCCTGGCGTTGGTCTTGGGGACAATAGGGCACTGGGCCAGGTAGAGCCACCAGCTGGTCTGACTCAGGCCCTGCCCTTGCAGCCTTCTGTGTACGAGCTCATCAGGGCGCCTGGCTTTGCCCGCCTGCCAGTGGTCGTTGAGGACTTTGTGAAGGACTCTGGTGCTGGCTTCAGTGGTGAGCCCAAGTTGATGTCTCTACACACAGATGGGTAGGGATACCTGCTGTGTCTTGGGTTGGTGCCTTAGGTCTCGCATACCCCTGTGGCCATGGTGGTTCACATGGGTAGGCAGGCTCTTCTACTGACCCCGGGTGCTCACAGCTTCTCAATAGCTGGGAGTGGACTGGGCCTAGTCCTTGTGTGCCTAAGGCTTGTGCCTTTTGCCTTAGCCAGTGAGCCTGACGCTGTTCACGTGGTGCTGGACCGTCACTTGGTCACTGGCCAGAATGCCAACTCCACTGTTCCTGCTGTCCAGAACCTGCTCTTCCTCTGTGGTAGCCGGTGAGGTTCCTGGGAAGGGGTTTGGGTGAATTCCTGCTTTGTGACTGGCTCCCTCTGCTGGGCACTTTTATCTGTGATGCTCTGCCTGCTGAGCCTGGACCATGTGTTCATCCTATAGGAAGTAAACTTGGATGCTTAGATGTCCTGGTGGCCTAGAGATCAGACAACAACTGAATGCACTGTGGCCTTTTCTGGTGGTCCTTGCTGGACAGGACACTCAATCCTCTATCTGGACCTTGTGGAAGACCAGAAGCCTCCAGGAATTAAACTTGAGGAGTATCAGTTCTAATGCAGATGAAGCACGCCTCCCTCCATTCCCAGCACATAGTGTGGAGCATGTCGGCAGGCCTGGCAGTTCCTGAGAACTCCAAATTGAACATTCCAAGAAGAATCATCCATTGAAGCACAGCTCTGGGGTCTTTGGATGGGGTGTTGCTCTTCCGCGGCCTTTTGGCTATTCCCATCCCGTGAGCTGTTCCTGGGAACCATGTGGGCGGGACAGTAGGCTGGAGCTTACTCTGAACTCTCATCCCCTCCCCACCCCTTTGTTGTTTTTTGAGACAGGGTTTCTTTGTAGCCTTGGCTATCCTGGAACTCACTCTGTAGACCAGGCTGGCCTCGAACTCAGAGATCCATGTGCTTCTGCCTCCCTGATGACTGGAATTAAAGGCATACACCACCACTGCCTGGCTATGAACTCATCTTTCCCAAGGTGAACAGTGTATGTTATCCCAGCCTTGAACAGGCAGCATTCTTGCTGAAGGAGTCTGCCCTTTAACTCCAACTGGGCTGTGGATTTGAATGTAGTTGAGGTGTCACCTCAGCCTGGCATGGTCCTGGGCCCTTGACGTGGACACAGTGATGTTACCCAGTCCCATATGGCACATGGAAAAAAATATTAGTGTCACACCTTGAGATCCTGTCCAATGGCCTCTGGCTTACAGAAGCCTCAGCCCAGGCATTTCATCTACTCCTAGAAGGAATGGCCACAGAAGGGCTTGAGCTACATGGAGCAGGGGGTAGCCTACCATTTGCTGTCTGGGTACTTGGCCTGGACTGTAGCCAGGACTGGTGAGCTGCCTCTAGCTCTGAAATAGAGCGTCCCAACTAACTTGGATCTTTCAACTTCCATCTCCATTTAACTTAGCATATCCCAAGCTCATTAAAAGTTATAAAACTTTAATGAGGAAAGTCTAGAACAAAGTGGAAGAAAAATACAGGACAGCCCACCTGTCCCTGGATTCCTCCCTGGCCTTGCACTGTCCCCAGCTGCCATGCACACTATGTATTGGTGGGTATTTCTGAACAAGACCTTAAAACCCTCAGGTTGTCTGTGCCTAGACGTGGCTGGCTCTCAGACATAGGCTGGGTGGCCTGTAAACAACGGATATATTCTTAAAGCTTGAAGACAGAGTCAGTGTGCCAGCTGCATCTGGTAGGGCTCCCTGGCTCAGACCACTTCCTGCCTAGTGGGAACGGGTTAGGTGCTCTCTGGAACCTCTCCAGAGGTCACTGGGTGCCCCACTTAACACCATCAGCTGGGAACCAAGGCTTTGTTGTG
Organism: Acomys percivali; assembly: GCA_907169655.1. Lineage (NCBI taxonomy): Eukaryota > Metazoa > Chordata > Mammalia > Rodentia > Muridae > Acomys > Acomys percivali. The sequence continues at coordinate 21,292,184 of OU015757.1, read as the reverse complement.
GTTTTTTATTTATTTTTGGTTTTTCTTTTTTTTAATATATATTATATTATATGAGGTTTATTAAATGAGCATGGGAGAGAAGGAAAGGGGGGATGGGTATCCCCAAGAGAGAGGCAGAGACAAAGGAAGAGAGGGAGAGGGAATAAGTGAGGAAGAGAGGGCTATTTTTGGTTTTTCAAGACAAGGTCTCTGTGTAGCCTTAGCTGTGTGTGGGGGGGTTGTTTTTTTCTTCTTCTTTAAGACAGGGTTTCTCTGTGTCACCCTGGTTGTCCTGAACTCACTTTGTAGACCAGCCTTGCAAGAACTCAGAGTGATCCACCTGTCTCTGCCTCCCAAATGCGAAGATTAAAGGCATGTGCCACCACCACCTGGATTTTGTGGGTTTTTTTGGTTTTGGTTTTTTTCGAGACAGGGTTTCTCTGTGTAGTCTTGGCTGTCCTGGAGTCACTTTGTAGACCAGGCTGGCCTCAAACTCACAACGATCCGCCTGCTTCTGCCTCCCAAGTGATGGGATTAAAGGCGTGTGCTACCATGCCCGGCGCTACACACATTTAACCAAGTGGAGGCAGCCTGATCTACATAGTAAGTTACAGGATAGCCAGGCTATGTAAGTAACCCTGTCTAGAAAAAAACGAGATCCACAGAGCATTCTTCTGTCCTGCACTCCCAGGCTGGAAAGATTCAAATCCCCATATCCTTTTAGGACAAACAATTGCTTGCCCAAAGAGTGAGGGTTGGGAGGGTAGGGGCATATGGCTCTGCTGAAGCAGGCCAGCCTCAAGCAGCATTGCTCTTACAGGCCTTGTCTCCTGGCTGAAAGTGGGTAGAATACCTGTGATTCTTGATGGGGAAAGTGTAAACCTAGCTGTACTGGGCTGCAGAAGCTCCTCCCACTTGAGAATCCAGGACAGGGCTAGATTTCTGCGGCAGGTGCTTAGTCCTAGAACTGCTTATTGCTGGGAATCTAGGGAATGGGCCTGGCAGATTGCTCCAAGATCCTCCCTAATGGGTCTATGGGTCTTTTTCAGCAGAGCTTAATGGGCAACTCAGGATCCAGGAGCCCATGCTTGGCAGAGAAGGGTGGCACTGGCCCCAGGCAGGCCCAGGGTCTTTTTGTTTTGCTGACCAGCCTAACCCTTCCCGTCTGTACTCATTCCCTTAGTAGTGCGGCCAACTTCATGCCCTCAACTAAGTGCTTCTAGAACACAGGCCATTCAGTCGCTGCAGCTACTACCTGCTCTAACCTGATTTCTCTCTGTGTGTTTTTAAAAGTGGGTCCCATGTCTCACTATGTAACCCTGGCTGGCCTTGAACTCAGAATAACCTGCCCTGTTCCCTGTGGTCCCCCACCCCCTTGGTTTTTCCAGACAGGTTTTCTCTGTGTAATAGCCCTGGCTGTCCTGGGACTCACTTTGTAGTGGCTCAAACTCATAAAGATCCACCTGCCTCTGCCTCCCAAGTGCTGGGATTAAAGGCGTGCAACTTTGTGTCTTGCTTATTTCTAAAGATTTCTTTTTATGTGCATTGTTGTACCACTGTATGTATGTCTATGTGAGGGTGTGAGATTCCCTGGAACTGGAGTTAACACAGTTGTAAACTGACATGTGGGTTCTGGGGATTGAACCTGGGTCTTCTGGAAGAACAAGCAGTGCTTTTTTATTTTTTGAGACAGGGTTTCTCTGTGTAGTCTTGGCTGTCCTGGACTCACTTTGTTGACCAGGCTGGCTTTGAACTCAGAGCGATCCCCCTGCCTCTGCCTCCCGAGTGCTGGGATCAAAAGCATGAGCCACCACACCCGGCTCAAGCAGTGCTCTTAACCACTGAGCCATCTCTCTAGTCACCTTATTTTTATTTTATTTATTTATTTTTTATTTATTTTGGTTTTGGTTTTGAGACAGGGTTTCTCTGTGTAGCCTTGGCTGTCCTGGACTCGCACTGTAGACCAGGCTGGCCTTGAACTCACAAGGATCCACTTGCCTCTGCCTCCCTAGTGCTGGGACCACCGCCTGGCTTATTTTTATTTTTTAAAGACAGGGTTTCACTGTAGTCCCGGCTGTCTTGGAACTCACTAAATAAGTAGACCAGGCTGGGCTCAGATGTAGGCAATTTGGTTGCTACCTTCCAAGCACTGGGATTATAGGCA
>OU015757.1:21259319-21290031 GCA_907169655.1 Acomys percivali | reverse complement strand
CTGGCTCTGCAGCGCTGTGTTCAGCGGCCGCCCCCCAGGAGTAGAGCCCACCACTGGCTCTGCAGCGCTGTGTTCAGTGGCTGCCCCCCAGGAGTAGAGCCCCCCACTGGCTCTGCAGCGCTGTGTTCAGCGGCCGCCCCCCAGGAGTAGAGCCCACCATCTGTCTTCCAGTTCTGCTAGTGTGCCCTATTGGACCAGGGAGGGCATAGGGACTCCAGGTAAAGAGGGAATAGTTGAATAGAGTCCCACAACCAAAACCAAAGACCTGCCATCTCGTGTCCCAGTTGTGGTCCACAACCACCTCCATCATACTGACGGCCTGGGGTTCATCTCCAAGTCTCAGCCTCAGTCATAGCCAATACAGGGCAACTGCTGCTTAGGTGGATGATGACAAAGATGGTGAAATGAGACACAGCATAGGAAAAGCGACTGCTTTAATGAATTAGACAAAATTTCACATAAAATCAGAAACCTATGATCCATCCTTTTTCCAATCACTAGAAAATGTAAGATTCTGTCATCACAAGCCATGTGCAATTAGGACCCAACTCAAAGGCAGTGCAGGTCTGGGGTCCAGCCTCAGGGGCTGCACTACTTTCCATTCTCAGCGCTGAACATTCGTTCCTGGAAATGACCAGAGCAGAGTCATGGGAGGGCCCCAGCCAAGACCCACCAATGTCCCAGTATGGCTTAGGCAGCCAGCTGGGTCCATGGTTCCCAAGGAGAAAACCAAACATTCACATATACAATCATCTATCTATCTATCTATCTATCTATCTATCTATCTATCTATCTAGTTTTGTTTCTTTCTTTAAATTTTCATTAATTTTATTATTATACAGTATTCTGCCTGCATGTATGCCTGCAGGCCAGAAGAGGGCACCAGATCTCATTATAGATGGTTGTGAGCCACTATGTGGTTGCTGCGAATCAAACTCAGGACCTTTGGAAGAAGAGCCAGTACCACTCTTAACCTCTGAGCCATCTCTCCAACCCCTATAGTTTTTTTCTTGAGGCAATCTCTGCCTCTTACGTGCTTGGACTAAAGGTATTTACTAGCATTCCTGCCCCAGGCTACTGCATGTGGTCCTCTTGCCTCGCTCTCTGAAGTGATGGGACTGTAGGTGTGTGCCACCATGCCAGCCTCCTGCAGTAGGTCTCAACTCTGTACCAACTTTGCCTCTAGGTGAAGGGGAAAAGGCTCAAGGCTGTCTACACAAGAACTCACCGTGAGCATCCGCTCTAACTTTATGGCATCAGCAGCAAATTTGCGGATCCCATCAGAGAGCTTCTCCACAGCCATTTGGTCCTCGTTGTGCAGCCAACGGAAGGCCTTCTCGTCCAGGTGTATCTTCTCCAAGTCACTGGTCTGGGCTGGAGGACAGCACAGCTCTCCAGGCCTGCCTTACCCTTGGACTCATAGCTGTCCTTCAGCCTTGGGCTGTGTCTCCCATCAGGGCCAGGCCTTAGCTCCACCCACACAAGGGTCTTTATTGGGCCCCTTGACCTTACCTGCTTTGACGGAAAGTGCAGGTGCCAGCTTGGCGCTGTCCTTGAGCAGCTCCCCCAGGAGCTTGGGTGAGATGGTGAGGAAATCACAGCCGGCCAGGGCTTTGATCTCACCCGTGTTACGGAAGGAGGCGCCCATGACAATGGTCTTGTAGCCAAACTTCTTGTAGTAGTTGTAGATTTTGGTGACACTCTTTACGCCTGGGGAAAACTAGGCATGTTCCAGGATGGCCCTACAGCCGCCCTGAGCTACTGTCTGACGCCACCCTAACTTAGTCCCTCAGCCCTGCTCCTCAACGCAGCAGTTCCCCCAGTCCCATGATCTCAAAGGGTAGCTCACCAGGGTCCTCCTGGGGTTCATAGGATTTCTTGTCTGTGTTTGCCACATGCCAGTCAAGGATGCGCCCCACGAAGGGAGAGATGAGTGTCACCCCCGCTTCAGCGCAGGCCACAGCCTGGGCGAAGGAGAAAAGCAGGGTCATGTTGCAGTGGACGCCGTGCTGCTCCTCCAGCTCCCTGTGGACAAGATGGGCAGGGGCAGCTGAGCTCTGCACCTGTTACTCCCCAACAGTCTTCAGTTCCTCAATAATGGAGCAGGAGCAGGCAGTGGGAGCAGGGCTGTGCTTTGTTAAGCACAAGCCTGAGACTCAGCAGGGTTGGATCTGGACAAGGAGGACCAGGATTTCCTTCATCATATCCACATTACAAACAGACAGGCAATCGAGACCCTGAGTGGCCACGTCTTCCCTAGCACTGCAACCAGGGTCCCTCCCCTCTCAGAGTGCCCGCGGGCTCTGCGCCTAGCCTAGAAGCAGTGGCTCGTTACCAAGAAGGATGATTAGGACCTAGTTCTGCCGGGCATTACCCTGCAGCAAGTCCAGCCTCTCTCTTGAGAAGCCTCGGGCCCAATACCCCTGGGCAACACTGCACCACCGTGTGGTTGAGGCCTGAAAGCCACGCCTCTGTTTAGTCTATTCCAGCCATAGTTCCCTTCCCAGGAGCCAGCTTCAGAGGTGCCTCCAATACGTAGCTACTTGGGTGTTCAAGCACAAGTGTAGCTCATACCATGCTAGCTCAGCAAAGGCCAGAGTTTCCTGACCCAGGAAGACTCTTCTCTTCTTCTGCCCATGAAAAAGGAAAACCATGCCCACACCAAAATGTGTACAGGCCTTTGTTCATGGCATTATTCTCAATAGTCCCAAAGTGGTAAAGACCCAGTGCTCAACAAGAGACAGATGCAAGACATGATCCACTCAGTGGAACACCGTCCAGCCAGGAACAAGCCATAGATACCCTAGAACAAATTGAATGAGATGAGCCAGACACAACAGTTCACATATGATGCGCCTCTACTTAGATGACATGTCCAGATCAGGCAAATCCAGAAGAAAAACCAGTGGTTCTAGGTAGGGAAAGAGCAAAATGGGCCGAGAGGAGATGATAGATTATCTCTGCTGCCCAGATGGGCTAGAGAGTTGGCTCAGAGGTTAAGGGCACTGGCTGCTCTTCCTAAAGGTCCCGAGTTCAATTCCCAGCAACCACATGGTGCCTCACAACCATCTATAAAAAGAGATCTGGTGCCCTCTTCTGGTGTACATGTAGGCAGAACATTGTATACCTAAATATCTCTGCTGCCCAGTTACCCTAGAACGGCCAGGGCTGACTGCTTCTGGAAGAGGCATCATAGGAGTCTGACTGTTTCTGGCATTTTGCATTCTCTTCTACTCAGAGCATACTGTTGTTATGACAATTTATTTCTTTAAAACTTATATAAATTTAGGCCTCACTGTTCTGGACGATACAGTGACAAAACCTAGCAGTGCAGTCCTTGTTAACTGGACACTGTGAAGAGGCGCAGTCTGAGCGAACCCTGGAGCAGAGGTCAGACTTCTCTCAAGGACCCTCCCGCAACAAAACTGGTGCCTGCTGCTCAGGAAAGAGCCCAAAGCTGCTTCCACACAGGGGACACTTACTTTCCGGCCTGAATCCCCTCCCAGGTTGAGGATAACTTGATGAGAATTCTGTCTTTGCTGATCCCAGCTTCTTTGTAAAGCTCAATGAGGCGCCTGGCACGGGCCACCATTGCATCCTTGTCGAAGGAAAGCCTGGAAGAGCAAGGGTGTTCCAGGCACTCAGACCCCACGGACATCCACCGAGGCAGCGTGCAGGAGCGAGGTGCCCTGTAGCTGAGTGGCTCGTTGGGAAAACCCTTCCCACCCCCTCCTCTGGACTCAGAGCAACTTGAGACCCAATTTCAGAAGCAAGCCTGGTGGTCAAATCTTTTTTTTTTTGGTGTTTTGAGACAGGGTTTCTCTGTGTAGCTTTGGCTATCCTGGACTCCCTTTATAGACCAGGCTGGCCTCGAACTCAGGTCGATCCACCTGCCTCTGCCTCCCGAGTGCTGGGATTAAAGGCATGAGCCACTATGCCTGGCTGGTGGTCAAATCTTATAACCAGCACTCAGGAGACTGAGGCAGGAGAATCAGAAATTCAAGATCAGCCTGTGTTCTAAGTGACACTGCTACACATGGTAGCTCAAAATCTGGTGTAAGTACAGTTCTACATGATCTGATGCCCTGTTCAGGCCTCCACAGGCACACGTGTGGTGTAAACACATCATACAGGCCAATACTCATACACAGAAAATAAACAAATCTGGGCTGGAGAGATGGCTCAGAGGGTAAGAGCACTGTCTGTTCTTCCAAAGGTCCTGAGTTCAATTCCCAGCAACCATATCATGTCTCATAACCATCTATAATGAGATCTGGTACCCTCTTCTGGTGTACAGGTACTCATGCAGTTAGAATACTGTACAAATAATAAATAAATAAATAAATAAATCTAAAAAACAAAAAACAAAAAACAAATTAAAAAAAACCCAAATCTTTGAAAAGGAGACTTTAGGCTTTAAAAAGTAAAATAAAATAGTGCTGGGCATGGTGGAGCATTCCTGTAATTCCAGCACTTGGGAGGCAGAGGCAGGAGGATCTCTGTGAGTTCGAGGCCAGCCTGGTCAACAAAGTTAGTTCAAGACAGCCAAGGCTACACAGAGAAACCCTGTCTCAAAAAACCAAAACATGAAATAAAATAAAAAGCCAAACCAAACACAAAAAACATGGGTCAGAGGTGTGCTTAGTTGGCTGAGCACTTACTTGCCTGTCATACACAAAGCCCAAATCCTCCCAATATGACATGATAAGTATGTGGTGTACTCTTGTGACCGCAGCACTGATGAGTTAAGGGCGGGACAATAAGGTCATGGTCATTCTCAGCTACACAGGAAGTATGAGGTCAGCTGGGACTACATGAGACCTTGTCTCAAAATAAATATTAAAAAGAACAACAAAATGTGCTGGAGATGGCTCAGCAGTTAAGAGTGCTATCTGCTCCTTCAAATGTCCTGAGTTCAATTCCCACAACCACATGGTAGTTCACAACTATCTGTAATGAGATCTGCTGCCCTCTTCTGGCGTTCAGGCACACCTGTAGGCAAACTGAGTTCAAGGACAACCAACCAACCAACAAAAAAAACAACCAACAAAAAACAAAATAGCCGAGTGGTGGTGGCACATGCCTTTAATCCCAGCACTTGGAAGGCAGAGGTAGGCAGCTCTCCATAAGTTCGAGGCCAGCCTGGTCTACAAAGTGAGTCCAGGACAGCCAAGGTTACACAGAGAGACCCTGTCTCAAAAAACCAAAAAAAAAAAAAAAAAAAGAAAAGAAAAAGAAAAAAACCTTGTCTCAAAAAAACAAAAACAAAAATAAAATAAAACAAAAATTTAATTGCCAGGCACATTGGCACATGCCGCTAATCCCAGCACTCAAAAGGTAGGCAGATCTCTGTGAGTTTAAAGGAAGCCAGCCTGGTCTAAATGGTAAATTCTACAGCCAGACCTATATAGTGAGACCCTATCTTGAAAACAAAAGAAAATGAATAACAAAAAGACCAAATTCTGGAGTCCTTAGACATTAATCAGCGTTCTAGGCCATCAGTTCCATATAGTCTTCTATAGAGAGTATATTATACCACCCAGTGACTGTGGGGAATAAAGGGCAAACTACCTGAGCCACTGATGCCAGCAGGACACTTGCTCCCTCCCTCCCTACCCCACCTACCTTGCATCCACTTCTGTAGATACACGGCCTGGAATCTTCTTTAGTATCTCTGCTCCAAACAGCACAAAAAGTTTGTCGATAGCATTTTTAATCTGCTCCTCTTGTGGCCTGAAATTCAGAAGGAAGGTTGTGTTGGAGCCTGGAAAGCTTTGGGAGAACCTATGAGACCAGCTCTGAGTGTTTTGCCAAATTTCTTTCTTTTCAGCCTCTCCACCATGGCCGTAAGAGCACATGCTATTTTTTTTTCTTTCTTTCTTTTTTTGGTTTTTCGAGACAGGGTTTCTCTGTGTAGTGCTGGCTGTCCTGGACTCACTTTGTAGACCAGGCTGGCCTTGAACCCACAGCAGTCCACCTGTCTCGGCCTCCCAAGTGCTGGGATCAAAGGTGTACGCCACCAGGCTGGGTGAGCACACACTATTTAGTTTTGTTGAGGCAGGCTCTCTCTACCGAGTCCTGGCTGTCCTGGAACTGACTATATAGACCAGGGTGGCCTCAGACTCACAGAGCACATGCTACTAACTGTAGCACTCAAAGAGTGGAAGCAGGAAGGTTCCAAGTTTGAGGCCAGCCTGGGAAAAAGGCAGGCAGGCCCAAAAGAAACGACTGTTTTATTATAGTGAGATACCTACACCATAAATCACACCATCTTGACCATTTTAAGTTTATAGCAACAGTGTTACATTATCCTGTTGGGAACCACACCACCATCATCTTCATAACTTCTGCTTTTTGAGACAGGGTTCCTCTGTGTAGCCCTGGCTATACTAGAACTTGATCTGTAGACGAGGCTGGCCTCAAACTCAGAAATCCACCTGCCTCTGCCTCTGCCTCTGGAGTTCTGGGTTTAAAGGCATGTGCCGCCACCACCAAGCAAAAACTTTTTCATCTTTCATATTAAACTCTATCTTTTGTGGCATTTGCATAAAATTGTTTTTATACAACCCTAAGAGAAGACACTCCCAAAAAGGAGAGTGAGATGCCAATATAAAATTATGACACCACACCTCAAACATATATACAGTTACTATATTCAAAAGGACTACACATCGATGAGTTATGTGATAAAGTGGAAGAGGTAAAACTATAGGCACAAGAAAAGGATTGGAAGCCAGCACAATGGCACTCGATGTTAACTGAGCACCTGGGCAGGCATGCTTACAGCAGCCTGGGTATATAGTGATACCTTGTCTCACAAAAACAAGAAAGATGCTGAGGACATAGACAAGGAGGTAGAAGAAGGACCAGAGATTGCGGTAATGGTTTTACCAAAGCACAATTTAATAAAATCCACTAGACTGTTGTTAAAAAGTAATGGCAGTGGGGCTGGAGGGATGGCTCAGAGATTAAGAGCACTGAATGCTCTTCCAGAGGTCCTGAGTTCAATTCCCAGCAACCACATAGTGGCTCATAACTATCTATAATGAGATCTGGTGCCCTCTTCTGGCCTGTAGGCATATATGCAAGCAGAATGCTATACATATAATAAATACATCTTAAGAAAAAAATAGTGGGCGGTGGTGGCGCACGCCTTTAATCCAGCACTCGGGAGGCAGAGGCAGGCGGATCGCTGTGAGTTCGAGGCCAGCCTGGTCTACAAAGCGAGTCCAGGACAGCCAGGGATACACAGGGAGACCCTGTCTCGAAAAACCAAAAAAAAAAAAGAAAAGAAAAAAATAAGTAGTTGGGCATGGTGGTGCACGCCTTTAATTCCAGCACTTGGGAGGCAGAGGCAGGTGGATCAGTGTGAGTTCAAGGACAGCCTGGTCTACAAAGCAAGTCCAGGACAGCCAGGGCTACACGGAGAAACCCTGTCTCGAAAAACAAATGAACAACAAAATAAAATAAAATAAAATAAAAAATAATAAAAAGGCCATGAATGTTCTACACCTCTGCCGGAAGTGTTCACAGTGGCAAGACTCAGAGGCACACAGCCACAGTGAGAGTGACCTACACTGTACAACCCCATCTCAATGAAACAAAGATCGTGTTGGGTATGGCCAATATTAGGAGTGGGGCCTTCTGGGCTCTCTATTACCCATACTCACCCACCCAGCTTCTTGCCATAGGCAATGGCCTCCTCCACCAGCTCCTGGTAGGCTGGCATCTGTGCTGCAGCCAGGATCAAGGATGGGTTGGTGGTGGCATCCTGGGGCTTGTATTCATCAATAGCTAGGTAAATAAATTCCAAAAGCAGGTGGGATGGTTAATCTCATTGTCAGCTGGACTGAACCAAGAAGCACCCAATCTACATTACCTCTGGCTTGTCTGTGTTTCCAAGAGGATTAACTAAGGGAGTGGCCTGCTCTGAATGTGGACAGCCCAACCCCCACAGACTGGCAGCCCCATGGAATATGAGGAGACAGCCTGCTAGCACAGGCAGGCCGTTGGAGGAGCTGCTCTGCTTTACCTGTGATGTCTCTGCCAAAACCGACTGGAACCTTAGAAACTGTGGGGCAAAACCATCCCTCCCTCCTCAGGTACTTGTCAGAGGGACCAGAAGCAGCTGTCACCAGAGATCAGTGCCCTGTAGCAATCCCAAGTGGATCACAGCGGCACTGCTCACAGCAGCCCCAGAAAGGCTGCTCCCAAGACAGCAGCCTTCAATGTGAAGACAGTAACCAACCCACACACTTGAGCTGGGTACAGTGGCACAGACTAAAGTCCTAGCTCAGATGACTCAGAGTTTAAGGCCAGCCTGGATTACAGAGCAAGACCCTGTCACAAAAGACCAAACCATGAGCTGGGTATGGGGGCACATGCATTTAATACCAGCACTCTGGAAGCAGACACAGGTCTGAGTTCAAGGCCTACTTGGTCTAACTTAGTGAGTTCCAGACCAGCCAGAGCTACATAGTAGAACTATGTCTCATAAACCAACAAAACAACTTTGGTGTGTGACTTTTTTTTATTTGCAACTTTTTTTGTTTGTTTGTTTTTTTCCAGACAGGGTCTCTCTGTGTAGCCTTGGCTGTCCTGCACTCGCTTTGTAGACCAGGCTGGCCTCGAACTCACAGCGATCTACCTGCCTCTGCCTCCTGAGTGCTGGGACTAAAGGTGTGCCCCACCACCGCCCGGCTTTTTTTTTTTTTTTTTTTGAGACAGGGTTTCTCTGTGTAGCCTTGGCTGTCCTAGACTCGCTTTGTAGACCAGGCTGGCTTCAAACTCACAGGAGTCCACTACCAAACCTGGCTCTATTTACAACATTTTAAACTAAAATTTAAGAACAAACAAGCCAGAGTTTGAGGCCAGCCTGGTCTACGTAGCAAGTTCCAGGCTAACGAGGCTACACAGTGAGACTCTAACAAAACAAAACAAACAAGCAACAACAATAAAAACACCAGAGCTGGAGAGCTGGCTCAGAGATTAAGAGCACTGTCTGCTCTTCTGAAGATCCCGTGTTCAATTCCTAGCACCCACATGGTGGCTTACAACCACCTGTAATGCGATCTGGTGCCTTCTTGTGGTGGGCAGGCACACATGTGGGCAGCATACTGTATAAATAATAAATAAATATTTAAAAATAAAAACACCGGCCGGGCGTGGTGGAGCACGCCTATAATCCCAGCACTCGGGAGGCAGGGGCAGGTGGATCGCTGTGAGTTCGAGGCCAGCCTGGTCTACAAAGCGGGTCCAGGACAGCCAAGGCTACACAGAGAAATCCTGTCTCGAAAAAACAAACAAACAAACAAAAACACCAAACCTAGCCAGGCATGGTGGTACACACTTTTAATCCCAGCACTCAGGAGGCAGAGGTAAGTGGATCTCTGTGAGTTTGAGACCAGCCTGGTCTACAAAACAAGTCTAAGACAGCCCCGGCTGCTACACAGAGAAACCCTATCTCGAAAAACCTAAACAAACAAACACCAAATAAAACAAAACTGGGTACCTTAGAGCAATCATCCTCCCATATAAGTTGGTTTTTAGTGACTTGGAATGGACATAAGAGGATGTTGAAAGAACATGTTCCACAAATTTGTCCTACTGCCCAACAGCCAGTAGGGGGCACACTACTCCTAAACAACTGACAGATCTGCTGATACTGCCAACTGTCTTCAGCTCTTTAATCTTTTTTTGGGGGGGCGAGGAAGATGTTATGCATAGCTGTATTGGCTCATTTAACATATTAGTTTTTTTTTTCTTCAGGAATTCAGAAAAGTCAATGAGGTGTGACCCAGCCCTGGTCAGCTCAGCTATCCAAATGACCAGACACACTGGCATGAGCTTGCTTAACTGCTGCTGCTGCTGCTGCTGCTGCTTATTATTATTATTATTATTATTTTTTTTTTTTGAGGCAAGGTTTCTCTGTGTAGCCTTGGCTGTCCTAGACTCACTTTGTAGACCAAGCTGGCCTCGAACTCACAGTGATCCGCTTGCCTCTGCCTCCGGAGTGCTGGGATTAAAGGCTCGTGCCACCATGCCCAGCAAAAAAAAAAATTTTTAAACAAGTTCGTAATTTCCAAGTACCCCTGCTCTTTTCTTTTTCTTTTCAGGAGCTACATACCAGGATCCTATGTAACTAGTAATTCAGGCTGACCTCAAAGCTGTAATTCTCCTGCCCTTGGAGTGTATTACAGGTCTACACCACCACACACACACAGTCTCTTGATGACAAGGACAGGGTAGTTAGTCCTCATCGTGCTACTGCTAAGTCTATGGGTTATGAAACTGCCACAGATAAAAGCAGAGCAGGCCTGGTCTGCAGGCAGCACAATGCGTGGCTCACTCCACTGTCTGCTTCCTGATTAGGACATCACTAGGGAAACCAGGCAAAGGGTGCAGGGCCACTTTTGCAATGTCTTACGAGTCTGTAAGTTATTTCAAAATAACAGTAGGGGAAAATGTGCTCTTGAGTGGGGCTGACTTAGATGTGACTCCATCGAAGGGCACACAGAAAGCATAGCTTCTATCATATAAAACCTCAGACTTGAAGCTTAGGAATGCAGCTAAGTGGTGGAGCACCTCTTTTAGCAGGTGTGACACCTGGGCTTGACCTCTGTCCCACTCCTACAGATGAGCTTTAAGGCCCAAAGACCCTTAGGTTCCATGGAAAATGAAAGGGGCAAAGTGTTCTGGGCATCAGAGTCTGGATTCTATTTTCAGGGGCCTGTGACACTCAGGGAGTTAAGAACCGTCAGCATAGCTGGGTGGTGGTGTACATGCCTTTAATCTCAGCACTCTGGAGGCAGAAACAGGCAAGTCTCTGTGAGTTCGAGGCCAGCCAGAATTACAGAGGGAGTTCCAGGGCCGCCAGGGTCATACAAAGAAACCCTGTCTCAAGGGGACGGGGAAAGCAAGCAAGCAAGCAAACAAACAAACAAATAAAAATAAGAGAATCCTTTACCACTCAATTGAGATCTCCAAACTGGCATAGTGTTTATAATTAATTAATCTGCATTAAGGTATACTATCAATTAGTGTGCTTTTGTTGTTGTTGTTTGAGACAGGTCTCTCACTACGCAGCCCTGGCTTACCTAGAACCATGTAGACCAGGCTGGCGTAGTATTCAAGAAATCTGCCTGCCTCTGCCTCCCAAATGGTGTGCCACCATGTCTGTCTCTTGAACTCTTCACAAACATTAGCCAGTAAAATCTGCACTACACCACAGTGGGGGAAAAAAAACCTCAGGATTCCCAGATGGATTTCTGGAAGCTCTCTGACAATCATACCTTCTGTCTGACAGGTTTGCTATTAGACCCACATCAAGTCTGCCCTTTATATTTAAGCAGCCCAAATATGCCTAATCACTCTCTGACTCTCTGAGAGATAAACAATGCACTTACTCATGAGGAACTAAAGCCTGTTTCTCAAGTCACCGTGAGAAAGCAGAAAAGAGCAGTTTGCTCCGGGCTCTCACTGAGCATTTCCTGAAAGTCTCGCTCTCACAGCAGATGTGAGATCACCTACACCATCCTACAAGGCCGAGAGCTAGACTCGGGGCGCGCAAGCCTTTTCACCCATGTTCCCTGAGTTTTCTCAAAGCCCAGGAAAATCTGAGTCCTAAAGCTGGGGCATGGTGCCACTGCCTGATCCAGCACTATGAGGCTAAGACAGGAGGATAACCAGGAGTTCCAGGGCACCCCGGGCTATATTTTGAGATCCTATCTCAAAAGGTTTGACAACAGAATAAGCGTTTGATTTAGTGTGTGTATCTGGTCTGACTCCAGCCATGCTGGGTACTGCCCACAAACAGTAACCAGCTGCCACCTTGGAAGGCCAGTGCAACAGGCTGCAAAGCCTGCTGGTGTCCAGCGAGGCCGCCGTGACCCTGCAGACTGTACCAACTCCACAGCTGAGCCTGTATCATCGTAGGCTGGTCACCTGGGGTCAGTGGGACTGACTCTTCCTCAGACTGCCTCGACCACCGAAGCTTCGCAAGGGGCTCCCAGGATTACCAACAGCCCCGAGGCCAGTGTGGGGCCTTGAGGATTCGGCTGAGACTCGCCAATCCCAGCTCCAGAACCCGCGAAGCCCCGCCCCAGGCACCCGCACCAGTCCTGATTCCAAAGTTGGGGGCGCTACAGCTTCAGGGCGCATGCGCCGGGCCCTCTTACCGTTAAAGTCACCCGTGTCGGCTACCACAGTGGTGAACTGCTTGAGCTGGTCCAAGGCGGACTCCATCCTCTGGCGCTTTACTGGGGACCCCGACATGGCGAGGAGTATACAGCTGAGGAGGTAGTCGTAGCGCGGTAACCCACAATGCCCCGCGCGTCCTGGCCAATCGGAGCAAAGCTAAGTAAGGCCCCACCCCTGGAGACGAGCCACGCCCCATGTTGGTCTCTTCCTCAGTAGCACGTGGTTATTTTCCACTAGTCCAGGGAGGGTGGAGCCCAGATGCTGTATCCTTCTAGAGCTCGGCTGTGTAGAATGAATGGACGCAGCCTGCTCTCCTGAGACACGCTCTAAGGTTCAGACCCCAGCAGCCTGCGAGTGGATGATACAGCAGCCCTCCATGCACCACAACCACGCTAATCCCTGAACCCGCCTTTGCTCCCACTGTGAGCCCTCCGTCGCGGTGGAATCTCGAGGCGCATCCCTTTCTCCAGCTATGGGACTTCGAAGCGCTCCCAGCTTAGGAACTTGGGGTGCGCTCCTCCGTGCGCCCACGGGATCGCCGGAAGGCAGGCTCGGCGCAGCCCCTGCCTACAAGCGAATAAGCTGATGCACAGTCTGAGAATCTCACAGGTGTGCCCAGCTGGGCAGCTTCTGCCAAAGCCACCAGTTCCAGCTTCCCAGGAGGAGTGTTCTGGTGGTGTTAGGCTGCCGGGTGATCCCTCCCTTGCCCTTAATTTTCCTTTTTTCTTTTTTTGAGACAGGGTCTCTCTGTGTAGCCTTGACTGTTCCTGGACTCACTTTGTAGACCAGGCTGGCCTCGAACTCACAGCGATCCGCCTGCCTCTACCTCCTGAGTGCTGGGATTAAAGGCCTGCGCCACCACGCCCGGCTCCTCCTTGATTTTTCATCTCCCCAGGAAATCTGTCCCGAATAAGTAGCAGGTTGAGAAGGCGGAGCTGAAAACTGTCTCTTTAGTTAGTAAGGGCAATTTTCTTACGGTCTTTTCACTCACTGATTTGCAGTTCTTTGACTATGCTAGCTCAAGTTGTTACACACACTGACATATGTGTACGCCAGATAGTTTCTCAAGATATTTTGTTTAGCTTCTGTCTTAGTTTGCTCGCTATTGCAACTTGGCGAAGTTGATTTCATCTTACACTTCCAGGTAGCAGTCTGCCACTCAGGGAAGCCTTGAACTTCTGACCTTCCTGCCCCTGCTTTCCAAGCACTGAGATTACAGTCATGGGCCACCATACTTGGCTTCAGCTGACTCCACTTAAGCTCACTAGAAGATGGACTTTAATATACAAGGGGCTGCGGCCGTGGCCCCTTTTTGGGTGGGGGTGGGTGTTGAACGAACTTCCCTTTCACAAGGGCTGCATATCAGATATTTACTATTCATAACAGCAAAATTACAATTACAAAGTAGCAAAGGAAATCATTTTCTGATTGGGGGACCCCACAACATCAAGAACTATATTGAAGGGTCACAACATTAGGAAGTTTGAGCAGCACTGTGTTAGGATAGGTCGGGGTTAGGTTAGCTGGAGGGAAATTCCACCTGTGTAGCTTTCTGTTGGGGGTTGGTCCGATGTATTTTGATGCTAATTAATTTTAAAAAGCCATCATCACACCTGGGCAGGGTAAATGGGATAGGTGTGGCTAAGGTTCCTGGGCTTGAGAGACAGAGAGAAAGAATCTTGAGAAGAGAAGAGAGAAGGACCACTATGGGTTAGATGGAGGAGAAGCCCATGGCCGGCGTGGATGGAGGTCATCAGCAAGTATATGGGATTACGAATGGGAGGCAGCTTGATAGAAATTATTAGAGCCAGATGGCATGGGATTAGGGCAGGGATCCCATACCTGCCCCACTATGGGAAGTAGTTTAGGGTATTGATATCTGCCCTGCCCCGGGTTAACTAAGGCTATTTCAAAATATAACAAGTGTTTGTGTCTTGATTGATAGCTAGCGGGTTATACTGCCATAATCATAATAGGTATAGGCCTAATAATAAGTATTATTAGGCCCTACCGGTAAACTTAACAGCTACAGCTTTCAGGAAGTCATCACCTATGCTGGGGTGGGCATTGTTGGCGAAGCAGCTATTTGCATCACCCACGCTTCTGTAAGGCCAATAATTTACTGGTTCACCAAGCTGAACTTGGTCTGTTATCAGTGCCCTATTTGGGGTGAGTAGATGTTTGTTCATATCTGTTGAGAAAATGATTGCCTGAGTTGAGGGGCTAGTTAACTTCTGCCCCTCCCCCTCGAAGGTTCTAATGACAAACTAAAGTTTGAGTCTACCAGAGTTCCCCTTGGAAGAGCAATGAGTTTATTGGGCTCCGCCCTCCCCCCAGTTTATGTATTTTATTTTATGTGTGTGGGTGTTTTGCCTGCATGCACAGATATGTGCACCATATGCATGCCCAGTGCCATGGATCCCCTGAAATGGAGTTACAGACAGTTGTAAGCTGCCATGTGGGTGCTGGGAGGCGAGCCTAAGTCCTCTGCAAGAGTAGCCAGTGCTCTTATTCACTGAGCCATTTCTCCAGCCCCATTAGTGTGCTTTCCTACAGAACCTGGATAAGAGGTTACTGACAAGAGCATACCTGAACCCAAAGCATCAGCACTGGAAGGTGTGCATCCCCCGTGGATCACTGATGGCTTTCTAGTGGCTGCACACAGCCTGAGTTCCCTCCCTAGTCCTTCCCAGCCTATATAGAGCCTGACCCTTTGAGATCTGAGGCCAGAGGCCCATGTAGTTAGAGGAGAACTGCATTCAGCAGGTTGGGAAGGGTGGTTGGATATTCAGATGAGCGTCTCATGACCCTCTCCACCCTCTCCTCTTATGAAGGAATATCAACAGGCAGCAAACACAGCTATGACCATCTTTTGCAAGTGGGCACAGCTGACCCCATAAAGATGGTGGCAGTTTGTCCAGAGGATAGTGGTGTCAAAGGGAAGCCTCTTCCAAAGTCACACAACACTTACTATCCAAATAGGTAGAACAGCATCTGCAGTGGCTTTGGGAGGGACGGAAGCAGTTCTTGGTGTGGGAGTGTTATCTTTCCATCCTGCAGGGAAGCTCAGCGAGACAAGTAAACTCAGAATAGCTTTAGGAAGTCCCCGAAACTGAGCCGTTTCATTAGGGAGGGCAGTTTGTAGACCATCACCATCTCACAATCTCAGCTTCCTGGAAGAAGCAGTGACCTAGAAGACACAAAGGCCAGCAGGGCTTCCCGGAAGAGGCTCAGACCAACTGAGACACCGGGAAAGAACATCCTCCAGCCTTGTTAAGGTCCTTGTAGGCTGTGCATTGTCCTCCAGAACCCAGGCATTTGTGTATTATCACCCATGCTGGGGTGACTTTGGGTCATTTCTGCTCCTGTAAGTAACCCAAATAAAACCGAGTTGGCCTTTTGGTGGTGTCTGTACTTTGTCAGTTCTGTATCTGGGGCGAGTAGACAGTTGCTTACATTTCCCCAGGGGGATGAGGGGCTGAGACGTATAACTGAACCTAAACCATCCGGAAGTGAATTGTCCAGTGCAGGATGGGTTGGCAATCCTGATGAGTCCATTTTACTCTGTGGAGTGTGGTGTAGCATCCCTCTGTGCCATGGTGGCAGTTGCTTGAGTGATAGATGAAAACACTGAATTAAAGCCAGGTGGTGGCGGTCACACCTTTAATCCCAGCACTCAGGAAGCAGAGGCAGGTAGATTTCTGAGTTCTGAGGCCAGCCTGGTCTACAGAGTGAGTTCCAGGGCAGCCAAGGCTATACAAAGAAACCCTGTCTGGAAAAAACAAAAAACACAAACCAAACCAAACCAACAAAACCCAAAACCTAGGCAGAGTGGCCCATACCTATAATCCCAGTACTTCAGGAGCTGAGGCAGGAGTATTACCACAAGTTTTTTTTGTGTGTGTGTGTATTTTTCTTTTTGGACACAGGATTTCTCTGTGTAACAGCCTGGGCTGTCCTGAACTCACTTAGTAGACCAAGCTGGCCTCGAACTCACAGAGATCTACCTGCCTCTCTCTCTGAGTATTGGAATTAAAGGTGTGTGCTACCACACCCGGCTTACCACAAGTTTTTTTTGTTTGTTTGGTTTTGCTTTTGTTTTTTCGAGACAGGGTTTCTCTGTGTAGCCTTGGCTGTCCTGGACCCGCTTTGTAGACCAGGCTGGCCTCGAACTCACAGCGATCCGCTGCCTCTGCCTCCCGAGAGCTGGGATTATAGGCGTGCGCCACCACACCCAGCTCTTACCACAAGTTTTTAAGGCCAGTCTGTGCTATATATGGCTTTCAGGACAGGCTAAACTGTAGTGTTAGGACCTTGATATGAGACGGCATGCCTCCTTAAAGAATGGGGCCCACCAGCTGGGCGTGGCGGCGCTGCCTTTAATCCCAGCACTCAGGAGGGGAGGCAGAGGCAGGTGAATCATTGTGGGTTCAAGGTCAGCCTGGTCTACAAATCAAGTCCAGGACAGTCAAGGCTTCACAGAGAGACCCTGTCTCAAAAAAAAAAAAAAAAAAAAAAAGAATGGGGTCCAGCTCATCAATGTGAGGATGCTCCCCAACTGCTGATGAGATAGAAGATCTATTACAGTCTCTGAAGTAGTATCTAACTGTGTTGCCTAGTTTCATGTCAACTGGACACAGCTAGAGTCATCTGAGAGAAGGGAGCCTCAACTGAAAATGCCTCCTTAAGATTGGACTATAGGCAAGCCTGTGGGACATTTCCTTAGTGATTGATGTGGAAGGACCCAGTCCATTGTGGGTGGGGCTACCCTTGAATTAATGGACCTGAGGTCTATAAGAAAGCAGGCTGAGCAAGCCAGCAAATAGTACCGCTCTGTGACTTCTGCATCAGCCCCTACCTCCAGGTTCCTGTCCTGCGTGATAGAGTTCCTTACCTCACTGATTTTGGTGATGAACTGTTATTTGGACTTGTGAGTGAAATAAACCCTTTCTTCCCAAACTTGCTTTTTTGGTTATGGTGTTTCACCACAGCAATAACAACCCTAAGACCATAAAGGGACAGGATGATGAGTAGGCTGAGGCATACATAGCTTGTGTGGCCTTTGTTGTAGGACTGATAAACCAGGCGTGGTGGTTCATGCCTGTAATCCCAGCACTTGGGAAGCAGAGGCAGGTGGATTGCTGTGAGTTTGCTGCCTGGTCTACATTGTGAGTCCAGGACAGCCAGAGCTATACAGAGAAACCCTGTCCCCAGAAAAAAAATAAAAACCACAACAATCTGATAAGATATGAAACTGAGACTCAGCTGTCTAGAATTTGATGATCATATGTAAGGGAGAAATTATAAGGAAAAGACACATGGGTTCTGTCTTCTACACTAGCATCTAAACTGGTAGGAGAAGTGGGGAGGAGGGGAGATAAAATAGGCTGGAGGCTGGAACAATGGCTCTGGGAGCATTTGTAGCTCTGCAGAGCCCACGGTGCGACATGCTCTTTACGGGTAGGGAAGGCTCTGCTGGATTTGAGTGACTTAGACTAACGTGTAAATCAGCTCTGTAGAGTGCTGAAAAACTCAAGAGGAAAGGAAAGAAACAGGAAAACAAGTACTGGGATGGTGTGGGTCCCATGAAGCAAACGTGTGGAGCTCTGTGTGGAGCTAGAGTCTTAGGGGCAAAATGACAGGAAGCCAAATGCAGCTCATGAGCCTTCACCAAAAGTGTGCTGCTGATTCCCGCTGTGGGGTAGGTCTGTCCCAGCAGCTTTCCTAAGAGGGTGGCTACAGTGACATGCAGGACATCCAGAGATGTCCTCTCTCCCCTGGCTTGGAGATTGTTGGCTCAGCACGGGGTCCTTTTAGTGGCTGTGTGTGGCTCGAAGTGTGCTGGGCCAGAGCTTGTCAAACCCATGGAATCTGAGTGGTTGCAACCTCAGACAGGACAATAGTAGTCCACCCTGCCAGATCCCTCAAAGATAGAAAGATGCAGAGTGCCCCAGTGCAAGGATGGACGATGGCTCTCGGGAACAAATGTGTATTATAGAGAGCTAAATAAAGTAGTGTTTCATTCCACCACCACCCCACACACGCACTGTACAGCAATTGATAGGAAAAAAAAAAAAAGGGTCTTTTGTGCCTTCTTGAACCTTTCGTTGTTTTATTGTTTAAGTTTTTGTTGTTGTTTCCCTCTTGGCTATTGACTCCTGAGAGTAATTGGTACTTAATTGCAGCAGATAGCAGTAGACCTTCAGAGGCGCTGCCTACCCTCTGGAAAGGTTTCATTGAGGGTACCAACCTTCCCCAGATTTAGAAAATGCACTGTTCTGTTTTGTTTTCCAGGAAGGGTTTCTCTGCATAGCCCAGGCTGTTTTGGAACTTCCTTTATAGAGCAGGCTGGCCTCAAACTCAGAAATCAACTTGCTTCTGCCTGCTGAATGCTGGGATTAAAAGTGTGAGCCACTGTGGGGCAGTGGTGGAACATGACTGTAATCCCAGCACTTGGGAAGCAGAGACAAG
The DNA here is from genome assembly GCA_907169655.1 of Acomys percivali. Taxonomy (NCBI): domain Eukaryota; kingdom Metazoa; phylum Chordata; class Mammalia; order Rodentia; family Muridae; genus Acomys; species Acomys percivali. Next base: position 21,271,362 of record OU015757.1, on the reverse strand, counting down.
TGAATCTTTGTGAGTTCAAGACCAGCCTGGTCTACAAAGAGAGGTCCAGGACAACCAGGGCTGTTACACAGAGAAACCCTGTCTGGAAAAACCAATAAATAAATGAATGAATAAATAAATAATAAAGTAATGAGAGCTGGGCGTGGTGGTGCATGCCTTTGATCCCAGCACTCGGGAGGCAGAGGCAAGCGGATTGCTATGAGTTCGAGGCCAGCCTGGTCTACAAAGCGAGTCCAAGACAGCCAAGGCTACACAGAGAAACCCTGTCTTGAAAAACCAGAAAAGAAAGAAAGAAAGAAAGAAAGAAAGAAAGAAAGAAAGAAGAAAGGAGAATGGGGGCGGGAGGGCGGGAGACAGAGTAGCTAGGAGCCCTATTGCACTTGCAGAGTGTTAGCATTCTGCTTCAGTCTGCCTACCTGTGATGCCATTGCTTACCTGCCACAGGGATGTGGCCCTGCCCAGGACAGTCCTACATTGCCCCTTCTTCCTCTTCCTCTCTCTCCCCTCTCTTCCCGTCTCTGTCTCTGCTCCCTTTCCTTCTCCCCCCATTGCTCATTTAATAAATTCTAAAGCATAATATCTGCTGCCTGGTACCTTATTTTCTTATTTTATTAATCATAACACAGAGGGCCTGAGTTCAGTTCCCAGCACCCACCCATATCAGAGGCAGCTCCAATGAATACAATACACTCTTCTGGCCTTTGTGTGTACCTGTACACATACACATATATACACACTCACACACACATACACACTTATACAGCATTAAAAAACCAAAAAAAGAAACCCTGTTTCAAAAAAACCCCCCAAAAGTTGTTGTTGTTGTTGTTGTTGTTGTTGTTATTATTATCATTATCATTATTCTTTTGGTTTTTTGAGACAAAGTATCTCTTATAACCTTGGTTGTCCTGGACTCTCTTTGCAGACCAGGCCTGCCTCTGCCTCTAGAGTGCTGGGACAAAAGGCATGAGTCACCACACCCAGCCTTCGATAAAATATTTTAAAAATATTTTTATTTTATGTGCATTGCTATTTTTCCTGCATGTATGTGGGTATCAGATCTTGGAGTTACAGTTGTGAGCTGCCATATGGGTGCTTGGAATTGAACCCATGTCTTCTGAAGAGCAGTCAGTGCTCTTAACCACTATTGAGCCATCTCTCCAGTCCTTCAATAAAATATTTTTACATCTTTAATCCCAGCACTTGAGAGCCAGACCAGGCTGGCCTTGAACTCACAGCAATCCACCTGCCTCTGCCTCCCAAGTGCTGGGATTAAAGGCGTGCGCCACCAATGCCTGGCTACAACTGAGAATTCTTAGAGGGACAAAAAGAATGGAGGGGCTGGGGAGAGAAGTGCTGTGGAACTCTGCCCTGCATGTATAACATGGCTGTTGTCCCCCTGAAACCAGAGCATTTGTGATTACCTAATAAACCTCTCAGGGGATGGGGTTTATTGACATAGAATGGTGGTGGTCATCAGATCTACTCAAGCCGGGCGTGGTGGCGCACACCTTTAATCCCAACACTCGGGAGGCAGAGGAGGGTGGATTGCTGTGAGTTCGAGGCCAGCCTGGTCTACAGAGAGAATCCAAGACAGCCAAGGCTAACACAGAGAAACCATGTCTCAAACAAACAAACAACAAACAAAAAAGACCTGCTCCTGAAAGCACAGCCACACCTGCCCTCCTGTTGCCTTCATGGCTGCAGATGATCTGGGGAGATGCTAAAGTAGATAGGAAGGGGAGGGTTAACTAAAGGGGGGGAGCCCATCTTTGCAGATTTGAGGAGGCGGTCACCTACCCTGGTGTGTGGGACTTTTTGGGTGATGGACTGTTAGGAGTCACCCACAGTTCTGTAAATTATCCCAATAAACTCATTGGTTCATCGGTCTCTATTTGGGTAGAATTATTTTTTGGTCTGGTCTTGGTGCCCTCTTGGGGATCAATAGATGTTAGTTCACATTGTTCCAGGAAAAGACACAACACAATGAAGGCTGAAGGGTGCACACAGGGATGGGGATGAGTTTGGAGCAGATAGCAGACAGCACAAGGCCCAGGAAGTGGGGCGGCTGCTGCTCATACGTGTGACATTTACCCCGTCTCCACGTGTGTCCTGGAAACAGAATGTAGAAGCCCGAAAGAAGGAGGGGGAAATCACGAGTCCATCAGAAGCGCAGGCTGGTGTGTAGCTACACTGGTTGTCCCTTCTGCAGGCCCACAGGAGTTTCCTCTCCCATCGGATTGGAGCAAGCAGAGATAACAGTGGGTGTGCCCAGCTCAGTTCCCGCTCAAGGCAAGGTTTTCTCTGCGTAGCCCTGACCTAGAACTCACTCTGTAGACCAGGCTAGTCTTGAATTCAGAGACCCTCCTGCCTCCTGTGCTGGGATTACACCACCACCTCCTGGCTTCACCCTCCCTGTTTTGAGAGAGGGTCTCAGGTACTCCAGGCTAGTCTCAGACTTGATAAGGTGCTAAAGATGACCTTGAACTCCTGATAGCTCTCCCTGCATCCCCCAAGTGTTTGGATAAATTTGTACTATCACATTTGGCCCCTTTTGCAGAGGGAGGCTGACGTGCTACGTCACAAAGGGAAGAAGGGCCTTGCTGGGTGAGTCGGCCTGTCACTCGGAAGCTTGCCTGGTCAGGGTTGGACTCAGTAGAAGAGAGAGGTGCCTCAGGACTTTGTGCCTGACCCGTTTGCTTACTCAAGGAACTGCCAGAGTATTTCCTGTCCTGTGCAGCCTCCCATGAAGGAATCTTGACACTCCCATAACCCTAGAACTTGCTGGAGCAAGTGACACATCTGGGTTTTCTTTTTTTTTTTTTAATATTTTATTTAATTTTAATCTATGTGCATTAGTGTGAAAGTGTCAGATCTTGGAGTTACAGACAGTTGTGAGCTGCCATGTGGGTGCTGGGAATTGAACCCGGGTCTTTTGGAAGAGCAGGCGGTGCTTTTAACCACTGAGCCATCTCTCCAGCCCCACATCTGGGTTTTCAAAGGTGATATTTCTGGCTGAGTGAAACCCTAAAGCAATGAAAGGGAGCTTCGCCGGGCGTGGTGGCGCACGCCTTTAATCCCAGCACTCGGGAGGCAGAGGCAGGAGGATCGCTGTGAGTTCGAGGCTAGCCTGGTCTACAAAGTGAGTCCAGGACAGCCAAGGCTACACAGAGAGACCCTGTCTTGAAAAACCAAAAAAAAAAAAAAAAAAAAAAAAAAAGAAAGGGAGCTTCCTTGATTCTTAGCACATTGCCTGGCGTGGATCCTGTCTCTTGGCAGGCCACACTGCTTGCTACACAGTGCCAGCCACCCAAAGGATGACGGCAGAGAAGAAAGACTTTATTCACAGGCAGCCTGGGTGGAGCTGGGAGAGCTGTTTGTTGGAGGCCTGCATGTTGTCTGTTTTTTTGTTTTGTTTGGATTTTTTTTGGTTTTTCAGGACAGAGTTTCTCTATGTAGTCTGTGTAGCCTTGGCTGTCTTAGACTTGCTTTCTAGACCAGGCTGGCCTCGAACTCATAGAGATTCACCTGCCTCTGCCTCCCAAGTGCTGGGATTAAAGGCGTGTGCCACCACCGCCCAGCTTGTTTGGATTTTTTGTTTTGTTTTGTTTTGTTTGTTTTTTGAGACAGGGTTTCTCTGTGTAGCCCTGGCTGTCCTGGAACTCAGTCTGTAGACCAGGTTGGCTTCATACTTAGAGATCTGCCTGCCTCTGCCTTTGAGTGCTGCATGTCGTCTTTTGACCTTCATGCCCACGTCACACACACACACACACACACACACACACACACACACACACACACACGCACACACACACACACACGCACACACACAATACCCTTTGAGAAGGGTTAGATGGCAAGATGGCTTAATGGGTAAAGTCCTGATATCCATCCCCTGTATCACAAGGTGGAAGGACAGAATTAGCTCCCTCAAGTTGTCTTCGGACCTCCAGGTATGTGTATGCCACAGCCAAGATATCCTCTCACTGTTTGCATTTAATCCCAGCACGCAGGAGGCAAGAAGCAGGCAGATGGCTGAGATGGAGGCCAGCCTGGTCTACATAGTGAGTTTCAGAGCATCTAGGGCTACACAGAAAAACCCTGTCTACAAAACAAAACAAACATTTTTTTTTTTTTTGGCTGGGCATGGTGGTGTACGCCTATAATCCTAGCATTTGGAAAGCAGAAGCAGGTGGATAGCTGTGAGTTCCAGGCCAGCCTGATCACCAGAGAGAGTTGAGTTCAGGCAGCCAGGGCTCTGTGTAACAGAGAAAACTTGTCTCGGGAAAAAAAAAAAAAAACCAAAAAAAGGGTTGGAGAGATGGCTCACAGGTTAAGAGCACTGCTGTTCTTCCCAAGGTCCTGAGTTCAGTTCCCAGCAACCACATGGTGGCTCACAACCATCTATAATGTGATCTGATGCCCTCTTCTGGATTATGGGTGTACATGCAGGCAGAGCACTATATACATGATAAAAAATAAATAAATCTTTTTTTTTAAATAAGTAAATAAATTAAAATAAAAAATAGGGCTGGAGAGATGGCTCACAGGTTAAGAGCACTGCTGTTCTTCCAAAGGTCCTAAGTTCAGTTCCCAGCAACCATAGGGTGGCTCATAACCATCCATAATGAGATCTGGTGCCCTCTTCTGGCCTGCAGGCACACATGTGAGCAGAATACTGTACAAATAATAAATAAATAAATAAATAAATAAAAATAAAAATAAACCGAATCAAGGCTGGAGAGATGGCTCAGTGGTTAAGAGAGCCAGCTGCTCTTCCAGAGGTCCTGAGCTCAATTCCCAGCAACCACATGGTGGCTCACAACCATCTATAATGTAATCTGGTACCCTCTTCTGCAGATAAAGCACTCATATGCAATAAATAAAATAAATAAATCTTAAAAAAAACCCGAATCAGCTGGGCGGTGGTGGCGCACGCCTTTAATCCCAGCACTTGGGAGGCAGAGGCAGGCGGATCGCTGTGAGTTCGAGGCCAGCCTGGTCTACAAAGCGAGTCCAGGAGAGCCAAGGCTACACAGAGAGACCCTGTCTCGAAAAACCAAAAAAAAAAAAAAAAAAAAAAAACCCGAATCAGCTTGGCTTGGTGGCACATGCCTATAATCCCAGCACTCAAGAGGCAGAGGCAGGCGAATCCCTGTGAGTTCCAGGCCAGCCTGGAGAGATGGCTCACAGGTTAAGAGCACTGCTGTTCTTCCAAAGGTCCTGAGTTCACTTCCCAGCAACCACATGGTGGCTCATAACCCATCTGTAATGGACTCTGATTCCCTTGTCTGGTGTGCGTGAAAACAGCACTCATATATGTAAATAAATAAATATACAAAATTTAAATAATAAACTGAGTCTTCAGAGTATCTGTAATTCAGTGTAGCTGGACTGAAAGATAGTAAGCCCTCCTTGTTAGGTTTCAAAGAACCCAGGAACCAGTCTCACCAGTCTCACCTGTGGCTCCTCCCAGCACTTCTCACCCTGCCCCCTCCCCTAACCCTGTCCTCCTAGGGGCTGGGCTTCCCTCCCCTCCCAAGCTTCTGATTCTATATCACCTCAGCCCTTTTGGACACAGGGTCTCCCGGCCTGGCCCCTGGTCTCCCGGCCTGCCCTTGGCCTCTTGGCCCATGGCTCCCCCTTGGTCTGCTTGTTTCTTACTTCTCTTCCTCTCTAGCTAACCCCCTCTCTCTCTTCCCTCACAATCCGAGTCTGTCTGCCAGCCACGTTCAGTCTGGACCTTTTCAGATGCCTGTGGCCGTGCACTTCCGCATATCTACAGTGAACCTCCTCAGTCACACCTGGGAGCAGTCATGTCCTCATTTTTTTTCTTTCTTTCCTTTTTTTTGGTTTTTTTGAGACAGGGTTTCTCTGTGTAGCCTTGGTTGTCCTAGACTCACTTTGTAGACCAGGCTGGCCTCAGACTCACAGAGATCTGCCTGCCTCTGCCTCCCCAAGTGCTGGGATTGCAGGGATGAGCCACTTCACCCAGCAAAGTCCTTATTTTTTCATTCATCAGGTGCTGAAACCTAACACTACTTAAACTGCCAGTGCGAAGTCGATGCTCAATAGTACAAAGTGACTCTTATTAGACTCCCATTTCTCTTTCTGGTTGTTAAAGAATGTGATTTAGGCCTGGCATGGTGGCGCACGCCTTTAATCCCAGCACTTGGGAGGCAGAGGCAGGCGGATCGCTGTGAGTTCGAGGCCAGCCTGGTCTACAAAGGGAGGCTAGGACAGCCAAGGCTACACAGAGAGACCCTGTCTCAAAAAAAAACAAAAACAAAAACACCCAGCACTTGGGAGGCAGAGGCAGGTGGATCGCTGTGAGTTCGAGGCTAGCCTGGTCTACAAAGGGAGTCTAGGACAGCCAAGGCTACACAGAGAGACCCTGTCTCGAAAAACCAAAAAAACCCAAACCAAACCAAACCAAAACAGAAAAAAAAAAAAAAAAAAGCAGGCTGAGCAAACTATGGGGAGTAAGCCAGGAGCAGCGCTCTTTCATGGACTTTGCATCCGCTCCTACCTCCAGGTGCCTGCCCATTTTGAGTTCCTGTCCTGACCTTCCTCAGTGATGAACTACAATGTGAAAGTGTAAGCCAGATAAACCCTGTCCTCCTCAGGTTGCTTTTTGGTCATGGTGTTTTGTCACAGGAAATAGAAACTCTAAGAATCCTCCTGTATCTCAGTCTGGCCCAGAACATCCTCTGTAGCTAAGGGTGAACTTGAACCTTTTATTTTTTTAATTAATTTATTTATTATGTATACAGTATTTTGCCTGCATGTACACCTGCACACCAGAAGAGGGCATCATATCTCATTAAAGATAGTTGTTAGCCACCATGTGATTGCTGGGAATTGAACTCAGGACCTTTGGAAGAGCAGACAGTGCTCTTAACCTCTAAGCCATCACTCCAGACTCCCCCCGACCTTTTTTTTGTTTGTGTTTCGGTTTTTTGAGAGAGGGGTTTCTCTGTGTAGCCTTGGCTGTCCTGGGCTCCCTTTGTAGACCAGGCTGGCCTCAAACTCACAGAGATCCGCCTGCCTCTGCCTCCTGAGTGCTGGGATTAAAGGCATGCGCCCCCACCGCCCGGCTGAACTTGAACTTTTGATCCCAGGACTGCGCCACCACACCCAGTTTAAGGTATTCTGGAGATTAAACTCAGGGCTTTGTGAATGCCAGGCAAGCACTATCAACTGAGCTACAAACCCAGCCTTGGAAAGTATTCTTTTTTGTTTGTTTAATTTAATGTGTGTGTGTGTACACACAAATGCGTGTGAGGGCACGAGAGTGTGTGGGTGTACATGCCTCTGTGGAACTCACAACAGGGTGTCAGATCCCCCTGGAGCTGTTGTGAACCACTTCATATGGTGTTAAGAGGCAAAGTCGGGTCTTCTGGAAGAGCAGGAAGTGCTCTAACTGCTGACCTATCCCCCGGTGACACTTGCCCTCTAACTACAAAGATTCCTGTAGCCAGTTCTACCTTGAAATCCTGAAACACTCATATTTGGCTCAGAGTAAATTCTCTTTTATTCCCTTTGTGGTGAGAGTGGTTTTATGTTGGCAGCAAGTATAGGCTGAAGAGTAGATAAGGGCAAACCGGGCCTGGTGGCGCACGCCTTTGATCCCAGCACTCGGGAGGCAGAGGCAGGCAGATCGCTGTGAGTTCGAGGCCAGCCTGGTCTACAGAGTGACTCCAGGACAGCCAAGGCTACACAGAGAAACCCTGTCTCAACAAAAGAGAGAGAGAGAGAGAGAGTAGATGATGGCATATCGTGAGAATCTCCTTTACCTTGAGTTACCTGCTTCCCTCTGCAGTCAGCCTGTAATCACTCCGGAGTCTCTGTCTAACCCTCTCATCCTCCTCAAGACAGAAGGCCCAGAGAAAAGTCACTGCTGAACACAGTATGGGAGTGAGTGTGCCCTGTACGAACGGGTGTTGTTGACATGAGCACAGTCAGACCTCAGATGCAAGGCCTTCCCTGGGTCAGGCTCAGGGCATGGCAAGGCCTTCCTCTGGGCTGAGCACAGTTGTTGACAGTGTGTGCAGGAAGTATGAACTATAGCTTCCTCTTCCCTGAGGACTGTTCCCTTCTAGGGAGCCCCTGTTTCCTCCTTTGGGTGTTTATAATTACAATCACCTTGGACGCTGGGCAGTGGTGGCACATGCCTTTAATCCCAGCACTCAGGAGGCAGAGGCAGGCAGATCACTGTGAGTTCTAGGCCAGCCTGGTCTACAAAGCAAGTCCAGAACAGTCAAGGCTACACAGAGAAACTCTGTCTTAAAAAAACAACCCCCACCTAATCACCTTGGATGCCAAGGCAGGAACCAATTGAGAGCCATTATCCCTGAAGGCCAGGCTGCCCTGGACCTGAAATGATGGAGAATCACGTTAAGGATTTGTTCCAACCACTGTGCCAAGCCAGAGCTGAGAGGGCAGGGCCGCACACAGACCAGGACTGATTAATTACGAACGCCTCTTGCCTCATCTTTTCCTTCTGCTTAAATCTAAAACTCTTTTTTTTGTTTGTTTGTTTTTTGTTTTTCGAGACAGGGTTTCTCTGTGTAGCCTTGACTGTCCTGGACTCACTTTGTAGTCCAGGCTGGCCTCAAACTCACAGCGATCCACCTGCCTCTGCCTCCCGAGTGCTGGGATTAAAGGCGTGCGCCACCACTCCCGGCTTAAACCTAAAACTCTTTAGTGTCTGAAGACAGACTTGGGGTCACTGTTCCCTTTGTGTTTCTCTTCCTTATGTGGTCACTCTGAACATGGTCCTCCTTTTCATCATTAAGCTCTCTTTGATCTGCGTATCAGAGTGCCGGCAGAACCTAGCCTTTTGGAGACTTAGGCCTAAAAACTCCAGTTATGAGTCTGTTCTGAAGAAGTCATTGTAGAATAAATACACCTTCCCAGTGAGAAATCACTCCACACAGAGTTTAATAAAGAAAGAGCTCTTTTTTAAAATAAAAGATTAAGAAAAAAAAGATTTATTTAGGGCCAGTGTGGTGGCACACACCTTTAATCCCTGCACTTAGGATGCAGAGGCAGGAAGATCGCTGTGAGTTCGAGGCCAGCCTGTTCTACAAAGTGAGTCCAGGACAGCCAAGGCTACACAGAGAAACCCTGTCTCAAAAAACAAAAACAAAAACAAAACAAACAAAAAAGAGAGAGACTTATTTATTTATTATGTATAGAGTGTTCTGCCTGCATGCACACCAGAAGAGGGCACCAGACCTCATTATAAATGGTTGTGAGCCACCATATGGTTGCTGGCAATTGAACTCAGGACTCAAGCCAGTGCTCTTAACCTCTAAGCCATCTCTCCATACCAAGAAAAGAGCTCTTTAATAATAGGGTATGACTGGTTCTGGCTGATGCACAAAAGAGAACCAACCTGGAAAAAAAAGACTGTTTTGCTTAGTTTGAGACAGGGTCTCATTATATAGCCTTGGCTGTCCTGAGCTCACTATGTAGATCAGGCTGGCCTCAAACTCACAGGAGTCCCCCTGCCTCTGCCTCCCAAGTGCTGCACCACCATGCCCAGTCTCTGGAACAAAAAAAATTTAACAAATTATATAGGCCTTAGTCTTATACAGTCCACGTAAGCCATCATCCTGAAATCTCCTTCACGTCCTAGCTCCAGGTCCCACCTTGAACAACTTAAGCCGTGACAGGAGACTGCAAGTCTGGACACTTGGGCAGATGGGAGACTTACACAGCAAAGAGATTTCCAGACTTATTCTTAAGTGCACCTGTGTTGTTCTTTTCCAATTGTTACCCATATGGCAGATTATGCTCTTTATGATGTAATCTCAGGGTACTTAATGACAGACCAGGACTTAATGGTGGTTGTGACCCTAGGCTGCCCCTTAGAGGCATGTTCTCAGATAAGAGGATGGGCTAATGGCTGGCTGTGAGTCAGGGATGTCTCCTTTCTATGGGTCTGGAGCCTAATTGGAGGTCAGTCTTGGTGAACAAACATTAGCAGAAACCTTCTCAGCAACCCTAAACTCCAACTATGGCACAGAATGTTCCTTCCCACGGTTTCTAAGAAGCCTGGTCAGTAAACTACTATCTCCCAGTCATATTGGAGGCTGCGCTCCTTTAGCTAAATTCTACTTTGTGTGACCTCATATTCCTAAGCAAGTTTAGTAGTAAATCCTCTGTAGCATCCATGTTGTTACCTCAAGTTTCTCTTGTTATCAGGTCAAAGGCCTTCCAGGGTGGAGTTTGGCAGTCTGCTATTCAAAGGTCACCAAATCCCTGTAAAGGGCGGCCTTCAGCTTCCTGAAACGACTTGGACAGCCAGTACCAAGGTACCAGTACCACAGTGTCCCATGTGCCAGAGGTGTGATCTGTGGCTACACTGAGTGACCTCTCACACTGGATGAAAGCCAGCAGAGCAGCAGGGTTTAGTCAAGGTTTCCCATTTCACCCTGGACCTGGAACTGGAGTTTCAGGACAGAGGCCGTGGCAGCCTCGACTGGCTAGGCTTGGCCACCTATCCCAGTGCCAACTAAAGTGACAAGGAATGGTGGAAAACAGGAAGAGATTTAATCCATATAGCCACAGTGGGAAGAACGGATGGAGGAGCTTACTTGTTACTGAACTGATAGGGTCAGAGCCTGGGCCATGGCAACTCTAACAAGCTAGACCCTCGACCAGCAGAGTCCTGTTGATTCTCAACAGGTCAATTACAGAGACAAAAAATAGTAAAAAGCCCGGCTTGTGCCGGGCGTGGTGGCGCATGCCTATAATCCCAGCACTCGGGAGGCAGAGGCAGGTGGATCGCTGTGAGTTCGAGGCCAGCCTGGTCTACAAAGCGGGTCCAGGACAGCCAAGGCTACACAGAGAAACCCTGTCTCGAAAAACCAAAAAAAAAAAAAAGCCCGGCTTGTTATTATTTGATTTTATTTTTAGGTGTAGGGTACACTTGTCTGTGCACCACATATATGCCTGGTGCCCCGGGAGGCCAGAACCGAGTGTCAGGTCCCTTGAAACTGGAATAACAGGTATAAGCCACTAACCATGTAGGTACTAGAAATGGGTCCTGAGTCCTCTGGAAGAGCAGCCGGTGCTCTCAACCACTGAGCCGTCTTTCTGAATGAAAATGGGCACAGTAAATAAACCAAATTAGGTTGGGTGGTCATGGCACACGCCTTTAATCCCAGCACTTGGGAGATAGAGGCAGGCAGATCACTGTGAGTTCGAGACCAGCCTGGTCTACAAAGCAAGTCCGGGACAGTCAAGACTACACAGAGAAACCCTGTCTCAACAAACAAACAAAAAAACCCAAAAAACAAAAAACAAGATTTCCAGGGCTAAACAGAAATGGGAGAACAGGGAGAACCGTGAGCTCCGATGGGGCTTCAGAGCAGGGACTGAAGGAGCCCAGAGACCTTGAGAAGTTAGTAGGCACCATAGTCATAGGTTAATCCAAGTGCCACTGGCTCCTCTTGCCAGAGATAAGGAGAATGACTCCCATATCCAGCAATGTCCAACCTTGGGGAAAGGAATTTCCTTAGGGGGACCAGATATTTTCTAGTGCTTTAAATATGAATCTTTCAAATATTGTAAAACTTGTTTTTAAGACATGAAATTAAAGTAATTTTATCCCCCAATCCTGTAAGATTTTTACAAAAAAATTTTTTTCTTCTTGATTCTTTTTTTTTTTTCTTTTTGTTTTTGTTTTTGAGACAGAGTTTCTCTGTGTATCCTTCACTGACTTGCTTTGTAGACTAGGCTGGCCTTGAATTCACAGAGCTCCTCCTGCCTCTGCCTCCCAAGTGCTGCCACATCAGGCCCATATGCAAATATTTTAATTCCTCCACCAAGTAAAACCTTTGTTTACATAAAGTACCCTCCAACCCCCATGTTTCAGGAATTTAATGGTCTGGAACACCTGACCCCTTTCCCCTTCCTCCTTAATTTCCTGTGTTCAGACTTTTTCAGACTAGCCAATTAAATAAGGTGTGTGTGTGTGTGTGTGTGTGTGTGTGTGTGTGTGTGTGTGTGTGTGTGTGTGTGTGTGTGTGTG